>CM069144.1:19475659-20180659 GCA_035221665.1 Okamejei kenojei
TCATTGTTCGTTAAATGCTAAACATGCTCTTATACAGTTTAAAATTCTACATAGACTACATTACTCCAAATCTAAATTACATAATATATTTCCAAAATTATCGCCTATATGTGATAAATGTCAAATCTCAGAAACAAATTTGTCACATTCATTCACTAATTGTATAAAGATTGTAGAATATTGGAACGAAATATTTAAGATAATTTCGAATGTTATTAATATTACTATGATTTCTGATCCAAAGTTAATAATACTTGGAATACTTGAAACGGACCAACTAATTACAATGAACCAAAGAATTTTTATCGACTATTGTCTAATAATTGGGAAAAAATTAATACTAAAATTTTGGAAAGGCCCTGCATCCCCAACAATTAAAATGTGGAATACAGAAATGTCGGAGACACTTCACTTGGAGAGATTGAGGCTTGTCCTTATGGATAGGTTAGATCTCTTCAGAGGGATTTGGTCTCCATATATTAAATATTTACAGGGTCATAACGGTTCGGCGCGAAGACTTGACTGAGGCCTGAATATCTGAATGGATGAAGAAATATATATAATAAATCATGAATATATCTCCAAGGACGGATTAATGAGTAATATTCCAATCTCCATCAAACTTTCAACACTCTCTTTTCTATTTTCTATTTTTTATTTTTTCTATCCCTAATTAGAAAAAAAAGTATAGAAACACATTATATTAAATTCTTAATATTAATGCGAATATAGATATCATTACTTGTATGAAAATATTATTGATGTCTTGTATTTTTAATTACATAAAATTGTGTAGTTTCAACTATATAATAATTTAGAAATATAAAGTCAATAATAATACAAACACTCTTATTATTATGAAAATATAATGAATATTATAGAAGTTCGGTTAATATTGTGTATTATTACCCATATCACACATCTGAGGTATGCTTTTACAAAATTGTATTCCCTTCGTTTTGAGTGCCAGCAGGGTTAACAGGGGAATATTTTCTTGTATTCCCCTTTCTTGCGAACGCCTATGGACTTTACATGTTAAAACAGCGGGGAATATAGTCTTATATTCCCCTGGTCTCACATCCGGGAACTTGGCAACGTGACGCTGCGTGGGAAATTTAGAATATTCAAACGGCAGACAGGAAGACTGCCGCGTCCATTTTGGTTAAATTTTACGTGGAAGTCCGCCGAGCTGAGATGTTCAGATTTTCCTCTAGATGTCTGATATGGGTAATAATAACAATATTGACTGTCCTCTTTCGGGGGATACGACATATATTGCCCTCACTAGATCCATATTGCCCTCGTCTTCGACTCGGGCAATATGAATCTACTTCAGGCAATATATGTCGTATCCCCCTCAAGGCCAGTCAATATTCTATTAATATTATAAATAATATAAACAGTATCAATTTATTATTAATATTATATATTTTTTTATCGTTGTATAAGAGTGTACTTTGTAATTACTTTTCTATAATTAAAAAAAAAAAAAAAAAAAAATGTGTGCTTATACAGTGCATGCGACTTAATGGACCAAACAGATCTAAGCTACATTTTAATCTAAAATTGCATACATGTAAGCCTACAAGTAACAAACAAAATGTAGATCACCTCTGAAAAGTACATAGTTACAATACCACTTGTTTTAGTGACTGTGAAATGAAAAAAAAAATAATGTAATTAAATAGATCCTGGAAAACCAATAACCATTGGTGAAAAACCAGTCCAGGCATAAAATTTTGGGCTTCAGCCCCCTCCTACCTTTTGGGCTTCTACCCCATCCTAACTTAGTTGTGTGTGTGCGTTATGGGTGTGTGGGAGGGAAGGAGAGAAGGGAGGGAGGAAGAGAATGAAGAGAGGGAGGGAGAGAAGGAGAGAAGGGAGGACGAACAGAAGGGAGGGAGGGAAGTAGAGAAAGGAGGGATGGAGCGAATGAGAGAAGGGAAAAGAAAGAGGAAGGAGGGAGGGAAGGAGAGAAGGGAGGGAGGGAAGAAGGGAAGGAGAGAAGGGAGGGAGAGGGCTGGCGGCAGGAGTGGATGCCGGGGTCCGGGCGGACGGGTGTGAGCTGAGGCCGATGTTTGTAAACGTTGCTCCAACCCCCGGCCCGGCCCTCCATGTATTGTTCACCGCGTCTCCCCGGGGGAGAGAGGGGTGGAGCTGGGGCTGTGTGAGTGAAGCACGGCAACTGGAGGGATGGGAGCGCTGCCGTGAGCAAACAACCCACCTCCCCCTTCTCCATTCCCCCTCCCCGTCTACCCCTTCCTTCCCCCTCCACCCCTCTACTCTCTGTCCACCCCTCTCCCCCCCCCTCCCCTCCACCGGGAGTAAATCTACCCAAGCCGAGAGTAGATTGCTCTGGCGCGGGGCCCCCTTACTCGCGGGGCCCAATTGGGAGCAATCGGCTGAAGGCCGGCCCTGACTGTAGGGAAGAAGTTGTTCCTGAACCTGGACATTACAGTTTTCAGGCTCCTGTACCCTCTTCCTGATGGCAGGGGTGAAATGAGTGTGTGGCCAGGATGGTGTGGGTCTCTGCTAATGCTGGCTGCCTTTTTGAGGCAGCAACTCCGATAAGTCCCTTCGATTGGAGGTCAGAGACGATGATGGACTGGGTAGCGTTCACAACTTTTTGCAGACTTTTCCACTCCTGGGCGTTCAAGTTGCCGAACCAGGCCATGATGCAACCAGTCAATATGCTCGCTACTGTACACCTGTAGAAGTTCAAGAGAATCCTCTCTGACATACCGAATCTCCGCGATCTTCTCAGGAAGTAGAGGCGTTGATTGTGCTTTATTTATAATTGCATCAGTGTGCTGGGTCCAGGAAAGATCTTCAGAAATATGCACGCCCAGGAGTTTAAAATTTTTGACTCTCTCCACCAAGTTGATATAAACAGGATTGTGGGTGCTCATCTTTCCTCTTCCAAAGTCCACAATCAGTTCATTGGTTTTACTGATATTGAGAGCCAGGTTGTTGTGTTGACACCATTTGGTCAATCGGTCGACCTCACTTCTATACTCTGACTCATCACCATCCGTAATTCGTCCAATAACGGTGGTGTCGTCGGCGAACTTGAAGATGGAGTTTGCACTGTGTCCGGCTATGAGTCATGAGTATAGAGTGAGTAGAGCAGGGGGTTGAGCACGCAGCCTTGAGGTGTTCCCGTACTGATTGTTAATGAGGAAGAAGTATTTCTGCCAATTCGAACACTGTGGTCTTTGGATGAGGAAGTCGAGGATCCAATTGCAAAGGGATGCGCAGAGACCCAGTTCCGTGAGCTAGGTAACCAGTATTTTTTTAACAAATATTAAACTAATATATACAGTACAGTAAAAAAACAAAACAGAACCCATCACCATAATACACGACAAATGATAAACTATTATACATATATTTTACACTCCTTGTCAAGGATGCATTCAACCAGTGGTCCCAGATATCCCCCAGGGTGCCCATGGACAGTGCATAGTCCCTCTCTAACACCACCCGGACACAGACGTAACCCCGGAAAAGGGGCAGGCAGCCGACTGGGGCAGAGCCTTCGTCAGCCTGGCACCGTGACACGCGGATGGCCAGCTTGGCCAGGCCCAGGAGCAACCCAACCAGGACCCGAGCTGTAGTCTATAAACAGCCTGACATGTGTTTTTATTTTCCAAGTGGTCTAGTGCGGAATGGAAAACCAGTGAGATCGCATCCTCCGTTGACCTGTTGTGACGGTAGCGAACTGTAATGGTCGAGGTTCTTGTTGAGGTAGGAGTTGATATGCACCATAACCAACCTCTCAAAGCACTTCATCACCACGGACGTTACTGCCACTGGTCGATAGTCGTTGAGGCATGTCACCTTACTCTTCTTGGGCACCGGTATTATTGATGCCTTCTTAAAGGAGATGGGAACATCAGGCCTCAATAATGAGAGGTTGAAAATGTCCACAAAAGCTCAAGCCAGTTGGTCTGCACAGGTTTTGAGAGCTCGACCGGGTATACCATCAGGTCCAGGTGCTTTCCAAGAGTTCACCCCCCCCCCCCCCCCCCCGAAGTATCTTCTGACTTCGGTCTCTGTGACTGTGACTGTAATACCATCAGGGCATTTGGGGGCTTGGGAAGGCACATCAGTGTTCTCCCTATCAAACCGTGCATCAAATGCGTGGAGCTCGTAAGGGAGTGATGCTTCGCTGAACTGTCGCCTGATTTTGCCTTGTAGGAGGTGGCATTCAAGCCCCACCACAGTTGCCAAACATTCACCACATCCTCCAGCTTTGAGCGGAAGTCTCTTTTGGCCTTTTTGATGGCCTTGTCAAGGTCGTCTCTGGACTTCTTATAGACCTCTGCGTCACCAGACCTGAATGCCCGGGATCTGGTCTTCAGAAGAATGCGGATCTTGGCTTCTGTAAATTGACCCTGGTATATAGGATGGGATAGCATAGAACTACTGTATGGGTGACCGATGGTGTACGGGCGACCGATGGTGACAGATGATGAACTCGGTGGGCTGAAGGGCCTGTTTCCACGCTGTATCTCTCTTTTTTTAAGACACAGGCCATCCAGTCTATCGAATCCACGGTGCTCTGAGAGCATTCCCAGGAATTCCACTCCCCAATTATCCCCCTCAGTCCCTCTTCACTATTACACGTCCATCAACTCAATCCCAACTCTCCAACCAACAGCCGAGACATTGAGTTAAAGTTCATTACCTGATAACGTTGGGGGTATAGAAGGAAACTGGAGATCCCAAGAGAAATGGACGAGGGAAAACATGCAGTTGCCACATTGATGCCAGCCGGGGTTACAATCAAACTTAGGTCGTTGAAGCTGTGAGAGAGCAGAACTGCTTGCTGCACCAGTGTCAAGACAAGATGTCCTTAAATAATATGCACAAGTACCGTGAATTACAGGTGCAATAACATATTTTGCTTGGAGCAGCATCACAGGACAAATATACAATAAACTACTGTATTTAAATGGCACATAAAATTTCTGAAAGAAGGATGTGCAAAAAACTGAACCTTAGTATAAAAAGTTTTTGAAAAAAGTAGACACAAAATGCTGGAGTAACTCAGGGGTACAGGCAGCATCTCTGGAGAAAAGGAATGGGTGATGTTTCGGGTCGAGACATTGAAAAAAGTATCTGCCTTCCTTTGACCTTAACATAGATAAGAAAGATGCCCTGGGGGCGATGGGTGGGGGGTGGCTACCAATAGCCTGATGGAGGTTAGATATCAAAGGATGGTGATGGCAGAAATTCCAGTTAAGAGATATTTTGATGAAACCTAATCCATAAAGATTTGGACTAAGAGCTGAAATAGGATCATACAGCGTGGATAGACACAAATAACTGGAGTAACAATGGGACAGGCAGGAACTCTGGAGAAAATGAAGGGGTGACGTTTCAGTTCGAGACCCTTCTTCAGACCCAGACTCAGAGACAGCGTGGAAACATGCCCTTTGGCCCAACTTGCCCGCACTGGCCAACATGCCCCAGCTACACTAGTCCCACCTACCTGCGTATGGTCCATAACCCTCTAAACTTGTCCTATCCATGTACCATTCTAATTGTTTCTTAACGGTTGAAACGTGAGGTTACATCGAGCCTCTATTATTTTGTTTTTATGACATTATTCTCTTTGATTCTCTTAACTGCAAATTATTCCACGAATCAGAAGGGATACGCAGCTCCCAGGATATTCACTCGGGAACCTGGGACCAATTTCTGGGCCATTGTTTTGTCTGCATATATATCTCTCACCGCAGTGCCAGCCACACGACAGAAACCGCACCCATGCATGCATGACCATATGATTGGGCGGCCTATGTTACAGTCCCACTGCGATATATATATATATTTTATATAAAGGGCAAATACTTTAACGGCGGCGATTTACACACAACACACATTGGATTCCACGTGAGGTTTGTAGCCATCGGCCGATGGGCAGGTTCGCCGGCCAATGGCAGTGCGCCGCCGCCCGCCGGGACTGACGTAACAATGGAGGGGGCGGTTCCCCGCCGGCCAATGGGGCGTGGGGCGGGGCTCGTCACGTTCTGTGGTGTGTGCAGCGGCGTGAATGTAGCGAGCGGCAGCGGCCGAGTTGCTACAGTGGGGCGAGTTGTTACAGTGGGGGCGAGTTGTTACAGTGGGGGCGAGTTGTTACAGTGAGGGCGAGTTGTTACAGTGAGGGCGAGTTGTTACAGTGAGGGCGAGTTGCTACAGTGGGGCGAGTTGTCACAGTGAGGGCGAGTTGTTACAGTGGGGGCGAGTTGCCTCAGTGGGGCGAGTTGTTACAGTGGGGGCGAGTTGTTACAGTGGGGGCGAGTTGTTACAGTGGGGGCGAGTTGTTACAGTGAGGGCGAGTTGTTACAGTGAGGGCGAGTTGTTACAGTGGGGCGAGTTGCCACAGTGAGGGCGAGTTGTTACAGTGGGGGCGAGTTGCCTCAGTGGGGCGAGTTGTTACAGTGGGGGCGAGTTGTTACAGTGGGGCGAGTTGTTACAGTGAGGGCGAGTTGTTACAGTGGGGCGAGTTGTTACAGTGGGGCGAGTTGCCACAGTGAGGGCGAGTTGTTACAGTGGGGCGAGTTGTTACAGTGGGGCGAGTTGCCACAGTGAGGGCGAGTTGCCACAGTGAGGGCGAGTTGCCACAGTGAGGGCGAGTTGCCACAGTGAGGGCGAGTTGCCACAGTGAGGGCGAGTTGTTACAGTGAGGGCGAGTTGTTACAGTGGCGTGAATGTAGCGAGCAGCACAGTTGCTACAGCGAGGGGCAACAACAGCGGGCCGAGTTGCAGCAGCCGAGTTGGGTCGAGTGTAGCCATCGCCTCAGTTCGCAGCCGTCCCTCGATCGGCCGGCCGGCCGGCAGCAGTCGTAGCGCTGCCCTACAGGAGCGTCGCTCCACTTGCTCTGCTTCTTCCATGAGTTTCTTCTCACCTCCCTGAAAACGGGGTAAGATATCGCCTGCTATATTTCCGCGCCTCTGGATAGATCGCGGTTCACCCGATGAATAGGTCTCGCGGTTTTCATATACAAGGATTTAATTCACTGCGGTCGGAATGATTAAGGTGTGGGAAGGAGCTGCGTGTGCCGGTTTACACCGAAGATATGTTGGAGTAACTCAGCGGCGCAGGCAACGTCTCTGGAAAGAAGGGAATGAGTGACATTTCGAGTCGAGACCCTTCAGACCTTCTTAAGGTCTTAATCACTTCAGGTCTTCAACTCGTGGCTTTTAATCAGTAGATCTGTTGTGTAGTGATCTGTTGTATCAGTGATGCGATCCCTCTGGTGCCGGGGAAACTTGTTATGAGAAATGTGTTTGAAGAGATTAGGTGATCTGGTCCTATACAGTGGTGGTGTTATATTCACCGTGAAGTGATCTGCGTTGAACACGCAGCGAGGTAAGTTAAAGCGACCCGATATACAACCCAGATGCAAAATGCTACGTACGCCTTTCTGTCGTGCTCAGTTGTCAAGCTATAGCTTTGATCGATTTTGGTTTCCTAAAGTTTTTTCCATTTAACTGTAACATTTCAGCCGGCGCCGAAAGACGAGACTTTAATTGTTCTGATAAATGTCTTTGCCCTGCTGGTTTAAACAAAAGGTACCAGGAACATGACATCGTGATTGGTGTTATGCAGTTTTCTGACACCGGTGATTAAGTTTATTGTGGGTACACAAAAAGCTGGAGAAACTCAGCGGGTGCAGCAGCATCTAAGGAGCGAAGGAGATAGGCGAAGGAGAAACGTCGCCTATCTCCTTCGCTCCTTAGATGCTGCTGCACCCGCTGAGTTTCTCCAGCTTTTTGTGTACCCTCGATTCTCCAGCATCTGCAGTTCCTTCTTTAAAAATTAAGTTTATTGTGTTTTTTGTCTTAGCGTTACAGCCGGAGCCAATGCAGTGTAAGAAATGTGAGAATACAAACGAGTAGAAAAAAATAGTATTTAGAACAAATATTCTGAACAGATAAGCAGCAGTTTGGAACAGTCAAAGAATCCTAACAGCAGAAAGGATGCCATTCGGTCCGCTATTCCTGTGCTCACCATTTATCCAGTTATCATCTATGCTCAAAGTTATCTTTGGTTAATTTGGTTAATGCTGTTGAAACATGTATATAAATGTTGGCAAGAATGATTGCATTATTCCAACCCGTCATGAATATGATATTTAGAACAGTAGAACTATACAGCACAGGAACAGACCCTTTGGCCCACAATATCTTTGCAAAACATGATGCCAAGACCAGCTTTTAGCTGCCTGCATGTGATCTATATCCATGCATTAATTCCCAGCAAATGTATGTACCAATTCAAAAACTCTCTTAAATGTGACTAACGTATCAGCCCCCATCACTGCCGCTGGCAGCTCATTCCAGGTGCAGCACTCTCTGTGAAGATATAGGGGGGAAAAGCCTCCCCCCCCCCCCCCCCCCCCCCCCCCCATCTCCTTTTTCACATTACCCACCCTTACCTAAAAACTATGCCCTCCAGTATTTGATATTTCTATCCTGGGAATAAGGTTCTGACTGTCAATCCTATCTATGCCTCTCATAATTTTATGCATTTCTGTCAGGTCTCACCTCCACCTCCAGCGTTCCAGAGGAAACAATCCAAGTGTATTCAACCATTCCAAGTAGTTAAAGCCTCGTAATCCAGGCATCATTCTGGTAAACCTATGCACCCTCACCAAAGCCTCCCCATCCTTCCTGTAATGGGATGACCAGAAGAGCAATCAATATTCCAAATGCAGCTTAACCAATGTTGCATAAAGTGACTTCCTGACTCGTACTCAATGTTTTGGTTATGATTCCTATGCTTTCTCATTTTTACACAGACTCCAGAGAATGGCCACTTACTCAGAACCTGGATTCCAAGAGGCCAAATTGGTGCTGCATTTAAGAAGCGGCAATATTCAGCATCAAGAAGGGCAGCAAATGCACGATGATGTGGAAATGAAAAGCAATGGCTCAAGTGGGACTGATTCAAATGGGAATGAGTTTTCGGAGAGTTCAAGCGGTATTGCCAGCCATAATGAGAAAGATTCCGCTTTGCACTTGGATTCAGTAAAGAGCAGCCAAAGGTAGGAACATTGTACTTGATCAAAAGTACTCTGGCTGCTCCAGCGTTTGTGCTGGGCAACCAAAAATGGGTAATTCGGTTGTGCCATCCATCTTGTCTGCATGACAATCCAATCGCATATCCTATTGATAATGAAACCAGTGTCTACTGGACTTGTATTATGAAAATGAGCGAGTTACATTCATTTTTGGAAATACACTGAATACATTTCAAAAAATGCTGAATGACAAGTGGCTTTCATCACAAATTCCTCGGCTTTTGTTTTACACTTTTAATCTCTGAGTTAAAGTAGTTGTATGATTTTTTTTGTTTTTGTTTTTAATAGTGCATATTTTAGGTTACACTGAAGTTTTTTCAAAAATTCAGCTTGAACCCTCCATTATTCCCCTGTCTTTCACTTGTTTTATCTGGTGAATAAATACAATTGGCAAGCTATTGCCTTTCACTTACTACCTTGATTTTGTGTCTGGCAATGGAGGGATTGTTGCTCGTTAGCAGTGGGGAAAGTAAATTTAACAGAATATACAAAGTTTCGGTGCAAACTAGTATTTGAATAATAATTGAATGATTTCCCTGACATGGATTGCATGTCTTGGAAATTTACACACACACACACACACACACACACACACACACACACACACACACACACACACACACACACACACACACACACACACACACACACACACACACACACACACACACACACACACACACACACACACCCTTACCTCTCTACCCAGTCTGTGTTTTGGTGTGTGTCTTTGGGCTCTATGCATCCTACACTGTTAAAACCAATAAATATGGAATTTAATGTAAGCACTCATTAAAATTTCATAGCTTGTGTTTCATACTGATTGTACATTGGGTAATGTTATCTTTTTCAATATGATGTTGGTTGAATATTTGATAATGTATTATTATATTTTTTTCGCACGTAATGAAGTGCATAATTAATGCCTAGAGAGTAGTTTGGTGTGGTTGTGAACCGCTCCAACTTTCTCCCCTCTTGTGGCAGAACATGCAGGCAGATGGTGAGTGTCCCATCTATGTTGAGTGGACTTTGTGTACTTTTCCCACACACACAGAAAGCAGCTGAGATTTACACCATCTTGGGTGATCTGACACACTTCCTAATGCAGTGGTATTGGGGGAGAAGCCGCAAGTGGCCCAGCAGTTCAACAATATAGGGAAACAAAGGAAGAAGAGAAATGCTTTACACTTCACTCCCAAAAAAAAAACCCTAACACCCCATTGGTGTGTTTATGTCGGCCTCGTGCTGTTTGGCTATTACTTTACTTTATGAATCTCCAGTTCTTCATTTTTGGAGCTGCCATATTAATCATTAAGTCACTTAGTTAATCATTAAGTCATTAAGTGACTTTTTAGTCACTTCAGCCAAATGTTTTAATGTTTTCAATGGTCTTTTCCAGTGCTGCTCAGCAGTGCCATTTTGGCAGTAATGTGCTTGCTGCATGTATTGGAGATAAATTTGAACTGTGAGATATCCAAATTCACTAGCTTGGTGAACTAGCATACAAATAAATGTTTTGCCATATTTAATTTGGTATAAATTTAAAATTGGATGCATGACTGTGCTATGGCTAAAACGTTACAATTAATAAACTTGGTATTATTACGTGTAAAGTACTAATACAAAGAAAATTGCTGAAGAATATATGAGCAATAAGAGGCTTCCTTTCATGCCTCTCTCATTTGAACAAAAATTGCCTGCTGACAGGTTGGTTCCAAGTAACTTCTACTTGTGTATTTAAAGTCTTATGGGTGTACAATATCGGGTTTTGGTACTTTCCCATCTGGTTGACATCTTTTATCCAGCCTTTAATGACCTCCTACACCTATTTTTTATAACATGTACGGCGAGAATCACAATTGAGACTCTTTCAGCATCTCTGCAAGTTTTAGTCACTGGATGAAGATTAGAATTGTAGACCCGCTTAATATCTCTCTCCCTAAGCTTAACCTATCATTGAGCCTCGCAAACACTGCCTGGTGTGGTGTTGGACTAAAGCACACACCTTCCTAAAGTGGATGCTCTTCTAATATTTCTTGAATTCATAATTACAAAATAACTCTTCTGAAATAACATGGCGCCCTGTTTACGAAGATCTGTACCATGGATGTTAAACCAGAACCAATGATTGACTGCATAATTATCATTACCATTGCAATATGTTGATTCACTGGCTCTCCCTGTTCTCAAGTGGTTGGGTGGGGTGCTTTGGATTTTATAGGTCTTGCATTATAGCAGCTATTGTCTTGCTTCGCTCATTCAAAAAATATAATATTTCTTCTGGTTTGGAAAATATTACTGATTTAAGATTTGAATCTTGAAATTAAGGTTATATGAGCAGTTTCTAAACCTTCTAAATCTGATTGGAATGGTCAGGAAGCAACCACAGGAACACCTAATCCTAGTTACATAACATTGGTGCTCACATGTACTTTCAGTGCTCGAGGCTAATCACCAGGCTTCGTATGTGTTGCAACTGTCTGTGTTATATAAGTTGTCAAGAGCAGTTTAACAGGATTTGGTGTTGCTATCAATAATTATATAAACAAATTATGAGGAAGGATATTATTGCTATTGAGGGAGTGCAGCATAGGTTTACAAGGTTAATTCCCGGGACTGTCATATGCTGAGAGAATGGAGTGGCTGGGCTTGTACACGCTGGAGTGTCGAAGGATGAGAGGGGATCTTATTGAAGCATAAGATTATTAAGGGTTGGGACACGCTAGAAGCAGGAAACGTGTTCCCGATATTGGGAGAGTCCAGAACCAGGGGCCACTGTTTAAGAAGAAGGGGTAAGCCATTTAGAAAGGAGACGAGGGGGGAATAAACATTCATGGAAAACCTTTGCTCTTTAGCTGCAGTCATGAATTCCTGGAATCCTTTTTCTGTTGGTGTGGAGAAGAAACCTATTCTGAAATGGATATTTGCTTCAATTCTAGAAGAATGTTGATGAACTTTGAGTTCAAGGGTTAGATTTGTGGAACTGTTCCACTGGCTGTTGAACTGCATAGGAGTTGTGGTATTTTTGCTGCATTTCATTGAGATTCAATTATGTTTGTTTCTCGCAGATAGTTCTGGTGGTGTATCTGTTTTTCACTCAGTCTTCCTGAATAAATATGATCCCCAAATAGGCAATTTGGGGATCAATTTGCTTTTATTGCCATTTTGAATTTTTCGACCTGTTTGGAGTGGAAAATTGCTTTGCCAGCCATAATGAACTTGAGATTATGGTATTTTGTCCATGAATGTTTATTTGTAAGATGGACAGAAACTTCCATCAGCAGCCTGTGCATCCTCTCCTTAAAACTTGCTTGCATAAACTTTGTGTTGGTAATATTCAGTATGAATCAAGTGAAGAAGTATTTTGGCAGTCAGGCAGCATCTGTGTGAGGGAAGGGAGAGGAATGGGCAGAAGGCATTTCAGGTCAGGAGCCTTCTACAGTTTGATTCAATCAGCCTGAAGAAGGGTCGCGACCCAAAATGTCATCTGTTCATCCCCTCCACAGATGCTACTTGACCTGTTGTTTTCATCCAGCAACTCGTGTTTTGCTGAAGGCTCCAAGTTTCTTGTGTCTCCAAAATGTTGAATGTTTTTTTCCTTTCAGGCATTTACAGCATGAATGATTGTGGACCTTTGAATCAAAACTAAGACAATTTTACTTTTTGTTACACAGCTCCAATTTTCAGAGCCACTGCAGCTCAAATGGATTCAGCCTTGTCAGTGCTAGCTCAGAACAGGACAACCCTTCAACAAGTGGCTGCAGGTAGGTGTCACATTCCCCAGTCCCTATCCTCACTAACCGTCCAATTGTAACGATTCAAGGTAATTGTGCTCTTCAAAGTGATAAAACATTTCCCCTTTTTGATTGCGAGATTTTGGCAAGGTTTTAACATTTGTTGGTTAGATGCACTAAAATTTTCAAAATATAAAGTTCCTTCTAATCCACTCGCCATTTGCTTGAACCAATTTCCTGAAAAATCTTTCCTTGCACCCCATGCTTTCTGCTTCCTACACGTTTCCTGCCAGGTAAGGTCATTCCCACCACCTTTTCCACCCGCTGCCATCTTCATCCTGGGGGAATTCCAATCATCAGAAGCTGGACTGATCCTTTAGCCGCAGGAGTTGGTTGGAGGCTGTGCGCCTGGCTCTGAGCCTCTTGCCTCCTGATACACTGAAACATTTTCCACTATCTGCACAGCATGTCACCCCATTTACCTAGGTAGGTGCAGCTTCCAAGTGTACTGAGGAAACCCGGCACCATCTAATAAAAAGCAGCCCATGATGTCTAATTCTGTGGCACAGTGCCTGCAGAGTGTGCCCTTTGGGGAAAATACTCTGAGAAGTGCTTGAGCCACTCGAACAGCAACTCCCATACTCTCAACCTCTACCACTAGAATGGTTAAGGTGTTGGGATGGGATGCCATTATCTGCAGAAACCTTCAAAGTCCAAAAACCACCATCCTGATTATAAATATGTTTGCGGTTCATACTCATTGGGCCTAGAACTCATTACCAAGCAGAGTTGTGCTAGTTCCTTGACCAGATGGACTGCTTCAAGACTATCTTCACAATGGTACTTGAGTATTGACCATAAATGGGAATCTTGGCAGGTAATAAACTACAGAAAATTAATGTGGGCTTTTGGTGACGGAAGATTATCAAATGAATCAAATATGAGTTTAACAAGTTTGTAGACCTGGTCTCTTGTATATTTATTTCCCTTCTCCTTTCGCCATGTTGCCACACCTTGTCCTCACTCATCCTTAGATGTGGTCAATGGATTAACTTTGATCAAAAAAGCAGGTGATACATTTGTACAGATACAAAAATATATTTTGCATGCTTTCAGCAATGTATTAGAAACATAGAAAATGGGTGCAGGAGGAGGCCATTCGGCCCTTCGAGCCAGCACCGCCATTCATTGTGATCATGGCTGATCGTCTCCAATCAATAACCCATGCCTGCCTTCTCCCCATATCCCTCGACTCCACTAGCCCGTAGAGCTCTATCTAACTCTCTATTAAATCCATCCAGTGACTTGGCCTCCACTGCCCTCTATGGCAGGGAATTCCATAAATTCACAACTCTCTGGGTGAAAACGTTTTTTTCTCACCTCAGTCTTAAATGGCGTCCCCTTTATTCTAAGACTGTGGCCCCTGCTTCTGACCTCGCCCAACAATGGGAACATTTTTCCTGCATCTAGCTTGTCCAGTCCTTTAATAATTTTATGTTTCTATAAGATCCCCCCCCCCCTCATCCTTCTAAACCCCAGTGAATACAAGCCTAGTCTTTTCAATCTTTCCTCATATGTCAGTCCCGCCATCCCAATGATCAGTCTCGTGAACCTACGCTGCACTGCCTCAGTCACAAGGATATTCTTCCTCAAATTAGGAGACCAAAACTGTACACAATACTCCAGATGTGGTCTCACCAGAGCCCTATACAACTGCAGAATAACCTCTTTACTCCTATACTGAAATCCTCTTGTTATGAAGGCCAACAATTGATTAGCTTTCTTCACTGCCTGCTGTACCTGTAAGCCAACTTTCAGTGACCGGTGTACAAGGTATTGAAGATAGAACTTTAATGTCGCAAAGAAAGGCACTATATTGATTTATTATAATTACACTGGATATTTTATGTTTTATTCCTATGTTGGATGCTATTCTTTTTATTTGCTGGCTTGATCCAATCTATTCTACAATTATGATTCATTCTTTTTATTTCAAGCAGATTATATTTTTATTTGTGCTGAATGCCCTAAAGACTACAAATTCCTCCTTGACATGTGGGCTATTTGTATTGCCACAGTAAAGTGGGTTAGTTCCTTCTCTAAGCAGTGCATACAAGTTATTTACCAAGCTGATTGAGGCAGTTTAATAGCAAGTTACTTTTTTTTCCCTTTGATTTGTATTACCTCCAATTGACCCAGGGATGCAAGAGAAGAAAATAGACTATTGCTGATATGCACGCCTCATTAATCTAAGTAAACATTTAGGGAACTTTTTTTCCTAAATGTTTACTTAGATTAATGTTCCATAAACTTTTGCATTTTCTCCTCAAAGTTGAGTTTACTGAACCAAATAAGGCCAGCTTGAAAGAAACATGTTAAAAGCCATATCTTTGGTGTCAGTTTGCTCACATTAATCCGTATGATATACTGTACAAGATTGTAGCTTGTGATAACGATGAACATTTGTCTGAAACTATTTTGAAAATGAAATTAAAGCTGTACGTTTATCTTTTTATATTGCAGTAGCGACCAATCTGCTAAAGCAAAGACACAGAAAGAGTTGCTAAAAGCATTTACAGGCTTAAAAAAGCACTTGCCTTCTGAAAAGATGGCCAAAGGAAAATCTAGGACACTTTCAACACTGAAATATGCATTGCAGTGCGTAAAACAAGTGCAAGGTAGGCTTCTAATACTTCTAGAGAGAATCATATTTGAAGTGGTGGACATGAGAAAGAGATTGTTATGTGTATCCAATCCAGCTAGAAAAACACATTCATAAGAATATCTGAAATAAGAAAACCTACTTGCCTCTGACAGAAATTAGGTGTTAATGGGAGTCCGAGAGAGAGAGAGAGAGAGAGAGAGAAACTATGAAATGAGGTGAACCCAACGCTCAATTTAGTAGAGAAAATCCTTTTGTCCTATCCAACCTTCATCCTTTCTACATCTTAAAACTAACCCGTTATATCTTTCCCATATGTGATGAAGGATCTTTAATCTGAAATGTTGATTCCTTTTCTCTTTCCACTGATGCTGCCTGACCTGAGTATTTTCTAGTTTTTATTTCTGTTTCCATCATTTGCATTTTGTTTTTCAGTAGTCTCCATTCTCTCTCTTATTTCAACGGAAGAGTGTATTAAATATTCCAGGTTTCACTTCATTACTACAATTTGGCTGGATCCGCCTCAATGTCTGATAATGCATTCATTTTAAAAGTCTGATAATGGCTTGATCAGAGGATGAGATGGTTCTTGTTTTGTGAACATTTTGAGATTTTAACTGGGCTTTTTCTTGAAAATAATTGCATAATATTGGCCATATTTAAATATTTGGATACAGTGTCCGTCCATTCATTCTGCAGCTAATGAAGAATACTACAAGTTCCTCATGAATGATGACACTGAATCAAATAGCTTGAGCATGAAATCCTTTGCCATTGATGAAGTAGAGAATATTATTTCAGAATACACCTCAAAGAATGCTGTAAGTTGATTTTTTTTTAATATTATCTGTACATAAACTGTGTAATAGTTTTGAGCATGAAGTGTTTCATATGCACAGTCAAATGCAAATCCTGTCAATGGTAAACAATTCAGAAAGCCAAGCAAGTTTGAGGTTGTTCAAAATTAGTTGCCTCGTTGAAGGAGAAGACACAAAGGTAATTGGGTAAAGCTACAAGCCAACAAGATTATTGGTAGCTAGCTGAAATGCCCATGAGAGATGCAAGCAGGCATAGTGCTAAATCCATTTAGTGTTGCAATGCAGATCAGTACAAGTTCTGAGGAAAATGTGTTCCTCTAATTGTAAAAGTATATTGGAACTACACATAAAATGCTGGAGTAACTCAGCGGGACAGGCAGCATCTCTGGGGGAAAAGGAACAGGTGACGTTTCAGGTTGAGACCTTTCTTGACCCGAAGAGCCACCTGTTCCTTTTCTCCTGAGATGCTGCCTGACCCGCTGAGTTACTCCAGCATTTTGTGTCTATCTTGGGTGTAAACAAGCATCTGCAGTTCCTTTCTACACCGTATATTGGAACTAACAGCATAGGATACACACTACTATGCAAATGACTTCACTTTGTTTATAACTCGACCTTGATTTCTATATAGTCAATACAGAATTCATAAATATTTTTTAAAATACTAATTTTCTGTTTTTCAGGATATCTTTGCTGTTACCGTTTCCCTAATCACGGGCCAGATTGTATACATCTCTGGCCAAGCCGCCTATATTCTGAACTGCAATAATGACGTCTTCAAAAGCAAGAAGTTCACAGAACTCCTTGCTCCACAAGATATTGGGATTTTCTACAGCTCTACAAAGCCATCTCAACTTCCTTTGTGGAACATGTGCCAAGCTGCTGGTGAGTGTGCATCGTGATATCAGCAGATCCTATTACAGCCTTTGGGTGAGATACTGTTATAAAATGGTCTCCATTGAAAAGTGCTCTTCTCCTAGCAGTTAATTTGCTCATAGATTGGAGAAGTATAGCTGTCTAGTTACATAACTTTTCTAATCAATTTTCCAAATGACCCTAGATGGAAACAGTAAAATATAGATCATTTAATACTCTTTCCATGGATGAATCGTATTATCAATTGCATCTTTGTTCTTCATTCTGCCACGATCATTTGCATATTAATTTCTCTCTGAGCTGTCTCTAATTCATAACATTAATTGAGAAAAGCTGTGAGCTAATTATCCATTATTACAATTCTGACCTATTAGAAACAACAAACTTTTTATTTATTTCTTATTCAGTTTCCCCGCTCTCACCGTTCCCCATAAGCAGATTTGGGTTTTTTTAAACTCTGGCCACTGTGACCTATTAAAAGAAAGCATTAATAAATGTTATGGTATGAGTGTGTGTGTGAACAGTAAATTATTTTCTGCATATTTAAGTTGTGCAGTTTAAGAGGAGGGGTAAATGGGCCATTTCTCATTGGTGGAAAAAAAGATGAGTAGAGGGTTATATAAATTCGGTAGGGAGCTCAGATTTGTGATCAATGCTTAGAGACCTAGACATTCTTACATTGAATGATCCTTGGTGTGCTCAGCATCTTAACAAAGAACAAGATGCTAAGCACATCATCTTCAGGCATGGTAAATTAGAAAAGGAATACCGTCTTCCTGGGGTGGGTATCGTTGTCGAGAAACCATGCCCTGGAAGTAACTAAATTGATTTGTTTAAAGAAATGCAAGATTAACAGGGAGAAATGGTCTAAATATGCCTACTTTTAGCTCCATTTGCAGAGGGAATTTCGGGGTTGAGGCCACAGCAGCTGAAGATGTGGTTTCTCGCCTCCCTCCTCCTCACTCACCTCCAATCCTTCTGTTTTCCTTCTCATTTACAGATTATTAACCATGTGTTACTTCTAAACTTGGCAGAACCTAGTTTAGTCATGCAGAATATACCAGAAAGATTATCACACCATTTGAGAAAACTGTTACCAAATATGACAATATCATATTTGATCTTTTTGCACACTTTTGTCATCACAAAAGACTCCATTAATTAATAACGTGGTGTTTAACTGGTGCATGAGCAGATATTTAGATTTTTTCTATTTCCATTGTGCAATTCCTTAACTTGTTACTATTGCTGTCTTTCAGGTTCATCTCCTTTCGATTGTATGCAGGAGAAGTCCTTCTTCTGTCGGATTAGGTGAGTACTGGAAAGGTTGGAGAGGAATGAACCAACGAATGAAAGGGTTGTGTGGGGAAGATCGTGGTACTGGGTCCTGTACACAAGAGCATTGACCCGATCTGTATGATGATCATCACCCATATAACCTGTGAGGAATTTGCTAGTAATTGGGAGCTCTGGATTGGGCTAAGAATGTCCAAAAAAAATGAAAATGACTGGCTCTGTAGACTTCAGAGAAAATCCCAAACCACTAAGTTGTGCAAAAAAACTGCTTTTTTTTAAAATGGTTAGAAATATGGAGCCAGAAATTCAATTGCATAATTCTGTTTTTCCAGCACCATGCAATATGAAATCAATTTGTCCTGGAGTGAAATGCACAATTAACATTGAGTTTCTCCAGATGTTTGCCCAGGCAACCCTGGAAGTGATTTGCCCGTCACGTCCTTGATGTAATTCCCAATGCACTGATGAATGTGGACCACATTGTCCTGTGTGTGGCCAGTCTTTTGCAGGCCTAGGGCTTCGCAATGCCATGCTGGATTGGGATCCCTGTTGGATCAGTACCTGTCTTTCATCGTTGAGTTCTGTTTGTGCCAAAACTACACCTTCTCCCTTCACTACTGCCACCCTAGGCCCAAACCACAACGCTGCAAAGCTCCATTTCCTTCAATTCCTTCTAATCCTTTGGAGCCCACCACTTTCCTCTAAGATCCTTAAGAGCACTTAAGCGCTGAGTTCACATTCCTCACCTGCCATCCTTGGACCTGGTCATTCTCCCCTGTCACCGCAGTATCAATCAGGAGCCAGCTAACCCTCCTATTCTAACACCTTGAACCCAACTTTCAAATCTGCTTCCAGACGGCTTGTCTGTTGCCTAAGACTATGTGCTTTTCAGTGTACCTGAACCTCACCATTCTTGTTCATATGACAATAAACTCGATTCGACTTGACATGAAATGGGTTAATAGCATGCAGAAAGCGCCAGGACATGATTTAAATTATATAACAAGCCTGAGGGGAAAGGGTTGGATGAACTAAATGCCCTCCATAATGTTTGGGACAAAGACCCATCATTTATTTATTAGCCTCTGTACTCCACAATTTAAGATTTGTAATAGAAAACATCACATGTGGTTAAAGTGCACATTGTCAGATTTTAATTAAGGCCATTTTTATACATTTTGGTTTCAACCATGTAGAAATTATAGCGGTGTTTATACATAGTCCCCCCCCCATTTCAGGGCACAATAATGTTTGGGACACAGAAATGTCATGTAAATGAAAGTAGTCATGTTTAGTATTTTGTTGCATATCCTTTGTATGCAATGACTGCTTGAAGTTTGCGATTCATGGACATTTCAATATTCAGTTCAATCAACACCTGATCTGTTGGAAAGGTGCTTGGGGATTTTTCTTTATTATAGAGAGAATTCTTCTGTCGTCAGCTTTGGTCTTCCTTGGCCTGCCAGTCCCTTTGCGATTAGTAAGCTCACCAGGTATTCTCTTCTTAATGATGTTCCAAACAGTTGATTTCGGTAAGCCTGTTTGACTGATTTTTCAAACAGTTTTATTCTTGTTTTTCAATCTCATAAAGGCTTCTTTGACTTTCATTGACACAACTTGGGTCCTCATGTTGATAAACAGCAATAAAAGTTTCCAAAGGTGATGGAAAGACAGGAGGAAATACTAGGGTGCTGAGAGCTCTCTTATACCTGCATTTAGGAGGCAATTAAACACACGTGAGCAATTACAAAGACCTGTCAAGCCATGTGTCCCAAACATTCTGGTGCCCTGAAATGGGGGGGGGGGGGGGGGGGTCTACAGCAGTCATTTCTATATGGTTAAACCTAAATGTATAAAAATGGCCATTAATGAAATCTTTAACCACATTTTTTATTACAAATCTCAAATTATGGAGTACAGTGGCAAATAAATAAATGATGGATCTTGGTCCCAAACATTACGGAGGGCACTGTAGCTGCAATAGTTATATAATAAATGTGTGTGTGTGTATGTGCCTTGTCCGTGTATATACTATTTGTTATATTGTAACTAAAGTTGGTTAAATAAAACTTCAATGTGTGTTCTAAAAAGTTAGCATTTTAAGAGAGATTTACATTTTTAAGGGGCTTTTCACAAATTCAGGACGGCCCATAGTTCTTCGCGGGCTGTGAAATGTTTCTGAATTTTAGGTGCACCTTTGATGCAGAAAATATAGTACAAGAGTGTTATGTGCCGACTTCTTCAAATTGCCGACAACTATCTGTCCAAAAGAATTAAGGGCTGCACAGTGGTGCAGTCAGTAGAGCTGCAGCCTCGCAGCGCTAGAGAAACGGGTTTGATCCCGACCTTGGGTACGGTTGTGTCGAGCTTGCACATTCTCCCTGTGACCACAGGGGTTTCTTTGGATGCTTTGGATTTCTCCCATAACCCCAAAACATGCGGGTTCATAGGTTAAATGGCCTCTGTAAATTGCCCCTAGTGTGTAGGGAGTGAATGACAAAGTAGGGTAACCTAGAACTAGTGTGAATGAATGATCAGTGGTCAGTATAGAGAGTCTAATTAAAAGAAGGAGTATGGAGTAGATTCAGAGATCAGTCTTCATAGGACTAGACTCAAGAAGGGGTGTTGGAAATTGGAGGGTCAATAGTTGGTAGGGGAAGGAAATCTGGGTGGAGATTTGGGGATCGGACTGCCAAGGGAGCAGAGAATTGGTGCGTGAGCCAATCTTCAATATGTGATATTGATGGGTTGGGCACGGGAGAGGATTAGATTGTACTGAGGGGTTTGTGGGTCTGAAGGCCAATGGTAACATTTGCAATTACCTTAATGGGGTTTCAGTCGGGTTAAAACGTGATGGTCACCGTCAGGACAATGTGGGCTAATTTCCTTCACAATCCCAAAAAGGAACATTGCATGTGAATTGTCACCCTTTGGGTTCATCTGATGCAAAACTCATAACACACCAGAAAGAACCTGGTGGAATAACCAGAGAGATGTGAAACTGTTAGTTGCCATAATTTCGTGCCATGCCAGTGCCCATTCAGTTGTGCACTGCTGGAGCAAGTCACCTGTTTTCACAATTTTTGGTCTGACTTTGAACTTTACTGTCACCATCCATTTCACAGTGGAAACCAACAGCAAGATCGGAGCACCCATTACTATCCCTTTCATGTGACGCCTTATCTTACAAAGGTTCGGGCATCTGATGATGACGATGACCAACTATGCTGCCTGATGCTTGCTGAAAGGGTGCATTCGGGATATGAAGGTGAGATTATGATCAACAAAATTATCTTTCGCAAGGAAACACTCATTGAGTTTTCGCCTCGCCCCAAATCCGCAAAATCATATTTGTTATTAAATGATGTAACATCCTCTAACCAAATTCAACCATTTTTTTCTGGCTAGCTGGAAAACTGGCAGAACGAGTCATAATGAGTGATTAGAACTTTTTTTAAATTTAAAGTCAGCATGGACAGCCCCCTAATGCCAGGCTGACTGCATGTACTCTTCAGAGTACAATATTTGTTAGAAGCTAACGTACACGAAGTGCTGGAGCAACTCAGCCAGTCAGGCAACATCTCTGGAGAACATGGAAAGGTGACGTCCTGGGTTGAGACCCTTCTTCCCGAAAAGTCAATTATCCATGTTCTCCAGAGATGCTGCCTGACCTGCCGAGTTGCTCCAGCACTTTGTGTCCTTTTGTGTAATAACCAGCATTTGCAGTTCTTGTGCATTTATTTGTGTGTAAAACCAAATTGATAGTTATTAATATATTGAAATTCTAAGAAGCTGTATGACCTGGTTCAAAGTATAACACACCGTTTGTAGTTGACTACATTGAGTGTGAGAATTAGCAGACTGAGCATTATGCTTTGAAGTTTTTAAATCAACAGATGCCATTGGAAAGATCCAAGGCTAATTTAACCGATTAAAAGGGACATTTTTATTAGACAGTGCAGTTTTTAAAATTGTTTCATTTTGTTTTATCAGCGCCAAAAATTCCCCATGATAAGTGGGTGTTTACCACCACTCACTCACCCAGCTGTGTGTTCCAGGACATTGAAGAGAGGTATGTGGAGAGCTAAGTGTTTTCATGGCAATGGTGGAAAGAAACAATTTGTTTTTTATCTAAATTGTATTAAACCTTGTGTAAAATTAAATTCCAAATAAAATTGCCATCCTCGAAACATGAACAAAATTGTTTTAAAAGCTAGGTTTCACCCCCTACAGGGCAAATGATACTTACCTAAATTCAGTTAAATGCTTCAGTTAGTACGTTTTGGGTAATAGTTCCTTTAGTTTTTCTTTGTTTCACTTTATTTTTAAAACTGCCTTGTATTTGACTCAACGTGTTTTTAATATCTTATTGTAAATTGCATTGTGCAGATGATTAAATCATTCAATTTCTTTCACAGGGCTGTTCCTCTATTAGGCTATTTGCCTCAGGATCTCATAGGAATGCCTGTAATGATGCATCTACACCCTGATGATCAACCTCTCATGCTAAGCATTCATAAAAAAAGTAAGTTTGGAGATGCAATATTTGATGATGATGATTATTATTATTATTATTATTATTATCTGATGTTGGTCATTTTTTCCAGCATGGATAACAGCAGGTTGGGTAACATCTCTAGAGAAAAAGGATGGGTGATTTTTTTTCAGATTGGGAACTTTCAGACATAGATAACTGCTACTTGGTTTATTTTAGTTTCTTGTGAAATGTTAATTTTTATTCTTTCAGTACTGAAAAATGCTGGGCAACCTTTTGAACATTCGCCAATCCGTTTCTGCGCACAAAATGGTGAATACATCACAATTGACACCAGTTGGTCCAGTTTTGTCAATCCCTGGAGCAGAAAAGTATCCTTCATTATCGGAAGACACAAAGTCCGAAGGTAAGTGCTTTGGATTATTATCACGAAGATTGATCAATTTAGACATTTTGCAACAAATTAGAATTGTATCTAGCTGTTACTAATTTGATGTTGTATTATTTCAGTGTCTTTTTAATATTATTTTTAACGGAGATGTGAACAGGGATTGTTTAAAGAAAAAAGATGTAGAAGGATGTGCAGAACTAAGGGTGTAAATGTGGAGGGAAATGTTATCCTAAAATTATGAATTATTTTAAATACTTTTAATTAATCAGGGTGATGGCAGGGGCTGAAATTATGAAGCAATTATTTTGTGAATCCAGTCGCTCTGACTACAGTTACTGCCCCAGTATTCAAAAAACAAAATTGGAACTATTATTATGAATATTTGCCTGCCAAATAATGGGCCATAGCAACATAATCTTTGAAATTGTACATATTCATAATCACATATTAAATGGTGACAGATGTAAAATGGGTACTCAGTCTTGTATCTCCCCTTCAACTTCTGATATGTAGAGGTCCTTTGAATGAAGATGTGTTTGCTGCTCCGAGCTGTAGTGAATTGAAGGCATTTCATCCTGAAATACAGACCATCACTGAGCAGATTCAGCAGCTCATGCTGCAGGTAAAACTAATTCACATTGATGAGTGTTTTCCGATGTAAATGCAATTTGTGTCTAGTCCGGTGCTTTAAATTCTATTAAGCCAGTTATGCTTTCTTATTTTAGCCAGTTTACAATAATCGTTCCAGTGGGTATGGAAGTTTGGTCAGTAGTGGATCCCATGCACAGATCATCAGTGTTGCCTCTTCCATTGATACTAATGGCAACATCAATGAAGAGAGACAACTGCACAAACCTGTAAGTCATCTCTTCCACAAGCTAATTCATGCAAACAAATATGTTGATTATCATGCATAAATCAGGGGTTATGCTCCTAGAAATGTTTGGCATCGCAGCTTAATGTGAGGCTGCATCTACGCAGACATCAGAAATGCAAGTTGAAAAAAAATTGTGCGTTTATTTTTATTGTATATAAATCTCGTTAGAGTAATTTTTATTCTTTATCCCAGATTTTATGGATCTCTATTTTAGTTTAGTTAGGATATATCGTCCTTAAATTTGTAATTTAAATTTTCCAAACTGCAGTATCATGGGGCGTTGTATTCGTTTCGTATTTGTTCAGTAGGAATTACATTTATTTATTTATTGATCTTTAATGATTATTAATTAATGCTTATAATCAGACAATAACATATAGGTGATGTTGTCCATCGATAAGCCTGAATTTGTTGCTCTTAAAACAAGTAGAAAGAGCCAATTAAATGAATATAGCTTTTTGGACAAATAAATATTTGCTCTTTGTAAAACTATTAAGAATTGCAAAGATGTCTGATCATGAGTCATAGTGACTCTCTAAAGGATTTGCAATTGTATAGCGCCTTTTGGTGATCTCCAGATATTCCGAATTACTTTGAAATCAATTAAATTATTTTTAACGTGATGTATGCAGGAAAAGTATTTTATAGGAGAAGATAGAAGTTACCTTTTCACAAAATTGGCAGTGAGAAACATATGGAAATAATCTATTTTAGTGATGTTGACTGAGCCAAATAATGGCTGGGCACCTGTGCTATTCTTTGAAAAATGCAAGGAATCGTTTGCCAAGATGCATCGTTTTGCCTTTCCATGGGCATTTAAATTGAGATGGACTCAATTTAAATGCCCATGGAAAGGTGTCTTTCGACTGTGAAGCTCTCCCTTACTAATGTTGTTTTAGATTATGTTAAAAGGTGGCACTTGGTTTTGCAAACATTTGGCTTTGAGACTCCAATGATACCACTGAAACAAGTTTGTCAGCTCCCATATAGAAAATTGGAGCACTGGAGTTAATAATATTTTCATCTATTCTTTGAATGCAGTTGAAAATACTACTTTAACAATTTTCTGCCATCACTAGTTAATTCAGCAGTTGGCCTAGTACATCCTGAATTCTCTATCTAGTTTTGTTGTGTCCCAAAAGCAGAGTCTGCTCTTGAGCAGTCAGTAATTTTGGGAGGAAATCATTAACCTTTAGTCCCTTGTCTCTTTCTTTCAGATGGTGGTTTGGAAAGCTGGTAAAGATCCCCACACAGGAAGAATTCGAGGACAGACAGAATTCAACAAAATAAAGAGTAAATCAAAGTGCAGACACAAAACTGGTAATAGAGTTAATTATTTTGCAGTCATTATCTAGGCATATACGTAAATGGTTTAAACAAATTCTGAGTGAAAAGCACCTTGAGTCCAAGAATGACATTTGCCATTACAGCTGTGCTTGTTTCATTCTGTTATTCTGTGAATATGGACCGGATGTAGTCATTTGGGGCTACATAGAAAACATCAATGAAAGGAACAATGTAAAAATGTTGCTATTTTCCTTTAAATGCTTTGGGACTACAATTTCACTTGAATATGTATCCTTTTTCAATATTCAGTTCCTACCAATTTTCAGAACCAACTTCACATGTAAGAATAAGACGAAGGGAGTCTGGCTATACATCTAGCTTCATTTTGACTGAAGTATTTGAAGGAACAGCCAATTTAAATAAATATGACCTGTTTTTTTTTTATTAAGTGAAAACTAACAAAAGACTTGATCTCTCCTTCAGAATTTTACGCTTTGTATTTGTTTAAATAAAAGCATCGGTAGGGTTTATGGGTTTGTAAACCAATGCATGTTGTTCTAAAAGTGGATGTTCTCCCTAAACCTAGGAACCATATTTCAGTAAAGTACCTCTGCCATTGGATTATCTGAAATTTACCTTTTTTTTTTTTTTTTTTTTGTATTTTGATCCTCCTTGTCATAAATGGTTGAATAATCTGTGATTCCAGACTCCACTGATAGAAACAGACAGCTCGATTGGATAAGTCTGCTGTCATAACAGGAGCTGTACCACAATTCACATTTTCATTGCATTCTAGTTCCGCTGTAATCTAAAGCTTTTAAAACACAAATTCTGCATCTTTTCCAAGTGTGTGCGCACATCATAAAGCCTAAAACAGAAACTCTGAAAGTATTTCAATATTTTGGTGCATTTGTACTGCCTCTGACAATGGTTAAACACAAAAAAAAACTTGTTTGGAAAAGGGATTTATTTGAAACTGTAGATGGTATGTCATTTAGTTTTTAATCTCTTGCAGCTGAGAAACCGTGTGCCTTTTTTGTACTCCATGTGAGGGAATCTTTCTGAAAATAATCCATTTTAGCTGTAATCCTGTTTCAAAACCATTGGAAGCTTCATATTATACATGCCTTGTTCTCATTGTTGAAGGGCATATATTTTGCAGAAACACAAAAAGAGACAAGTAGACAGTCTAAAGATGTTAAAGCCAACCCATCCAAGGGTACTGGAACAAGCAGTGCTGGAAAGAACATGCTCGTGGATGAACCAATATGTGAGGAACATTCTGGATATTGCTATCAGCAAATCAATTGTCTGGATGGTGTAATAAGGTGAGTGGCACTCTGGACCTGAACAAATGTATTTACCAAAACTGCAAGGCGTTATTTGTTGACCTGGATTTTATCATCAGTTGTGAAGTGACAACTCTCATGATTGGCCTCTAAGAAAGCAGCCACAAAGATACTTGGATCTCTGTGAAGTACATTTCATCTTTCCTAACATAGGTTGCTAACAGACACCAGTCAGCCCCAGAGACCTGGATCGATCCTGACCTTGGGTTCTGTCTGACATGGGTTCTCTCCGGGTGCTCCGGTTACCTCCCACATTCCAAAGATGTGTGAGTTTGCAGATTAATTGGCTTCTGTAAATTCCCCCCTAGTGTGCAGGATAGAACGAGGGTATGAGTGATCGCTGGCCGGCTTGGACTCTGTGGGCCGAAGGGCTGTGCTGCATCTTAAAACTAAAACCAGCTCCAGTAAAAAATCTTGGGCTCAGCAATAGTAATGGCAACCAGCAGGCTGAGTACCCAGAGTTCAAACAAGAAAGTTTAAAATAAAACACAAGTTTTATTCAGCTTAAATATTATAGCATGTGACATAAAGGTTGAAACATACACATATTGAGCCTCCTTTGAATTATGGCAGTTGACTTTTCGGCAAACGTATCAATCCTTTTGCTCATGTGAAGGTGGCAAGTATTTCAGATTTGGATATCCTCTGCTATTTAAGTGTAAAAAATGCACGGCATCTTTTACATCCAAGGTTTTACCTGAAACAAGTCGCGTTCGACACACTTTCAATGCCACACTGAAGCATCAACTGTGTTCAGAAGTTAGCCCGATGGCCTTCTGAGTTAGGCAAGACTGCACCATTGAGCCATATTGACCCTTTTTACTTGTAAGATCAGAAAATATTTGCTTCATCACTAATGTTTAAAACACACATACACACTTTTGTCTTGTGCCCTTTTTAGATACACCAGAATACTGCTTTAAAGTTGAGAGAAAAATGATTAAATAATATGTCGAATGAGGCTTCTCTCTTTTCTGTTACCTCATTGACTTTTGTTTCTTTGGCATTTTTGCAGATATCTGAATAGCTATAATATTCCGTGGACTACAAAACGGAAGTGTGGATCTTCATCGCCATCGGATGACGACAAACAAAAAGTTGATATCGTGAAGGATTCTAAAGGTATTTAATGCTAGTGCTGTATTTACCAAGTCTGAAATTGAAGAGTTTAGTTTTGTTAAAAAATTACCTTACAAGCTACAGAATGCACGGAACATCTGACTTGATTCAAAGTCTAATCAGTATGGTGCCGTTAGCTTTCTGAGGCTTATTAGCCTATCTTTATTGCTTTAAAAACAAGCCCAGATGCTAGAAACAATGTTGGACGTCACAGAATGTCACGCAGCATCTCTGAAGAAAGAAACAATTATTATTCCAGTTCTGATCAAGATCTGAAGAATTAAGTCTGTTTCTATCTCCAAGGATGCTGCCTGATTTATTAAATATTTGCATTATTTAGTTTTGTATAAATATTTTTTTGCCCAACATTTCTTAGTCATTTAGTAACCACTGTTTATCGAAAGCAAAATTCAGTATGTTTCACAAAGTCATCCTTCGGAGGTAAAGTATAAATGCGAGTATTTGACCTGCGGAATTGCTTTCCTTGTAGCTGCAAAGAAGATGCCTTCTGGAGAGGCTGTTGGCACACTTCTGGCACCATGTGCCTTGCGAAGGAAGGCAGCGAGCATCACCAGTGGAGGAAGTTACAGCAGCACCATTGTTCACGTGGGAGACAAGAAAGCACAGGCAGCTGCAGGTACTACAATTCACGTTCTAAAAGATCTCTCAGGAGGAGACAATCAGTTGGTTAATACACGCACTGCAAACATTTCTGTGAAGCTTCAATGTCCTGACCTGAGCATGGAAGGAGAAGAATATTGATTTTTATTGACCAACAAAGATAATATTTAATAATTTCACTGTACCCACAACTTTTTTTAGCAAACTTGATTTGGAAAATTCACTTTGCAGTATCTCACAGGATTAAAATGTCATTAATTATAGGCCACATAAAAAGATGGCAGGGCCATTGCTCAGAAGTTTGGTCTAAAAGGTAGTTTGCAAAGGACACAAAGTGCTGGAGTAACTCGGCAGGTCAGGCAGACATGCTGAGTTACGCCAGCACTTTGTGTCCTTTTGTGTATAAACCAGCATTTGCAGCTCCTTGTTTCTAGATGTCGTGAACATGTTAAGTTAGGAAACTGGAATGGAGGTGGAGAGTTTTAGTTCCATGGGTTAGAGCCTTGGCAGCTGAGCACATGATCTTCCAACATGGAGCAATGAAAAGAGAGTGAAGCACCAAAATTAGAGAAGCATGGATTACTATGGAAAAAATGCCAGAGGAGACTACAGAGGTGGACCCGACTGTGTGGAAGAACTATTAGCGAGCCAGGTTCCAATGTCGATTATCAGGCTATGGTGAATGAACAGAACTTTCTGTGATTTTAGCCCTGTGATGGCCATTTAGTGATTTACGATTTTAAAAAAAATGTAATTTCTTGAGGCATAAGTAATTTTTATTCCCCAATTGAGGTGCCCTTCTGAAGAAACAATATTAGCTCCACAGGCTATACCACAATGTTTCTGAATGCTACCTATGTGTGTACACGCAACACGTGTATTTGTTTCCCCACCACCTACGCCCAGATGTGTGGTTGCTAATTCCAGCAATGCTTCCACGGTCAAATTCATGCCTGACCAACTCAAGCACTTGCTCATTAGGGGAGTAATTATGCAATTATTGTTGATGCACTTGCCCTCGTGCAGAAAAAAACACCCTCTTACGCATACAATTTTAAACTTAAAATCTTGACAGAAATCCTATTGGAGGATGGACTTGGCATTGCAAATCCAGCAGAGAACATGACTTCTGCTGCGCAGATCGCCACAGCATCTTCCGTGAATCCGGAAAAGGAAACATTCAAGAAACTCAGTCTCACCAAAGAAGTTCTCGTTGCTCATACACAGAAAGAAGAGCAGATATTTTTAAGCAAGTTTAAGGAGTTGAGTAAACTAAAACCATTTGGAGCTACTTGCAAATCCTATTTGCAATATCGGCACAAAGGATATTCAAGGGATCGTGGTAAGATTTTACAAATAAGGGTTTTTTAATTAATTTTACTTGTAAGCATACAAAATGTGTGGTGGTACATTATCTACGAGAAGAGGCAATTGAGGATCAATGTACCATGTTGCATTTCGGGCTAAATTTAGCATATGATCCTATACTTTTTTTAGTTAAATTCTCATGGAGCCTTGCCTGTTATCATTGTCATTCCAGTTGCCTTCATGGAACTTTTATAAACTGCTTCTTGGACAATCTGCCAATGTCTTGTCTCTGATTGCTAAATTAAGTTTTAATTGTGGGGAATCTTTGTGTGAGCTTCAATTTTAAACAGTTAATTTCTGGCGTTGTGGGACCTGTATCTATGTTATTCCTTTCATCAACCTTCAGTCACTTGCTTTTCAATATAAAAAATGTCCAGAATAAGTTTAGAAGCAAATGCTTACAACTGTCCCACTCTTTTCCTTTGAAGGCTCTCGAGGATTTGGGTGGAACCGTGGGGAGCCCGCTCACAAAAAAAACGGGAAGAATAGGAAGCCTGAAACTAAGCGCATCAAGCAGCAAGGATCATCTGACGGCGCGGCAAGCGGCAAAGCCAATCATAGACTCCACCCTTGGCCCGCACCAATTACTGCAGTCATACCTACCTACCAACTGCCGATGTTTACAACTCCTGGAGGCATTCCTTTTGTAGCTGACCCATCTCTGGCAAACTTTGCTGCTCAGGCTCTTCATTGCAATCCTCAGACTCCACCATTTCCCGCGCCCCTCGTATCCCCGCTGTTGGCAGTTGTGTTGCCCAATTACGTCATGTCTCCGGGACCCGAGGCGGCGCACCAGCCAATTTTTGCAAATAAGCCGCCATTCCCTTCGCAACCAAACTTTACACCTGCTTGGAATTTATTAAAGACTCCGCCAGCCTTTGCACCGCTGCATCGTGACCAGCCAGCAGAAGATGAGAAGCTTTCGCCTGCACCAGGCCGTCAAGGGCCACAAGGCCACACTTCCCCTCCAAATTTCCATTCTAGGTCCATTTCACCTTTGCAGCTGAACCTGCTGGATGTGGGGCCCGGATCTACGAAAGCCATTGGACTTGTAGCTGGATATCAATTAATGGCGGACCGAATAGTAATGACAAGCAACATGAACGGTACAAATGTGGACACCATTGCAAAGGACGAAGCAGATCTTGTAAGTGACATACAAATTATAAACAATAATTGGATTAAATTTCTGAGAAAAATAAATCGAGAAAATTGAGGACAGTGTGAATAGCATAAAGTCTCTGAGCTCTCCTTCTGGGCCCTCCTTGCATCTGATACACTGGTGCATGAATTGTGCCTGGCTGCCACTTCTACTAGGGGGATTTTGATGTGCGCCTGCTCACCCCTAGATGTGAGCGCTTGTTTAGAAGAAGATATTCATGGTACTCCCGAGGTCTTCAGCATTAAGCCAAGGTGACCACTCTGAGCTGGTCCCACTCCCAATCTGTGAGGTCCTGTTCTGGAAACTGATTTGAACTTGCCCACTCCTTCATTGTAACCCTTCCATTCCCTCCCCTACTTGTTCCCGATCCAATTCACTCCCTCAATACTAGCACCCATCCCCCATTGCCATCTTCCAATGACTCTACATTCCACCACTATAGATCTATAGACCTGACACTTCCATGCCCCTCACACCAACTTATCCCCTGGCTGTCAGCAATCGACCAATGGCGCATGATGCCAATTGCCCAGTCTCTAAAGCTCTTTGTCCCAGAATAAAGTGGGGAGAAAACATTGTGTCTGGAAAAAACTGTTAAATGGGACAAGGATTTAAAATTGATCCATTTTTTAAAAAAAAATTGTAAATCATCCATACCTCCATTATAATATCCTGCGTTATTTTTAAATTGCATATGTTGCATCCTTTTTAGTTCTCTTCCTCGCCACCCCCCCACCCACCCCCTTCCCTGTACTTTGTTTTGTCATGGTGAGAACATGAATAAGCAACAATGTTTAGACATTTGCCATTAAACCTGTTGGTCCATCGTATTGTCTCCTGGACAGTATTGTTAGCCTACATTCTCCTGACGTTACACAAGACTGGTACCCCATTACTCAGTAACGCCATGTGCTGCATACCATGTCCAAAATGTCTGTAGCAATTCTTTAATTTTGTTAATTCTCTATGCAGCAGTTTGACTTTTAATTAATACTATATTGCCTGTCTGAACATTGTGTGTTTTTTTTTTCCTCTCCAAAGAATGAATCCCCTGCTGAAGCCCAGAACAGTGACTATCACTCCACTTCTACTGACATGCTGAAGCTGTTATTGCAGTCGGACGCCGGCTCGGGGAGTATGGAATCGACAAGGTCCGGCTCCTCGGGCTCTCCGTCCAATGGTTGTCGAATGTCCAGAACTGACACGGGTAACTTTGTCCTTTTGTCTTAACCTAACCCATGATGTAACACTAACAACTGTCCCTGAATTATTAGTGGATCTATTTTTTTTTTTAAACAAAAGATCAATGTCACCCATGGTTTTCTTTGCTTAAAAGCTTGGGTAAGTTAACAGATGGGTGGCTTTTGCTTGAGGTTGGGTGACAAAAATAAATAAACTGCACATTAGATCAGACCGTCTATTGCTCTGGAAGGAGTTAACCTGTTTAATAGAATACATCTCCGACCATGGCAACACTGAAAGCATTTTCCAGGGCTCATACGGTCCTTGAAAGTCCTGGAATTTGAATTGTATTTCAAGTCCTTGGATTTATCATAGGTCCTTGAAATTCATTGTAAATTCACTTTTTTTGATAAAACTATTAATTAGAGTAATGTGGCATTTTTTTCATCGTTTATAATGTGTATTTTTATTAAAAGTCAGGAAACATTGTTAGATATGTTTGCTAACGACGTTCCCTGCAGGAGGGAGGGGAGCAGCACTAGGACCCAGCAGAGTCAGACCACGGTGGAGGTTGTGGGCCTGGTGCTGAGTTGACGGCCCTGGCCCGCTGGTGGCCGGTGGAGAGTGTGTGTGTGTGTGTGCAAACGTGCAATATTTTGTCATTATTAAACTAAGTATTATATGTTTTATTGTAATAGTTATACACTGGGATGTAGTGATAGTGGAAAAAATTACAGTATCATCTTGTTTGACCCTCTTGGGAGACTAGCTTGCCATCTCCCTCTCCCCCCCCCCCCCCCCCCCCCCCCCATCCCCAAGCAAAACCTAAAATGATGCCCCTGTTTGACAGCTCCAGCACCTAAAAAAAATAGCACTGCAACACTGGGCAGCGCGGGAACTTACACGTCACTTTGCCGTAGGCTATCAAGTTGAGGGTTTCAATGAAATTTTGACATTTAAAAAAACCAGTTCCACCGCTCTCATGAATGTGGTTGCATAAAACTTTATGATTTTGTTGGTTAACCTTGATTGATGGCTACATGTTTTTGAATTTCTTTCATTTGTTGTACTTAAGTTCTTTTTTGAGCTCATTAAATTTATAAAACTGACATTTCTTTATTTTTTCCTACGGCCTGCAAAATTGTGCCAAATATATAATGTGGCCCTCATGCTGAAAAGTTTGGAGGCCCCTGGTGTAAGGTATCATTTTAAAAAATTACAGTAAAAATTAAGAGTAACCAAGCAAGGAAATTGTCATTTCAAGTCTCAACTCCAAATTCCAATGGGCATTTGTTAATAACACAAGCTATATCAATGGTTCATAACTTCGAAGGAACTTTGAATTGAAAGTTGATTTTTCTGCTGTGTTTTTTTTTGTACCAGACGTGTGCAAAACATGATTTTCAATCAAATCTGAGATGGTGACCAACCAACCTTCTTTCTTACTTTTTATTTGGTACAGAATCAAATCATCCAATGCCAAGCAATGTATATACAAGTCTCCAATAAACCATCAATGTTTGCTGGATTTTGGTCCTTGAAAATGGGATTTTTGGGCCTTACGTCTGTAAAGTCCTTGAATTTAAACTGTTCCAAGTGTACGGACCCTCATATTCACCAAAGACATGCGGGCTTGCAGGATTACTGGCCTTTGTAAAATTGCACCCAATATGTAGGGAGTGGATGGGGAAATGGAATAACGTGCAACTAGTAAGTACGGGTGATCAATACTTGGCATGGACTCAGGAACATGCGTGAACATGCTGTATCTCCAAAATAAACCAACCCAATTTATCTTTCTTTGTATGTCATGCTTAGGTAGTAGCTGCTTGAGCAGCAGAAAATATTTCAGAAGCAACGACTCTGACAATGAAAAAATAGCTGAGAGAACCATGATGACCTATCAACTACCATTGAGGTCAGTGCTGAAAATACAAATGTTGTTGACTGCAACTTCAAAAGCTCTCCGTATTGTTCTGTCTTAAGGCGAAAGAGTACCCAGGGAGAAGTTAAAGATCAATAAGGTCATGTATGCATGGAACCAAAGAAATGGGTGAGGTGTTAAATGAATATTTGCCATTTGGCTTCACAATGGAGAAAGACATAGAATCAGAATCACACTTTATTCACCAAGTATGTTTTGCAACATACGAGGAATTTCATTGGCCAGGTCAGTCATACTATTAAAAGCAACAGATCACTCAAATACATTTTAACATGAACATCCACCACAGTGACTCCTCCACATTCCTCACTGTGATGGAAGGCGAAATAAAGTTCAAGTCCCTTCCCTTAGTTCTTCCTCAGTCATGGGCCTCGAGCCCCCGTTGACAGGACGATCTTGACTCCCCGTAGCCGGCGGCGTTCGGGCCTTCTGCATCGAGGCGATCAGCTCCTCATCGGAGGGGGGTGTCGGCTCCCCCCCACCGGGCGATCGAACTTCGCGGCGGGGCTGGTCGAACCTTCTGTGACGTTGGAGCTCCCGACTAGCCTCTCCTGACTGCAAGCTCTTGATGGTAAAGTCCGCGGTGGGAGCGATCCCAGGCAAGGGATCAGCTCCGATGTTAAGTCTGCACTCCCCGCGTTGTGCTCACGACAGTGCGAGGAGGCTTCCAGCTCCAGTGATGGAAGGCCGCAGGCACGCCGGAGAATGTGATCCGAAAATTTATCACATCAGCAATTGGTAGCCACTGGCAGAAATATTTATATCATCTCGCCTGTATCTGGGCTAGTCCCACATGGTTAGCTCACTTTCTATTCCTGTTGACTCCACAGAAATAAAAAGCCCATACAATAAAAGGCAGGCAGACAATCAATTATGCCATCTGACCCGCCAAGCCCATGTTCAACAAAGTCGTGGCTGCAGAAAGGAAAGAAGAACAAGTTTAGTTTAATGCAGGGAAAACCTACCGGGAGAATACTCAAAAGTATTCATTTTGAGGGTATGAGAATTGGAATGGCACTGACCAGAAATAACTTCTTTATAGCATGGTCTTGGTTCATGTTTTCTAAGCAGTACTTCAAATACAATAAAACTTTGTTAAATCAGCACAGTTGGAACTTTGTGCTAGATTGAGATTTTTATTTTGGACTTTTGGATAGCACTCTCGTTATTACCTCAAAACACTTCACTTGTTTTGGGTGTCACATAGTGGCATAATTTTTCCAGTGAACCCTGTGAGTTTTAAAAGGGAATTGGGACTCTGAAGTAAAGAGAGCATGGGTGTCTGGGCCTGGTGAGCAATGATGTTGGTGAATCCAGCTATTAGAGGGCAGGTTATCAGAGTTGAATTTTTAAATTCAATCTCCACTTTTCCCCTTGTGGTGAAGGTGCTTTTCCTTTCTGCAGTATGTTGCCTTGATTGCTAGCAGTTCTCTTATTACATTAACTTATTACACACTGGCATGTGGTTTAGCTGGTAGATGGCTGGTAGTTTGTTCAACCATGGAGTCTAGTCTAGTTTTCATGCTACATGCACACTCAAGGCCAAGTTCACCAAATGACAATTAGTGGATGTATCTCTGAGATATTTTGAAAATTCTACTTCATTGCCCTTGAGGACCTCTCCATGTTTGTGGTGCTTCAGCCTTTGCCCTGGGTGAGATCAACTAATTATTTTAAGGTTCAAGGTTTGCGTCAGTAACACTAATCTGTCGGGGGATCTTACGGGATTTCTAATCCTGGCAGTGATTAAATAATTGAATTGATCTCCGAGTCCAATTGTGTCCAAGAGTAAAAGATGCCCAATTGTATTTACAAGGTAATAATCTAATTGCAAGACCTGTAATCTGATCTTTGGGTTTCAGATAATACAAAGATCCAGCATAACATTAAATAATTCATAGCCCTCTGAAATCTAAAGACAAGAGAATCATTCTGCGCTATCTATTTCATAATATATTATATGTACTGTAGCTGTATGTCTGGTTTCTGCACTACTTTTCTGCCAACATTAACCATTAAAGTTAATAACCCAGTCTTTGGCCCGTGAAATAGAAACACTGCTGCATAAAAGGTAAATTTTATCTGGAATTTGATCCTGAAACCTTGTATCTCTGTGCTATCAGTGAGCTGCCTGTTTCCAACTCTTTACGTTACTTGAGTAGCAGTCCATCTGCTACTGAAACGCTCATACAAATTGACTTAACCTATGTCATCAGGACAGCATTTTCCTCAACTCTTTAAACTGGGCTGCTCAAAACTCTGGTGCCCATCTTCTAGCTTGCCGCTAGTTCTAATTACCCATCACCCTCAACTTGCTGACTTCAACTGATTCCTAACCCTAAGCATCAATCCTGAATTTAAGATGTGCTTAAGTGTGATTCCAGTATTTGAACAGTTAATGTGTTCATCTGCTTCCAATTCTCTACAGGTTTATGCTTCACTTTATCTGGAGCATTAACTGATTGTTTTAAATGGGTTACACGGTTGTTAAAATGGAAAATGCATTAACCACCATGCATGGATTGTGCTGTGAAATTTTAGTTTGAGTGACTTTGCCTTACCTTGATACCAATCATTTTGTAGAGAGATGGCTGAGATTCATTTGTCAAGCACATGTATTGCTGATGTTTCTTTATAATATTTATTATCTCCCAGTGCAGTATAATCGGCATGCCTTTCTTTCTTACAAATCAGGGACATTGAAACTGTTTTGAAGGAGGACATGGAAAAGCTGAAAGTGATGCGGAGAAACCAACCCAAATTCACAGAGAAGCAAAGAAAAGAAATTGCTGAGGTCTTGCCCTGGTTTAAAACGGGTGCACCACCAAAAACCATTGACATCATGGTAAGTCAATTTTTAACTTCCTGAACTTGGCAGGAGAAATGAATTATATTTTCATGATAAAATCTGCACCCATTTTTATCACCTGCATTCCATATATCCCGATAAAGCTGCTGCTTGTATGGCTCAACAATATATTGCAAATCCTATTTATTGAACATCATTGACTATGGGAATTTGTAATAACTCTGCTACAAACCAGCCTTTGTCTGTCCTGTGTTGGGTTGCCAACAGTGGGGTTAAATTAAAGGCCATGTTTTGCATTTGAGTATTGTTGTTTCGAAACTTATTTATGTTTAAGATAGACATAAAATGCTGGAGTAACTCCGCGGGACTGGCAGCATCTGTGGAGAGAAGGAAAGGGGGACGTTTCAAGTCGAGACCCTTCTTCAGACCCCCCTTTTTAAGCAGCAAAAAGGGTCCAGACAGGCTTTCTCAACTGTATGAACTCTGTTTGAAAATTTGAGTTGTGATCAAATCTCTCATAATTTATATTAATGTCCCAAGTTATAATATTATCCAAGTTTTAATATAATACTTCATTTGCACTCAGACTTGGGGATTAAATTTCAGAAATGCAAAGTTTCTTAAGCAGTTGGTTCTACAGTTTTTATAGGAGCACATACTCTGAAACTGAGGCAATTTCCCATAATAATAATGGCAGGATTTTAAAATATATAATTTCCCCTATTCGCTTCCAAATAAATTCCAAATGAAGTAAAACACATGAATTGTGGAAATGAATTATTTGAGTGATATAAAGCATGACAAATGTTTTATTTGAACATTTCCAAACTTAGTGAAAAGCAGTGCAGTGTGAATGCTGGAAATCTGAGCAAAAAGAGAAATTTGTGGAAACTCAACTTAAGAGTTTAGTTTAGAGATGCAGCATGGAAACGGACCCTTTGGCCCAGCCAGTCCGTGCTGACCAATGATAACCCATACACTAGATCTAACCTGCACACATAGGGACAATTTTGGAGAAGCCAATTAACCTACAAACCAGCACGTCCTTGGAATGTGCAAAAAAAAAAAAACACACGGTCACAGGCAAAAATCATAGAACGGATGTGATCTTTGGTCAAGTTACAAACTCCTTACAGATAGCACCTGATGTCGGGATCAAACTCGGGTCCCTGGTGCTGTAAGGCAGCAGTTCTACCGCTGCACCAATGTGCTGCCCCTTGTGGAGAAAGAAATTAGTACTTTATGTTTCAGGACAATGTTGTTTCATCAAGAATTTAGTCCTGCTAGCTCCACAAACACAGATCGATTGTCTCTCCTCCCTACATTAAGCTTCACACCTCTTCCCTTCTGCACTTTAAGGTCTATTAGCTCTCTTCCTATAAGTTGTGATGAATGATTCATAGCCTAAAATATTAGTTCTAGATGCTGCCTAAACCAAGTTATACCAACATTTTATATTTTTAATTTACTCCCACACATTTGTAGAAACCACAAATTGTATTGTTCCACACACATTGTAGAAAATTCACAAACACGATAGACACAAAATGCTAGAGCAACTCAGGCAACATCTCCTGACGTTATGGGTTGAGACCCTTCTTACAAACACGACATTTGTGTTTGGATCTGCTTATGTGACACCCATGAAGCAGTAAAAATCACCCACAGTATGAAAACTTCAACTGAAGTATCTGATCTCAAATTTGAACCAAACCAGCGTGCAACATTTGCCATTGTGACGGGGGGGGGGGGGCAGAAGAATCAAATCTCCGGGGGTTTTTTTCATCCATAAAAAAATACCACAAGCCTGCTCTGCAAGAGCAATAAAACTGACAGCACTCTGATCTGTTTTGTATTTAAATATCCTCGAGCTGTTATTTTAAGAATCCGAGACTTTGCAGTGCTCTTTGTGAATCGCTCATTTAAAGCAAGTTGGGATCAATTCCCAACTTCTTGTCTGAAATGCCATAATGCAGAATTTATTACAGAGAGCAATTGTATGCAGGTATGTAAGTAAAACTAAACACCTTTTTATACCGAGACAAATTTGACATGTCCCCTTGTGACACATCACTGAAGAAAACTAAATGGTAATAATAAATGTAGACTAGGAAGTTTGTCATGAGTGGACTGGGCTCTCAATTTAACGTCATTGTTCATTAACAAAATAAAAATTGGTAAATGCAGTGTGTATATGTGTATATATATGTGTGTATGTGTGTGTGTGTGTGTATATATATATATATATATAATATATATATATATATATATATATATATATATATATATGTGTGTGTGTATATACACACACTAAATGCATTTACCAATTTTTATTTTGTGCAACATCACCCATTCCTTCTCTCCAGAAACGCTTACTCCAGTATTTTGTGTCTACCTAAGATTTAAACCAGCATCTGCAGTTCATTCACTGCTTTCCTGCAGCATTTAGTTCAGTATTGTACAATTGGTTAAAATAAATAGCCACCGGATCTGCAACTTTTTGGCAGACAAGAAAATTAATTATTAGGGTAATTATTAAGATAAGGTCAGCATCCTGGATAAGCAATGTTTCGGATCGGATCGGGATTCTTTTTCAGACTGAAATGCCACATAAGATTCAGATTCAAACTTTATTATCATTGTGCAGTGTACAAGTACAGAGACAACTAAATGCAGTTAGCATCTCACCCAGAAGAGCGAACATGGAATAGTAAAATATATATATATGTACATACAGTAGCAGTAGTGCAATTTTTCTGGGGAAAGGAGTGTCCGGGGGGGGGGGGTGACTGGCAATCACCAAGGTGCAGAGTTAAGTAGGGTAACAGCCGCAGGGAAGAAGCTGTTCCTGAACCTGCTGGTCCGGCAACAGAGAGACCTGTAGCGCCTCCCGGATGGGGTGAGAGCAGTCCTTGACGATGCTGCGCACCCTTGGACAGACTCAATGGAGGGGAGTGAGGAACCGGTGATGCGTTGGGCAGTTTTCACCACCCTCTGCAGTGCTTTCTGGTTGGAGACAGAGCAGTTGCCATACCTATACTGTGATACAGTTAGTAAGGATGGTCTCGATGGTGCAGCGGTAGAAGTTCACCAGAATCTGGGGAGACAGATGGACCTTCTTTAGTCTCCTCAGGAAGAAGAGACGCTGGTGAGCCTTCTTGACCAATTTTGAGGTATTGTGGCTCCATGAGAGGTCATCAGAGATGTTGATTCCCAGAAGCCTGAAGCTGGAAACATGCTCCACATCCGTCCCGTTAATATGGATGGGGTGTGCGTGCCGCCCCTAGACCTTCAGTAGTCCACAATGAGCTCCTTGGTCTTCTTGGAGTTAAGGCCCAGGTTCTCTATCCGCATTTGTAACCTATCCGTGTTCTCTAGGGATGCTGCCTGACCCGCTGAGTAACTCCAGTATTTTCTGTCGTTCCTTGGTAAACCAGCATCTGCAGTTTCCACAATCAAATATTAACATGGACAATTGGCTTTCATGTTTTAACTGAATGTAGTCTTAGAGTCAGCTACTTTTATTGTGATTCCTTTTGAAGCTAATGTTGGCTATAATTAAAAAAAAATGACAACTAATTTTTGGATTGTTCCTTATCTCATAAAAATTAGAATGTAATGGTAAGAATAAAATGGAAATAATATATGCCACTGCTTGTACTCTTAATGATTTTTTTTGTATGGAAGTTGTGGAATTTGTCTTGTGTATAGATTTGATTGTAATTCTTCTTAATTTAGGATAGGATCTTCTCTGAGAAAAATGCATCGCAGAACATTTCGTCAGCATTGGATATGAAAATCCATAATTTGGAGTTTAGTGGACTGAATGAGCCAGGACACGATGTTGGCTTTCAGGCCACGGACGTTGCAAATGAAGGGCAAAAACCTTCAGAAAATGCAGACCCCAACCTGGCAGTAGAAACAAACACATTTGCAAACTCTGCAAGTTGAGGTCTTTATCATGTACAAACGGACACATGCTTTCTTGGTATGAATGCACAGAGCTCTTTGGAAGTTGATGAAAATGTCATCTCGCCTTAAGTGGAAGAACTTACAGTTTGAAGACTTTTTTGAAAAAAGACTTTGTGTTATTTAATAGCATAAATTGTGTTGCGTCAGGTTGAACTACTTATGACTATCTACAGTTTCTTAATGTACATGTCCATGGAATCCAGTATTATTGTATCTGATATTCTTGGAATCTTTCAAAGTATCAATGTCTGTTGTAAATGAATCCAGCATTATTGTATCTGATATTCTTGGAATCTTTCAAAGTATCAATGTCTGTTGTAAATGAATCTGCATTTTTCAATAATCTAGCCATAAAATTAATTTTATAGTCACTTGATGCTTGTTCATTTCAGCTTCTAGATAAATATCCTTGAGGAGGTTTGTAATCCAATTTACAAAGTTTCAACTACCAGTATAGTTTTGTCACATTCATTAGGACCGACATTTTAACAGAATGTTCCACTGTGTGGAGATGTACACAAGAGATTTAATGGGCTATAATAATAATAATAATAATAATTATGTTCAAACAAAATGCTTGCAGATTGCTGGACCTAGCATTTCAGCTATTCACTCTAACTCATTCTAAATTGGGGACACCAATTTGAATATGTACTAAGATTGGAACTTTAACATTTTTGGTGTATTCCAATGAGATCCAAAGTCCAGAAACGTAAACACTGATGAATGGAAGCTAATCTTTGTGATTTTGGATGAAAGCAATAAACGGAGAGCATTAGAAATATAAAAATAAACCAACAAAGCTGTTTAGAGATCATTTGTCCCGATTTTAGAGTTATCATAAGGTCCAGGTTTCCTTAAATCCTCTACATTAAAGCTTTTTTTTAAAATGAAAGGCAGTGATGCAATTGCTGGGTGTCAAAGGCAAAGTAACAGATCTTGATTATGCACAGTGTCTCTTGACAAAACATACAATGTTCTCAACTTCTTAGCATGTCTTTTTTTAAGTGGTTTCTCACACACCACCCTATTTGTCAGTTCTGTGGAACATAAAGTATAAATTACAATTAAAACACAAAGTACTTGTGCTATAACTCCAGGATAAGCGCTCAACTAAGAAAACCAAGCCCAAAACCAAAGTATTATCTAACTAAATACACCAACTTACAGTAAATGACTCCATATGCAAAAAAAACCCAGCTACCTACATATGAATTATTTATCTTTTAAAAATTAAAAACTCCTCCTGTAGATGCGAGTAGGGTTATCAAGGATGCAGTAGATTCCTCCAACCTCATCTACTGCATCCGCTGCTCCAGATGCCAGATGATCGATATCGGTGAGACCAAGCGGAGGCTTGGCGATCGTTTCGCCGAACACCTCCGCTCGGTCCGCAAAAACCAACCCGACCTCCCGGTGGCTCAGCACTTCAACTCCCCCTCCCATTCCGCATCCGACCTCTCGGTCCTGGGCCTCCTCCACGGCCAGAGTGAGCAACACCGCAAGTTGGAGGAACAGCACCTCATTCCGCTTGGGGAGTCTTCCCGAACATTGGGCTGTCTCCCTCCCTCAGCCCTCGGGCCCTGGCATTCCCTCTATCTCTATCTCCCTCCCCCACCCTAGTCGCACTAGCTTCTCATTTTCACACCACAAACAGCTCACAATGGCTTGTTCCCTTTATCACCGATACTTTTTTGCATATCTTTCATTCATTGTTCCTTATCTCTCCACATCACCGTCTATATCTCTCGTTTCCCTGATCCCTGACCAGTCTGAAGAAGGGTCTCGACCCGAAACGTCGCCTATCTCCTTCGCTCCTTAGATGCTGCTGCACCCGCTGAGTTTCTCCAGCTTTTTGTGTAACCCTCGATTCTCCAGCATCTGCAGTTCCTTCTTCAACAGTTGGTTCTGGCATCCAGACCCCACCTCGACCGGATGTACTCGGGAGAGAGAGAGACAAGAGTGTTTTATTGTCATGTGTCCCAGATAGAACAGTGAAATTCTTACTTGCAGCAGCACAACAGAATATGTAAACATAGTACACTGTGAACAATATGATATATCAACTTCTGCTGCCAACTCTACATATCTATGCCTATTCCTTTCATAAGCCTCATCCACTAAGTTCTCCCAAGGAACTGTCAATTCTATAAAATACACTATCCACTGACTAACTGACCATAACACTATATCAGGCCTCAAACTAGTAGTGATTATTTCCTGCGGAACAAGCTTTCCTCATAAATCTACCCGCATTTCCCAATCATTGGCTCCCCGTAACTGGCCTGACTCGTACCTGTCTGCAAACTTCCCCCCTCTACCATTTCTCTCCCTCACTGTCAAAATGAATTGCTACACTCTCAGTCCTGATGCTTACTGAATTCACCTGTACTCTCCTCTCAATTGTAGCAGCTACGCACTTCAATACCTGGTTATGCCGCCATGTATACTGACCCTGAGAAAGACTAGTCCTACACCCTGACAAAATATGCCTCAAGGGTACCAAAAACTGGAGAGGTGCAGCCTGAGTTAAAGAGTCTGAAGAAGGGTCTAGACATCTGAGTTCCTTCTTTAAAAAAAAATATGCCTCAACGTTGCCACCTCTGAACACAAGGGACATGCCGTGTCCCCACCTACCCATTGTTTGAGGTTCTGCGGTGATGGCAGCCCATCATAAATAGCCCTTATAAGGAAACTTACATGACCCGCCTCCATACACCACAGCTCCCTCCAGCTAAACTTCCTCTTTTCTACACTTTCCCAGTTCATCCACTGTCCCTGTTTAACCTGAGCTACTGCCCTTACATATCTCACTGCTTCCTACTGACGACGTAACTGCTTGACAACCAATTTCCTCCTCTCTGTTGGACCTGCCTTACTCCACACTGGTTTCCCTGTGCTGAGCCCCAAGCCGCCTTTCCCTTGCTGCACCCTACCAACAGTGTCTATGCCTCAGAGCTGCTTGTGTTTCTTCGACTGCCTGCTTTGAGTTCCACTTACTCCCTCTAGTTACACTTGGCACCAGATTACTAATTTAGGTATCCTTACTCCCTGATAATTGCAACTCTAACCTCACCTTATCACACTTAAACTCCCCTGTTAGGCTAGATAATGGTAAATGGAGAATACCTTTCCCATACTAAGACACCATGGAACTCCTAACCATTTCCTAATATGTGAACTAACCAATCTCTATAACCTTTCCACCTTAGAATTTGGCACCTCATATACAGTCAATGGCTCATCAATCTAGGTAATAGCCCAATCTGCAAGCACCACAACTTCAACTTGCCTAGAAGCCCTGACTTCTCTAGCCTTCTAAGCCATCAGGAACATCCTTTCTAAGTTGCTGAATCTGTTCAGTGTCATCCAACTTCCTGTTAAACCACCTACCCAAACCGTAAACTGGTTTCTCCATTATAGACGAGAGTTCTTCTTCATCTACACAGAACCTTTTCTCTACCGTTCCTCTTACCAAAGAAATACTTTGTGACTTACTCAGCATAATCTTCAATCTAGCCCATTTAAGATTATCATTTAATTTCTCCAACAACCTTCTTGCACAAGCTACTGTTGTGGTTACCAAGGTCATATCACCCATGCAGGTCCTGGAGTGAGACGCAGTCCGTCGTGCCGTCTCTCCCCGCCGATGGCCCACCGTGATGCTCTAATTACTAGCTCCATCGCCATTGCAAACACTAACGGGGAAATAGTACACCCTGCCATAATGCCCATCTCTTGTCTCTGCCATGCTGTCGTAAGGTCTGCTGGACTAAAACAGACTTGGATATCTTGGGAATATGCTTTCACTAAATTTACAATTGCTCCTGGAACTCTAAAGAAATCAAAAGCAATCCAAATAAAACTATGTGGCACAGATCCACATGCATTTGCCAGTTACAAAAACAGGTACAAAATTCCTATCTCTCGAGCCTGGCTGTCTTAATCTGGTGCCATATTACAGTAATATGTTCTAAGCATCCTGCGAAACCTGGGATTCCCGCTTTCTGCACTGTGGTGTCTATTAACCTATTTCTTTCTAAATAACTGGCTAGCCTCTGTGCCACTATGCTAAAGAAAATCTTGCCTTCTGCATTTAGGAGACATATAGGTCTAAACTGACTTAACTGAAGACTCTCCTTGGGAATGAAAATTCCCCCTGCTCTATGTCAAACCCTTGGTATGACCTGCTTCTCCTAAACTATATGCAAGAGCTTCCACAAGAATCTAAGCGCATCAGGTATACTTTATATAAAAGTATACCTGATGCCGGTAAGGGACTCCATTCGGCCCTGGGGCCGAAGAAGCCTTTGCCCGCCTTATCATGGTTTCCACCCTTCCACTTTGGTGGCAAAACATCTTACTTATACTCGCTTTTCGGCAACTTGAGCGTCCAGGAGCGGAAAATAATGCAGAAAGTTGTGACCACTGCCCAGTCCATCATCAGCTCTGAACTCCCCACCATCGAAGGGATCTATCGTAGTCACTGCCTCAAAAAGGCTGCCAGCATTATCAAGGACCCACACCATCCTGGCCCTACACTCATCTCTCTGCTGCCTTCAGGTAGAAGGTACAGGAGCCTGAAATCTGGTACATCCAGGTTCATGAACAGCTTCTTCCCCACAGCCATCTTCTTCTCCTCCTTTGTGTGGCGTGCGCAGCCTAAAGTTGTTGGACAACTTGTTCTATTTGAATCTTCCATTTGTCCACGTCGAGTTGATTGCATTAGTCGAAACAGGGCGGACCACGTGAATTTTGCAATCTTCCACCCCACCCCCTCCCCCCCACCCCCCCCCACAGCCATCAGGCTATTAAACTCGCCATCAAACAAACTCTGAACTATAACAACCTATTGCACTTTATCATTTTATTTATGTGTGTATATATATGGTCTATGCTATATAGACACACTGAACTGTTGTGTATTTATGCTTACAATACTCTGTTGTGCTGCAGAAAGTAAGAATTGCATTGTCCTATCTGGGACACATGACAATAAACTCTCTTGACTTGACTCCCCTTTTATTTTCTGGATCTGAGTATGTCCTTTTTAAATATTCATCTCTTCCTTTTTAAGCTTTGAGCTTTCCACTTTTTTCCTGACTAAACATATTTTAACAAATTTAAATGGATCCCTATAAAATGCTGACCTGGCTTGCTCCTTCTTCTTTCTCTTCCTCCTAAGGTGTTCTGCCCTCCATAATATTGCTAACCGATTTCTTAACTCTTATTGCAAAACATTAAGTCCCTCATCAACTGTAGATTTTCTCCACTGCTTTTCAACTGTCTCCTCTCCTTCACTAATCTCTTGATTTCTTTCTCTTGTCTAGATCTAACCACCTGTAGAGCCTGCACCTTCTTTATCTCTATAACACCAAACCTGCCTGCACCATATTGATAAATAAACTCTCCCATCTTATCTAACTTGTTTTCCACTGTCCCTTTCAGACTCTCTAGCGCCTTTACCAAATCTACATTAACATTTTCCCATTCCTTTCTTTCACTTTCCCTAGGCCATTTAACTCTAGGTTTCAGCCCACCGTTCTTCTCCCTGACTGGTAGATTAACCTCACCACCACCTACATCCCCCTCTACAGCGTTTGCTCCCTCCTCATCAGTAACAGGGATAATTATATTCTCCGAACTGTGGTTTTCTAGCCGTCGCTGGACTTCACTTGACTGACTTCTCAAGAAGTACTGCTCAATGCGATTTCCCTGCCCTTCCTCTTATGAGCACTTCTTCTTTCCCTGCTGTATTCTGAGGCCCTTTGCTGTTGTTGCTTTCCGCCAACCACAAGAACAGACCCGGAGCTTCTTTCCCTCTACCTCTGTGCCACTGTCCTTCATTGATGTGCTAATGCTACTCGTAGACTTTTCCGTTCCATGGTCTGTAGCCGGGTAATCCATCTGTGCGTCATCTTCCGCCCCCGCGCTCGCAGACTCTAGGGGTATTTTTATTTTATTTGTCATAGCGTTTTAGGGGTGCAGCGAGACTGTTTACAATCTCTGCCACTGCTGCAATGTGATGCTAACCCTTACCAGCTCCAGCAGGGTCTATTCCCCCCTGGCAGCTGTATTTCCAAGCTGTCACACGGACTTTCCCTGTACCAGGTTCACAAATGCTGGGAATTTGGAAAGTTCTCACATTTTCTTTACGTGATTTGCAATGTGATGTTACAAACATGACATATTTTGCTATTTGACATGGATTTTGAATGTTAATTTATGCTCCCATGCATGAAGTAACCAATAAATGTATTGTTCAAGAATCATGGAACCTTCCACCACTGAAGGTGAAAACAAGCCCCACTGTCCCTGTGTTAATGAATTCAAAGAAATATCCAAACATTTCCCTTTGAATATGTTATCCATTTCCTTGTGAATTGAGCTTTGAATTTGTCAGTGCTTTCCTGATTGATGTATAGTCGGCTGTGGAAAAATAATTCTCGCATCACCACTGGACAGACTAACATGTATAAGTGCGAAAATCTAAATAGTTTTTCCCAATTTTTCCTAATATGCTGGTAATCAGGAGGGGAGAGGAAACTGCAATGTGGAGAAGGCTTGTGGATGATCACCCATAATGGTATTGAATGACAGGGAAGGCTCGAGGGGCCGAGTGGCCCACTATAGCTATTATATAAGTGTTTTAAAATATCAGTAACAGTTGAAGAAACACAGATATCTAGTTTGATCAAGCTTATGGAAGGCCAAAAATAACGTTGAGTAGGACACACATGATCTATATATTTGCACCAGCTTTTAATGTTCTTATGTACTTGTAGTACTTCATAAATGTTTACAAGCTCTGAACTACATAAATTTTGGGGCATTGGTTTTGTCTTTATCGTTTTTAGTTTAGTTTAGAGATACAGCGCAGAAACGGGTTCTTCAGCCAACCAAGCCCACGCTGACCAGCGATCACTCTGTACATTAACACTATTCTACACACACTGGGGACAATCTACAGTTTTACTAAGCCAATTAGCCGACAAACTGATATACAGTGGCTTGCAAAAGTATTCATACCCCTTGAACTTTTCCACATTTTGTCACGTTACAACCACAAACGTAAATGTATTTTATTGAGATTTTGTGTGATAGACCAACACAAAGTGGCGCATAATTGTGAAGTGGAAGGAAAATGATACATGGTTTTCAAATATTATTACAAATAAAAAACTGAAAAGTGTGGCTTGCAAAAGTATTCAGCCCCCTTTACTCTGATACCCCTAAATAAAATCCAGTGCAACCAATTGCTTTCAGAAGTCACCTAATTAGTAAATAGAGTCCACTTGTGTGTAATCTAATCTCAGTATAAATATAGCTGTTCTGTGAAGGCCTCAGAGGTTTGTTAGAGAATATTAGTGAACAAACAGCATCATGAAGCCCAAGGAACACACCGGACAGGTCAGGGATAAAGGTATGGAGAAGTTTAAAGCAGGGTTAGGTTATAAAAAAATATCCCAAGCTTTGAACATCTCACGGAGCACTGTTCAATCCATCATCCGAAAATGGAAAGTGTATGGCACAACTGCAAATCTACCAAGACATGGCCGTCCACCTAAACTTACTGGCCGGGCAAGGAGAGCATTGATCAGAGAAGCAGCCAAGAGGCCCATGGTAACTCTGGAGGAGCTGCAGAGATCCACAGCTCAGGTGGGAGAATCTGTCCACAGGACAACTATTAGTCGTGCACTCCACAAATCGGGTCTTTATGGAAGAGTGGCAAGAAGAAAGCCATTGTTGAAACAAAGCCATAAGATGTCCCGTTTGCAGTTTGCCACAAGCCATGTGGGGGACACAGCAAACATGTGGAGGACGGTGCTCTGGTCTGATGAGACCAAAATTGAAGTTTTTGGCCTAAATGCAAAACGCTATGTGTGGCGGAAAACTAACACTGCACATCACCCTGAACACACCATCCCCACTGTGAAACATGGTGGTGGCAGCATCATGCTGTGGGGATGCTTTTCTTCAGCAGGGACAGGGAAGCTGGTCAGAGTTGATAGGAAGATGGATGGAGCCAAATACAGGGCAATATTGGAAGAAAACCTGTTAGAGTCTGCAAAAGACGAGACTGGGGCAGAGGTTCACCTTCCAGCAGGACAATTACCCTAAACATACAGCGAGAGCTACAATGGAATGGTTTAGATCAAAGCATATTCATGTGTTAGAATGGCCCAGTCAGTCCAGACCTAAATCCAATTGAAAATCTCTGGCAAGACTTGAAAATTGCTGTTCACAGATGCTCTCCATCCAATCTGACTGAGCTTGAGCTATTTTGCAGAGAAGAATGGGCAAAAATTTCAATCTCTAGATGTGCAAAGCTGGTAGAGACATACCCCAAACAACTTGCAGCTGTAATTGCAGCGAAAGGTGGTTCTACAAAGTATTGACTCAGGGGGGGCTGAATACTTTTGCACGCCACACTTTTCAGTTTTTTATTTGTAATAAAATTTGGAAACCATGTATCATTTTCCTTCCACTTCACAATTATGCACCACTTTGTATAGGTCAATCACATAAAATCCCAATAAAATACATTTACGTTTGTGGTTGTAATGTGACAAAATGTGGAAAAGTTCAAGGGGTATGAATACTTTTGCAAGCCACTGTACGTCTTTGGAGTGTGGGAGGAAACTGGAGTACCCGAGGAAAACCTGCGCAGGTCACGGGGAGAAGGTACAAACTCCATACTGACAGCACCCGCAATCAGGATTGAACCCGGGTCTCTGGCGATGTAAGGGAGCAACTCATCTCTGCTTCCTTTCCAAAGTGCAATAGTTAACTGCAACTGTGCTGCCCTTTTTGCACCATTTTTGTTTTTTTTGTGTGTGTTTATATACTGATTTGTTTTCTCTTTTATTATATTCTTTACAGAGTACTTTTGCATATTCTGTTATGCTGCTGCAAGTAAGAATTTCAAGTGAGTTTATTGTCATGTGTCCCTGATAGGACAATGAAATTCTTGCTTTGCATCAGCACACAGAATATAGAAGGCATTTACTACTAAACAGATCAGTGTGTCCATATACCATATATAAATACACACACATATATACACACATGAATAAATAAACTAATAAAGTGCAAATAACAGATAATGGGTTATTAGTTATCAGAGTTTTGTCCGAGCCAGGTTTAATAGCCTGATGGCTGTGGGAAAGTAGCTATTCCTGAAGCTGGTCGTTGCAGTCTTCAGGCTCCTGTACCTTCTACCTGGCGGCACTTGATTATTTCACTCACCTGGATATGGTAACTACTATCTACCTCATTGGAGACCCTCGGACTATCCTTGATCGGTCTCTGCTGTCTTAAACTTGCACTAAACATTATTCCCTTATGTGTCTATAGATTTAACGGGCCAATTGTAATCACGTATTGTCTTTCTGCTGACTGGTCAGCATGCAACAAAATCTTTTTACTGCACCTCGGTACAAGTGATGATAAACTAAACTAAAGTCCAAACATCATAAAATTAAATATTCTACTGAAACCCCTGTCCCACGGTACAAGTTCATTCCAAGAGTTCTCCCGAGTTTGCCCTGATTCAAACTCGAAGATTTACGGTAATGGCCACTCGTCGGTACTCGGGGCTCTTGTGAACATTTTTCATCATGTTGAAAAATCTTCACGAGTCTTCCCGTGCTTACCTGCCGTTAGCGAGTCTTCCCGAGTACCTGCCGTTAGTGCTAAGAGATGTCCCCGAGCTCCGACGTACCCGCTATGTTCATTCTCCATGCTTACCACGAGTTAGATTTTTTTTAAACTCGGGAGAGCTCTTGGAATGAACTCGTACCGTTGCACAGGGCTATTAGGAAACAGCAAATAGGTTGCAAGCAAACTAGACGTGAAGTGTATGCTTTCTTTAAATTAACATTATTTACTGGTTTAAAATATTGTCATGAATTTACTCGAAGAGACCTATCACTTTTCCTCTTTGGTGCAGAACAGCTCCCGGATATTCTAATATATCTCTAAGATCAGAACTGCACTTTTGTTGATAGAATGTAAAAAATGAGGAGCAGGTTTGTAGCATTGTAATTGAAAGCTTTATTACTTGGCATGACCTGAGTCTCAATACTGTTTTTACTCTTCGTAGTCCTTACTAGATTATTTTATCAGGTTGCTCCACCATTTCACTTCCCTAAACAATACTAAGCACAACATCTCCACAGAAAAACAAATTGCTTTGGCTTGCATTTCAGTGTCTGCCTGCAGAGGCAGATAATTACATTTTAATTCAATCACAGGATTAAACTTTCCATGTAAATCTGCATATCTGAACATTAACACATTCATTTGGCATCACTGTGAGACATCTAAATACCATAAAACAAGATATTCTAGTTAGTAAATAACAAATAGCTTGCCAGCAAATTCAATACAAATGTAACAGTCTACCATTTAAATTGCCTATATTTTTAAAGCATTTTTTTCAATGCACAATCAAGGCATAATTAGATCTTCAAGAAAACATGAATAATGCTTTGGATCTACATTTCAGCAAAGGGTCCATTATTGTGAGTATCAATTGAGCTGTCCGCCATGTATTTGACTGGATAATAGGCTTGACTATGTGTGCGGGCTCCCATAAATGTTTATAACAGACTTCTTTAGTCTTATTTCAGTGTGAAAAGTACCTCCTTCTCAGTCCTTCTTCCCTGATTTATGTGGCAATTAGCCAAACTATCAAGTTTCCCTCGTTAGACTGATGTCAGTGTCTTTGTCACTAAGTCTTTAGAACCTTCATCGGTCAATTGAGTCAAAAGCCTCCAAATGTTCAGGAAGTCACTGACCAAAGATATACTAAAGAATGTTCTTTGTGAACTACTTTGTGCTTCTCAAAATCACTTTATTCTTTGAAGGGAATTATTTTTCAATGGTTACACTTTTATTTAAATTTGCATTATCTCTTGTAGGATTTAGTGGACCTCACCCAATAGTACTTTGATATCAAGTATGCACTTTATCATTCGGTAGAGTTCAACTTCAATCATGTTAAGATAAAAATCAGAAAGAAATTAGCTTTAAGAATTGTGCCATTTGATTGTAATGAGGGTATAATTCTTATGTCGAAAGAATAGTAATTATTCTTAGTAATACTAAGTATTAATAAGTGGCACAGTGGTGCAGTGGTAGAGTTGCTGCCTCATATCACAGCCCGTTTTTGATCCTGACTACGGGTCTGTCATTTACATGTTCATGTGAACTGTTTTTATTGATGTTCAAAATTGAAAAATAGGGGGAATCCATACAATTATTTTACATTTATATCAAATATACAGACCGGTCACCAACATTTGTGATATTGGTGTGCTTTAAAAAGGGTGGCTCTGTATGATGGAAGACAAGATCCCCTATCCTGTTGCTGTGCCACTTTATTAATCAGACCTTTGCTTTTAAATGCACAAACTGTAAGTTAATTATACAAAACAGTAAAAACAAAAATTCCATTTACTTATATGGTTGTACTTTTATATTTAGATCCAGTTATATATATCTCTGATAAATATGAAATAATGCACATATATGGAAAAATAAAGAAAATCATGTCGCTGAATAGAACAAGTGACAGACCCTACAAAATAAATACCAATGTAATAGTTGCAATGATAGGCACAAGGAGCTGGAGTAACTCAGCGGGACAGGGAGCAACTCTGGAGAGAAGGAATGGGTGACGTTTCAGGTCGAGACTAGTGTGCACTGAAGAAGGGTCTCGACCCAAAACGACATCCTTCTTTCATCCATTCCTTCTCTCCAGACGTTATCCATTCCTTCTCTCTAGAGATGCTGCCTGTCCCAATGAGTTATTGCAGCTTTTTGTGTCTATCCTCGGTTTAAACCAGCCTCTGCAGTTCCTTCCTCCACTAGTAGTTGCAATTATCTTATTTTCCAGTCAGATCTCTGCATTTATATGATTTAACCTTATGTGATTAAACATTACCAAACAAAATGAGATAAGAATCAGAAAGATAAACTACTGGAAAATCAGTCCTTTACTTTTCAGACACAAACTAAATTTATTTTAACAAAAAATGGCTAAATTCCATAATATTGCATCAGTCAGTGTAGAGGGAACTTAAGAAAGGAAACTCTGGTCAGAAAATTATTGCCCCTTACTTTCTACTTCAAAGAGTTGGAATGACATTTTGAGACAGCATAGCTTCCTTCAATGGCCTCATAAATTAATGAAATCTCACTTTGAGTCATGTGAAATCTTCGCCTCTTCCCAGTCCTTTGAAATAAAGTGTGAATCCTGACACAGGCGGTAAGGAAAATGATCCTTTGAGTTGACAGGAAAATGCTAAATCCTGGTTATTATCAAAACATCAATGAGGAGGCGTAAACTGGTCTGTGAAGACAGGATCTTTTGAAACAAGTGTTCCAAATATCTGCACAGGGCAAGAGATTACAGTACAGTACATCATCGTGTATATTTGACAGAGACCCCAATCATGACAACGATTCTCAAGAGTCAAGTCAAGAGTGTTTGATTGTCATACTAGTCCAAGAGGGACCCATTGGGCCCGTCCCCTCAACGCGCGGTTTGAGAGGGGGGGGGGGTGGCCTTCAGCGTCACACACACACACACTAACCATATTATATTAATATTATTCATTCGCTTCTTTTACCCCATCGCCCGCCCTATCCACTCACGCATAACCCCCAACTGCACAGGCACGGCTAGAGAGGGGGGGGGGGGGGGTGGAGAGGGAGGGGGAGGGGGTAGAGACAGCACCTACCCAGGTCGTAGAGCATAAATGTTACCCATTCCTCCTTTCCAGAGATGCTGCCTATCCCGCTGAGTTACTCCAGCATTTTGTGTCTACAGTGTGAACCAACATCAGCAGTTCCTTCCTACACAATAAGGTCTGTTTGCTTTATTGTTAATACATAGTTCTTACATTTAAATAATGTGTCTCTAAATATAAGACACAAAGTGCTGGACTAACTCAGCAGAAAGGGTCCTGGCCGGAAACATCACCTATCCATGTTCTCCAGAGATGCTACTTGACCTGCTGAGTTACTCCAGCACTTTTCAATCTCCTGATCTTCTTATTGTACATATTCACAATTTGTTTTTTTAAATATCCCTCCTCCCACCAACCCAAGATTATAATAGTGGTTCTACTTTTTGCAACATCCTCGTCTGGTTTAGCTAGAAACGCAGTAATCAGCAGACCAAGTAAAATCCCTGTGTTAGTGTACGGGGATCGCTGGTCGGCGCGGACTCAGTGGGCTGTTTCAGCACTGTATCTTTAAACTAATCTATAAAAAGGTGGGACTAGCGTAGATTGTGCATATTGGTTGCAATGTGCAATTTGTGCTGAAGGGCCTGTTTCTGCGCCGTATGTCTCGATGACTCTATGACTCTATGTGCCACCATCAGTGCTTCCCCTGAAATGCTAATGATGGCATGTGTATGATATCTAAAAGGGGAATAGTTAAGCAGAATTGTTGGTAGATGGTCTGTTTTCTGTGTAGAATGGTCCCTTGAATGTACAGTATACCTTGGAATTGTATTTTCATTTGGAGAAGAGGGAGTAAAACTGCAACAAGAAACTCAAATGCTGTGTACAGAAGTCTTTCATCTGTATCACAGGGCAGCTAAAGTTCGTACAAAGATAGTAACATTTTTATTGGAGTAGATATTCCAATACTCCAGATGGCATTGAACTAAGATAGGTGAACATTGGCACAGTAGTTAGTACTGTTGCCTCACAGCTCCAGAGATCCAGGTTTGACCCTAACCTCGGGTGCTGTCTGTACAGAGTTTGCACGTTTCCTCCGTGACCACAGGTGCACCAGTTTTCTCCTACATTTCAAAGACATGGTGGTAGGATAATTGGTAGATTACCACTCAGTGTATGTTAGTGGCAAAATGAATTAAAGGGGAGTTGATCTTCTGAGGGATGACACAAACCCAATGGGCCAAATAACCTCCTTGTGTCTAATTTTAAATTTAAGAGTGTTCAATTGTCCCTTTTGCTCTGAATTTCAATATACTTGTCTTTTATACCAATTATCCCAATTATATATTATCCAGCCAAAAAGTTACATAAATGATAATAATATTTGTTTTAAAATATTTGAATAAATAATAGCACCGTAAAAAGTTTGAACACTGTTGATTACTGTACTTAAATGTACTGAAAACAAGTTTCTTTCTCAAATGTTTTCGTCTTCTGTTTCTTAAAATGTTGAAAGTGTTACACCCTCATGAGGCTGGTCTGAAATTTCTCAACAACTTTTGTTGAAAGTTAGAACAAAGGTGGACCTGGAGCGAAGGGAAAGTATTCTTCTATAACCATAAAGTATACAATTTAATTTTGTCAAACTGTGTCCATAATCATATTATGGATTAAGTAGCATTGTTTTCTCACTCAATTTATTCCATTCTGTTTTCAGCAACAATTACTCAAAATTAATCAGCAACTTGGTTTTAATCCTTTTTTGTAGGTACTGACACCTATTACATATGTGTTAGAAGGAACTGCAGATGCTGGTTTAAACCGAAGATAGACACAAAAAGCTGGAGTAACTCAGCGGGACAGGCAGCATCTCTGGAGAGAAAGAATGGGTGACATTTTGGGTTGAGACCCTTCTTCAGACTTCCATGCCCTTTGTCGTCACCAGAGTTGATCTTACATAATACAAAACAAAGTGCCACACCGCATAAACTTACCAAGCCACTGTTGGACCACAGCACTTAACATTTGTATTTTGGGATCCTGCTAATTAATTCTTACAAACTGCTTTGAATGTCATTTCCAAAATTCATGTTAGCAAAGCCATGAGATTAGTACTGATAGATCATTGATTTGAAACATTAACACTGCTTTTTCTCTCGAAAGTTCAAATATCAAGCTGTAAGTTGTTATTTTAATTTTTTCAGTACTTGCCATGTAGTAAAGCTTTGTGTCAGCCTTGTGACTTTGTAGAAACGAGGAACTGCAGATGCTGGCTTACACAAAAGATCACAAAGTGCTGGAGTAACTCAGTGGGTCAAAAAGTATCTCTGGAGTAGTATGGATAGGTGATATTTCAGGTCTGGACCCTTTTTCTGACTGAGGCATGAGTCACTGCATTTCCAGCACCATCTTGTATCCTTCAAGTTTCAAAGATGTTAAAAATGTAGTGTCTTATTTTGGGCATAATGGCCCATTTTCCTAATGATAGCAGTGGGTTAGTGACGTAGGGATTGGCATGGAGAAGCCAATACCCTCCATCACTGCTCCGTCGCTTCATGCCGCTGCAGGCCGGTTCTGTCCACCTGCTTATCCGACCTCTGTGGGACCTCCAGTGGCAGCTGATCGATGCGATTCCCTGGCTGCTGCAGGGCCTCCAGCAGCCCACTCCATGACATGTCGACCTGCGATAGTGCCGTCGTTCACATCCCACAGCAACCGCTCAAGCTGATGTTGTGTAATTGAAGAGACAAAGAATTGCAGATGCTGGTGCAAAAGTATACAAAGTGCTGGAGTAACTCATCAGGTCGGACAGCATCTCTGGAGAACATGGACAGGTGACGTTTTGAGTGTGGACCGAAGTGTGAAAGAGAGCTTCAACCCGAAGCGTCACCTGTTCGTGCTTTCCAGAGATGCTGCCAGACAGGCTGAGTTACTCCATTTTGTGCATTAACCAGCATCTGCAATTCTTTGTTTCTACAGAGTGGGCGACATTGTGGGTCAAAACCCTGCTTCCTAATTCTGTCCCCCCACCCACAAATGCAGCTGAGTTCCTCCAGCAGACTGTTTGTTGCACCACATTCCAGCATATGCAGTCTCTTGTACTTCAATGATGGAAATTGTATTCAATTTCTACAACTGCTACAGTTAATTCTTCCACATTGCTACATGTTGGTTTTGCTACTAGATAAAAACAACCAAGAGAACCATGACAGGATAGTTAAACCATAGGAAATTATTTTCTATAAAATATTATTTTTTTCTTCACAGGCCCTCGAAAGCAGATAAGTTGCATTACTGTACTATTACATGTCTTTATGGCCAAGATAAGACTCTAACATTAAAAAAAACCTTATGGATTTGAAGGGTAAAAGATGGTGCCTGAAACATGGCCACTCTTGTGTACTGACTCTGTGTGGTCTGCTATCTTACACTCTTGAACTTAGTATGATTGTGCCTAAAGTACTGTAGGATTGTTACTGAACTGTATGCAACAAATTAATTTCACTGTACTTAGGTACATGTGACAATAAAGTACGAGTGAAGCATTCATTCCTTACTGGATACATTCTGCTACTATAGTTGTTTTTGGTGCATGTCATTTGCCAAACAGATACTGCGTTCCATTGTAAGCTTGTTGGTCATATTTTGTTTGCCAACACTGCGTCCGTCTACCTTGACATCAGACTCACATAATTTGGACATTGTGGCAATGGATGGGTGACGTACGGTATCACATTTTCCTTGCTCCATGGGCAAATTTGGGAAATAACTGACAATACCAACATTGGCAGAGTCTCAGCGGTAAATCAGCTCTCCTGAATCTTGTGTAGGAAGGAATTGCAGATGCTGGTTTATACCAAAGATACCAAATGCATTTCGGGAAGGAACCCTTCTTCAGTCTGAAGAAGGATTCTGACCCAAAATGTTATCTACTTCTTTTCTCCAGAAATGCTGCCTGACTCACTGAGTTGCTGCAGCATTTCTCCTGTATTTGTTAATGTGTGCTTTTTCTTCAAATTATTTTCACGACTGGACTGTTGACCATTTAACTAATAAGATAGCATTACTTGAAGGAGAAAAAATAAATGATCATTATTATTAGGTGCTTCTAATCGATTATTGTAGTTTCAACAAAAATTAACAGAATTATGCTGTCAGGAATTTTAAGTTGCCACCATTTGATTAACAGGTCTAGCTTTTCTGGATAAACAAGAACAATGCAACCCAAGAATACTTTTTCATTGCAATTCTTTTTTAAAGTTAGTTTGAAAAAATCATACTTTGGTAGAACTGCAGTAAATCAGACAGCAGGGAGACATTTAATATGTAACTGTGTGAAGTATTGCATTGGAAAGCTATAGAGCCCCTTTTTTCATCAATTCTTAGAAATTTATGGTGCAAGGGACACAAAGGGGACATCTGTTTACTGCAGTCAGATTGAAATGACTTTGAAGGGAATGGGTGGAATAAAAATAAGGGAATTTCACTCTTCTTATAAACGGCCACAGAAATGGAAAGGGGGAGGGTATGCTGTCTACGTCTCCTCCCGTGAACCCAACAGAAAATGCTTCTCTCTAATTCAATGAACCTGACTTCAGCCAAACATCGAGAAAAGAGAAGCAGCGAGAAGTTTAGTGTCTCGTGAGTTGGAAGCAGTAAAGTTCTTCTTTTCTTTTAAAAACGAGTGATTCTTTCCTCCTGATGATACCGAGTACCTACACCCCTTGTCCATTTAACAGAATCCTGGCAGGATAATCTATAGTTTCACTACTGTCTCTTAACACTTGTTTCAAAATCGGTGTCAATATTGGCACGTTTTGTCAAGGACAAGACAAGGTGATAGCTTTACAAAAGACAGGGTGAAGAGGTTCTTTAATGCAATGAATTGAAGTCAGGCCTTTGATGTAAAAACAACCATTCTTCTAATAGGGACCCGACCATTCACAGATGACACGTCTTTTCCTGTATTTGCATCCAGCTTTAAATGGTTGGTTTCAAGATAGTTTCTCCGAGCATAACATTATTTTTGGCCATGTAAACTCTCCTTAGCACTGTGAGGGAATGATACAATTGTCATAAGTATACAGTGCTTAATGGTTAGTTTAGTTTAGTTAGTTTAGACTTTAGAGATACACTGCGGGAACAGGTCCTTCGGCCACCGAGTCTGCGCCGACCAGCAATTATCTCACATACTAGCACAATCCTACACACCAGGAACAATTTACTATTTTTTTTTATTGAGCTAATTAACCTACAAACCTTTGGAGTGTGGGAAGAAACCAGAGCACCCTGAGAAAACCTGGTACCTGCCGTAGACAGGAGAGAACCTGGGCCTCTGGCGCTGTAAGGCAGCAACTATACTGCTGCGCCTCTGTGCCACTCAAAGTTTAGTTTAGTTTATTTTAGTTTATTGTTGCCTCGTGTACAGTGAAAAGCTTTTTGTCTGCTATCTGGTCAAAGAAAAGGCTATACGTGAATAAAATCTTCATTGTCCTATCTTTTCATTGTCCCATCTGGGACACATGACAATGAATCTCTTGAAAATCAAGCCATCCGCAGTGTACAGATAAAGGATGTTTTTATGATGGGTACACAAAAAGCTGGAGAAACTCAGCGGGTGCAGCAGCATCTAAGGAGCGAAGGAGATAGGCGACGTTTCGGGTCGAGACCCTTCTTCAGACTGGTCAGGGATCAGGGAAACGAGAGATATAGACGGTGATGTGGAGAGATAAGGAACAATGAGTGAAAGATATGCAAAAAAGTATCGGTGATAAAGGGAACAAGCCATTGTAAGCTGTTTGTGGTGTGAAAATGAGAAGCTGGTGCGACTGGGGTGGGGGAGGGAGATAGAGATAGAGGGAATGCCAGGGCCCGAGGGCTGAGGGAGAGGTGGGAAGGGGAGGAGACAGCAAGGGTTAACAGAATTGAGAAAATTCAATATTCAAGCCCAAAGGATGCAGACTCCCCAAGCGGAATATGAGGTGCTGTTCCTCCAGCTTGCGGTGTTGCTCACTCTGGCCATGGAGGAGGCCCAGGACCGAGAGGTCAGATGTGGAATGGGAGGGGGAGTTGAAGTGCTGAGCCACCGGGAGGTCGGGTTGGTTAAACCGAGCGGAGGTATTCGGCGAAGCGATCGCCAAGCCTCCGCTTGGTCTCACCGATATAGATCATCTGGCATCTGGAGCAGCGGATGCAGTAGATGAGGTTGGAGGAGGTGCAGGTGAACCTCTGTCGGACCTGGAAGGACTGCTTGGGTCCCTGAAAGGAGTGGAGGGGGGAAGTGAAGGGAAAAGTGTTGCATTTCTTGCGGTTGCAAGGGAAAGTGCCCGGGGAAGGGGTAGAGTGGGAGGGGAGGGAAGATGTTTTTATGATGTTCTGCTCAAATTGTGTTACAGTCAGAAAGAATGAGGTATTAAAATCAATTCATAAAATAGGTACCTCCATGCATACATGATAATGTGCCAATCTGTATATTTGCCTTGATAAATTGTATTCCTTTATGCATTTAGTGATTTCCTTTTATGGAAGAAGTATTTAAATTACAATGGTTAAGTTGCAATGAATGAATTGTAAGTCATTTCTAAATATGAATTAGATATATGAATTGGGGTGGTGAATCTGTGGAAGTCATTGCCATGGATGGCCCTGGAGGCCAAGTCAGTGGCTATATTTAAAAACAAAGATTGATGGGTTCTTGATTAGTAAGGGCATCAAAGGTTACGGGGAGAAGGCCGGAGAATGGGGTTGAGAGGGAAAAATATATGATCGAATGGCGGAGCAGACTCAATGGGCTGAATGGTCCAATTCTGCTCCTATGTCTTACGATCTTATGAATTAGAATTACTGAGCGGCACATGGCACACCAGTTATCGGTGCTGCCTCTCAGCTCCAAAAATCCAGTTTTGATCTTAACTTTGGGTGCTATCTGTGTGGATTTTGAAAATTTCCCCTGTGACTGCAAGGTTTTTGGCCATCGTAAAGAAAGAGATTACTATCATCAAGTCATGGGGTCACTCACCATCTTGATGCTTTCAACCTTGTATTTGGTTCCCATTTGATAATATCTTTCTTTTTGTTTTAATACTCATTTTTAATTGCTCCATGTACACATTGTCCTCTGCATCTGTAACTTTCTCCTCTCAACCAGTTTTCCCCTACGTTCATCATTGTTATTGGTGGCTGTGCTTTCAGTTCACAAATGCAAAGGTCATAGGAGCAGTAGTGGGTCATTCAGCCCATCGAGCCTCCTCCACCATTCAATCCTGGCTGATCTATTTTCCCCTCTCAACGCCATTCTCCTTCCTTGACACCCTTACCAATCTCCGCTTTAAAAATACCCAATCACTTGGCCTCCACAGACATCTGTGGCAATGAATTCCACAGATCCACAACTCTGACTAAAGAAATTCCTCCTTATTTCCTTTCTTCAGTTGTCTACATCATGAGCTCACTTGCTCCACTCTAAATTCTTCTCAATTTCTCCTATTCTTAATTATCATAACCTACCTTCCTGACCGAGCATTTAATTAAATATCAAAAATTAAGTCAGAATACTAATGCAGAGTCTATTTGGACTTTTTTATGTGGGTCTTTTACCCAGAGTTGGGGAATAGAGAAACAGGGGATATCGATTAAAGATGAGGGGGGTAAGATTTAATAGGAACCTGGAGGCAACTTTTTACATAAAGTGTGGTCGATGTATGCTACGAGCTGCGAGAGGAGATAATTGAGGCTGGTACCAACAAAATGTTTAAGAAACATTTCAACAGGTACATGGATAGGATAGGTTTAGAGGGATAAGGCCCAAATGCAGGCAGGTGGGCACTAGTGTAGTTGGGGCATGTTGGTTGGCGTGGGCAAGTTGGGCCGAAGGGCCTGTTTCTACACTGTATGACTATGATAAAAACAGGTGTGAGCTTTTAATTATAAGATCCTTTGCCTTATTAAACCCAAGGATAGCCTTCTCTGTAGCCTCCATACTAGGAATTCTATAAAGTCTCTCCTTATCCCACATGTCAATTAACAAGAACCAAAACATTCGGTTACTGCATTAATAATTTTTGTCAGCCATCATGAGAATATTTATTTCTGGCTGGTTTTAATTCAGAGCTTTCAATCTCCAATCTCTCCCCTTGGTATCACTGTGTTATTCATAAATGCTTAAAATTATATTTCTATGCAACTTGCAGATGCAAGTTTCAAATTTTAAATGCGTTCAAAAAATGTAAAGAAAACACCATGTGGAGTAGAACAAATGTGTATTGCACTGAAGTTTTGTGTTCTAAGCTACCAAATTTACCTCCTTAAAACCAAGGTAGTACACTTGTTACCAATTATTCATGATGTAATATGCAAATGGCAGATTATACTTGTAATGCCAATGGCACATCTCACCAAGGACACCCAAAAAAACATCCAAAAACAATTATTCTCAGATGTACACAGACATGGACAACAAAGAGATCAGGTATGACTCTTTATTTTCACTGAATATTCAAACATACAAAACATTTATACAAATTGCATCGGTAATCCAGGTAAATCGACTTGCATTCATATAATGCCAACCACAGCCTTTGGTCTCCCTAAGTGCTTTACTCTTTAAATTTAGTCAAAACAAACTTCCCAAAACCTTTGAAATACAGCCTAGCTTTTAAAGTCTTACTGTTTCAAACTAACATAAAATAATCATTGGCTGGTTTTGCAAAATACAGTTGCTATTGTCCACTGTGAATCAGACTGACATTAGAGTTGACAAATCTTTTGTGCCAATTCACAACCAAATCTTTGAATTGAGACAAAAGTCACAATGGTATTGCACCCCAGAATAGTGTACACTCACACACTAATAATTTACAGTGTCCTTTTTTCCAAATAATGTGACATAAATCGCAGCTGATTCAATCAACAGATTTTTGCAACTTATTGACATGAATGACGTTATACTTTAATTATTTCCCATTTCTGACTCGAGGTTTTATTTGAATAAGCATCAACTTGTTCCTGGAGGAATTATTTGGGAAATGATATAGCTGATCTTACAACCTGGTAGATAGACACAAAATGCTGGAGCAACTCGGGGGGTCAGGCAGCATCTCTGGAGAAAAGGAATACTTAGGAATACATGTAGTCTGATGAAGACTGTCAACCCAAAACATCACCTATTCCTTTTCTCCAGAAATGCTGCCTGACTCACTGAGTTACTCCAGCATTTTGTGTCTACCTTCAATGTAAACCAGCATCAGCAGTTCCTTCTTACACACTTGGAACTTAGTAATTTGGTTACCCACCATATTCTAATCTTGTATTACTTTTATTCATATTATTATATCCAGAAGATTTCAAAAGTTTTGTTTTCTGTTAAACCATATATGGAGGGCTAAGTCCATCATGAATAATGCACCAATATATCATACAATAGTGGTGGAGCAATTGGTATGAGAACCAAGAGGGATGCAATTCTATCCCCCTATGGCAGATTTTGTATAATATACAGTGCGAACAATATAGATCCCAATAATGTAGTCAAGCCTCTGGAATCCCCTCCCTAATTTTGCCAGATACTTTACTTGTTCATTAAAATTTATGTCTCTGACCAAGAGTTTTGATCATTTGCCTTAATATTTCCTTCAAAGGCTGGTGTTAAATATTGTTTATTACTGCTCCAATGAAACAACTTGGGACATTTAAAAAAAGTTTTAAAAAGGTGCTCTTAGTAGTAATACAAATTATGAAGTACCATTTCATGTTTAAAAAGGTGCATTATTAACATAAATTGTAAAGTTACCATTAACGGTGCAGGAAGGTGGCAGCATGTGTAATTTAGTAGACAGCCATTTAAAAGTGGTAAAAGTTTATTTTTTTTAAATGACAAAACTCAAAAGTCAAACTTACATCACTGACAAATATACACACAATTGAAAACAAAACACATTAATGTGCTGGCAGGACATTTCAAATGTAACTGTGAACAGAAGCATGGGGGAATCAGTACACAAGTGTTCAAAAGATATTCTCCTAGGCTCAATAAGTACATATACATCTAACCTTATTTTCTTTTTTGCACAATTCTAATTCAGTCTTCCTTCACTGAAGGTAGATACTGTGGACCCTGTTACCAGTATAAACTAACTCCAAAACAATCCCTTTAAGGGATTATAACATTTTTAACCAGTAGAATTAGAGTGTTTACATGTTTAATCATGTGTGCACGATTTTATTTCCCCTCAACAAAGTTTTTAAAAAAAGGTTACATGTTGTGCTCTGTAGAAGCGCTTTGTTTCACTCTTTTTACTGTTACTAAGAAATTGGAATACCTCTTTACCCAGGGCCTCAATTAGAAATTCGTGATAGTATCTAACACAGCTAAGCTTTAACATAGGGTATTGCCCAATTGTATTGTATTACTCCCAGTGCTATTTTTTTGTTCAGTTTCTTTAAGCATATTTCTCCATTCAAAAAAAAAAATCACATTACTGCATTTGCTATAGGATCGATATTGTTCATAGAAGGCAGTGTTGACATGCAACTGGCTCCTAATGGGAGAGCCAATGCCCGCTCCCAAACAAGGCAGCTTTGTTACTTCTCTTCGGCCCTGCTCCGTTCGATTACCACGGCCTCCAGACCGACTTGGAGTACATTACAGGGGAGGTGTTCTCTGTCCTACAGCTGTCTACCACTTTATCTTGCAGCAAGGGTGCCGGTGCAGCAGTGGACGGGTCCGCGTCGTCCAGATCGGAGCAGGCATCATCGCTGGAGGCAGAGGATACAGGAGACAGTGCCGGGGAGCAGGGCTGTTCTCTCCCTCCGGGGGACGCCAATAACAGGCACATATCGTCAGGCCCAGACCATATACTGGAGCTACTCTCAGCCATCAACTCGCCCAGTAAATCCTGAAAGTGGTCTTCGCTCAGTGGCATGGACTCCAAGAGGTGGTTCAGTAAATCGGCGGCTACGGCAGAATCGATCCCCGGACAGTTGGAAACGAAAGTGTGGACCTCGTGCATGCACTGGATGTAGCCGGCTGCAAACCTCTCATTCGCTTCCTCGTTAAACCTATCATGTTCTGCCAACAATGAGAGAAGGAAGAGTGTTTTTCCCTTAAAAGAAACAGCCTCCTATCGTAACAATTGCCATTAAAATGTATTGCTCGCATTCTGCAAAAAAAAAGCTTATGCAATACATTTATATTTTGCAATAGATTCCCAACTCCCTGCAATTTCCACTCCCCTGCCTACTCACCAACATTTCTGTTGCAAAGTATGTTTTGGACGCGTTTCACCGTCATTTCCAGCACCTCTGCATTCTCCATTTTCGATTGCAGCTGAGAATATTTAGCACATTTTAGATTTTTATTTTTAAAAATCACGTACTGAAATCTGAAGGACTCCCCCCCCAATCAATACAACTTTTAAAAAAAACTCACTTCCGTATCCGCCAATATCAGTCTCAGCTCTTGCAAGCTTTCGTTAATGCGGGCTCGCCTCTTCTTCTCGATCAATGGCTTGCGAGTCTGCAGTTAGCAAAAGAAACGCCCCGGGTTAGAGAGTGACATTTTTTTTTTTGTTTCGTGCATAGCCCCCCGATTAAAAGTTGCCCTTTTAAATGTACCTTGCGATCTTCTTTGACTGCATAAAAGTCTCCTTCATCCCTGACAGATCCCGGTTTGCAGGCTGGAGCCATATTGTTAAGGATTCCAGCAACCTTACCAAATATTTCTTCTTTAAAAAAAAAATCAAAAAAATAGTCCTCCCACTAAAGCACGTTTTGCTGGCAGCTGGTACGCGTACAATCTCCTTTTTTATTCACTGTAACCCTGCCGTTGGCAAACTCTCTATATATACCCGCTCGTTTGCATTTGAATGGTGGGGGAGCGGCGCGTCCTAAGGACGCCTAAAGGTTATTAGCTTATCCAATGGTGGTGCAACGCTTTGTATGGGGCTCAATACTGCGCTCTGCCTGCTGTCAGGCTCCGGCGAGCCACGTGAGTCAATGGGACTTTTAAAGTTATTTGTTATGCAATTCGACACAACAGAACTGTACTTTTTTTTTCTCTCTTGGAGGGGCGAACCAAACATTACACCACTCCGTCCTCACATTCCAAAACGCTAGCTATCAACTGCAGGCCAATTCCCCTACAACCCCAATCCGAGGACAATTGCGTTCACTGTTTACTGCATAAGATGGTGGAGCTGCAAGCAGGAATTGTTTGTCATTGCGTTTAGACATCAATAAAATCTCGGGGATTTAAAACACTTTAGATATTAACACAACTACGTTTTTAAAAAAAATCACGGGAAGATGTGTCAATAAAGTAAATAACGATAACTACATTGTAAATGTTGATTGGAGAGATTTAATTGCCCAAAAAAAACGTATTAAGAGAAGATAACGCCGATTGTAAGAAAAGTAACGATTTTTTCTAATGTCCTTTCCACTACATTCAAAGGAAAATCTATTTTGGGATATGGAGGTGAGATGGAACTTGATGCAGACAGTTAGCAGCTGCAGTTCTTCGCCAGAATGAAACAATTAATAGCATTAGGCTGTCTCTAAGGAGCAAGCGACAGGTGTTAGGTCTTGTTTCATTTGTTTTCCACTTTTACTTCTAGTGCCATGGATCTGTCGTATTTATCATATCCAAACTACAACCCTTGATTTCGGCAAAAGTAGAGTTTGCTGGATACATAATCAGCATGTCATTTATCCTCTATTTAAAATATTACACTCTTGTCAGATCAATTATGTAAATCGCTCCTTTTTTAACCACCAGTTTTATCCAGTTTTATTGGAACAGTAAACACACAACATTGTCCTGCATTCTCGTTCTAAAGGACACGTCTGAGAGCAAAGTAAAAGTGTTTTGCATACTTTGGAAATAACCTCAAAATGACTCCACAAGTTGTTTAGAAATGCAACTGGAATACAATAGAAATGTCTGTGCGTTCGCTCAGGTTCTGTAGCATGTTCTCTCTCTCTTCCCCCCTCTACCGTGCAGCCGCTTTAACGTTAACGGCGTAAGCTGGTGGATGGAAGATTTAAAGGCTCGCTATACCAATCGTGCATAGTTTTATGATATATATCGTGGAAAGACATCGCACTCCCAGTGGCACAAGGGCCTCCTGCTGTGTACGGTTTAAGTGCAGGTTCACTCCGCACGTTGAATGTCGTAGTGGGACTCTTTGTCTGTTCCTTAACCTTACCGAAAGAAATAAAACAACATCAGAAAAGATCAGAACCCGAATATGAGTTCCACACGCATGGTTGGGTCCCCACTACATGAACATTAACACCCCAAACCCAAATCAGGATGATTAACGTGACTAAAACGTGAGTCGTTTCTTATGTAAATATTATTCTCACATAACAAAACGTGAGTTACTGTTCACAATTAGGCATTGGGGAAATTGTAAAACGCTTGGAGGGATGAGGGGTTTTATGGACTTTCCGTTGATAATTCAAGTGGTCGGTGACGAGATAAATTCCACAGCCAACATGAAGATTACAATTCAGAGCTTTAATTTTTTCTCTTTGGAAAAATTGGCAGCTTGCCACCAACGTAATTGGGCCCACTCATTATGCAACCTGGTCAGCGGATCCTGCAGCTGTCGTTGAAATCTTTTGTTTAGGGCGAGCAGGCGTGCCCGATTCTCGTTTTCAATATATTTCATCAGTATTCAGGAATGGTTGGCTTGGAAAATAATTCTGATAATAGAGGAGGCTGTGAGCCTCCCACCATATACGTTTCGGGGGTTGGTTACTAAACCCATCTGCAAGTTTGTGCCACGAAATTCTTAGATTTGTCTTTCTGTTTTCAAACATTTGTGGAGAGATGGCGGTGGATCATAACGGAATAAGGAGAGGAGGGGAGGGGGGTCATAACGGAATGATTCATTGTGTGTTAGTCAATGGATTTGTATAGTGTCAGTTGGTATGGAATTGTGTAAATGTTTAAGTTGTGTTGGTAAGGTTTGTGAGAAGTACGAGATTGTCGCTGAAAATTAAATCAAATGAGTAAATGAAACTCCAAACGCCTATAAAGGACAGATTTTATTTTGCTACAAAATGGCAATGAAAATGTGTGGGTAAATTCTGAAATAAATGACCAAGACATTGTGACGTGGGGCACTGCATAAAATATTTACACGTATAAATTTGAGCTGAGGTACTATGATAGACTATGCTGTTGAGGTACCATGATAGACTATTTTCATAAGGCCAGCTTAAAATCAGTGACAAGGGACCGCAACGTTGAGCGAGCCATTGTGATTTCCAATGCGCTATGCACAATGTGTTAGGAGCAGCAGCCTCGTATAACGGACAGGGCGGAGAAAGGCCAAGGTCATTGATTCTCATTCGCATATGCAACCATTCCCAGTTAAATATACCACAAAGTTGAACCCCAACCTGTAAGGACTTTGCTTTCATTTCATTTGCAATCGTGCAAGACAAATGAGGGGATGGCAGATGCAATCTATTATTCGGTGCAGTTCTGGAATAACTAAAGTGTGTCCCACAATGCAAGTATGTGAGAGTAGCCCCATTCAATGAAAAGTGTGTTAAGGGGTGCTTTAAAATGAATGGAACTTAAGAAGAACTAGAGCAACTTATACTCTTGTCATTTCGACTAAGCAAAGCATCGCAGAGCTCTTCGCGTGAAGGTTTTGAAACAAGATTTTTCATCTCCAGCCACTGAAAAGGCGAGAGCACCAGATGTCCAAAATGTTCATCAAAGATGCAGGGAATCGCTTACAGGAGGAAAGAGGTAAAGGGGCGAAGAGGATCGTGGCGGAATTTCTAAAACTGGCTGCCAAGGCAACTAAAGGATCGTTTGTCAATGGGAACGTAATTATATTTAGGACTACTTAAGAAGACAGATCTTGTAGACCCCGGATATCACTGTGCTTCAATGTGTTCAATAGAGTTGGAAAATTATGAAAGGGTTTGCAAAGGTGGAGTTTTTAAAATTGTTTAATCAGTCTAAATAAGGGTCCAGAACCCGCAACGTGCCTGCCCATCCTCTCCGCAATGCTGTCTGACCCGTTGAGTTCCTCCAGCACTTTGTGTTTTGCTCAAGATTCCGGCATCTGCGGTTCCTTGTGTCTCCTTTTAACCGGGAGTCACCCGTTCAGTGCAAAGTGATGGGTGAACAAGATTTACAATACGACACGATAGAACTTTATTTATCCCTGGAGGGAAATTGACCTGCCAACCATCATAAAAACACAGACTACGTGAAACATGAAATTAAAGTGACGAGTGGAAAGGATTGGGGGTTGGGGGAGGGGGGAGGGGGGTTGGGGTTGGGGTTGGGGGGGGGGGGGGGGGGTCTCAGCCTCAGTCTACCCAACGACAGAAGGGGGAGGAGTTGTACAGTTTGATAGCCACAGTGAAGAAGGATCTCCTGTGGCGTTCTGTACTGTATTTAGTGCAAGTCTGGACATGGGCAACGGGTTTGGGTGAGCTGACGTTCATAATAAGGGCGCAATGTACTGGGATAGTCGTATCGAGACGGGATGAAGTTACTGACGTGGAAATGAGAGGTCTTGATAATAACACGAGAACGCCGTCTGTGAATTCAACAGGGGAGTTCATCCGAGAGGAGCAATGGCCAAAATGTTCACCAAATATGCAGTTTGCAAGCAGTCGCTTAAAGGTGAAGGGGGTAAAGGGGCGAAGAAGATTGGGGCGAAATTTACCAAAGTTGTTTGAAGAAGGGTCTCGACCCGAAAATTACCCATTCTTTCTCTCCCGAGATGCTGCCTGTCCCGCTGAGTTACTCCAGCAATTTGTGTCTGTCTTCCAAACGTTGTTGTCGGGGCAACTAAAGACACGTTGCCAATAGGAAAGTTAATCAGGATTAAATGGCGGGGTCAAGATTGGTTTGCCACCAATCTCGTTCATTTTCAGACACACGCCAAGGAGAAGCAGAAGATTTCTGGTGGACACAGAAGAAAACGGGGCAGATCTCCTGGCAAGATTTGGCAATGCCAGCAATCCCACCAGGATTTGCCAGCAGTCACGCCAATAACTGGGCTATTGCCGTGCCGATGAAACCTTGTGCTCGGGTGAGCGCTGGCCCCGACGCGCCAGGAGCGCATCAGTTGTGGGATCTCTGCCAAGTCCAATACAGCGACGCCAACCTCCGCAGGTCACCCTGCTCTCGGGTCCATTAAAACGAAGCGATAAATCTACTGGTGGGGTGAGGGAGGTGTTATTTGATTTGATTTAATGAAATTGGTTTGAATAACTTTAATTGGGGTTTTTTTTTTGCGCGCCTGTTTAGTGCAGGATTAGACAGGGGCGCTGCCCCCCCCCCCCCCCCTTTCTCGCCCCCCACCTAAAATGATCTGTAAAATGTAAATATAAACTTTACGTGTAGGAAGGAACTGCAGATGCTAATTTACACCGAAGATAGCCACGGAATGCTGGAGTAACTCGTCGGGATAGGCAGCATCATCTAGCATTTTCTTTTTATTTCTTCAATATAAACTTTAAATACACCACACCTCTACACAACCGCGCCTTTGTTGGTAAACTTGGTGTCCAATGCAAGCCCTTATTGATATGGGCTCACATATAGGTCTCACACACAGAGGGTTACCTCCACGCTATTGGAGGGGCTACAGGATTCGGGACATGTTTTACGAGGATGGACAGACAGGGAGTAGTAATTCACTAAGTCGGGACAAAATGCATTCTCGACTCAAAGGACAAAGGACATTTATTGTCACATACACCAATTGGTGTAGTGAAAGACTCTTAGAAATAAGTGGAAGATGGCCCAGACTGAGTATCCCAATTTCCCAATTCACGTTGGTTATGGGGTTGGTTGTGGGGTTTAGTGTGGTAACTTTGCTTAAAAGGGCCGATGGGGGACATATTACAGATTGACTGATTGATTGGAAGATACAGCGTGGAAACGGGCCCTTTGGCCCAAAATACCACGCCGATCATTGATCACCCGTTCTATATCCCCCCCACTTTCCCACCCACTCCCTACACACTAGGAGCAATTTACAGAGTTCGTTTGAGCCTACGAATCCGCCCCCTCACATCTTTGGGATGTGAGAGGAAACGGAGAATTGATACGCGGTTATAAGGAGAACGTGCAAACTCCACACAGACGGCACCCGAGGTGAGGATTGATCCAGGGCCTCTGGCGCTATGGATTACCTCATACCGCTGACAAGGGAGATGAGCCAGTTGGCATAAAATCAGTGGAGAAGATTATCGGGAGAAGAAGGGTCTCGACCCGAAACGTCGCCTATCTCCTTCGCTCCTTAGATGCTGCTGCACCCGCTGAGTTTCTCCAGCCTTTTGTGTGCCCTCGGGAAAAGAAGGATTGTATTTAGAGAGGTGCAGAACAATCAGTAAGAGGTAGCAAGGAATTGTTAAGGGAAATAAGTCTCTGACTAATTGGATTGATTACTTTTGAAAAGGCTAGAAAAAGGGTCCATATTTGGGGAACAATATTTGTAATCTACATGGATTTCAGGAAAGCGTTTCACAAAGACCCACGTGGTAAGTAAAGATTCAAGGGAAGAAAAATACAAATTGGATTCAAAATGAGCTCAGTGTTAAAAGCAAGGGGTGAAAGTTACCGAGCGTTTTTATGGGTTTGGTTGGGCCAGGAATTAGATCGTTTGTTTGGTGAAACATAACGCGGTGGACTGTTCCCGATGTTGGGGGAGTCCAGAACCAGGGGCCACAGTTTAAGAATAAGGGGTAAGCCATTTAGAACAAAACACTTTTTCTCACAGAGAGTTGTGAGTCTGTGGAATTATCTGCCTCAGAGGGCGGTGGAGGCCGGATCTCTGGATATTTTCAAGAGAGAGCTAGATAGGGCTCTTAAAGATAGCGAAGTCAGGGGATATGGGGAGAAGGCAGGAATGGTACTGATTTGGGATGATCAGCCATGATCACATTAAATGGCGGTGCTGGCTCGAAGGGCCGAATGGCCTACTCCTGCACCAATTGTCTATTGACTTTAATGCAGGGTGCAGATGACGATAACATACCAGTGACTGCAACATTGGCAGTGTGATTGACAGTGGAGACAAAGGTTCTAAATTGCTGGAAGTGATCATTCATCTGGTTAACTAGACATAGCGTTTGGGACAGGTTAGTACAGGTGATTAGTTACAGACTTGATTAGTACAGGTGTCAGAGGTTATGGGGAAGGCAGAAGAATAAGGTTGGGAGGGAGAGATAGATCAGCCATGATTGAATGGTGGAGTAGGCTTGATGGGCCGAATGGCCTAATTTTACTCCTATCCCTTATGCCCTAATTGCATGAGAAACAGGAGTGGGATTAGCCCACAACGCCCCCCGAGATGCCTCACCTGCAAGGCTGATCTGATCTTCGACTCAGTTCCATTTTCCAGCCTGATACTCACAACCCTTGACTGCCCCGTGGATTACGTTTTGTTGCTACTACATACAATGATTTACCCATTAAAACTCTCTGTGGAAGAGAATTCTAAAAAATCACACTAACCATAGAGAGGACATTTCTTAGAGGACACGCCCTTTAAACAAAATCTCCCCACCTGGTTGTTCATTTCTCCATGAAGGGAAATATTCTCTCAAGGATATGAAGAATGGTCTGGACCCCAAACGTCAACCATTCGTTTTCTCCAGAGATGCTGCCTGACCCACTGAGTTACTCCAGGATTTTGTGTCTATGTTTGGTGTAATCCAGCATCTGCAGTTCCTTCTTACAGAATATTCTCTCAGTGTCTACTCTTCTCAAGCGCCTCACGGGGTTTAATAAGACCACCTCATATTCTTCTAAAATGCCAATTAATATATGTCCTACCTAGACCTTTCCTCATGAAATAATTTATTTGTATAAGGAGCTAACCTCATGAATCTTCGTTGACTGGACTCCACTGCATTCATATCCTTTCTTAAATAAGGAAACAAGAACTGTATGTAGTACTTCAGCTGTACCCTGCACACCTACAGAAAGGCATCCCTAATTCTAGACTCCATAGCTTTTGCAATAGAGGCCTATATTCCATTGGCCTTCCTAACCTCTTGCTGGATCATCATATCAATTTACGGGTTCATGTTCACTCAAATCTCGCTGATTTTCTGTTCTTATGCCAAAGTGGCATAATTCATATTGTCTATTGTCTATTGTGGATAACTTTCACATTGTACAGAACTATACCTGCCATTTTATTTTGTATAGTCACTTTACCTAAGAAGGTTCTCAACCCGAAACGTCATCCATTCCTTCTCTCCAGAGATGCTGCCTGTCCTGCTGAGTTAATCCAGCATATCGTGTTTACCTATTCAAATCCATTTGCAGACCATCTTTCACCTCCTTATAATTTGCTTATCACCTATATTTGTATCATGAATAAATCTGCCTTCAATATACTTGACTCTTCTTCTAAGGCAATATTACAGTATGCAAATAGTTAACACCCCTGCAGGAAATCTCCTGGCACCATTCTAGTTAAAGCTTCTCATAGAAACATAGAAAGATAGAAAATAGGTGCAGGAGTAGGCCATTCAGCCCTTCGAGCCTGCACCGCCATTCAATATGATCATGGCTGATCATCCAACTCAGTATCCCTTACCTGCCTTCTCTCCATACCCCCCCTGATCCCTTTAGCCACAAGGGCCACATCTAACTCCCTCTTAAATATAGCCAATGAACTGGCCTCAACTACTTTCTGTGGCAGAGAATTCCAGAGATTCACCACTCTCTGTGTGAAAAATGTTTTTCTCATCTCGGTCCTAAAAGATTTCCCCCTTATCCTTAAACTGTGACCCCTTGTCCTGGACTACCCCAACATCGGGAACAATCTTCCTGCATCTAGCCTGTCCAACCCCTTAAGAATTTTGTAAGTTTCTATAAGATCCCCCCTCAATCTTCTAAATTCTAGCGAGTACAAGCCGAGTCTATCCCGTCTTTCTCCATATGAAAGTCCTGACATCCCAGGAATCAGTCTGGTGAACCTTCTCTGTACTCCCTCTATGGCAAGAATCATCTCTGAAGATGACCCATATCTCCCAACCCCATTTTCTGTTGGTCAGCTGATCCTTTTTCCATGCTGGTATATTGTCCTAAATGTTATGCGGAATTATCTTGTGCAGTAATCTTTTATTCGTCATCTTTAGAAATATGCTGATTCCTCTTTATCGATTGTGTTAAAATAAATTATCACAGGACTAATAAATTCACCAATTTCCCTTTTATTGTTGCCTCTTCATAAATATATTACAATCTACTGAATGTCCAGCTACTATTTCCTGAACAAATAGATTCATCATATCCTAATGACTATTGTGGGATAAACTAGCCAAAATATTTCTCTTTTACATTTCCCTCTTTTCTTGAATAAGGTTATTATTTTTTTATTTCCATAGTACTAGGATATTTTTTAGAATTGAGGGGATTTTCGAAGATCACTGCCAATGCATCAACTATCGCATACGTCATGAAGAACACATTGGTTGTTGTTCATCGACTATATATCGTTCTATATCATCAACCCCTCCAAACTGGTTATCAAACTCGGGGATCTGTGTCTCTGTGCATCCCAATGCAACTCGATTCTTGACTTCCTCATGGGTTAACCACAATCAGTATGAATTGGCAACAACACTTCCTCCACAATAACTATCAGCACAGGAGCATCTCAGGGCTTTGTTCTCAGTTTACTTCTTATAAACTCATGACTTCTTTGTTCTACTTCTTAAAAACTCATGACTGCGTAGACAAACTAAATTCCAATGCCACCTTTAGATTTGCCAATGACAGCACTCTGCCTCACTCTGACAATGGAGGAGACCTAGGATAGAAAAGTCTGCATGGAAATGGGATGGAGAATTAAAGTGTTTAGCAACCGGGAGATCAGGTTGGTTCAGGCAGGCTGAGTGAAGGTGTTCAGCGAAACGATTGCCCAGTCTACGTTTGATCTCTCTGATGTATACGCCATTTTCAAGTCCCAGTTTGTAAATTCAGGGTTCTTGACCTGACCTTGAGGGCCCGTTGTCCTGGTGGCGTTGCAGTGTCAGCCTGGCCAAGTGCAGCTGTGGGTGTCCTCCACCGCTTCTCATCCCATGTAGCCAACTAAAGCTCGGTGTTCTATATCATCATCCCCTCCAAACTGGTTATCAAACTCAGGGAGGTTTTGTTTTATTTATCAAAAAATATCTTAAATTATTATAAAATAATATTTACACTACAATAAAACAAACCAGAACCCACCACCATAATATAATACAAACAAATATCCTAAATAAACTACTATACAACTATGTTACTATCCTTATTGAGGATGCATTCAACACCCTGCGGTGCCCAGCGGTCCCCGGAAATCCCCCAGGGTGCCCGTGGACAGGGCGTAGTCCCTTTCTAACCCCACCCAGGCGCGGACGTGCCCCCGGGAAAGGGGCAGGCAGCCAGCTCGGGCAGAGCCCTATTCCGCCTGGCGCCATGACTCGCGGATGGCCAGCTTGGCCATGCACTCGGCCTCTTGGAGTGGTGCCCACTCCAGCTGAGCCCTAGGCTGTTGCAGGGCCTCCAGTGCTCCCCCCCCCTTCCCCCACCCACACCATCGAGGCACTGCACTGCCTCCTGCAGCCATTCTGTCTTTGAGCATGAACATGGAATATTGCCTCTGGATTTTATAAAATCATTCCAGTGGAGGTCTGGAACATAGAAAGTCTGCTGGAGACAGAAACCATCGTCACATTTGAAAGATTCTTGGATGAGCAATGACCCGTGGGCTAAAGAGCAAGAATGGCAAAATAAATCACCTAAATCTTTGTGATGTTGGCAGTCATGGGCCCAAAGAGCCAAATGTCATCATTTTGCACTGCGATTCTATTAATTCTATGATAGAGATAATGTTGAGTGTGAAGGGAAAGAAACCATTGCATGCATGTGCTTCACTGAAATTGGCATGGTCGATAATCACGCACGTAAACTGGCATAATTCATGTCTAGTCATTTAAGAGGATATAATGCCATCTCTATATGCAACATCATTATAAATAGGCTTAGTAAGTTGTGATATTTATATTGGTTGTTCTAATGAGTTCACCTAAGCACACAGACTCATTAAAATATTTCAATGGTCACTATTCAGAATTTATTATGGACTAATTAAATCAAAAGACAAATTACAGAGTGAATACACTGAGTGAAGTAAGTTAAGGTTTATTTGGTTGATCTATGAATATTCAAGTTCTATATTTTTATATATATATTTTATATTTTTATATATCAAATATTTTATGGCAGGTTTTAATGGTAGGCAGTTCAACACATCCCTACATTTTGTGCAATATTAAAGTTCAGATTACTAAAAATAAATTCCTATCAATAATGAAAGGAGCTGCCGTGGTAGTCTGGCGCGCTGATCTCTACAAGGCTGAGGCCACGCGCCAACTCTCAGACACCTCCTCCTACTCATCCTTGGACCATGACCCCACAGACGAGCACCAGGCCACTATCTCTAGCACCATCACTGACTTCATCAACTCTGGCTCCCTGCACTCCCAAACCTCCAACCTCATTGTTCCCCAGCCCCGCAGGGCCCGATTTTACCTTCTCCCCCAAATCCACAAACCTGACTGTCCTGACAGACCTATTGTTTCTGCCTGTTCGTGTCCTACCAAACTTATCTTCACATACCTCGACTCCATCCTATCCCCCCTGGTTAAATACCTCCCTACCTATGTTCAAGACACCTCACACGCTCTTCATCTACTCCAGGACTTCCGTTTTCTAGTTTCCGTTTCCACTCCCTCATCTTCACCCTGGATGTCCAGTCACTCTACACCTCCATCCCCCACCAGGAGGGTCTCAAAGCCCTCTGTTTCTTCCTCGACCGCAGAAGCAACCAATCCCCATCTACTAATACTCTCCTCCGCCTAGTGGAGCTGGTCCTTACCCATAATAACTTTTCGTTTGACTCCTCCCATTTCCTCCAAATACAAGGCACTATGGGCACGCGCATGTGCCCCAGCTATACCTGCCTCTTTGTAGGATACGTCGAATAATCCTTGTTCGGGGCGTACCGTGGCCCTATCCCCGAACCCTACCTCTGCTGCATTGGTGCCACCTCCTGCACCCACACACAACTGACTGACTTCATCCATTTCACCACTAACTTCCATCCGGCACTCAAATACACCTGGACCATTTCCGACATTTTCCTACCATTTCTTGACCTCACCATCTTCATCGCAGGTGATAGACTACTGACCAACATCCACTATAAACCCAATGACTCCCATGGCTATCTGGACTACACTTCTCCCCACCCTGCTTCCTGTAAGGACTCCATCCCCTACTCCCAATTCCTCCGTCTATGCCGCATCTGCATCCAGGATGAGGTGTTCCACACCAGGGCATCGGAGATGTCCTCATTCTTCAGGGAATGGGAGTTCCTCTATTCTACTATAGATGAGGCTCTCACCAGGGTCTCTTCTATACCCCGTGACTCTGCTCTCACTCCCCATCCCCCCCACTCGTAACAAGGGCAGAGTCCCCCTTGTCCCCAAGAGCGGACCTCGCTATCAAAACATGGAGGGGACGGGGGACACCATTTTTTTTGGCGGCCGCGCGCGCATGCGCACACTCACACACACATGCTCGAGGCTTCGGAGGCTCAATCCAGCGCTAAACAAAGATACTAGAGGAGCCGTAGCAACATTCGCAAGTCAATTGTGTTTTGCATCCGAATCTGGTTAAAAAGTTCGAACAGGCAATTAAAGTAAACCTTTTTTTTCGTTCATTTGACATGTTTGACCAAATAATAAATTGCTAGTATCTTTGGTGCTAAATGCAGCTGAACTCTGCCTGTCTCGCCGGGTTAACTACAGCCCTGACTGGACTGATGGGACACCAGCGCTGCTTCTCCACGCTGGCCATATTTCCCGCAAGCCCGGGCAGGTTAACCAGGCAGAGTGAGCTGGGTTTAGCGCTGCTTCTCTGCACTGGCTGTGGGCCTGGGGGTACAGCTCGCGTCTGACTCCCGACCTTCCTGGCCACCTGTGGGGGGGGGGGGGCACTCAAGTGGGGACGGGACAGCGCCGGAGACCCAGCCGGGAATGATCCTGGCTGCGGATGAGGCGCAGGTCTTGGGGGGGATGTCCCCCACCTCTCGAAACATGGGAGGGACGTGTCCCCTCTGCCCCCCCCCCGTGTTTTCCGTCCCTGCTTGTCCTCACCTTCCACCCTACCAGCCATCACATACAACAAATAATCCTCCGACATTTTTGCCACCTCCAACATGATCCCACCACTTGCCACATCTTCCCATCTCCTCCCCTGTCTGCTCTCCGCAGAGACCACTCCCTCTGTAACTCCCTGGTCAATTTGTCCCTTCCCACCCGAACCACCCCCTCTCCGGACACTTTCCCTTGCAACCGCAAGATATGCTACACTTGTCCCTTTACCTCCCCCCTTGATTCCATGCAAGGACCCAAGCAGTCTTTCCAGGTGCGGCAGAGGTTCACCTGAACCTCCTCCAACCTCATCTATTGCATCCGCTGCTCTAGATGTCAGCTTCTCTACATCGGTGAGACCAAGCGTAGACTTGGCGATCGCTTCGCCGAACACCTCCGCTCGGTTCGCAATAACCAACCTGATCTCCCGGTGATTCAGCACTTCAACTCCCCTTCCCATTCCAAATCCGACCTTTCTGTCCTGGGCCTCCTCAGCCCACTGGCTCCACCTCTTCCTTTCTTCTTTCCCCCCCCCCCCCCCCCCCCTCACATCAGTCTGAAGAAGGGTTTCGGCCTGAAACGTTGCCTATTTCCTTCGCTCCATAGATGCTGCCTCATCCGCTGAGTTTCTCCAGCATTTTTGTCTACCTTCGATTTTACAGCATCTGCGGTTCCTTCTTAAACATCTATTTCTTGCGGTTTAGTTTATTCACGGTTGCTAGTATTTTACGAGTGATTGGTGCTTCCCATAGTTCCTTAGGATGAGGAGTGGTGTTCTGAGAACTGATGTGATTTGATTTCATAGCTTCTGCATAATCCAGACTTGGGTCCATTTGCGACATGACTGAGAGAATGAACTGAAGGCATGCAGAACACACACCTCTGCTCAGTGTTAGTGGGGATGAAGGGCTCTCATAGAAAGACCATTTCCACCTGGGTAGCTCACACATCAGTGTGAAGGTGCTGAATGTTGGCACTAAAAATGAAAAATCTCACTCCCTTAGTTCCTTGCTGATGTGACATCATACACCACTCCTGATGCAGATTGATACCTCATATCCTGATCCTCCTCTTCCTTTCTTCTTCCCGCCCCCACTCACCCTCACATCAGTCTGAAGAAGGGTTTCAACCCGAAACGTTGCCTATTTCCTTCGCTCCATAGATGCTGCCTCACCCGCTGAGTTTCTCCAGCATTTTTGTCTACTTCCTATCAATAATACTTGATGATATTGTTAATTTGGGCATTTATTTACATTTTTATCAATTTGAATATCAAAAGATAAATGTTAAATTCTTCCAGGCATAATTATAAATAAGAAATTAAGATTAATCTTGTTATATACATTACTTTGCGAGTTATTTGGAATATTTAATTTTCATTTGGCTCATAGAAATAAAATTATTATTTCTCTATTTTTGATTAAGAACATAAAACACAATTGTTTATTAATTTGCTTTAAAGTTTTGGTCAAATTGTATATAAAAAACTCCTTGAATGGAAGTTTTCCTCTTGTTTTGGAACTGAACACTTGTAGAATGTTCTCATTATGCTCATTTAAAAGGCATGTTCAGCATACATGTACCTCGTGCTTGACCTGTTCCAACGCCACTGCAATTGGTCATCACCGTCACTGGGGAGAATCTTCTTAGCTATGGAAAAAATTGAAGTGAATCACTGACATTAATACATTTTACTATAAATAAGACCCAGATAATTTGCATTGATCCACTAAGTCCAAGATAGATAGATGGTCGTGCTCCATCACCGGTTTTCACATAGAATGCACATTGCTTGAGATAGACCCGAAATGCTGAAGTAACTCAGCGGGACAGGCAGCATCTCTGGGTAGAAGGAATCGTAACAATGTTTCGGCTCAAGACCCTCCTTCAGACTCGACCCAAAACATCACCCATTCCTTCTATCCAGAGATGCTGCCTGTCCCGCTGAGTTACTCTAGCATTTTGTGTCTACCTTTGGTGTAAATCATCATCTGCAGTTCCTTCCTGCACCTTGCTTGAGATTCCTTGATGTTACATTGGAGACTTGCCCCTTCAGCCTTCCTGTAGTTAGTCTCCAATCAGGAGACAAAAAGGAAAGCCAGTCTGAAGAAGGGTCTCGACCCGAAACGTCGCCTATCTCATTCGCTCCTTAGATGCTGCTGCACCCGCTGAGTTTCTCCAGCCGTTTGTGTACCCAAAGAGGAAAGTAAGTTTTTTTTAAAGCATTATTTAATTAGTTAAATCTGTTTCGTTATTCCTGTTTTAAAATTGTACAACTGGCCGTTGTTTAAACATTATATTTTTGTTAATGTTTGTTTTGATTGTCACTGAATTGTCAAAGTCATTCAAAATCTGTTTAAATCAATCATAGCTTTGACAGAAGCTGAAGCCGTGTTCCTGTTTTGGCACCGAGAGATGAAGGCAAAGCATGCTGAGGAGTGTACAAAAATGCTGGAGAAACTCAGCGGGTGCAGCAGCATTATGGAGCGAAGGAGATAGGCAACGTTTCGGGCCGAAAGGAGTGTTCTGCAGATACCGTCTCAGAACTACACTGTCTACAGCTTCGCTATTGTTGAGACCTCGCCGCCCTTTATGACGTTCAGGGACAGCAAGATCAAGCGTCCACCTTCAGGCCAGTGTAAAGGAGCAGATAATGTGGTGAGCAGCAGCTCCCAGTGGCAGGCTGCATCCAGTTCAGTCTACACAATGCAATCGGCGAGAGGGAGACACAAGGAACTGCAGATGCTGTTTTACAAACAAAAAAAGATACAAAGTGCTGGAGTAACTCAGCAAATCAGGCAGCATCTCTGGGGAACATGGATAGGTGACGTTTCGAGCTGGGACCCTTCATCTGACCGGAAATGTCACCTGTCCAAAGTTGCTGCCTGACACATTGCGTTACTTTGTGTCTGTAATTTGTGAAAGCTCGCTTGTTAAATTAGCATCTGTTTCCACTCTTGGCTAGCCAAGGTTGATGTTGATACTTAGATGTATCCCCCCCCCCCCCCCTCTCCCTCCACCCCGGAACATCTCGCTCGCCCCCTCCACTCACTGCAACCCCCCCACCCTACCCGCTCCACAAATACAGATAGACCCATTGCCAGCCCATCACTTAATTACAATGAACAGTTAAGAGATATCACCTAATGGCATCAACCCTAACTAACATTATGGTGCTCAGTGTGGTTCATTTAAACGACCATTTCATATCGTCACGAAATACTTTTAGCCCTTTAAAGAAATGGAACTTCAAAACAATAGTTTATGATATTTATGGAAAGGAAATGAAGCGAAACTGTTTGGTAACTCGGCGGGTCAGGCGGCATCTCAACACTGCCCGATCCGCTGAGTGACTCCAGGTTACTGTGTCTATTTTCTGAGAAAATAATAATTCAGATTGCTATCTGAATTATTAAACATCATCAGGAAAACATTTCTGTTGCCGTTTCGGGTGTAGCAGGAGGCGAACGCTCCCACCTCGCTCAGTTCGCTTTGCTTTTTAAACGTGGTTGTTTGGAGCCGGGTCCTGATCCTTGACACGCCCTGTTCATGCCACACCGTGCCACACAGTGTCTGCCGCTGTCCGCTGTTCATGTTCATGGCATAGGGGATGGATGGGCACCGAGCATTTAGCATATGTTTTTGTAAACGAACTGTCGACATAGGGCGAATTCCACATCGGGCATTCTGCATTAAAGAACCCCACTGCGATCAAACGCGAAACTGGACTCGCTCTTAAATAGATTCACAACTGATCTGTTTTATGGCTCGGTAGTTAGCTTCCTGGAGACCGTGAGAAACTTGGGTGTTTCCAGATGAAAGAAAAGCTTGGCCGGTCTCTGGTGTTAAAAGCGACGGCTTTCACTCTCCAGAGATCACAGAAAACAAAACCCAACAGTGAGCATAGAGGATGGGCGAAACTTCAGAAGTCTCCGCTTGCACTTGAGTGGTGTTGTCTTTAGGAGTAACAATTGGTTACTTTTCCCCCCCCATCCATTTTACGACTTACTAGCCACCCTCAGTCATTGAACTCAGCTGTTCCGTGCCTCTTACCTTTTTTTCCCACAAAGAGATTATTCTTGTGAAGCTCTCGAACACAGACTTAAGTTTAAGTACCCCATCACCTTTTATTTTAGGACGAGTTCTTCTATCTAGATCATTGAAACTGACGATAACACCTCTTTGAAAACTCAAGAAATTAATATTGCAAAAGGTATATGAAGGAACATATATCTCGCTGCCTTTGAGCTGAAATATTTGATAAATTCAGATACCAGATTCAGAAACACTAATCTCATAAAACATCGTTTTATTTTGGTAAAGCACGTTCTAATAATATCGTTGTTGCTGTGATAGTAACGCGAAAGACAACGCTTTCTTAAGACGCCTGAAAGGTCATATTAATCTGCCGCCAAAATTCAACGATGTACAACGGATTAGCAGAATGAGACACGGAAGTGATATTCAATGTTTATTATTAATACGTCGTTAATTGAAATATATACATACGAGGAAGTAATAAGCCCGCAAGCATGCTATTAAATAAATTAGATGTATTTCATTGAATACAACATTGTAAACGCCTTCTACAATATAGGCTACGGATAAGCACCCTTCAGCGTGAAGTACCCTGATTTTAGCACACACAAGGGACATTTTATTTCGCCCAGCAGTGTTTCGAGAAGCATATCTATGAGATACATAAGGACAGTCTAATCTTTAGTAAAAAAAGCCACCCAGTCTCTTCACCAGGGCCTCCACACGCCTGAAGATGCGATAGGAGAATTGTGCATGGATGCCAAGTCTTCTTGGAGCTGTTGGGTAGGGCAGATGGCGGGGAGATGAAGACTTGCAGGAGGATTTGGAGTCGGCTCGACGCTTTTCCCACACGTTTTAATAAACCCAGGGCTGCAGTGTCGGTCGGGAGACGATCGAGGAGATGGATCCACGGTTCCCGGAGAAACGACGGGCCCTGCAGGAATGTTTCCCAGGGTCGCCGAAGAGAGCTGACTCTTGGAGGGCTGAGGGTTAACGACAGGTGTCTTCAGGCTGCTCTGGCGCGAATCCTCGCTGGATCGAGGCAGCGACTTGAGCAAATGATTCAACAAGCGCGCCCCTACTGTTCTATCCATCCAGTCGCAGGTCAATAGCAGGTTGTGAACTTCATGCATACACTGGATGTAGCCGGCACTGTACCTCTGCTGTGCCTCGAGTCCAATTTTAGTATCGGCTATAACAGAACAAGGAATAAGTAAATGACAAGAAAATAAACGGCTTATTTCTATTTCCTATATAATCGTACATGGTTTACAAAAAATATATAGTTTCAAACTTGAAAATACATTAATATAACTACCAAGTACCACGAGGTTTCTTGGGTTAAATTCAATGCATTAAAATTCACCATAGGACTGTCGTTGTTATAGCTAGTTGCCCCAAATAGCAAACACTCACCCATTATCCTGCTGTTCTGAACATTCTGAAGATGTTTCACTGTCATTTCGAGAATATCTGCTTTTTCCAGTTTCGATTGCTGGAAAATAATGAAAAATAACACTGTTATGTTCAGCTTCCAATCGGCTCAAATTCAAACCAGCAAAGTGGGCAAAAAATTCTGGGTAAAAATCAAGAGCAGGGCGCGGGCATTCTACTTACATCAAGGCGAAAGGCATTGACCACAGTCTCTTTAAGTTGATCGAGACAGTTGTTGATCCGTTCTCGGCGTTTTCTTTCGATAAGAGGTTTTCTTAACTGCAAGATAGAAATAAGTGTGGAGGATAAGCGGCTGTAATTGTGGAAACCTCGGCTCAGTATTCTTTTCGCGCTCCCTCCAAACCTATTAACGACAACACTGACGTCCGTCCTCCTTACCTTGCGCTCCTCTTTGGCATTTGCCAGTTTTTCCACGTTGGTGCTGAAGGTTGTGGCAGTCATGTTTCCACCGATCTGGAGGAGCGATTTGATGGCTCGCTGGCTGTGATGTCTTCTTGCTCGCAGCCGAAGCCGTATTTATATCCATGAATTAGCATGTGAATGCGTGAGTGCCTGCGCTCAGCCACTTTCCCACACTTGAGGTCGCGGCCAGGGGCGAGTGTTCATCAATCAAGTGTGACAGCTCGGTGCTCGCACTCAAAGGCCGGCGTGACCGCCCAAAGAGCGGCAGATGGCAGAGGCCAGGAATCTCCTCCAGCCCACTCACTCTTATCTTTCCCCCTCGCAGTCCAACCAGTTCGCATGGCTCTTCGCGAACCGCCTCTCCCTACATTCCCATGGATTTGGTCAGTGGTGAGAAAGGACACGGTGCTACTCCAGTTACACCTGGGAACTCCGTCCCCTTTCATTGCCATGAATGGTGTCAATTTTGTTAACGCAAAAAAAAACACACGAAATGAATCCGCCCTTACCCATTCACAGCTGTTGGTTTGAGTTCTCTTATTGAGGCTTGGATCATTTTCCTCCTAACATTGTCAGGGGGGTTCTCTCTATTCATTATGAAACGGAATACACTACCGTATTATCAGCACTTTTTTCCCCTTGAACGTTACTGTATCATTGCTTTTCAAATTGTTTGTGCTTTTTCCCTTTTAACAGTGGACAGGAAAATCACACCTTTCACACAGGTAACAATTAATGTATTACCTATTGTTAGACGCAACAGGTAAAAGACTGGGGGTCATTGATTTGGTTCCGACGCGTGACCCAATTTCACACAGCTCATTCTTGAAATTAAATACACTTTCACGATTTGAATGACTCTGACTAATGCACCACTCAGCTAATTGTCAGTAATTACTTATCGAAGGAGGGAATGAAATGGACCCAGGTACAGAAAACGCTTCACATGAGTATTATTGATGTAATATTCTCCCCAATTTTAAATCCATAAATATTCGCTGTTAATTGGTCCTTTATGCGTTATTGCATGCAAATGTTCTTGTTTTTTTTTAGCTGGAGAAAGCAACCTATTGGCAACGAGCCAACGCCTTTAATAAGGTGTGTGTTTTATTGTGCTACAATTGTCGGCTGTCTGTGTGCACAGTTCTGTACCAAGAGGTCGCGTCCTTTAAATTTGTTTCTTCGGGGTCGCTTCCGTTCGTAGTTCTGCGAATCTGAGGACGAGCTCGTTAAACTGGGCCGGAGTGAGGTGCAAGCAACTACAACGTGTAACTTTTAATTAAAGAATCATGTGCTTCAATTTATGATTTTATTTCAAAAGCCCTTTCTTTTCTTCGACGAGAACTGTTAAGTTTTTGTTTTCTTGTGGGAAAATAATGCTCCAGCGTTTGAAGAAAAAGATTTGTAACAATAAAAATAATGATGCCGTATATTAAATAATATTAAATAATAGCCCACCATTCCAGCAGGATAGTAATAACACGTCAGCACCTTTACACACTCCGGGATATCTCAGAGGGGTCTGCAAACATATATATATATATTATCTCAGACTTATATTATATTATTATTCTCACACATCATTTTCATACATATAGACACACACACACACACACACACACACACACACATATATATATAAGCTCAGTGTGTAAATATATATATGTGTGTGTGTATCTATATGTATGAAAATTATATGTGTGAGATTCAATATATATCGCAATTATAATATATAATAATACACACACACAATACGCTGAGCCTTTTTTTGTTTATTATCTAGTTTACATAGTGCTAGGTTTACACATTCTGCTGTGCTGTTGCAAGTAAGAACTTAATTGTTCTGTCTGGGACATATGACAATAAGACACTCATGAACTGCTCTTGATGAAGTGCTTCTTGAAATGTAGTTAATATGTAAAAGTAGGGAAGGCAGCAGTCAATTTACACTCAGCAAGCTCCCACAACCATCTGTGTAAAATGGTCAGATAATTTGCCTTAATTGGCAACGAATGAATTTACCCACGGCCATATTCCGCAGATTTCACCTTGTATCTTGCTCTACGTCGCAGGGGTAAAACGCACACAATGAATCTGCAATTTAGACGGATGAGAAGGGATCTTATAGAAACATATGTCATTCTTAAAGGATTGGACAGGCTAGATGCAGGGGAAAAAATCCAAATGTTGGGGGAGTCCAGAACCAGGGATCACAGTTTAAGAATGAGGGGTAGACCATTTAGAACTGAGATGAGGAAACACTTTTTCACCCAGCGTTGTGAATCTGTGGAATTCTCTGCCACAGAAGGCAGTGGAGGCCAATTCATTGGATGTTTTCAAGAGAGAGTTAGATTTAGCTCAGGGCTAAAAGGAATCAATGGATATAGGGAAAAAGCAGGAACAGGGTACTGATTGTGGATGACCAGCCATGATTATATCGAAGGGCCGAATGGGCTACACCTACACCTATTTTCTAATATTCGCCCTGTGCCCAATGTGCCGTTAACTTCAACATCGCCGTTGTCCAATGTTGATACGGAAAATGACCATAAACAGCGCACTGTAACTTTTTTCAACATTTTCAAGAGATCACAAACGCGACAGCGTGTGCGTGTGTGTGTGATAGAGAGAGTGAGTGAGTGTGTGTGTGTGTGTGTGATAGTGTGTGTGTGTGTGTGAGAGAGAGAGAGAGTGAGAGAGAGAGAGAGAGAGAGAGAGAGAAGGGTGAAAGGAAGGCCAATTGTCATTTCATTCATCATGTCAGTCGATTATAAAGAGTAACTACATGAACTGAGCCGAGATTCAGTCTTCACATCTTTATGTTGTTCGAACATATTTTGAACCTTATGGACATCACACCAATAACTGGATTAAAATCACAAATCTGCAACGTGATGTAAAATATTGGGAATTAAATGTCATTTCCATATTCGCGCTTTTTTTTTGAACAGGTGCAGCTCCTTGGAACAGAATGTTGGCCTGACAATTCATAGGATTGTAAATCTCTCCTGCCCATGTTTTTAAAACGCGAACTTTTTTTTAAATTATATGCAACATGCAAGATTCTGAAGCAGATGTCCGTTCATTCAGGATAACGTTTCTCCTTTTTTTTGGCGAATTCACCGCAGTGCCTCTGTTTGCCTTAAGACACGCGACTGCCAGGCGCAGAGACGAACGTGGGAAATTCTTCTGAACAATAACCCCCTTTCACGATATTTCCTAACAACCTTCCAGATTAACTGCGGAGGCAGAGCTGTGGAGAGAGTGGATGTAGACCATAAGGTGAATCCTTTCAGATGGCGTGACATCAGTTTAATCGCCATAGTAACCGGGACACACATGCACCACTCCTGGTCCATGCAACGATATATGTTTTTTTATTTACTTAAATAATCCCCTTATTAAATTCTAAATATTTTATTCCTTGAGTAGTTTTCTTAATGCATTAAATATTGGTAACACTTCCCTCTTATGGACCAGTGTCACTGATTTCTTAAAGAAAACTAAAGGAAGTCACATTATTTCGCCCAGCATCGACTGGGGTGGGACCTTGGGGACAGGAGAAGTCCATTCAGCCCATCAATCCTGTTTCTCGGTCAATTATTTGGTTGGTTACATCAACTTACATGGGACATACGATCGCCGACACACTTATTTGACAAATAACATTCTTAAAAATACTATTAGTTGAGGAAGGTACTATCGCGACGTTTAAGAAACAGTTAGACAGATACATGGGCCGAACAGGTTTCAAGGGATATGGGCCAAACGCAGGCAGGTGGGACTCGTGTAGATGGGACATGTTGGTCGGTGTGGGCAGAGGGGCCTGTTTCCACTTAAGTGGAATCACTTTAGTTTGCAGATACAGCAAGGAAACTGGCCCTTCGGGCCACCCAGTCCTCGATCTGTATCGTTCACCCGTTCATAGTAGTTCAATGTTATCCCACTTTCTCGTCCATTGCCTACACACTAGGGACAATTTACAAAGGCCAATTAACCTGCAACCCCACGGGGAGAACGTGCAAACTCCACCCAGACAGCACCCAAGGTCAGTATCGAACCCTTGTCTCTGTGAGGCAGCAGCACTGCCAGTTGCGCCACTGTACTGCCCTTTAAGAAAGGCACCATTTCTAACCGCCCCTTGTAACACGCGTTGTTGTTATTTGTATGCACTAATAGTTGACGAATTTCCGCTTAAACGGCTAGATTCATAACTTAAAATGCATCTAATTATACGTTGATTTAATTATTCGGTAACTACAACGAATTCAATGCATATGCTGAAAAAAAAACATAAAATGTCTTCGGAATTCAACGTGGTCACGACGATGCCTTGGGTTCATTCTGACCCGATGCACTGAAACAAATTGCCCCCTTCCCATCTGTTGCAGTAAGTTTTTAGCCATTCCCACAGAGAATGTGCGATGCGCTTTAAAAGGCAGTGCAGGGAACGCGCACCGACAGCCTACTTAGGCGGCAGGTTTGTGTTATAGCACATCTCATGACCCGGCATTGTTCCAAATCCTTCCCACGCCCAGGAGCTGAAGGGTACACTGCGGGTCCGTTCCAAGCAGATTAACGCTCATTCTCAATGAATTGGAACTCATTTAGTTACCATAACGGCCGGCACAAGACTGAACATCGCGATCATAGGGAGACCCTGTCGCCTTTTATGATAAATTCGTTCGTTCCACCTGACCAGGGCCATTGCGCACGTGCCCGGAGTCCTCGCCCCCTCATCCCCCTTCTTAAATTCATTTGTAACACATTTGTAACACGAATGTCCTCATTCTTTAGGGAAGGGGGTTCCCCTCTTCCATCAGAGATGAAGCCCCCACACGTCTCCTCGGTTATCCCGCAGCTCCGCCCTTGCTCGCCCTCCCCCATGGCAACAGGGACAGAGTCCCCCTCGTCCTTGCCTTTCACCCCATCAGCCGTCGCATACAAAACATATTCCTCCAACATTTTCACCACCTCCAACAGGATCCCACCTCTAGTCACATCTCCCCATCTCCACCCCTTTCCGCCTTCCGCAGAGACCATTCCCTCCGCAACTCAATACAGCACGGTTTTATTCACATAAAGTGCAAGTGAAATGAATTTGCCAGCAGCGGTACAATGATAAAGAACACACAAAACACAATAAAAAATTAAAACAAACATCCACCACAGCATTCATCACTGTGGTGGAAGGCACAAAAATTGTCCGGTCCTCCTCCATTTTTCCCCGTGGTCGGGACCTCCACCCTCCGCGGCCATCGCTGCGGGCGTCCAGATGTGCAGACAAGGTAAAAAGTCCTGAAACGGTGCCTCCCCACCGGAGACTGCAGCTTCAGGCTGGTGTAGGCCGCATGCCGGCGGTCGGAGATTTAAAGTTCGCGCCGCAGCCAGAAGCACCGCAGACGGCAGGGCCGGCGGTCTGGAGCTCCCCTCCAGGGATCGCTGGCGAGGGACCCCGCTCCTGATGGTAAGTACGTCCCCGCCTCGCCCGCGGTAGAATTAGGCCGCAGGCCGGCAGTTGGAGCTCTTCTTCCCCCGGGTCCCCACGAGGGATCCCAGGCTGTGGGCGCCACGCCAGCTGGAGCGCTGCACACCGCGGCTTCAGGCTGCCGGCTGCCGCGGGCCAGCGAAACGAAGTGCTACCTTCCGGCAAGCCCCAGCGAGGGCTCGCCCGCTCCACGCTGAGAGTCCGCACTGCGCCCGCCACTGTAGCCCCGGGCACGTCTCCGGGAAAGACCGCCCGATCCTCGCTGTTAGGCCAAGGGGGAGGAGACATGGAAAAAGTCGCCTCTTCATGGTTTCCCCCTTACCCCCCCCCCCCCCCCACACCACCCCCCACACAAGACACACAAAGACACATTAAAAACAGACTTTAAAACATATTAAATAAAACAAAAAATGTTGAAAAAAAACGAACACGCTGCTGATAGGGGTGCCGGCTTGTTAACTCATGCCTTGTTAACTCATGTGTTAAAGAAGGAACTGCAGATGCTGGAGAATCGAGGGTTACACAAAAAGCTGGAGAAACTCAGCGGGTGCAACTCCAGATGCCATATGATCTATATCGGTGAGACCAAGCGGAGGCTTGGCGATCGTTTCGCTGAACACCTCCGCTCGGTCCGCAAAAACCAACCCGACCTCCCGGTGGCTCAGCACTTCAACTCCCCCTCCCATTCCGTATCCGACCTCTCGGTCCTGGGCCTCCTCCACGGCCAGAGTGAGCAACACCGCAAGTTGGAGGAACAACACCTCATATTCCGCTTGGGGAGTCTGCATCCTTTGGGCTTGAACATTGAATTTTCTCAATTCTGTTAACCCTTGCTGTCTCCTCCCCTTCCCACCTCTCCCTCAGCCCTCGGGCCCTGGCATTCCCTCTATCTCTATCTCCCTCCCCCACCCTAGTCACACTAGCTTCTCATTTTCACACCACAAACTGCTTACAATGGCTTGTTCCCTTTATCATCGATACTTTTTTGCATATCTTTCATTCATTGTTCTTTATCTCTCCACATCACCGTCTATATCTCTCGTTTCCCTGATCCCTGACCAGTCTGAAGAAGGGTCTCGACCCGAAACGTCGCCTATCTCCTTCGCTCCTTAGATGCTGCTGCACCCGCTGAGTTTCTCCAGCTTTTTGTGTAACCCTTGTTAACTCATGCCAGCTTGTTAACTCCCTGGTTAACTCATGCCTTCCCACCCAAACCACCCCCTCCCCAGGTACTTTCCCCTGCAACCACAAGAGATGCAACACCCGTCCCTATTATTCCTCCCTCGAAATGTCCAAAGACTCCGACAGTCCTTTCACATTAGGCAGAGGTTCACTTGCACCTCCTCCAACCTCATCTACCGTATCCGTTGTTCAAGATGTGGACTTTTGGATGAGATCAAACGTAGACTGGGCGATCATTTAGCTGAACACCTTTGCTCAGTCCACCTGGACCGACCTGATCTCCCGGTTGCCAAACAGTTTAATTCCCCTTCCCATTCCCACTCTGACCTTTCGGTCCTTGGCCTCATCCATTGTCAAAGTACGGCTAAACACAAATTAGAGGAACAGCATCTCATATTTCACTTGGGAAGCTTACAACCCAGTGGTATGAATATTGATTTCTCTAACTTCAAGTAACCCCTGCATTCCCTCCCTCTCCATCCCTCCCCCACCCAAGTTGCACCAGCTTCTATTCTCACCAAGAAAACGGCTAACAATGGCCTGTTTCCTTTATCATTGTTACTTTTCTGCATATCTTTCATTCATTTGTTCTACATCTCTCTTCTTCACCATCTATATCTCTCATTTCCCTTTCTCGATTCAAGTCTGAAGAAGGGCCTCCACCCGAAACGTCACCGATTCCTTCTCTCCAGAGATGCTGCCTGTCCCGCTGAGTTAAGGGCCTGTCCCACTTTCACAACCTGATTCACGACCTCTGCCGAGTTTGCCCTTGACTCATACTCGCAGCATGGTCGTCACAAGGTCGCAGGAGATCGTAGGTAGGGTGTAGCAGGCCATAAAGCTAGTCGTAGGTACTCGTGGCATCACATAGGTTGGGGCGTTCTTTCTGGCATGATGAAAAATGTCCACGAGTAAAAAAAGGTCGTGAATTAGGTCATGAAAGTGGGAGAGGTCCTTTACTCCTGACTTTTGTGTCTACTTTTGCTTGATTCTTGACCTAGTTGTTATCTGTAACTGAAATATGTAAAGCTATGCACATCACAGCACTGATATAACAACTCTAGGAAGTATTCACAAAGGTGGAAATCATTAGATAATAGACTTGTACTAATGGGATTCTCCCAATCTTAAATGTAACATCAAAGAATATATTGGAGTGACATTGGCAGCTTTTTTTTTATTATACCGCCATTTACAGGTGCACAGTAGAGAGCATGCTGCCTGGCTGCATCGTGGCCTGGTTTGGAAACTTGAACGTCCAGGAGCAGAAAAGACTGCAGAAAGTTGTCACCACTGCCCAGTCCATCACCGGCTCCGACCTCCCCACCATCAAAGGGATGGGAGGGGGGGGAGGAGAATTGGTGCAGGAGATGTGGTGCAATTCAAGTCTGCATAAACTGTTAACAGGACCAGCATATGCGGTATAGTATGAAGATAGACACAAAAAGCTGGAGTAACTCAGCGGGACAGGCAGCGTCTCAGACCAAAGACCCAGCCAACAGCTAACAATGGTGTGTTTCCTTTATCATTGATACTGTTTTGCATATCTTTCATTCATTTGTTCTATATCGCTCTACATCATCGTCTATATCTTTCGTTTCCCTTTTCAGTGACTTTCAGTCTGAAGCAGGGTCTCTACCTGAAACGTCACCCGTTCCTTCTCTCCCGAAATGCAGCCTGTCCCGCTGAGTTACTTTAGCTTTTTGTGTCTATCTTTGGTTTAAACCAGCATCTGCAGTTCATTCTTACACAACGCAGTATAATATACCTGGGGCTGTAGAAAATAATATCATGTCCACTAAATAATCTCAGGTGAACAGCAATGCAATGGTTACATTTTTATATATTTTTTAATTATCACTTCACTTTTAACACTTTGGAAATAAAATAAACAATGCAATGAGATCTGTGTAAACAGTTTTAAATTTGTTTGTAGAATTATTTGTATAACTGGGCAACAACAACATTTTTATGTTCTGCTCACACTATAATACTTCTTATATCATTATTAAAAAAAACATGATACCTCAATTTAATGTCATAATCCACAGAAACCATACTCGGAAACCTCGAGATAGAAACATTGCCATAAACACATTTAGTACATTTCATTTATAGTGCTTATTATGTGCTTTACAGCCATCATGTTTGCCTTCTTCACAGCAGCAAACTAATTTATAGATATTTATATTTTCCCACTGAAACGTAGAACTTCCCCTCAGCACATCCCCACACCCATGTTGTGAAACTACCAAGATGTGAACTATGTAACTTGATCCTATCATGCATCACCACACACCAATAGAGCTCCATCCAAATTATGCCATTTCATTCTAGTCTTTTATTGTGCGTGTTAGTTTACCACCAGTGTGTCATAATTACATCACAGTGTAAACTATCCAGTGTATCCCTGCATACACTCTACACAAAGAGATTCATGTTTGTTGCTCATCAACGTGATTTCACAGTAAGCTGTGCACTTCTATTAAAAAAAACTCCTTTTTTCCCTGGACCCACTTACCCAACTTGCTGGGTAAGTGGGTCCAGGAAAAAAATGTCACAATATTTTTGACACCTCCCTCCTTTAGCGACCCCTTGTGAAATTCAGACTTCTGTTCTATCTACTACTGACATTGAAGGTTACCCTGTTGCGGTTGGATGCTGTTGATATATGGGATGCAGCATTGCACTGAAGAAAATCTTGGGGGATGATGCAGTCTCAATAGACAGTAGACAATAGGTGCAGGAGTAAGCCATTCGGCCTTTTGAGCCATTCAATGTGATCATGGCTGATCATCCCCAATCAGTACCCCGTTCCTGTCTTCTCCCCAAATCCCCTGACTCCGCTATCTTTAAGAGCCCTATCTAGCTCTCTCTTGAAAGTATCCAGAGAACCAGCCTCCACCGCCCTCTGAGGCAGAGAATTCCACAGACTCACAACTCTGTGTGAAAAAGTGTTTCCTCATCTCTGTTCTAAATGGCTTACCCCTTATTCTTAAACTATGGCCCCTGGTTCTGGACTCCCGCAACTCGGGAACATATTTCCTGCCTCTAGCGTGTCCAAACCCTTAATAATCTTATATGTTTCAATAAGATCCCCTCTCATCCTTCTAAACTCCAGGGTATACAAGCCCAGCCGCCCCATTTTCTCAGCATAAGACAGCCCCGCCATCCCGGGAATTAACCTTGTAAACTGTGCTGCACTCCCTCAATAGCAACAATGTCGTTCCTCAAATTAGGGGACACAAACTGCACACAATACTCCAGGTGTGGTATCACTAGCGCCCTATACTACTGCAGAAGGACCTCTTTGCTCCTATACTCAACTCCTCTTGTGATGAAGGCCAACATGCCATTCGCTTTCTTCACTGCCTGCTGTACCTGCATGCTTACTTTCATTGACTGATGAACAAGGACCCCCAGATCCCATTCTACTTCTCCTTTTCCCAACTTGACACCATTTAGATAATAATCTGCCTTCCTGTTTTTGTTACCAAAGTGGATAACCTCACATTTATCCATATTAAACTTCATCTGCCCACTCACCCAACCTGTCCAAGTCTCCCTGCATTCTCATAGCATCCTCCTCATAGTTCACACTGCCACCCTGCTTTGTGTCATCTACAAATCTGCTAATGTAACTTTGAATCCCTTCATCTAAATCATTGATGTATATTTTAAATAGCTGCGGTCCCAGCACCGAGCCTTGCGATAGTTCACCAGTCACTGCCTGCCATTCTGAAAGGGACCTGTTAATCCCTACTCTTTGTTTCCTGTCTGCCAACCACTTCTCTAGCCATGTCAGCACTCTACCCCCAATACCATGTGCCCTAATTTTGCCCACTAATCTCCTATGTGGGACCTTATCAAATGCTTTCTAAAAGTCCAGGTACATTACATCCACTGGCTCTCCCTTGTCCATTTACTTAGTTACATCCTTAAACAATTCCAGATTAGTCAAGCATGATTTGCCCTTCGTAAATCCATGCCGACTCGGACCGATCCTGTTACTGCTATCCAAATGTGCGGCTATTTCATCTTTTATAATCCAGCATCATCCCCACCACCGATGTCAGGCTAAGTGGTCTATAATTCCCTGTTTTCTCTCTCCTACCTTTCTTAATAAGTGGGATAACATTATCTACCCTCCAATCCACAGAAACTGATCCTGAATCTGTAGAACATTGGAAAATGGTCACCAATGCATCCACAATTTCTAGAGCTACCTTCTTGAGTACCCTGGGATACAGACCATTAGGTCCTGGGGATTTATCAGCCTACAGTCCCATCAGTCCTGCCAACACAATTTCCTGCTTAATGTGGATTTCTTTTAGTTCCTCCGTCACCCCAGATCCTCTGGCCACTACTATATCAGGAAGATTGTTTGTGTCCTCCTTAGTGAAGACAGATCCAAAGTACCTGTTCAACTCATCTTACATTTCCTTGTTCCCAATAATAAATTCGCCTTTTTCAGTCTTCAAAGGTCCAACTTTGGTCTTAACTAATTATTTCCTCTTCACCTACTTAAAGAAGCTTTTACTATATATTCTTGGCTAGCTTACCTTCGTACCTCATCTTTTTTCCCTGTATTGCCTTTTTAGTTATCTTCTGTTGCTCTTTAAACATTACCCAATCCTCTTGCTTCCCCCTCATCTTTGCTACGTTGTACTTCTCTTTTATTTTAATACTGTCCCTGATGTCCCTTGTCAGCCACGGTCGCCCCTTACTCCCCTTGGAATCTTTCTTTCTCTTTGGAATGAACTGATGGATGAATTCACATGCAAGGGTGATAGCAACTTAAATTTATTATCATTATCATTACAATCACATTGCCAATATTGCTGAATTAACATATTTGTACGTATTGCACAGTCCACGTTCTTATCGCTGTGTTTCCATTCACCTTTGTTTGCTTGATACCAGTTTATATTGTCTGGATTTCATGGAGTCCTAGAGTTATAGAGTAATTGATAGTGTGAACCTACAAACGTAAAGTGGAAGCACATCATCTTCCATCCCAAGGGTCTGACGAAGAAGAAGAGGAAGGTTGATGGTGGCGATGAAAAGTGAGGATAAGAGAGGATTCCTTGTCAGGGTCAGGTCTGGATAGAGTGAATGTGGAGAGGATGCTTCCACTATTGCGTGAGTTTAGGACCAGAGGCCAAAGCCTCAGAATAAAAGGATGAACCTTTAGAAAGGAGATGAGAAGGAATTTCATTCATCTGTGAATCCGTGGAATTCATTGCCACAGACGACTGTGGAGGCCAAGTCAATGGATATTTTTAAAGATCCTTGATTAATAATAGTTTCAGTGGTATGGGGAGAAGACAGGAGAATGGGTTAAAGCAGCGGATGCAATAGATGAGGTTGGAGGAGGTGCAGGTGAACCCCTGTCGGACCTGGAAGGACTGCTTGGGTCCTTGAAAGGAGTGGAGGGGGGAGGTAAAGGGACAAGTGTAGCATCTCTTGCGGTTGCAAGGGAAAGTGCCCGGGGAAGGGGTAGAGCGGGAGGGAAAGGAAGAATTGACAAGGGAGTTGCGGAGGGAGCGGTCTTTGCGGAAGGCAGACAGGGGGGAAGATGGGAAGATATGGCGAGTGGTGGGGTCACGTTGGAGGTGGCTAAACTGGCGGAGGACTATGTGTTGTATGTGAATGGGGTTGAGAGGGCAAAGATATATCAGCCATGATTGAATGGTGGGGAAGACTTGATGGACCAATTCTGCTCGAACTTATGAACTTGTGAGCAGAGGCCAGGGCCAACAGACTGGTGGCTCCACTTGTGATTGTAGGCTGGCACCAGCCTGTACTGCTTTCATTTGGGTTCCAAAGGAGCACTCCTACTTCTTGGCTTCCAATTCAGTTAAGTAAACTGTAGAAACTCACTTGGAGACACAGGAGATTGCAGATGCTCAAATCTTGAGCAAAAAAAAATAAAGTGCAGGCGGAACACGGGACTCCAGATGATGGTTTACAAAGAAGGACACAAAGTGCTGACCTCTGCAGGTCAGGCAGCATCTTTGAACAACATGAAACTCAAGCATACACAAAAGGCTGGAGAAACTCAGCGGGTGCAGCAGCATCTAAGGAGCGAAGGAGATGGGCGACGTTTCGGGTCGAGACCCTTCTTCAGACTGGTCAGGGATCAGGGAAATGAGAGATATAGACGGTGATGTGGAGAGATAAAGAACAATGAATGAAAGATATGCAAAAAAGTATCGATGATAAAGGGAACAAGCCATTGTAAGCTGTTTGTGGGGTGAAAATTAGAAGCTAGTGCGACTAGGGTGGGGGAGGGAGATAGAGATAGAGGGAATGTCAGGGCCCGAGGGCTGAGGGAGAGGTGGGAAGGGGAGGAGACAGCAGGGGGCTGAAAGGGGATGAAACTCAAGGGGCCAGGCAGCACCTGTGGAGGGAATGGACGGACGACATTTCAGGTTGGGATCATGATCGTTCTGAATCAGGGCCCAAAAGTCATCTATCCTTTCTCTCCACAGTTGTTGCCTGACATGCTGAGTAACTCCAGCACTTTGCTTTTTGCTGCAGAAACTTGTTTGTTGACTGCAGCCTTGAGTGATCTATACCATTGTGAAGCCACATGTAGATTTGCCAGTCCTCATTCAAATTGGTAACTGGTTCCTAAAAATGTGGAAGAACCATTAGCGCTTTTTAGCATAAATGCCCTAGTGCTAATTTTCAATGAAAACCAACACCAAATGTCTTAATGTGTAGGATGTATGGAACTCCAGATGCTGGTTTAAACCGAAGATGGACACAACATGTTGGAGTAGCTCAGTGGGACAGGCAGCATCTCAGGAGACAAGGAATGGGTGACGTTTCGGGTCAAGACCCTTTTTAATGCCCACTCATTTTGACACAAAACCCAACTGTTGACAATACACTTTTGTGTTCCATTGAACTTCTCCCGTCATATTGGAGGTTGCACATGTAAATCTCTGGATTTAGAAACATAGAAAATAGGTGAAGGAGGAGGCCATCCGGTCGTTCGAGCCAGCACCGTCATTCATTGCGATCATGGCTGATCGTCCCCTATCAATAACCCATGCCTGCCTTCCCCCCATATCCCTTGATTCCACTAGCCCCTAGAGCTCTATCTAACTCTCTCTTAAATCCATCCAGTGATTTGGCCTCCACTGCCCTCTGTGGCAGGGAATTCCATAAATTCACAACTCTCTGGGTGAAAAAGTTTTTTCTCACCTCGGTCTTAAATGACCTCCCCTTTATTCTAAGACTGTGGCCCCTGGTTCTGGACTCGCCCAACATTGGGAACATTTTTCTTGCATCTAGCTTGTCCAGTCTTTTTATAATTTTATATGTTTCTATACGATCCCCCCTCATCCTTCTAAACTCCAGTGAATACAAGCCTAGTCTTTTCAATCTTTCCTCCTATGACAGTCCCGCCATCCCAGGGATCAATCTTGTGAACCTATGCTGCACTGCCTCAGTCACAAGCATGTCCTTCCTCAAATTAGGAGACCTAAACTGTACACAATACTCCAGATGTGGTCTCACCAGAGCCCGAAACAACTGCTCCTATACTGAAATCCTCTTGTTATGATTTGAGATACATCATTATGAATTCCAACATAACTTCAAAATAATAAAGATTTAGATGTCATAGACTAGTGTTATTTATGTAAAGACAACAAATGGTGTTTATCAGAATATCCCCAAGCGTATTAAGAAAATATAAAAGGTGAAAACCCCAGCCATTTTTTCCAACAAAACATTGTTATCTTTACAGCCATTTTTTCCAAGTCCAACAAAACATTGTTATCTTTAAGATGTTAATCAACTTCACAACATGTCAAAGAAAATGTGTAAATCTTGAGCAAAGGAGATAAGGTTTATTTCTTCTCAGCATCAGTGTTCATTAGGAAGATTGATATTTTTATCAGAATTTTTGCAGAAACGGATTGAATTTTACATGGTTAAGTATTGCACTGGGCTAGGTGGTTGGCAAACTTTGTCTGGCATTTCTATTTGATGTTTTTTAAGTACCCTTGAACCATCTGGACACGCGACTCAATTGCATCAGCTGGAGCGTGGGAAACATCCCCAGACAATAGGCCTTTGATAAACAAGCCATTCATCCCTCTCTGCTCTCCAGCTCTGCTCCTAATTGAGGTGAATTTAGATTACAATCTTAAACTCACTTTATCTCACCATCTGGAGTTGTAAGCAGAGGGTTTTACATTTTGTTTGCAAAACTCAATTGAAAGTTATCAATGCATTTTTCTAAACAATCCATTTATAAAACATAGATTTGCATCAATCTAGATCAATTAAAATACTAACAGCATATTTTGTGTTCAGAAATATATTTTATACTGTGTGATCATAGTATCGACTGAACTTTTTTTGAGTTCAAAAGTATCAACTCTTATTGACAGAATAATGTCAAAAGAACAGCAATAAGTTAAGTTGCTTCACATCCGTGGAAATAGAAATGCCTTATTGTATGATATTTTGTGATTGTAATCGATCTTTGACAACCTGAGACCGTTTTTCAGCCTGCTGGAAACAGGTTAAAAATCACCCACTGCCCCCTCTCATGACTGCACTAATGTAGGGTGAGGATGGGGTCAGATTTGGTTGCAATGCCCTCTGTAGTTTGGCAAGCTGTGAACGCTATCTCTTACAACTTAGTTTTAGATTCCATTCTTTTAAGCAGTATAACAGGCAGCTATTGATGTCAGTATAACTGTATCCTGGCAGGAATTCAAGGATCACAGATGGACAGAAAAAATGGGAAAATGTAACAAAGTAATGTTTGTAATGATTAATACTGGAGCCTAATGATTAGCGATCAGTAAAAAATACATTGAAAAAATTAAAAGCAAATGTAATGTAGGGTATCACAAGAGTTACACTTTGTTTTTGGTTATGTAAAGGACTGGTTAAACCACTTTTAATTCTGGATATAGCTCCTCAGCAATGATGTATCAACCCTGTCCTAGCACAGTTCCACTTGAAGAATGTGTCGGAAGGAACTGCAGATGCTGGTTTACACAGAAGATAGGCACAAAATGCTGGAGTAACTCAGCAAGCCAGGCAACATCTCCAGAGAGAAGGAATGGGTGATGTTTTGGGTCGAGACCCATTTTCGGACAGAGAGTCATGGGAGAGGGAAACTAGAGATATGGAAGAGTACAAAGAGCATGTGAGGTGTGAAAGGGACAGATCAAGGCAGATGATGATCAAGGAAATGTGCAATGGTTAATTGTTGGGTGAGGGGAAGGTGATGGTGCAATGATGCCGGTTCTCCACCGCAGCTCCACACCGCTGCATCCCATCCGAGCACTCGTCTGACCTCTGTGGGGCCTCCAGTGACATCTGACCCGTACAATTGCCCGGCTGCTGCAGAGCCTCTTGCGGCACACTGGTTAGCATCATGTAATTTATTTCATATATAAAACCAATTACTTTTATTAGTTTAAATAGCTGTCTATTCTCTAGTATATTATTGAAGATACTGCGACATGATGTCTCAGGTTGATTACACTCATGGCAGGTTGATTGCACTATTAAAATTTAACTTGGTATCTGTTAGAAATCCCACGAATGCTTCGACTTCCTTAGAAGATTGAGGAGATTCAGTATGTCAATAAATAGTCTGAAGAAGTCTGAAGAAGGGGCTCGACCTGAATCGTCACCTATTCCTTTCCTCCAGAGATGCTGTTTGACCCGCTGAGTTACTCCAGCATTTTGTCTATCTTCAATTTAACCCAGCTTCAACCTCTACAGGTGTATGGTAGAAAACATATTGACTGATTGCGTCATGGGCTGGTTCAGCAACTCAAACACCCAGGAATGAAGGAGATTACAAAAACTGGTGGACATTGCCCGGTCCATCAAGGTACTGACCTCTCCACCATCATAGGGATCTATAAGAGGCGTTGTCTCAAAAAGGCAGCAGGTATCATCAATGACCTACACCACTGTGGCCATGTTCCCATTACACCCCTGACATTGGATAGAGGTAATGGAGTCTGAAAACTCTGACTTCCAGAAACAGCTTCTTCATCACAACCACCAGGCTATTGAACATTAACACCAACTAAACTCTGAACTGTAGAAATAAGGAACTGCAGGTTGATACCAAAGATGGACACAAAGTGCTGGAGTAACTCAGCAGGTCAGACATCATCTCTGGAAAGAAAGGATGGGTGACATTTAGGGTCAGGTCTGTAGAAGGTCACGACCCAAAACACTACCCATCCTTTGTTTCCAGAGATGCTGCCTGAATCGTGGAGTTACGTCAGCAACTCTGGGTCTATCTTCCGAACAATTAACTGTTTTGTTTGAACTGGGGACTTCGAGCTTTTGTTTTGTTTTGCACTAATATTGTCTTCTTTTATTGTTTGAACTTTTTTCTGTTTGCTTTATTATGCTATCAATTGAGTACTGTGTTTGCAGACCTGTTATACTGCTGCAAGTATGAATTTCATTGTTCCATTTTGGTACATATGACAATTAAACACTCTTGACTCTCAATGCCAAATGTTGAAGTGAATCATAAGGCAGCGAGTTTCGTGATTTATCCGAAATAGTACGATGTATTATATAAAGATGCCAAAGTTCCTGGATTTCCAGAGAATAATGTGTTAGTCACAACAAAAAGAAAATGTTATATATTAAGCTGGCTATGAGAGGTATCCCAGAACAGACAAAAGTGGGGCAATATGGTAGGGCAGCGGTAGAGTTGCTGACTTACAGCGCCAGAGACCCATGTTTGATCCTGGCTACGGGTGCTGTCCGTATGTTGATACGTTCTCCCTGTCACCACGTGCTTTTTCTCCAAGTTCACCAATTTCATCCCACACTCAAAAGACGTACAGGTTTGTTTATTAAATGTGCAGGAAGGAACTGCAGATGTTTAAACCGAAGATAGACACAAAAAGCTGGAGTAACTCAGCGGGACAGGCAGCATCTCTAGAAAGAAGGAATGGGTGACGTTTCGGGTCGAGACCCTTCTTCAGACCCATTTCGGGTCGAGACCCTTCTTCAGACTGAAGAAGGGTCTCGACCCGAAATGTCACCCATTCCTTCTCTCCACAGATGCTGCCTGTCCCGCTGAGTTACTCCAGCATTTTGTGTCTATCTTAGGTTTATAGGTTAATTGGCTTTGGTAAAAATTGCAATTTGTTCGTAGTATGTAGCATAGTGCTCGTGTTTGGGATCGTTGGTCAGTGTGGACTCAGTGGGCAGAAGGGCCTGTTTACATGCTGTATCTCTCAAATAAACTTAAGATGTTATTGTCTTTCATTGGTTACGAGAGAATGGTACCATACAACAAAACCCTCAAATGAGACAATGAAGAATTCACTGAATGTACTCCTAGTATGTTGTAACCCATTGAGAGACAGAACAGAGGCAATTACCGATTCCTTACTTACAACCAGGAGCATTGAGAATTGTTTGATATCTAACAGAGCTGAGATTGCCAGCAGGTAGCAGCAGTTTCACATATTTGAGTGACTCAATTATCAGTCATGTTATTTGTGGAATCCAGGTGTTCAACCTGTCTACTGTGTGAGAATGAAAATTTTAGAAAAGTGCCCGCAAACATGCATGGTTATGGAGTGAAATGATTTTTTGACTAAAAGCAGGAGGTACATTTAATGAAGACCAAGAAGAAAAAGTTGAATTAGAAAAGAGCAGACATTGACATTGGAAAGATTGTAAATGGAAACATGAGTGGCTGAGGGGGAAGAGTCCCAAGTCTGGGAATAATTGTGCATGATGTGGATTGGTAAATCATTTTCGCAAAGCTACTGGAAAAAGAGAACAACAGAAGAGTTGGAAGGTTCAGAGTACCCGTTGTACACGATGTACCAGGAACAAACGCCCCCAAGAAAGATCCATGCCAAAATGTTGGTGCCAGAGCAATTAGTTGCACAAAAGTTTGCTTCAGAAAAAGGCGTAATGTCGTCCCACAAGCTATGAATCACAAGGGAAAAACAAATAGGTCATGATCTACCGATGTATACGAAGACTGTACTACACCAAATCAGGAAGGCTTCCTAAAGGTGGTGAACAAAAATAATCCAGATCACTATGAAGTGGAGCTCATTGTCACTTGTGACTCCATACCTGAAGGTACATCATGACAGAATGATGAAGATTATTGAAATCATTTCAGTTCCACTAGTAACGGATGAACATGCAAGTGTCATTTATAGAACAAGAAAGCACAAGTGCAGGAACATGGGGTCCATAAGACCAAAAGACTTAGGGACAGAATTTGGCTATTCATCCCCTCAAATCTGCTCCACCATTCATCATGGGTAATATATTTTCCCTCTCAACCCCATTCTCCTGTCTTCTCACTGTAACATTTGACACTCTTATTAATCAAGAATCTATCAATCTCTACTTTAGAAATACTCAATGATTTGACCTCCACAGCCATTGATGGCATTGAATCCCACTGATTCAGAATGAAACAAACATAATGGTAAAACATAGGTGTCAATTCTCACTGTTCCTGGTTTGACAGAAGCCTCCTTGTGGCGATCCCTAGAAGTGACAGCGCATTCTGTGACGCGTCGGGCAACGATTCTGTCAACTTGTTGGACGATGACAGTAGCCAACAGCGAGCTACATCGTCTGACACACGAGCGAATGAACAAAGAGGTGTCAATGAGCTACCATCACCACTGAGGCTTGGATACAGTGAGAAGGAATTCCTTATTATATTAATCCCTGCATTGGCAGAAGGCAGTGGTGAACACACACACACACACACAGCATGATCAATAATGGTATCCTATATTGAATGTAAAGACTTGCACAGTCTCTGGAAGAATACCAGAGAGACTTGGTTGATGGAAACTGATGCAGAGACACTGGAGGATTCACCATTACCTTTGTAGAAATCACCACAGCTCAGCAACGGGCCCTGGGAGAACTATTATCAGTCAAGACCAGACCTGGAGGAAAGATAGTCTGTCATTCCAGGTGCCGGAAGAACTTTGTGCTCAAGTAAAGGAGACAGAGGTTGGTCATTATTTTGGATCATTGTTTCTTTTAAATTAATTTTTGTTATTCATTATTGAAGGAAAGGTGCAACATATATGGCTTGTTTAATATTGGTTGGTACCACTGTAAAAACAGTAGCAGGTGAATCATTGCTTTGCAAATGTTGCAACAACATTCAAGAGTGAATAATACAGATGCTCTCTTTATGTTCTGGAGAGTAGATGCCTGCCCACATGTAACTGGGCACCCATGGAGAGACAGAAAAAAAAAGGACTATGGATGCTGGTTAATAGACAAAATGACACAGCACTGGAGTGATTCAGCAAATCAGGCAGCATCTCTGGAGAACATGGATAGGTGACGTTTTGGGTCAGGTCCTGAAACGTCACCTATCCATGTCCTCCACAGATGCTGTCAGATCCGCTGAATTACTCAGAAATAGATTATCTTTGTTGTTTAGCGCAAACAGGTTATCTTCCATCATCTTAACAACTGAATGGGAGAAAGATATTCATTCAAGAGTGAAAAAAAGATCAATACCAATTGTGGGAAGGGAGAAAAAATAATAACTCAAATTTGTGTTTGAGAGAGGGAGAGACAGAGAGAGAAAATATGCAGAGAAAGAGAGACACAGAGAGCAGTAAAGGGAGACAGAGAGAGAGAGACAGAGACAAAGGGTGAGAGACCAGGAGACACAGAGGGAGACACAATGGGGTTCACAGAGGGAGCCAGAGAGACACACAGAGAGGCACAGAGAGAGAAAGAGAGAGAGAGAGAGAGAGAGAGAGAGAGAGAGAGAGAGAGAGAGAGAGGGGGGGGGGGGGGGGAGAGAGGGGGGGGGGGGGGGGGGGGGGGGGGAGAGAGAGAGAGAGAGAGAGAGAAAGAGGAGAGAGAGAGAGAGAGAGAGAGAGAGAGAGACACACACAGAGGGAGGTACAGAGGCACGAAGAAAGAGAACACAAAAGAAGATAGGCACGCACTTGCTGGGGAGTGAGAGCAAGATAACAAAACAAATTGGAGAAGGGGAGGCAGAGAGTTGCGCAACCTAAAAGGTAGAGAATGTATCAATGCAAATAGCAGATGCAAAAAGAAAGATAAAGACAGAGAAAAGATAAAGTAGAGGAGAGAGAAAGAGACAAGTTGGAACTAGGGAGCAAGAGAGGGCACTGAACTGAACATTAGCTGAATGAAGAGAGCGATATATATATCAGGGAAAAGAGAGACAAATAAGAAACAGCATTGGGGGCAAAAGAAGACTGCAACTTCTCGAGGGTGTGGAGTGCCATATGCTCTATGAGTATCAAGCAGTTTTGTTGCTTATTTCTTCACCACACTGCCCCCTGGCCCTATCCCACCTTTGAAGCTTGACTGTAGTTGTGGGAATAAATGAATTCCATTAAAACTATTTTTATTATTTCTCGGCTCGCTATGTAAATTAATACAAAGTCTTTAGTTAGAAGTTAATAAAATTGAATTTTCTCATAGAAACATAGAAATTAGGTGCAGGAGTAGGACATTCGGCCCTTCGAGCCTGCACCGCCATTCAATATGATCATGGCTGATCATCAATTCAGTATCCCGTACCTGCCTTCTCTCCATACCCTCTGATCCCCCTAGCCACAAGGGCCACATCTAACTCCCTCTTAAATATAGCCAATGAACTGGCCTCCACAACCCTCTGTGGCAGAGAGTTCCAGAGACCCACCACTCTCTGTGTGAAAAAAATTCCTTCTCATCTCGGTCCTAAAGGATTTCCCCCTTATCGTTAAGCTGTGACCCCTTGTCTTGGACCTCCCCAACATCGGGAACAATCTTCCTGTATCTAGCCTGTCCAACCCCTTAAGAATTTTGTAAGTTTCTATAAGATCCCCTCTCAATCTCCTAAATTCTAGAGAGTATAAACCGAGTCTATCCAGTCTTTCTTCATAAGACAGTCCTGACATCCCAGGAATCAGTCTGGTGAACCTTCTCTGCACTCCCGCTATGGCAATAATGTCCTTCCTCAGATTTGGAGACCAGAACTGTACGCAATATTCCAGGTGTGGTCTCACCAAGACCCTAATACAACTGAAGTAGAATCTCCCTGCTCCTATACTCAAATCCTTTTGCTATGAAAGCTAACATACCATTCGCTTTCTTCACTGCCTGCTGCACCTGCATGCCTACTTTCAATGACTGCTGTACCATGACACCCAGGTCACGCTGCATCTCCCCTATAACTAATCGGCCACCATTTAGATAATAGTCTGCTTTCCTGTTTTTCCCACCAAAGTGGATAACCTCACATTTATCCATATTAAACTTCATCTGCCCACTCACATTATATTGCATCTGCCAAACATTTGCCCACTCACCCAGCCTATCCAAGTCACCTTGCAGTCTCCTAGCATCCTCCTCACAGCTAACATTGCCCCCCAGCTTAGTGTCATCTGCAAACTTGGAGATATTGCCTTTAATTCCCTCATCCAGATCATTAATATATATTGTAAATAGCTGGGGTCCCAGCACTGAGCCCTGCGGTACCCCACTAGTCACTGCCTGCCATTGTGAAAAGAACCCGTTTACTCCTACTCTTTGCTTCCTGTTTGCCAGCCAGTTCTCTATCCACATCAATACTGAACCCCCAATGCCGTAAGCTTTAAGTTTGAATACTAATCTCTTATGTGGGACCTTGTCGAAAGCCTTTTGGAAGTCCAGGTACACCACATCTACTGGTTCTCCCCTATCCACTCTACTAGTTACATCCTCGAAAAATTCCACAAGATTAGTCAGACATGATTTACCTTTCGTAAATCCATGCTGACTTTGTCCAATTATTTCACCACTTTCCAAATGTGCTGCTATCCCATCTTTAATAACTGACTAGCAGTTCCCCCACTACCGATGTTAGACTAACTGGTCTGTAATTCCCCTTTTACTCCCTCCCTCCCTTCTTTAAAAGAGGGGTTACGTTTGCTACCCGCCAATCCTCAGGAACTACTCCAGAATCTAAAGAGTTTTGAAAGATTATCACTAATGCATCCACTATTTCCTGAGCTACTTCCTTAAGTACTCTGGGATGCAGCCTATCTGGCCCTGGGGATTTATCGGCCTTTAATCCATTCAATTTACCCAACACCATTTCCCGACTAACCTGGATTTCACTCAATTCCTCCTTTGACCCGCGGTCCCCTGCTATTTCCGGCAGATTATTTATGTCCTCCTTTGTGAAGACGGAACCAAAGTAGTTATTCAATTGGTCCACCATATCCTTGTTCCCCATGATCAACTCACCTGTTTCTGACTGCAAAGGACCTACATTTGTTTTAACTAATCTCTTTCTCTTCACATATCTATAAAAACTTTTGCAGTCAGTTTTTTTATGTTCCCTGCCAGTTTTCTTTCATAATCTATTTTTCCTTTCCTAATTAAGCCCTTTGTCCTCCTCTGCTGGTCTCTGAATTTCTCCCAGTCCTCTGGTATGCTGCTTTTTCTGGCTACTTTGTACACATCATCCTTTGCTTTGATACTATCCCTGATTTCCCTTGTTATCCACGGATGCACTACCTTCCATGATTTATTATTTTGCCAAACTGGGATGAACAATTTTTGTAGTTCATCCATGCAGTCTTTAAATGTCTTCCATTGCGTATCCACCGTCAACCCTTTTAGAATTGATTGCCAGGCAATCTTGGCCAATTCACATCTCATACCCTCAAAGTTACCTTTCTTTAAGTTCAGAACCATTGTTTCTGAATTAACAATGTCACTCTCCATCCTAATGAAGAACTCAACCATATTATGGTCACTCTTGCCCAAGGGGGCACGTACAGCAAGACTGCTAACTAACCCTTCCTCATTACTCAATACCGAGTCTTAAATAGCCTGCTCTCTCGTTGGTTCCTCTACATGTTGATTAAGATAACTATCCCGCATACATTCCAAAAAATCCTCTTCCTTAGTGCCCCTGCCGATTTGATTCACCCAATCTATATGTAGATTGAAGTCGCCCATTATAACTGTTTTGCCTTTGTCGCACGCATTACTAATTTCCTGTTTGATACCATCCCCAACTTCACTACTACTGTTAGGTGGCCTGTACACAACACCCACCAGAGTTTTATACCCTTTAGTGTTTCGCAGCTCTACCCATACCGAATCCACATCCTCCAAGCTAATGTCCTTCCTTTCCATTGTGTTAATCTCCTCTCTAACCAGCAACGCTACCCCACCTCTTTTTCCTTTCTCTCTATCCCTCCTGAATATTGAATATCCCTGGATGTTCAGCTCCCAGCCTTGGTCACCCTGGAGCCATGTCTCTGTGATCCCAACTATATCATAACCATTAATAGCTATCTGCATGTTCAACTCATCCACCTTATTACGAATACTGGTCAAAACTGGTCATAGTGGTCAAAACCTCAGAAACATTATGGGAGTATTTTTTTTAAACTTAATTTAAATGCTGTAAAATTCATTTGGCCGATCAAAATAAAATGCCAACTGTATTTTTCCAAGATTTATAATACTAAGATCAATACAGTATCATTTTCTAATGCTAAGCAAATAGCCAAGGAATAATGATCGCATGAACAATTGCACTTGATCAAATGTCACTTATCTAAAGCTGCAGAAATATATTAAATCTCAGTTGGCAACAATAGTACCAGAGTTATCTACCGTCTTCTTTTCATTTACCCTTTAGCTCATTTTGCTCTCCCATACCAACCCATCCCTCTCTCTCTCTCTCTCTCTCTGTCTCTCCCTCTCATACACACAAATGTTAGTCGTCATTTTCTCTATCTTCCCACAATTGGTATGGGAACATTTAGCCACTTGTCTTAGTTTGCTTTCACTGCTTATTGAATGTTTTTTTTTTGTTTTGTGTACTTTTATATATGTTTATTTTTCTTTGTGGCCATCCACGAGGGTTCTTACAGTTACGAGTACATTTCAGCTGGGGCATGACTACATCAGTAAGCCTTCACCTTGCATGACTACCTTGCACGAGGAGACCTCAATTGGTGGGATCAGCAACATGTATTTCCTGGTCTGTGATCTTCGGGACAGGACTTGAGTCGAGTGGAATATCCACAATTTGCCAAGTTATCCCTTCACCTGCCAATTTAGTTGTTAATAATATGGAGTTAGAGTTCTCACCTGCTTCGTCCCTGTAGGAATTTGCTCAGCCATCCAAATCACCATGTTGCCCCACTCGAAATTCCCCAGGGAAGACCTGCTTTCATCTTCCTCTGGGTATTAAGAGGTGTGCTGTTAACTGACTCCTGCATGAAGAAGCGTTCCCACCCAAAACGTCACCTATTCCTTTTCCTTTTATCCCGAGATTCTGCCTGGCCCATTGCGTTACTCCAGCATTTTGTGTCTATCCTCATATCTACTTATACATAGTCAGTCTGTCACTACCTTCTGATTTTAGGACGATATGTGTTTTCTATGTTTTAGTTTAGTTTATAGATAGTGCAGAAACAGGCCCTACAGCCCACCAAGCCCGTGCCGACCAGCAGTCCCCGCACACTAACGCTGCCCTACACACACTGGAGAAATTTACATTCATACCAAGCCAACAAACCTGGACATCTTTAGAACATGGGAGGAAACCGAAGATCTCAGAGAAAACCGACACAGGTCACTGGGAGAACGTACAAACTCCATACAGACAGCACCCGTAGTCAGGATCGAACCCGGGTCTCTGGCGCTGAAAGGCAGTAGATCTGCCGCTAAGCCCTTTTAATTTATCTATTCATATTATTAATAGTTGCTCCTGCCATCAACAATGTTGATTGGCACAAAGGACAGGAGGACAGGCAGCATCTCTGGAGGGAAGGAATGGGTGACGTTTTGGATTGAGACCCTCCTTCAGATTCAATGATACAATTCAAGATACAGTATGGAAAATAGCACAGGCTTTGAGTGTCATTTCCCAATTCACTTTGGATTATAGGTGTTTTTTTTTTACCTTTATAGGTGTGGTGCGGGAGGACTGTTGCTTAATATGGTAACTTTGCTTAAAAAGGAAATGGAGAAAGTTTACAGTTTGATTGATTGATCGATCGATTGATTGATTGAAAGAACAGCATGGAAACAGGCCCTTCGGTTCACCGAGTCCGTGTCGACCATTGATTACCCGTTCGCATTAATTTTATGTTATCACATTTGCGCATCCATTCCTGACACACTAGGAGCATTTTACAGAGGCCAATTGATCTATAGACTCACACGTCTTTTGATTAATGAAGGTGTTCCCAATCCTTTATCACTACATTAAAGGTGATTGTTTTAAAATTGAGACATAAGAGCCTGCAGATGCTGGAATCCTGAGCAAGAAAAAAAGTGCTGGAGAAACTCAGTGGGTTCCTTATTTCATTTGTACTATAATGTCCTCTGCAGGACAAATGACATCAGTGCAAGTGTCAATATTTTACTTTCATCCACTTTTTCAATTTCTGATTGAGTTTGCTAGTTCAAGTACAATTTCTTTCTTAATTCTTGTCTTACTCAAAAAGACTGAGCTTACAATTTCTTCTTTCCAGTCAGCTCTTGAAGATACAACATAACAGTGACTTAAGGGCCTGACCCACTTGCATGCGATTGCATGCATTTGGCGTGACGAAACGGAAGCGGAGTTCATGTGACGTTCGCGCTATGTACGCGCTAAGTACGCGCTAAGTACGCGCTAAGTTCGCGTGTGACGTCATTAGCGTCATGCTTACCAATCAGCTGGGCAGGAGGCGGGCGCTGAAGGCGCTGTGCACATGGCAGACTTGTCTTTTTCTTTTTTTTCCCTTTTAATTTCAAGTTTTTGTGTACCTTGTGTGTTTTGACTGTTGGCAGACCAATTTCTCTCCAGAGATGAATACAGTTTTATCGTATCGTATCGTATAAAAAATTATAAAAACACAAATGCTGCCTTTACTTTTTTATTGTGAGTGGAAGGGGTGATCAGAGCTACATTCCCTCAGTGGAAATAGGTTAAACTATGCCTTCCACAAGACATAGGATCAATCAGTAAACACAATTTCATTATTGTCAATAAATACATTGTTTTTCTTTAACCCACGAGCTTATAAATTTGCCATTTAGATAAAGCTCAATATTATTGACACTAAAAGGAATACTATTTGTAATATCTATGACTATTGCCTAGCATGGCAAGAATAAATGCACCAAGTTTGTGCAAACAAACCATGAGCAAATCACCCTGTAATGCTTTGGCACTCACCTTGAAAGGCACGTAGGGTGAACGAATTGTAAGCGATAGTTTGGATAAAGATTAGTCAAATGACTGAAAATATTTTTTTCTTATGATTAGATAAAAATTCATGTTTCTTGTTTCTAAAACCTGTTTTCCTTCATATATGATATTGAACATATAAAGTAAAAATACCAAGAACTGTTAAAATGTGCATTAACCAATAGCTTCAACGTTACTTCATCTTTCAAATGCAAATTTATTCAATTATTATCCACTGCTGGATAGAGCAAACAATACCTTATTTAATCTCATGTTTGTAACTGTACAAAATAAACGCGGAACGTGGGGCAGTTAATCTATATTGTGATGCCCTTTGCAAAAATAACTTCCTCCTCTATAGTTTCAGCTTGACTGATACTGGCATTTCTCCACATTATTGCAACTGGAATTAAAAATATAAATGCAGATCATACAGAAATCACAGCAAATACATATCCGCTTCTAAATTCTCAGCTGAGATCTACTTTCTTTTATGTGCAACTGAGTTAACAGTTATATAAGCTATCACCAGTTTCCTTTGGTTCAAGTTATTAGTTACAGTTTGAATGATACATTATCATATTAACTAATCCGCCGGATTTTCGGCGTCGCACGGCGTCGGGCGGTGACATCATCATGCAACGCCATGCCGGGCGGTGAAATCATCGCGCAACGCCACGTGCTAGGCGTACGATGTCAAGACGCTGCGTACGACCGCAATGCGCCTGCGGGCCGACAGGCCGTTGGCTCGCAAAATTTTCAGAGTGCAGGATTTTTGGAGCCCCGCGCGATGTTGGGACCAGCCCCACACAACTCCATACGTCTCCGCGCTTCTAAGTGGGACCGGCCCCGCGCAGCCATACGGTGCCTGTACGCCTTAAGCGACCACGTTTGGTCGCGCCAGATGCATGCAATATTGCTGAAGTGCTCATTCTTCAATCATTGATCGCAGGAGCATTGATGAACTATTTGATGGACATGAAATGCTGGAGTAACTCAGCAGGTCAGGCAGCGTCCCTGGAGAACATGGACAGGCAATGTTTCAGGTTGGATCCCTTCTTCAATCTGAAGAAGAGTCAATGGTTCAATAGTGCTCATAAGGTGTAAGTGATAGGAGCAGAATTAGACTATTTGGCCCATCAAGTCTACTCAGCCATTCAATCACGGCTGATCTATCTCTCCCTCCTAACCCCATTCTCCTGTCTTCCCCCCATGACATCCATACTAATCAACAAACCTTACTTGTCACATGCACAACTGCACAGTTACTTTTTTTTGCATATTCACACATGCAGGCTCCACCATGTCTTGGTGCCATTTCCAAAGTCTGGTCCACCCCACGCTCTGTCTACTGGAGCAGTTCTCAATCCGGGTTAGACCCAGGCTGCTGTAGGACCTTATTGAATAAGTTATTCCATCGCCTTTGATCAAATTGGCCCGCAAATCGCCGTCCCTCTCCTCGCCCAACCATCTTTATGTCATGGGGGCGCCCCCTGCAGTCGACCTTGAAGGCGCTGGAGGCAATAACTCGGTTCACCTATCTACCGGCCTTTGCTCACGCATCCGACATCTTTAGCGGCTCCCTCCTGCTACTGCAGTCCACCGAGCCTTCGGGCGGGCTCCTAGTTCCATGGTAAGCCGGTTTCCAGACCTGAAACATCACCAATCCATGTTCTCGAAGGATGCTACCAGACCCGCTGCGTTACTCCAGCATTTTATATCTATCTTTGGTATAAACCAGCATCTGCAGTTCCTAGTCATGACATATAAGCTATAAGATGTTCTGATCACGGCTTAAAGCAAAAGGGTCTGTCCATATTTCTCCTAATCTTTTCTCTAACTAAACTTGACTTGACGGTTAAGTCTGAGACCTTTGTGATATCTGACACAGATATTCAGCCACCAATTTCATGAAGTCATCAGAGCAAGATTATGTTAAGATGTGTATTGCCGGTACTTTCATTCCTTTCAAGCTAGTATTCATCAAACCTGACCTAGTTCACTGTGTGTTTTCTAAGGATACAATTATACAAACATATGGTCATTGTTCCCATTGACAAAATAGAGAAATGTCCGATATTTCCACAAGTGTATTAAGGATGGCAATGAAAGGTAATGATCTAGATGTCTCTAAACTAAACTATCACAGCAGAGCAGCATGAGGATTGGCAGTTGGTCCAAGAAAAATGAAAGACAGAGCCAGCAGAAGTAATATTTTTGGGAAAATCCATGTCATAGCAACATACAGCTTTTAAAATATTTCATTAATTGAGTACAAAGTATGTAGATCATGCAACGTTCCATTTTTCCAATATAACTAGATAGAATCTGAAGGAAGGTCTCGACCCGAAACATCACCCATTCCTTCCCTCCAGAGATGCTTCCTGTCCCGCTGAGTTACTCCAGCTTTTTGTGTCTATCTTCAGTTTAAACCAACATCTGCAGTTCCCTGCTACACAAACTAGATAGAATGGTCTGCCGTTGTGTATTTCTCCATCTAGTGGTTTGTACCAGAATTGCAAAATTCATTGTGGTCGAGAAGCTGATTGGTCCAGACTCTCGTGAAGGGAGGAACTGCAGATGCTGGTTTACACCAAAGAGATACACAAAATGCTGGAGTGCCTCAGCGGGTCAGGCAGCATCTCTGGATACAAGAAATAGGTGACATTTGGGGTCGAGACCCTTCTTCAGAGTAAGATTCAGGGGAGAGGGAGACAAAGTGATATGGAAGTGTAAGGTGTCAAAGGGGACGAAGCTGAAGGAAAATGTAGAGTAGATTATTGTTTGCCAGGGGAAGGTGAAGAGGCATACAAAGTAACTTATAATCAGGAGGACAATCAAAATAGTTAGAGAACGAGGATGGGGGAAGGATGGAGGGAAAGCTAGGGTTACTTGAAGTTAGAGGTCAATGTTCATACCGCTGAGTTGTAAAATGCCCAAGTGAAATATGAGGATCTGTTCCTCCAATTTACATTGGGCCTCACTCTGAGAGTGAGGGAATGTGGGGAGGTCATTCATTAACATAAAGTCATCATTCATAAAGGTCAGCGTGGGAATGGGAAGGGAAATTAAAGTGATCAGCACCTAAGAGATCATGTAGATCTAGGCGCACTGAGCGGACGTGTTCAGCGAAATGATCGCCGAGCCTGCACTTGGTCTTGCCAAGTAGACGAGGTTGGAGATAAGTGCACTTCTGCCTAACCTGAAAGGACTGTCGGGGTCCTTGAACGGAGTCAAGGGAGGAGGAGAAAGTAAGCATGCAGGTACAGCAGGCAGTGAAGAAAGCCAATGGAAAGCAGGCAGTGAAGAAAGCCAATGGCATGTTGGGCTTCATTGCGAGAGGAGATCCTACTGCAGTTGTACGGGGCCCTGGTGAGGCTGCACCTGGAGTATTGTGTGCAATTTTGATCTAATTTGAGGAAGGCCATTATTGCTATTGAGGGAGTGCAACGTAGGTACACCAGGTTAATTCCCGGGATGGCGGGACTGACATATGATGAAAGAATAGGTTGACTGGGCTTGTATTCGCTGAAATTAGAAGGATGAGAGGGAATCTAATAGAAACATATACAATTCTTAGTGGATTTGACAGGGCAGATGCAAGAAAAAAAAATTCCGTTGGGGTCCAGAACCAGGGGTCACAGTTTAAGAATAAGGGGTAGGCCATTAAGGACTAAGATGAGGAAAAACGTTTTCTCCCAGAGAGTTGTGAATCTGTGGAATTATCTGCCACAGAAGGCAGTGGAGGCCAATTCACTGGATGTTTTCAAGAGAATTAGATTTAGATCTCAGGCTAAGGGAATCAAGAAATATGGGGAAAAAGCCAGAACGATTTTTGATGATCAGCCATGATCATATTGAATGGCTCAAAGGGCCAAATGGCCTGCTCCTGCACCTATTTTCTATGTTTCTATATTTTCTATGTTGCATCTCCTGCGGTTGAAGGGGAAAGGACCTGAGGAGGGTGTGGTTTGGATGGGGATGAGTTAACCAGGGAGTTACGGAAAGCTGAAAGGACAGGTGATGGGTGAATGTGGCTAGTGGTGGAATCCCATTTGAAATGGTGAAAATGTCGGAGGATTATGTGCTGTATGCAACAGCTGATGGTGTGAACGGTGCGGACAAGGGAGGGACGGCGGAGGGGGAGCAAGAGTGGAGCTGCGGGGTACCAAGGAGACGTGTGAGGCACTCATTTATGATTGAAGAGGGGAACACATGAGCCCTAAAGAATGAGGGCATCCCGGATGTCCTGGTATGGAACATCTCATCTTGGGCGCAGATGCAGCGTAGACGGAGCATTTGGATTAGGGGATAGGGGATAGAGTCTTTGCAGGAGGCAGGGTGGAAGAAGTATAATCGAGATAATTGTGGTAGTCAGTAGGTTTATAATAGACATCAGTCGCTAGTTTATCTCCTTTGATGGAGACGGTAATATCAAGAAACGGTAGAGAGATGTCGGAGATGGTCCAAGTGAATTTGAGTGAAGGATGGAAGTTAATGAATGACTTCATGACGATCATGTCTAAGTGGGCAGGTAATCACTCATAATTCAAGGCCGCGTGGCCGACGGCTGGCTGACCATTACAAGGATCATTACAAAAATGATCCCAAGAATGAGTAGGTGAACATATGATGAGCGTTTGATGGCACCGGGCCTATTTTTGCTGGAATTTAGAAGAATAAGGGGGGGTCTCATTGAATAATGAAAGGCTTGGAGAGAGTGGATGTGGAGAGGATGTTTCCACTAATGGGAGAGTCTAGGACTAGAGGTCATAGCCTCAAAATTAATGGACGTTCTTTTAGGAACGAGATGAGGAGGAATTTCTTTAGTTAGAGGTTGGTGAATCTGTGCAATTATTTAGTACAGAAGGCTATGGAGTCCAAGTCAATAGTTATTTTGAAGGCAGAGATAGATAGATTCTCGATCAGTATAGTATGAGAGGTTATGGGGAGAAGACAGGAGAATGGGGTAAGGATGGAGAGATAGATCAGCCATGATTGAATGGTTGAATAGACTTGATGAGCTGAATGGGAATTCAACTCCTATACTCCTATAGGAGTAATTCAACTCCTATACTCGCCAACAATCTGTCTGCGTCGCCACTAGTCTGTCTCGTCCTTTCCTTCTTTGTTGTTTTTTTAATGTTAAATGTATGTTTTAGTGTTCTGTAGTTTATCTAGTTTATGGGGGGTGGGGTTGGGGGAAACTTTTTTAAATCTCTTACCTCAACGGGGATGTGATCATTTTTTCCCCTATCGTATCTCCATCCGCACTGTGGCTTAACAACGTGGAGTTGGTGGCCTTTTCTGGAGACCCACTTTGAGAGCTCCAACCACAGTAGCTTACTGTAGGTATGTTATAAAACTCACCTTGAGCAGCGCTGCAGTTCTGCCGCTCCCTGTGTGCGTGACTTTTGCGCCTTTCAGAAGGGGGCGTGTTTAAAGTGCCGTTTTCCTACAGACAGGGCAAATCGATCCATGTCAGGGGTTTTCGTTGCTGAAGAAAAATTGCTCCGACATTTGATTTATGAAGGTATTTTTAAATTGCACTAGATTATTTATTAGCTAGAGTAATTTAAAAATCATCTTCTAAAGCCGTGAGCGCCGACAACGGGAAGGATTTTACGTAGGGGAGAAAATAAAGTACACAGTTTATTTTTACATAAAAACGTGTTTCTGAGGAAGCATTTAATCACATTTTCATGTTGCGAAGTGGGGACAAAAAAAATATACGAATCGGCGGTATTTTTCCTACCGACTTCACCGCAAACCGCTACGTTCTAATCCACCGCTTTCCACTAAAACCCACTCGCGTTGATTTAAATGGCCGTTAATTTACAGGAATTAAACACTAAATTCCTTCCATTTGGCCTATAAATTCATGAAAATGAGATTGAAAAATCATGTTATATTGTGAATTATTGTGTGAATGTTATTTCGAAACAGGCAATTTAAAAATGTTTATCTTTTCTTAAGAAATGAATTGATGTTTAGATCTAGTAATTGAATTTTGTAATTAGCTACAATTAGGTAACTAACTAATTATATGCTTTAATTTCCGGTCAACCAAGTAAGATTGTTTCATATTTATTTCAGAATGCTTCAATCTATAATAACTGAAAATGTCATTGAGTTCTCTTAATTTTTAAGAAAGCTATGGGCATTTGACTGTCCTAGATCACAGCTTTTGAGTTAAGTCAATGGAAAGGCAATGGGGAACAAGTTGCTAATTTCCGAGTATGAAAATGGCCATAACCTTTTTAATACTGAAGATATAAAAGTAAATTAGGTGTCAAATTAAACTTCCTTTTATGCTTTATCTGATGGGATAAATTGCAGACTTGATTTTTAAAATCTCGAAATTTTGTAACATTGCTACCTACTGGACACTTCGTGGCACTTGCGATCCCTTTGCCAGGGATCAACTTCGGGAGCTTCGATCACCCCGACGCGGGAGCTTTGATCGTCCCGACTGCGGATGGCTCGATCGCCCCGACCAGGGGTGAATGAAGAGGAAGAAGATTAGACGTTATTGCATTCCATCACAGTGAGGAAGATGGGGAATCCGCTGTGGTGGATGTTTATGTTACCTTTTATGTAGTTGTGTGTCTTGTTGCTTTTTTTTGTATAGCTGTATGGCAATTCGAGTTTCACTGTACCTTAATTGGTACACGTGACAATAAACAGACCTTAGAACCATCTCCTTATGATCTTATGACCAAAGATCCTTTGCTATAGGATCTTTGCTTATGACCACCTGCCTGGTGACGCGATACGTAGGGAATCGTGTGCCCCACCTCCTCGTGCGTCTTGCGTCACGCGTCCCTTCCCCTTGTGCGTGCTACGTCCTCTACCGTGCGTGATACGTCCCTTCCCCTGTGCGTGCTACGTCCTCTACCGTGCGTGATACGTCCCCCACTGTACGTGATACGTCCCCTACCGTACGTGATACGTCCCCTACCGTACGTGATACGTCCCTTCCCCTGTGCGTGCTACGTCCTCTACCGTGCGTGATACGTCCCCCACTGTACGTGTTACGTCCCCCACCGTACGTGATACGTCCCCTACCGTACGTGATACGTCCCCCACCGTACGTGATACGTCCCCTACTGTACGTGGTACGTCCCCTACCGTACGTGATACGTCATCTACCGTGCGTGTTGCGTGAGGAGCCGGGTGGGGGAAGAGAGTGTGAGTGAGGGAGAGAGGGAGTGAGACAGAAAGAAAGAAAGAGAGAAAGAGAGTGAGTAAGTAAGGAGGGAAGGAGAGAGAGAGAGGGAGAGGGAGGAAGGAGGGAAGGAAGGAGGGAGGGAGGGAGGCAAGGAGGCAGCGCCGCCGCACCACTGAAGGCTGCACGCAGAGGCTCGGCCCAGGGAGCTCGCCCCAGCAACGGTGAGTCGCCAGCTGAAGCAGCAGGCCCGCAGCCTTGTCTCCTCCAGCTCCCCTCGCCCACTGGGCAACCCCGCCCTCTGCTCCAGCGGCCAACACACACCGACTTGGGCCCAGCCTGGTGGGGAAGGCTGCCTGACTACACAGACCGATCCATCGCTCTCCCCCCCCCCCCCTTCCCAGCCCTCCTCACGAACTCTAGGCCTCTGCCCTACTCTTTCCTCGCCCCCCACCTGGCCTGCGTCTGCCCCCTTTTACCCCTTGGCCTGCGCTCGCCTCCACCCCGTTGTGTTTCCCTGCCCATTGCCCATTCCTCTCATGTCCCCCGTGTTGGCTCCCACCTCGGGTTTCCCTGGCCCTTGCCTGATCTCTCTCCCCTGATCCGTGTCTGCCACCCCCAACCCCTTGATCCCCCTGCCATCCTTGCCCCCTGACCTGTGCCTGCTCCCTCCCCCCTTATGCCCCATGGCTTGTGTTCGCCTCCTCCCTCACTGTCTCTCTGCCCATCCCTCTGGCCCTTGTTGCTTCCCACCTCGGGTATTCCTGGCCTTTACATACTCTTTCTACCTCCAGTTTAAATTCCATGTGGAATATTTTGGAGGACCAAGAACCCCCTATCCCCCCGCGGCTCTTGACCCCACCTCCTGGTTCCCCCTGCCATTTGCCATATTATGTCCCAACTATTGTACACAATACTATTCACAATGAAGACATGCATATCAAACATCACCTTGACCACTTGAGTTGCACCTGTACTCACAGACCTCTCTCTTCCACAACATTCTCTGTTTATTTACAGTGTATGTCCTGCCCTGGTTTGATGTATCAAAGTGCATACCTCACATTTGCCAAAATTAAATTCCATTTGCCATTTCTTGGCACACATTCCCAAAGATCTGGATCCTGTTGTAAACTCAGATTTGCTTCCTCACTGACCGTTACACATTATAATGACAGCTTTATTATAATGACAACTTTAGTTTCATTTGCAAAGTTAGTAACAAAGTTAACTATAATATGACATAGAAGGAAGCGATATAGCGTACTGAGTATTCGTGCTTTGAGAAACGCTGACAATTTGATTCACTGCTTGTTTCCTGGTAATCATTGTCTTGCTTGTGTACGTCATCTCCCCTCTGATGCTTCACTTACCAACCTACGCGATTAACCTTGCAATTATTATATCTTTGAAAAAGACACATTGCTGGAGTAACTCAGCAGGTCAGGCATCATCCCTGAATAACATCCAGCTTTTTGTGTACCCTCGATTCTCCAGCATCTGCAGTTCCTTCTTTAAAACTTTGTCTACTCCACTGCGATATCTCCTCAAGGTATGCCTACTTTGAAGAAGTTCTCCTCCTCCCTACGGAGACAGTTTCACAACCTCCTCTCTAACTGCTCCCCCTCTGTGATACCCCCTTCCCTCCAACTCTACGACCACATCCTCACCCAGACTCGATACCACAGCCACATCTGCTTATCTTTCACTCATTGTTCCTTATCTCTCCACATCACCGTCTATATCTCTCGTTTCCCTGATCCCTGACCAGTCTGAAGAAGGGTCTCGACCCGAAACGTCGCCTATCTCCTTCGCTCCTTAGATGCTGCTGCACCCGCTGAGTTTCTCCAGCTTTTTGTGTACCCTCGATTCTCCAGCATCTGCAGTTCCTTCTTTAAAACATGGATAGGTGATTCTTTGGGTCGAGCCCCTTCTTCAGACTGATTGCAGAGATGGGAGGAAAGAGCGCACTTCTAAGTTTCTACTCTCCCATCCCTGAAATCAGTCTGAAGAACAGTCTTGACCGAAAACATCACCTATTCATAGTCCTCAGAGATGCTGCCTGACCTGCTGAATTACTCCAGCATTTTGTGTCCTTAGTACATACTTTGTTTCAACATTATATCTTTGGAATGTTGGAGGTAATTAGAGTACAAGGGCACAAGAAAAATGCATTTTCCTCGCAGCAGAGATCAGGATTGAATTTGGATCTCTGGATTTGAGGCAGCCGTGTTACCTGCTGCATCAGCAAGCTACTGTTCCCTTCTGCTTGCGCGGTCGTGCAGCTTGCAATTGGAACTGATTGTGCATATTCTGATCTGTTAGGTCAATCTGGTTAGCTTTCTAAATCTGCTTTCTACGAGCGTTTGGGTAATTTTATATATTTTTTATTACCATCTACTTAACAATGTGACTTAGCACATGGGCTTAGCTTTGTTATTTTCAGCTGTCGTCTGAATTGCATGATCCACTAATATCATGCCACTGATTCTGTTAACCTGCAAAGTGCCGGTGTCAAGTTTTCACTTGTAATATTTGAATCTTATATTTATTATTTGTAAGACTGACGTGCGGTTGATCAGTGCTAGATTCAGTTAACAAGAGTACAGCAATCTTGTCTAACTAACTTGACTGTGTTTGAGTGCAAGGCCTTGTATTATTTGGTAGCTCACTCAGCACATCGCTGTTTTCTGTTTAAAAAAAAACCTGAAGGAAAGAAACGTTTCTACATAGCCCTCCCACAGTAATCAGACACCAATGTCTCATAAGAACACAGTCATGTCAGTTTCACCACAGGTAGTCATTAAAATTAACAAGCAATCACTTCTAATCATAATCATACTTTATTAGCCAAGTATGTTTTGCAACATACGAGGATTTTCATTTGCCATACAGTCATACCAATAAAAAGCAACAGAACACACAAAATGCATTTTAACATAAACATCCACCACAGTGACTCCTCCACATTCCTCACTGTGAAGGAAGGCGAAAAAAAAGTTCAATCTCTTCCGTTCTTTGTTCTCCTGTGGTCGCGGGCCTCGAGCTCCTACATCAGGGGGGGAATCTCAGCTCCCCCACGCCAGGCGATCTGACCCCAGGTCGGGGCTGGTTGAAACCTGCGTCGTTCGGAGCTTCCCGACATCGGTCTCTACCCGAGACTGCGAGCTCCTCGATGGTGAAATCCTCAGGCTGCAGTTGGAGCTTTGATCCCAGGCAAGGAATCGCAGGCTCCGATGGTGAGGCTCAATGTCAGTCCCGAGCAAGGCCGCCAGCTCCATGATGTTAGGCCGCAGAGTGACCAGACATATAATCCGGAAAACAATCGCATCTCCGGCAAAAAAAGTTTCCCCTGACCCACTCCCCCAACCTAAAGCAAACCAGAGAACATTAACACATTATTTTAAAACACACTACAAAGAACTAAATAAAGACGAAATGAAAGGCAGACTGTTGGCAAGGCTGCCATCGTGTGGTGCCCCTGGTGGTCTATTGACATTGTTTAATAACCATTGCCCAATGTAACTTACTATCTTCAGTATTTTTAGCTCGTAGTAACAAAAGCAAGGTATTAAAAAGACCTTGTTGAAAATCGTGTAGGGTATGCGAGTTTAAATCTTTTTTCACATGAAACTACTCTTTCCCCATCCGCATTGTCAATTGTTTTTCTCACTTGAGGTCACAGGAGGTGTGTATTAATGTAAACATTGCCTTCTTTTAGGTAGAAAGTTAGAATTTTAAAAAATGTTTGTGATTGTGCTAATTGACTGATTCTTTTGTCCAGTTGCCTCAACTGAAAGGAAAGCTAATCCACATGACCTTGTACCCAATTCTTGCATTTTAACGAATAAATGGATTCATTGTTTTAAACGATACTGCAGTACAATTCTGACAACCGTTAACTGATCGTTGAGAAAGCCTGATGATTTGGCATCTAACTCCCGCATTATTATGGAGTGCGGACTGGGATCAGGGGCCACTTGTTTTGATGTTGGGAAAACTCAAGCTGAAATGCACTGAGTTCTAGTTCCTGGTCCCCTTAAACTCCCCGGGCTCCTTTAAAATTGCCAGGTTCACTGAAAAATTTGTGCTACTGTGCAATCAGTTGTTTTTAAATGAAATATATGTATTAGGCCCTGGGCCGAGCATCGAAAAAGCGTCTAGAATTTAAATTTTGTGACCCATGTCTGGTATCTACCTGAAATTTGGCACAGATTTAGATAAAATATCATTAAGAAGAAATTTGTAACTCATCAGTGCCAAAAGTTGCACACTAATTAATTAGAAAATGTATTAGAAAAAGTAACAGCGCCCTCTTGTGCTCAATAATAAGTAGCTTAATATTATTCTATGGGGAGCTGGATTCCGTGCTGCGGGCTATTTACTTCCTGGCTCAGGGAGATCACATACCGGTGGGGGGGGGGGGAAGAGAGAGAGAGCCCGGGACGGAGCAGCCAGCCTTCCGCCCAGTAGCTACACGTCTCCCACCACCTCCACCGTTTGTGCCTGTGCCGAAGGATACCGTGGCTGGCTGGCGGGCAGGCCGGCTGAAGGCGTTGAGGTAGCGGCCAGTTCACCTGTATGGTCCCGGCGGCCGCTCACAGCCACCTGAGCTACTTCCCTTCCTGGCCATAATGCGGTGGCTCTGCGCCCGGTGCACCGCAGCGGTGAGAGAGTGAGTTGCTGGCATTATCCCCTACCCCCTCCTGCTCAACGCTCCTGCATTCCCCACAACTTTACCTCTGGTGGACCAGCCAAGTTTGCTACTTTGTGCAGCCAGGCCGTGCTGACCCGGGCCAGACTCCCCACAGGCTGTGGAAAGGAATTCTCCACTAACTCGTTGGAAAGTATCTTCTGCATGTTGTTGAAGTAAGACCGAAATGTGTTTTGTTCTTTGATGTGGAATTGGCACGTTTCTTATAACCATATAACCATATAACAATTACAGCACGGAGACAGGCCCTCTCGGCCCTTCCAGTCCGTGCCGACCATTTGTTTTCCCCTAGTCCCATCTACCTGCACTCAGACCATACCCCTCCATTCCCTTCACGTCCATATACCTATCCACTTTACTTTTAAATGTTAAAATCGATCCTGCCTCCACCACCTCTGCCGGAAGCTCATTCCACACAGCCACCACCCTCTGAGTAAAGAAGTTCCCCCTCACGTTACCCCTAAACTTCTGTCCCTTAATTCTCATGTCATGCCCTCTTGTTTGAATCTTCCCTACCCTCAATGGGAAAAGCTTATCCACGTCAACTCTGTCTATCCCTTTCATCATTTTAAAGACCTCAATCAAGTCCCCCCTTAACCTTCTGCGCTCCAAAGAATAAAGACCTAACTTGTTCAACCTTTCTCTGTAACATAGTTGCTGGAACCCTGGCAACATTCTAGTAAATCTCCTCTGTACTCTCTCTATTTTGTTGACATCCTTCCTATAACTAGGCGACCAAAATTGTACACCATACTCCAGAATTGGTCTTACCAATGCCTTGTACAATTATAACATTACTAACATTCTTGATTGTCATAAACCAGAAATGTGCAGCAGATGGTTAAGAATTGAGTTGATAAAAAAAATAATTTTACATCTTGTTCCAGGCTCAACAGCTAATGGAAGTTTATGAACTCAGTAACACTTAATTTGACACACTAAACAGCAAAGGTAGACTATATAATATTTTACTTTCCCAATCTTTTGGTTTAGATTTCAAAGGAGGGTATGTCATGAATGGCTAATTTACAAACAGAAACATTGCATTTTTATTTGTTTATATCAGTACACGCAATGTCTGAAAGAACATCTCACAATCTCACAATAATAATCATTCTCCTTTTTGGAGAACATTGTTACTTCAGTACAGTTGGGTATTACTCAAGTTGAACTCTTTCAAACGTATGCATGCACAGTAATCGACAGTTCACTCTCTTGCAAAAACTAGATGACAACTTGCTGAAAGTTCACAGTAATCATCAATCATACTGTCATGGTTTATTATGGTGTACGTTTATTATGCGGTTATTTGTATTATTGTTTTGACAGTTAAAACATCAAACCTTCCTCTCTGCCATGATCCCAGTGTGTTCCCTGCCTCGCTAGCCTGAAACAAAGCGCATGATAGGTCAATAGGCGTCCGACTCAATGTCAAATGTGCCTTAATTGGACAATTACTACTCGAAAAATTCAAGGTTTTTTTCCATATTTAGAAAATATGTGCAGGGTGTTTTCTTGAAGAGTTTCAAATATGTTTTTTTTGATTTCTATAACATTTTTACACAATATGTTATAAATGCAGGTAGATATGGGGTGTGGGTCACAAAATGAAATGAAAAAGCACCTTGGCCCACGTTCTGTTGGGTTATCAATGGAGGAAATATCAACCAGTCTTTAAAAATCGAAGATGGATACAAAAAGCTGGCGTAACTGCTGGTCAGATACCAAATTTCCAATGATAACAGCAGTGATTGCAAGTTAGGATATTGTGTACACAAAATGTCATGCTTTGATGTTGTAGCGAGCTCCATGACTGTGCAGTTGCTTCAGTTCCCTTTGTGCTTCATTTATTTTCCAATGTATTTTTGATCAATCGTACATCAGTCGTGCAGTAATCAATGACAATATCTAGCCATTGAAATTGCTCTATAATTTTAGTTTGCAGAAGGAATGATGACTCCACGGATAAGAGTGGCAAGAATCAAGTTACTGGGCAAAAAAGAGGCCTGAATTATGTCCCTCTTGCTGCATTCAGGCATGGGCCACTTCACACTGAAAATGTGTGAATGGAATTGAACACTCATCATCTGAATCCTCCAGATTTGTGGACCGTTTCTTTCCAGCTATTATTAGACGACTGAACCATTGCATCATCAACTAGAGAGCAGTCCTGACCTACCATCTACCTCATTGCAGGCCTTCAGACTTTACTAGACTTTATTTTGCACTACACATCATTCCCTTTAACCTGTATCTGTACACCGTAGATGGCTTGATTGTAGTCATGTATAATCTTTTTGCTGAATGGACAAAACAGCTTTTCACTGTACTGCGGAGAATGTGAGAATAATGAACTAAACTAAACATCCTCCCTTCAGATTGCACAATGAAAAGATGTAGTGCCAGATCATGGTGTGTGTGATTATGGAGCTGTGAGATAGCGCTGTGGAATTTGGCAGTGATGCCACCACATCACTTGGAAGTTTCAAATGTGTCATCAGCCGAAGAGAAGCTGTGGTGCATAGTCCTTTGTTGATCAGCACCCAGCCAGGATATACTGAAGAAGAATGGGTGAGAGGCAAACGTCTGCCTTCTATGGCATTGTACCATGAAGCAAGTTTGTCTTGAGGGAAGAAGGCTATTACACATTAACACACCAGTTTAAAATTTGCTTCCCTGCCATGAAAAGGGAATATTGCAATCTGTATTTTGGGTAGTTGGTAATTAGATGAATTGGATTTGTGCTTATTGTGAGCAAGCTGTGTCTGGACATTGTTTTGGCAACTGACAATGCAGTCTTGCAATGCAATGATGGGGTGGAAAATTGGATAAGTAAGTATGCAGATGATACTAAGATAGGTGGTGTTGTGGATAATGAAGTAGATTTTCAAAGTCTACAGAGAGATTTGGGCCATATGGAAAAGTGGGCTGAAAGATGGCAGATGGAGTTTAATGCTGATAAGTGTGAAGTGCTACATCTTGGCAGGACAAATCAAAATAGGACGTACATGGTAAATGGTAGGGAATTGAGGAATGTTGTGGAACAGAGAGATCTAGGAATAACTGTGCATCGTTCCCTGAAGGTGGAATCGCATGTAGATGGGGTGGTAAAGAAAGCCTTTGGTGTGCTGGCCTTTATAAATCAGGGCATTGAATATAGGAGCAGGGAAGTAATGTTAAAATTGTACAAGGCATTGGTGAGACCAATTCTGGAGTATGGTGTACAATTTTGGTCGCCTAATTATAGGAAGGATGTCAACAAAATAGAGAGAGTACAGAGGAGATTTACTAGAATGTTGTCTGGGATCCAGCAACTATGTTACAGAGAAAGTTGAACAAGTTAGGTCTTTATTCTTTGGAGCGCAGAAGGTTAAGGGGGGGACTTGATTGAGGTCTTTAAAATGATGAAAGGGATGGACAGAGTTGACGTGGATAAGCTTTTCCCATTGAGGGTAGGGAAGATTCAAACAAGAGGGCATGACATGCGAATTAAGGGACGGAGGTTTAGGGGTAACGTGAGGGGGAACTTCTTTACTCAGAGGGTGGTGGCTGTGTGGAATGAGCTTCCAGCAGAAGTGGTGGAGGCAGGATTGATTTTAACATTTAAAAGTAAAGTGGATAGGTATATGGACGGGAAGGGAATGGAGGGGTATGGTCTGAGTGCAGGTAGATGGGACTAGGGGAAAACAAATGATCGGCACGGACTGGAAGGTGCGAGAGGGCCTGTTTCCGTGCTGTAATTGTTATATGGTTTTCTTGTAATGGTAATGGAATAACTTGGCTAATGATGTAGGATGTTATGGAGCATAGGTCTGAAGTGCTAGAGCTTGATGCTATTAGGCCTTCTAGATTTTGCTGTTTCACGTGCTTTTGATATTATGTGGTGCAAATCAAATTGACTGGGGACAAGTATGTAATTCCAGGATGATCATGAAAGGAAGTTTGCAGCTATTTTCAAAGTCAGCTGTAAAACTTGGTCTGTGGAAGTTTTGGTGTTCTATGAAGTTGCTACTCTTGGTGATCTGGATCAAGTGATGCATGTTCTGGATAGAGGCATAATTTTCTGATTCTGCAGTGAGGTAGTGTGTTTGGCTCCATTTAGAGTGTTTCTGAATGTATTCGAGCATTGTAGAATTGTAAGTCATGTATGACTGGCACTTGACAGGAAGCAACTTGAACTGAGGGTGCTCTAGAAACATGGTGTTTTGGCTGGACAACCAGTGTCGTATGTCAAATATAACGATGGATGATGTTCCCATTGAAGCTTATTTTGCTAATGTTCCCCGATGACAAGTTTGATAGTAATTTAATTTGATTAAATTTTTCTTGCATATTTTGCGAACATGTCTACGTGAAGGCTTTGGGATTTTGAGTTTAAGAATCTAAACTGAATCTCATGAAGCAAGTTAATGATGAATTGGTAGCATAGCCAATTGTGTCTCGCATGACTTTGAGGAGGATAGGGTGATTGTCTTCACCTGGATATATCAATTTTCATTAGCACTGCAATAATTAGATTGGGAACTGTCAAAATGTCAAACATTGGCATGTTTGGATTGTCCATCTTGACTTTTTCAAACTTGGATTTGTGCTACCATAATCAAAAATGGCGATTCTCAAAGATCACGTCGGTGCCTGGTTGTTCTCTATTGCTCCTGACTAAATATCCACAACTTTGCTGCTTGGCTTTAAACTATTGATTGTGGATTTTTTTTGACTGGAAATGATCTTTGGGATGAAAGTTAATTGAAAGACGCATCTTCCTCATCATCGCAGGGGACTGCAAACACGTTAGACTTGAACTACAATCAAAACTTCGGAGGGCATGACACACTTGACCACAGTCATAGCACCATCGGAAATGCCTACTGCTTCATTCCTTGCCTGTACTTTGGAAAATCTGATCACCTGGCTATGCTGCTGCTTCTTGGGTACAGATACTGAAAAGACTGAAAAGCATTGCATTGGCAAAGTGAACTATGAACTATGAAGAACTGATCAGGAGAGGCAGAGAAGCAGTTATTGGACTGCTTCTTGTCGGTGGACTGGGTCATGTTCAAAGATTCGCTGGTGGACCTAAATGAATATGCCACACATCAGCAACTTCATAAATAAATGCATAGATAAGTGCGTACTTGTGAAGGTATTCTGAGTCTTCCTTTACCAGAAACCAAAGATATTAGAGGAACACCTCTAGTATCTTTTCCAGAAACTCTGGATGATCCACGAGGTACGTAGGCTATTTAGGACTGTGCTATTTAGGACTGGTAATCCAGAGTCATACAAGAAACCCTGTGAAACTGGGGTAACATAAGTGGCAAAGCAGTATTACTTCCAGATAAGCTTCTTCTTCTTGCGTATGGCGTGCACAGCCTAAAGCTGTAGGACAACTTGTTCTATTTGGTCTTATTTGATTGTGCACGCCAGGTTGATTGCATTAGTCGAAACAGGGCGGACCACGTGAAGGTTGCAATCTCCCACGCCCCAGATAAGCTCAATGCCTTTTATGCATGCTTTGAAAAGAAGAATAGGGTGAATTCACACAAAACATCTGGCCCAGATAGTGCACCTGGTGGTGTGTTGAAGGCCTCTGCAGAACAACTAGTTGGTGTATTTGAGTACATTTCAACCTTTTGCTTCGGTCTTCTGAGGTTCCCACCTGTTTCAAAAGGGTAACTATCGTATCAGTGCCCAAGAAAAGCACGGTGACATACCTCAAGGACTACTGTCTGGTAGTCAATAGAAATAGCTTCAATTTTGCCTATTGTCATGACAGGTCAACAGCAGATGCTATTTCACAGGCGCCCGTCTGCTCTGGACCATCTTGATAACAGAAACACATATGCCAGGCTGCTGTTCATTGACTATGTGTCTATGTTCAACACAATTCTACTCTCCAAACCTATCATTAAGCTTCTAGACCTGGGCCTCTACCTTCCGTTGCAGCTGGATCCTTAACTTCCTCATCAACAGACCTCAATCGGTGCTGATCTGTAACAACAACCCCTCCTCCTCTCTGACCGTCAACACAGGTGCACCTCAGGGCTGCGTGCTTAGCTGCATGCTCTATTTTCCTTACACCATGACCCTGTGGCTAAGCACAGCTCCATTGCCATTGATGACACCACGGTTGTTGGTCGAATCACAAGTGCTGATGAGTCGGCGTACTGGAGTGACATAGAACACCTGATTGATTGCTGATGCAACAACAGGCTTTCCCTCAATATTAACAAAACTAAGGAACTAATTGTCAACTTTAGAAAGGTTAAGTTGGGAGACCCCATGCCAGTTTTCTTTGGAGAGATGGAGATAGTTAGCAGCTTCAAATTCCTGGGCATTAACATCTTGGATGACCTGTCCTGGGCCAACCACATAGATGGAATTGTGAATTAGTTTGAAGAGAATCAGCGTGCACTGAAAAAATTTACAGATGCACTGTAGAAGCTAGCTTGATCATGGTCTGATGCAGCAATCTTAGTGCACAAGACGGTAAGAGGTTGCAGAGAGTGATGGACTCAGCCTAGTCGGCCATCCCTCCAATCCAACGCATCTACTTGAGATAGAAGACAGAATCTATCATCAAGGATCCTCACCATTAGGGCCATGCCCTCTTCTGCAGCCATCGGGCAGGTGGAACAGAAGCCTTCAGTCATGCATCACTAGGTTCAAAATCGTTACTTTCCTATTGCCAGCAAATTCTCGCACAACCCAAAACCGACATCAGTATCAGAACACTACAGTTCACCTCTTGCATGACCAGGGTCTTGTTTCTAATTATGTTTTGCACTCATATTTTGTTGCCATCCCCCCCCCCCCCCCCCCCCCACCCGTTTGTATAATGTTTGTTTTGCATGTTGGCTGAATCCGCATGCCAGTGTTGCCACTGCAAGCAAAATCTTCAGGTACCTTACCACCTGAGGCTAATAAGGGAACAGATTGGCATTAAGTTTGAATTCATTGTTTACAAGATGTTTTGAAAAACAGAGCTCCCCAGCCATATAAATTGATTACCTTTGGGGCTACACCATTCCTTGTAGGCACATCACTAAGCAGGTGAAAAAGAGACTTTAATTTATCAAAGAATATATTTGGTGAATGCCATGTTGACAATGAATAGACAAAATGAACATTTGTACCTCATTTTGGATTTGACTCTACAAATCGTCAATGCTGCAAAATTTAATTTGCTAAAGTATTAAGAATGTAGTTCTTTTTCACTTTCTTTAGTAAATGGGTGCCACAGTGTGTACAGTTTTATTCATGCATAGAATAATTGTGCTTGGTAAGGCCAACATTTTAAATACCCTTCCTTAATTGCTGCACTTTTTTGTGGTAATAGTTACTTTAGCTCGGTTATGCAGGGAATTGTAAGCTTCTGGACCCAGCAAAAGATTGGAATGATATTCAGGATGGCCTATGACTTGAATGGGGATTATGTTCCCATGTATCTTCTGACCAAGTCCTCAAAGGACTTGGGTTTGGCAGGAGCCATTGAAGAATGTGTGCTAAGATTAACAATCAGTCTTGTAGTGAAATAAAATCACTTTAAAAATAACTTCAACAGGAGTTACCGATGATGTCAAAATAATGAGTCAATAATCTGGGTCATAGAAACATAGAAAATAGGTGCAGGAGGCCCTTCGAGCCAGCACCACCATTCGTTGTGATCAGGGCTGATCGTACCCAATCAATAACCTGTGCCTGCCTTCCCCCCATATCCCTTGATTCCACTAGCCCCTGGAGCTCTATCTAACTCTCTCTAACATCCATCCAGTGAATTGGCCTCCACTGCCATCTGTGGCAGGGAATTCCACAAATTCACAACTCTCTGGGGTAAAAAGTTTTTTCTCACAGTCTTAAATGGCCTCCCCTTTATTAACCATATAATATATAACCATATAACAATTACAGCACGGAGACAGGCCCTCTCGGCCCTTCCAGTCCGTGCCGACCATTTGTTTTCCCCTAGTCCCATCTACCTGCACTCAGACCATACCCCTCCATTCCCTTCACGTCCATATACCTATCCACTTTACTTTTAAATGTTAAAATCGATCCTGCCTCCACCACCTCTGCTGGAAGCTCATTCCACACAGCCACCACCCTCTGAGTAAAGAAGTTCCCCCTCACGTTACCCCTAAACTTCTGTCCCTTAATTCTCATGTCATGCCCTCTTGTTTGAATCTTCCCTACCCTCAATGGGAAAAGCTTATCCACGTCAACTCTGTCTATCCCTTTCATCATTTTAAAGACCTATTCTAAGACTGTGGCCCCTGGTTCTGGACTCGCCCAACATTGGGAACATTTTTCATGCACCTAGCTTGTCCCGTCCTTTTATAATTTTATATGTTTCTATAAGATACCCCCTCATCCTTCCAAACTCCAGTTAATACAAGCCTAGTCTTTTCAATCTTTCCTCATATGACAGTCCTGCCATCCCAGGGATCAATCTCGTGAACCTACGCTGCACTGCCTCAATCACAAGGACGTCCTTCCTCAAATTGGGAGACCAAAACTGTACGCAATACTCTAGATGTGGTCTTAACAGAGCCCTATACAACTGCAGAAGAACCGCTCTACTCCTATACTGAAAACCTCTTGTAATGAAGGCCAACATTCCATTAGCTTTCTTCTCTGCCTGCTGTACCTGCACGCCAACTTTCAGTGACCGTTGTAGAAGGACACCCAGGTCTCGCTGTACCTCCCCCTTACCTAACCTAACCCCATTGAGATAATAATCTGCCCCCTTGTTTTTGCCACCAAACCTCACATTTATCTATATTATACTGCATCTGCCACGCATCTGCCCACTCAGTAAACCTGTCCAGGTCACCCTGCAACCTCCTTACATCCTCTTCACAGTTCCCACTGCCACCCAGCTTTGTGTCCAAATCAAGGTCATTGTAGTTTTTCATCCCAAGTGACTTTGAAAAAGTGCTCATGCACACTTGTTTTTTACTGTTACAGTAGGCACATCCCAGTCTTTTGTTTAGTTTTTCTTGTTTAGTTTAGAGATACAGCGTGGAAGCAGGCCCTTCAGCTCACCAACCAGCGATCCTGCACATTAACACTACCTTACACACACTGTGTCACACACTAGTGACAATTTTACACATACACCAAGCCACTTAGCCTACAAACCTGTACGACTTTGGAGTGTGGGAGGAAACCGAAGATCTCTGAGGTCACGGGGAGATCGTAGAAAGTCCTTACAAACAGCCCCCGTAGTCGGGATCGAACCCGGGACTCCGGCGCTGCAAGCGCTGTAAGGCAGCAGCTCTACCATTGTGCCACTGTGCTGTCCGTAATGCTTGGAGGATATTGTGTATGTGAGAAATGTTAGTTGAAGTCTTAATGAAATGAAATGCATCTTGCAGTTGCTAAACAGTGCAACCATGTTGCATCAATTGATAAGAATTGCAGTTACAACAATGTCCCGTACTTTTAAAGTACAGAATCTGTAAGGCAAAACCAGCCAAATCGTGCACAGGAGGTTCTCACTCGCAAATATATTGTTTAGCTTTTCAGAATGTGGTGGGAAAGAATATTAAGTTGGTGAATTGGATGCTGCTTACTACTTGGTTCTGGATGGTGTCAGGCCTAATGAGTTACAATTTCTCTGGGAAGGTGGGTGGAAAGTATCATCTTGTTCTTTGTGTGCTTTGTAGGTGATGGAAAGCTTTATGTGATTTTGGGACAGATATTTGCAATCTCTGATCTCATGCAGCCGTAGTTTTAGTGTTGGTGCTTCACTGTGGTACTCCCAGGGTGTTAGAGGATTCTGTGAAGACAATATCATTAAGTGACATGGGGAGATGTTTTGATTCTCCTGTTGGAGATGATGAATGGTATGAATATTTTCTGTTGAGTTTCGAATTTGTCCACGTCTTCATGATGCTGTTCGTGATTGGTTACTGTTGAATGGTACGTGGTAGTGAGTACTGCAATTATTAACAAAAATCCAAACATCTGATATTATGGAGGGAGATCCTCTTCAAAGCAATTGACTTGAAAAGTGTTTATAGTGTGATCTTTGAGCTGTGATACTTGCAGCACCATTTTACATTAGTTAAATCACAAAGTGAAGCAAGCTTCCCCTTACTCCTTTGGACTTTAGTTTTATGGAGGCTCTTGGTGCCATTTCGAGTTGCACATGACCTGCCGTTGAGAACTGTCGTGCTCAAAGTACCTTTGAAATTCAGCTGTTCAGATCCCTTTTGAGCCAGAATTGCAGAAGGGACCGGTGTCAGAAATTGCCAGTGTTATTAAGAAGGCTTTTGATCAGTCTGTGATGCTTGATGGCACTGTGGGCTAGTGTTGACAGAGAATGGACCAGATTGGATCTTTGCTGCTTTTCATGCATGTCCAACTATGCTTGGGAGGGTGTACATGGCTCCGAATCGGTTTAGTTGCAAGCACAACTAACTGTAATAAAGGCCAAGACGTTCCACAGACTAAGGCTCTCACAACAGCATGTTGACCTGAAATGGAGTCAATCAAATTGCCTGAAGACTACCATCTAATGGTGGGGAACTTGGAGAGGCTAAAGTGGATCATTCACATTGGCACTTCTGCATGTAAGAGGCCATGTAACTCAGTTAGGTACTTCCTATTGCGTTTATAGCTCGTCATTGCCTGTTAGGAACATCCAAAGAATTGCTAAACTTGCTATCAACCTGTATACTGAAGAATACTGTGCTAATACTAAGGAATGTCTTACTGGCAGTATGAATTTTGTGAATATAGATTCAAAAAATACAATTGCAGTGACTGGAGAACAATTGTTAAGTTATAGACTTTGGAGAATTTTAAGCATTTTCTCAGATTTTTGATATTCCACGGATCATATGTTTATTAATTATACAGAACAAATTTGGGGAAGTAAGTGTTTGGAGGAAGTGCTTTCAAAGATAGTTCCTTTTTTTTCCGTTCTTGGTATCATGTGTTCTTAATATTCCAATCTTTAAAATTAATCTTTAGACAAGCCAACAATCTGAGGAAGGATCCCGACCCGAAGCGTCGCCTATCCATTTCCTCTAGAGATGCTGCCTGACCTGCTGAGTTACTCCAGTGTTTTGTGTCTATCTTAAGTCAGCCAAGTTATTTTCAGTAATAAAAATAGAACTGATCTATTAAAGGTCTCACAGTAAAACCTTCTGGAAGTTATTCCATTTTGGATGGACACGACAGCTGAGGGGCAATGCATTTTTAGTTTTAGTAACTTATTTTCAATAGTAAGGTATTCAATCGCAGCAAGTCTTGTTTCTTTGTCCCCCGTACTAATTTAGCACCCTTGCTAATGCCTTCAGTTTGTACACCTAAACCAATGAGAGTTTACTCGATTAATAGAGCATCTGAGAACATGATCACTGTCTAGGAGGAAAGAACACCTAATATTCAGCTCAGCCATTTACTGCAAGATGCTATTAATCCATGGCCAAAATTGACCATGTTTCAATGCATGTGATATGTAAGGAAGCTCTGTCAAACAGTGAGTAGCGTTTTAAATGTGTAGTATAGGTGACTGAACTTTCTGTAATTTTGGTTTATTTTCAATCTTATAACAGCTATTTACTCCTTTGGGTTCCCTAGTCAGCATGGCCTGCGGAACTCTAAAGCGAGTGACTTTGACTTTTTAATATATTTAATGCTGAACTAAAGTCTAATAGTGTACTGTGTTTGGTTATATTGTGCATAAGATGGTGAAACTAATAGATTCAAACAAAATGCACTAAGATGGAAAATGGCTTTAAAAACATTAACAGGATATTTGACTTTTTAAAAGTTGCCATTGAAGTTATAAATCATTTTTCTTCATAAGGTTCAGTTCTGTGTGTTTTATTGGATTGATTATTGACTCATGGTGGAAATACAAACTTAATAAATGGAATTGTAATAATTGAAAAGGAAGAAAGAGGAACATAAGCAATGTCCCAATGGTTTGGCAGACTTCCTCATGTTACTTTGCCACAGAAGTAAGTCTTTTTACACAAATTGTTCAAACTGCATTATTTAGTAGTAAAGTTAATGTTCCAATTTATTTGTTGGAGTTTAGAAATACAAATTATTCACGCTTTCCTTTTCAAGAGGAATAGATTGAGTAAACATATAGTCTTTTGCCCAAAGTATAGGAGCCAGAGGACATAGGTTTAAGGTGGTTGTATATTACAAGCTGCCAGGGGAGGTAGATGAAACAGGTACTATTGCAACTTTTAAAAAAACATTTAGACAGGTACATCCATAGGATGGGTTAGAAGGATATGGGCCAAATCCAGGCAGGTATGACTAGTGTCGATGGGACATGTAAATTGGCATGGGATAGTTGGGGCGAAAGGCCTGTTTCCATGCTGTATGACTCTCTTAAAACTATATGGTATTCAGGTACACAGAAGCCTCATGTTTGTACATCCATGTTCCAACTCTGAACCCAAGATCAACTGGCTGGTATTTGCAGCCTAATTTAGGCTGAGCATCCGAACTTATGATGTCGTTTAATTTTTACAGAGACATATTTGAACTAAAATTAAAACAATTCATACACCACTCTGGTCAACCAAATGTTCTCTTGGGTTGTGCAATTTCTGACACTTTAATTGCCAGGCATCCCTCTGTTGAGTATTTGGCTGTGCCCCAAGATTACTTTTATTTACCTTATCTAGTCATTTAAAGTTGTCAAACATGCATAGAATGCTATTTTTATTTCTGATTTGCTCATATCAGTTAAAATAAAAATAACTGCTCTGTCATACCATGGTTTAGAATATAATCTGTGTACTAAAATTCATAACAGATGAAGAAAAATGCCAAGAGGTTCATAAGTGATAGGCCGAATAGCTTAATTCTCCTCCTATCAAGTCTACTCTCATTCAATCATAGCTGATCCATCTCTCCCTCCTAACCCCATTTGCAATTGTTGGATTTTGTCTTAAATATCTGCCTTGAATTAGCTATACCAGGTCCCTTATCTGAACCACTTATTATGAATTAGTTATTGATTGAGATTTATTTACATAAAGCTCAGATGTCAGGTATGTAATTCCAATCATTTCCTAAATATGCCTCTTCCTCATAATCCCTGACATCCATGCTAATCAAGAATCTATCTCTGCTGTAAAATTATCCATTTACTTGGCCTGTACAGCCTTCTATGGCACCCAATTCCACAGATTCACCACACTCTGACTAAAGAATTTCCTCCATCTCCTTCCTAAAGGAACGTTCTTTAATTCTGAGGCTATGACCTATTATTATTTTTTTTTAATAATAATATTTGAGAATAACAAAATATGGGGAAATAGTTTGCTGCACATTCATTTAAAAAAGGCAAAGAAATAGCAGAGAGCTAACACTTTACAATGAGTAAAGAATTCCAAGTATTATTAGTAATAAGGTTAGTATTAGTAAAATTAAAATTCTTATTGGTGAAATTAATAGAGCTACTTAGATACATAGATACATAGATAATAGGTGCAGGAGTAGGCCATTTGGCCCTTTGAGCTAGCACCACTATTCAATGTGATCATGGCTGATCATCCACGTTCCTGCCTTCTCCCCATATCCCTTGATTCCGCTAGCCCTAAGAGCTCCATCTAACTCTCTTTTGAATGCATCCAGTTAATCGGCCTCCACTGCCTTCTGTGGCAGTGAATTCCATGAATTCACAACTCTCTGTGTGAAAACGTTTTTCTTCATCTCAGTTCTAAATGACCTACCCCTTATTCTTAACCTAATATAAATCTCCAGGATCTGATTACTTGCACCCAAGGCATTTGAAGGTGGTGAACATGGAGAAACAGTATGCACTGGTTGTCTTCAATCAATATTCCAGAGATTATTTAGTTTGGTTTATAGTTACATGTACCGAGGTATAATGAAAAGCTTTTTTGTTGAGTGCTACACGGTCAGTGGAGAGACAATACAAGATTACAATCAAGCTGCCCACAGTGTGCAAATATAGGATAAACGGAATGGTACCCACAGATTGAACAGTAACAAATATAATAGAGGGTGGGGAGAGAAATTGGGGGACTGTGGGCCAGTGAGTCTGGAGTGGGGAAAATGCTGGGATTACTCTGAAATGTTTAATGGTGTACTATAGTCAGATATGTATATGATATAGTCATATATATATATATGCAAAATATTGACTTATAATAGGATTGACGAGAGTCAGCATGGATATATGAAATGGAAATAATGTTTAACAAATCAGTTTGCCTTTTGAGGTTTAAATTAGCAGACTAAAAGAGAGCACGGCAGTGGATAGGCAAATTTGGATATTCATGAGGCCTTTTATAAGGTACTATGTTCAAGCTGAAATTTCAAAACAAAAGGAGAACATTATGTTGGACATTATATCCTGTCATGAATTGCGAATTGGTATAAAATACTGAGCAATGGCCTCTTAATTGCTTGTAGGAAAAGGAAACTATAAACAGCTATTTTTTTATTTGGGAGGCTGTGACTAGTGGAGTATCAAAGGGACGGGTGCTGGGGCCTCAGCTGTTCACGAGCTACTTCAGGGATTGGATGTGGAGTTCAACTACAATTTATCAATGTTTGCTGATGTGCAGACGGTCTGGGCTGTGAGGCAGCTGCACAGGAGCACCTGGGGGATATAGGCAGGCTAAGCAGGGCTCTCTTAACTTTTTTTTCCCTGTTGCCAGCCGGGCAACCTAGGCAGCTTTTTATGTTGCCAAATGACAGTTTAGGTGGTCATTTAAGACGGCTTGCATGACGCATGCGATAATGTGCTCGGACGAAGTGCGTAGTTACCAGTCGGAATTATGCTCAATTAAAAGGGGTAAGATCTTTGCCCAATTAAAAGCCTTAAACAGTGACATTATTTTCTTACAAGAGACGCATCTGAAATATCAAACACAGATAAGACTGAAGGCAAATTGGATTGGGCAAACATACTACTCTTCATTTACTTCTAAATCTAGAGGCACGGCTATTATCATTCGTAAAGGTATACCATTTAAATTAAAGAATACTATAGCAGATAAAGAGGGGAGGTACGTCATAGTCACGGGAGAAATTTATTCTACTCCACTTACTTTGATAAATATTTATGCTCCTAATTTTGACAACCCCCAATTCTTTAGTAAAACTTTGGATATAATTTCAGAACTTAATCATCAAAATGTGATAATAGGGGGAGATTTGAATTGTGTTTTAGATCCATATTTGGATAAATCAGCAAAACAAAAAAGGACTAACATAAAATCTAAAACGAGTGAACTCCTAAATACATACATGAAACGCTAACCCAGTAGTTGGGAATATTCTACGTATTGATTATCACGTATTGATTACTTAGTGGACACAAACTATTCGCCGTATTTTATCCCGGCGAAATAATATATGTATGTGTCCCCGGTTTGCCAGCCCGCACGATCAGCGGCACCTAACCCAGTAGGTTGGGAATATTCAGCGGCATTTTATTCCCCCCCACCCCCACAGTACATAAAACAGCCCGCTATCTGCACCAGTCACGTATTGATTATTTCTTAGTGGACACAAAACTAATTCCATATACGTATAATTCTAAATATCATAATAGTATTATTTCTGATCATTCCCCGTTAACTTTTTCTTTAAAATTAGAAGGAATGCCTGATAAAAATTCGTTTTGGAGGTTTAACCCCCAAATTTTAAATAACTCACAAGGTTGCACATATTTAAAAGAGCAGATAAGATTTGCGCAATTTTATCAAAACTTATATACATCGAAAACCTCTGCAAATAATACTCAAATTACAAATTTCTTAGATAAGTGTAATCTTCCAAAATTAAATATGGTGGAACAAGAGGCATTAGGAGCTCAGATTACACTACAGGAAATAGAAGAAACAATTAGTTCGTTGAAGAATGGCAAAACGCCAGGACCAGATGGCTTTAGTAATGAATTCTATAAAAGATTCTATGAGATTAATTTCTCCACGGTTGCAAGATTTATATATATACACTTTTAAAGAAAATAAACTACCAGAAACACTAACTGAGTCAACTATTACACTTATACCAAAAAAGGATAAAGATCTAGAAGACCCAGGCTCATATAGAGCTATTGCACTCCTAAATACAGACCAAAAAATATTAACAAAGACCCTAGCGAGAAGATTGAGTAATTATATTAGTAAACTAATAAATCCGGACCAAACAGGGTTCATACCAAAGAGATACTCATTTAACAATTTGAGACGGCTGTCTAATATAATGTATTCACATAATACTGAAGAAGAACTAGCAATTATCCCATTGGATGCAGAAAAAGCTTTTGATCAAGTAGAATGGCAATATTTATTCAAAGTATTGGAAAAATTTAACATGGGAGATAATTTTATTTCATGGGTAAAATTATTATATGATAAGCCGATGGCTAGAATACTGAGTAATAATATATTATCCCCGAAATTCCAATTAGCAAGGGGCAATAGGCAGGGGTGTGCGTTATCGCCCCTGCTATTTGCATTAGTGATAGAGCCTTTAGCTGAAAGTATAAGAAGCCATCCGAATATTCATGGGTATATTACTAAACACTCAAATAATAAAATTTCATTATATGCAGACGACATATTATTATATATTACAAATTCGCAAATTAGCATACCAAATATACTAAATTTAATAGATGAATTTGGTTCTTTTTCAGGATACAGAATAAATTGGAACAAAAGCGAAATTATGACGATAAAACCTCAAGAGTCGACACATCTGTTGAAATTCCCTTTTAGAATTACAACAGAAAAATTTAAGTATTTGGGCATCCAAATTACTAGGAACTATAAATCATTACTCAACGCAAACTATATGCCCTTATTAACTAAATTAAATGGGTTGATTAAATTTTGGAAGACACTGCCGATGTCTTTAATAGGCAGAATAAACGCGATAAAAATGATCTTCTTACCACAAATATTGTACGTATTTCAATCAATACCAATATACCTACCTAAAAAATTCTTCAAGAAATTAGATTCTGATATTATAAACTTCATATGGGATTATGAATCACACAGAATTTAAAAAAAAACACTTGTGTAAATCTAAAGAATCAGGGGGACTGACTCTCCCTAACTTATTGTATTATTATTGGGCAGTGAATATTAAAAATATAATCTACTGGTTGGACAGTTCTGCCCAACAGGTAGATTGGATAAGAATGGAGAAAGAGGATTGTTCCCCTTATAATATAGGAGCGATCCTTTTTTCTCCGATAAAACTGAACAATGTAATATACAAGAAGAATCCAATTATTCATAGTATAATACGAATTTGGAAACAAATAAAATTAACTTTAAAATTAAGAAAATTATCGCTTCTTTCTCCAATAGCTAATAATCCCTCATTCAAACCATCCATTATTGATAAAACGTTTATCCATTGGGAAAGAATAGGAATTAAAACGATGGGAGATATGTATAAAATGGGAACATTTTTATCATTCCAACAACTACAACTAAAATATAATTTGAAAAGTAATCAATATTTCAAATACCTTCAAATTCAAGATTATTTGAAAAAGTATATACAAGGATATCAAACTTTAACCCCAGATCTATTGGAGGAAGGAATGAATAGAAAGGCAGAATCAAGCAATTTAATATCTTATTTATATAATATAATTCTAAATATAGAAACACCAATGACAGAGGCAATTAGAAGAGACTGGGAACAAGAGTTATTGATAAAAATTCCGAATGATAGGTGGGATAAAAATTTATTATATGTAAACAAATGTTCAATGAATGTAAGACATAACCTAATTCAATTTAAAATTTTACATAGATTATATTATTCGAAAACAAGACTGAATAAAATATTCTCAAATGTTTCCCCCATCTGTGACAAATGTCTAACTCAAAATGCCACTATAGCACATTCCTTTGTCTCTTGTACAAAACTGTATACATTTTGGAATGAAATTTTTGGAATTTTTACAAAACTATTTAACACAAAATTGAACCCCAATATGGAATTGATTATCTTTGGATCAATGGAAGAGGGAAGTAAACTAACTATATTCCAAGAAGCTTTTCATAATTATGGTCTAATAACATTCAAAAAACTTATACTTAAATTTTGGAAAAACGCACCTACGCCAACATTCAAAATGTGGATCTCAAACATGTCTGAAATGCTACATCTTGAAGAAATGAGATTCCTCTTACTAGGCAAAGTAGACCAATTCTTAAAGATTTGGTCTCTGTTTATCAACTTTTTACAAGCATATGATGCAACATAACATAACCTTAGAAATTAAACGGTTTAGAACTGGGTGACGGGTGGGTAAAAATATGAGATAGGTAGATCTCTCCTAATCTCTCTTTTTTTTACTTTTTCCTTTTCTTTCAATCTTTTAACTTCTCATCTCTGTCCTTTATTTCTTTTGTTTTCTGTTTCTACTCGCTTGTCTATCTATTCCGACACTCTTTATTTCTTTTTTCTCTCACTGTTCTTTTATTATTGAACCAAAAGTATGAAGTTGTACAAGAATGAAAATATGTATTTATGTATTAGGTACTTAATTACCAGACTACTGTACTTCTAACAAAAATAAACAAACAAAAAGAAAAAAGGAATTATGCTCAATGAAGCATTCACATATTATTTCTGCTTCAAATAAAGTCACAAACTAAACATATTCACCAATCAAGACAATCTACCACTAGGGGCGCCGCATTGAAGGCAGCCTCTGCCGACAGTCCGCTTGTTTTTCAATCTTTTTAAAAATGTTTAGTCAGTTTAAAGTTTGTTTTGGGGAATCTTTAACTTTTCTATGTGGGGAAGGTGGGTAGGGTAAGGGGGAAACTGTCTTCCAGTCGATTCCTGTTGGGGACGCGACTATTCTCTGAGTCGCGTCCTCGTCCCCCCCTCTTCAACAGTGGTGGTGCAGCGCTGGATTAATCGCGGAGCGGGCAATGCCTACCTGGATTGCCGTTTGGAGCTCCGGAGCGTTGGGGCGCTGCTCCAATATCGCTGAGCTGTGGTTTGGGAGAGCTTCCAGCGCGGGCGGAGCTGAACAAAATCGTGGAGTCCTGGGGCCCTTTGCCTAGGGCCGCCATATCCACCCAGCTCGGCCTGCGGTCTGGGAGTCGCGGACTCCGGTAGGAGGTGCCCGACTTGGATGTCCAAGCCGCTGAGGAGGTCCTCCAGTCCCGACGTTGGACTTCCATCACCCCGGTGAGCGGGCCTGAATATCGGGCCGCCTGGAGCGCGACAGAGGAGGCCCTGATCACGGGTGAACATCAGGAACATTAGAGGAAGATGACTGACTTTGATGCCTTCCCTCATAGTGGGAAACTTTTGATTATACTGGGTGGGGATGTTTTATGTTGAACTCTATTGTGTGTGTTCATTATTTTTATTGTATGGCTGTATGGTGATCATATTTCACTGTTCCAACTGGCACATGTGACAAATAAATGTATCTTGTATCTTGTATGATATGTACCACAATGACATGCAGCAAAATTATAATACAGTATCTCAACTCTTTTTACTCGTTGCAATTAATGCAATTTCTATTATTTCTTTCCACTTCCAAACACAAATGTGGTCATTATTGCTATTGGTACAGAAACACTCTCGCTTCCCACATAATTTATCCACAACAAAATATACAGGTTGCAAGGAAATTTCTAAAGGCATTTCATGATAATAGCTGTTAAAACTGACTATACCCATCTGACAGGTTAAACATTACACTAACTGACAAGAGATGGCCAAAGGACATAACTGCAGCAAATGTTCTTTTGGTACTATGTTTAAAGCTGTCAAAATGCCACATTACCGGACATTCAGATTAGATGTATGTGTTGTGAACAGCAATGAAGATACCCAGTTTGTACGCACCAGATTAAAAAAAAACGATTGATAAACGCTAATTCCATCATTTCCACTTCAGAATTAACGTTAACATTTCAACTGTAACATCCCCTCACCAAATTTGTGATGTATATGACCGACTGTAGAAGTAAAACCTGGATAAATCCAACATATAGTTGTGAATGTTGCTCATTAAATAACTACAATACTAATACTCCATATTAAGAGCATTGATTTGCCATTAAAAGGAATTCTGTAATAACATGTAAAAGGTAGCAGTGATAATCGATGGACGGGGGGATCTGTATAGGAAGGATGGGGGGAATCAGTACAGGATGAATGGGGGGGGGGGGGGATCAGTACAGGATGAATGGGAGTAGACTCTTCTAGTTTGCTAATTTAAACCTCAAAAGGCTAACAGATTTGCTAAACATAATTTCCATTTCATTAATCCATCCGGATTTCCTACCTGAAGAATGTTTACAAATACACAAAGTGCCAAATTTCAATTTACTCCCGATGGTGATGGGAGCCTTCTGCACTCACCTATGCTCCTCCGATGTTGAGAAGGACACGTCACTTGGGTTATCAAGTGGGCACCTACTTTCATCGACGTTTCGCTGATTGAACCCACGACATCTCCAGTCTACTTTGAAGAAAGGGAATTGATCTGGGATCTGGGGAAGTACTAGAAAGGAAATTAAGACCTCTAAAGCGACTGAACGCATGGAAGTGGGAAGAGCTTATTGCTCTTGCAGTGACCTGGCAAGCCTTCCGCCCAAGAATGATGCATAACATTGCATCCAGTTACCTTTAATCTTGTTTGTTTGTTTGTTTGTTTGTTTAAAACAAAGCTAGGTGGCATGTGATATGGTACAAGTTGTAATTTATCATCTGGGACTCAAGGTATTTGATGGCAAATGTCAAATTACATGTCACTTTTAATATATTGTCTGTGAATTGTCGCCTTGTCGTGGTGGAGTAGCTTGTGTGGACCTGAGATCCTGAGAGCGATGCAATCTGGAGCTATGCTCCTGGTAGGGCCACCCATGGCGGTAAGGTTGAGGGGGAGGTCTCTGACAAAGAGCAATCCAACCAAGACCTCAACGGTGGAATGGGTGGGGGACGATGGCTGACCTTAGTGGAGCATCACAACGGCTGGGAAGGTGGATGAAGGCTGCAGCAGAAAAGGGTCTCTGGTCGTCTCGGACTCCATGCCACCGGATCCTGACCCAGATCTGTCAAGGACCGTTGGGGTGGCTGCCTGTGCACCAGTCTCCCCATGTTAAACAAAGTCATGCACAGACGTCCTCTATATAGCACCTTGGAGGGGTGAAGGAAAACACCAAACGCAAACCTCCACTGCCTTGTGGCTATTGCCTTATTCAGGAAAGGTGAAGACTGGATCCGGCGGCATACGCGGAGGAGACCACCACTTGGCAGTCCAACGGGTAGGAAGGTGGACCCGACAAAGCATCGTGGAGCGCAACTAGGGCACAATGTTCACGTGGAATACTGGTGGCCATCCACTGCATCCTGACCTATCGCCAGCCGTCTTGACTATGTCTTGCCACTGGATCCATATAGGCCAGGACGAGAGAGTGAGGCTAACGATTTGCGCAACTCTCCCTCACTTTTATCCAAGTCAGGCGCAAGTCATAACTTCAGGATCCGTACTGCCCAACTGGGCGAAGCAAGATCACCACAGGGGCGCGTGCAGCTGAGAAGAAGTGTACTGCCGAAGCTCAGAGGAAACGTGCCGCACGCAAGATTCAAGCCACTTCAACTTCTACTGCAGCACCCACCCAACTGTGTCCTATATGCGGGCGAGCCTTCCGTGCCCGGATTGGTCTCACCAGTCACCTCCGGACCCACAAACAAAAACACTGAACTCATGGTCTTCTTCCACTACGAAGGACGAACAACAACAACATTGTGTTCTCTTAGAATTACTTTGCTTTTTAGCACTTGATTTTTGAGACACACAAATACTTCTTGAAAATAACAAGGTTTTGATCTGCCAACAATTTTTACGTTTTTGTGAAATGTCATTGTTTGTAATGATGCTTGTTCTTCCATTCATCAAACTATGTTTGCCGCTTGATGTGGAGACAATATTAGGTGTAATATTTTCCAGTGATTCTTTTAGCTTGTCGACTTATTCACACACTGAGTCTTAAAGTTATTCAACTGAGTTTTTAAATAAAACAAAAAAAGCAACTTTTCAGTGTTTGAAATTATTGTGTTCTATTCTTTGTAATATTTAATGTTTTAAGTTTGATATTTAGAGTGAGATTCATATTTACAGTGCCCTCCATAATTTTTGGGACAAAGACCCATCATTTATTTATTTGCCTCTGTACTCCACAATTTGAGATTTGTAATAGAAAAAAATCACATGTGGTTAAAGTGCACATTGTCAGTCTGGGGGGACCATAATGTTTGGGACACAGCAATAAAAATGAAAGTAGTCATGTTTAGTATTTTGTTTCTTTCCATGCAATGACTGCTTGAAGTCTGTGATTCATGGACATCACCAGTTGCTGGGTGTCTTCTCTGGTGATGCTCTGCCAGGCCTGTATTGCAGCCATCTTTAGCTTATGCTTGTTTTGGGGGCTAGTCCCCTTCAGTTTTCTCTTCAGCAGATAAAAGGCATGCTCAATTGGGTTCAGATTGGGTGATTGACTTGGCCATTCAAGAATTGACCTTTTTTTTAGCTTTGAATAACTCCTTTGTTGCTTTAGCAGAATGTTTGGGATCATTGTCTTGCTGTAGAATGAACCGCCGGTCAATGAGTTTTTGAGGCATTTGTTTGAACTTGAGCAGATAGGATGCGTCTATACACTTCAGAATTAATTATGCTACTATCATCAGCAGTTGTATCATCAATGAAGATAAGTGAGCCTGTACCTTCAGCAGCCACACATGCCCAGGCTATAACACCCCCACCACTGTGTTTCACAGATGAGGTGGTACGCTTTGGATCTTGGGCAGTTCCTTCTCTCCTCCATACTTTGCACTTGCCATCACTCTGATATGTTAATCTTCGTCTCATGATATAAGTTAATCTTCATCTCCTCTGTCCACAAGCCCTTTTTCCAGAACTTTTTCCGTGGTTGCTCTTTTAAACTGTAACTTTTTGGCAAACTGTAACCTGGCCATCCTATTTTTGCAGCTAACCAGTGGTTTGCATCTTGCAGTGTAGCCTCTGTATTTCTGGTCATGGAAGTCTTCTGTGGACAGTGGTCATTGAAAAATCCACACCTGACTCCTGAAAAGTGCTTCTGATCTGTCGGACAGGTGTTTGGGGATTTTTCTATATTATGGAGAGAATTCTTCTGTCATCGGCTGTGGAGGTCTTCCTTGGCCTGCCAATCCCTTTGCGATTAATAAGCTCACCAGTGCTGTCTTTCTTCTTAATGATGTTCCAAGCAGTTGATTTTGGTAAGCCTAATGTTTGGCCGATGTCTCTAACAGTTTTATTCTTGTTTCTCACTCATCATGGCTTATTTCACTTTCATTGGCACAACTTTGGTCCTCATGTTGATAAACAGCAATAAAAGTTTCCAAAGGTGATGGAGTGACTGGCGGAAAGACTAGGTGTTGAGAGCTACCTTATACCTGCATTAAGGAGGCAATTAAACACACCTGAACAATTATAAATGCCTGTGAAGTCATGTGTCCCAAATATTATGCTGCCCTGAAATGGGGGGACTATGTATAAGCCCAGCTGTAATTTCTCGTGGTGAAACCAAAATGTATAAAAATGGCCTTTAATAAAATCTTTAGCCACATGTGATTTTAGCCACATGTGATTTTTTTTTTCTATTGCAAATCTCAAATTGTGGAGTACAGAGGCAAATAAATAGATGATGCGTCTTTGTCCCAAACATTATGGAGGGCACTGTAATTATAAAGGTGCCTGATAGAGACCATGGTATTGCCTCCAGTGCCTTCAAAGTGGGCTTCAATATCAATGAGTGCCGACCACTGCAACACCGCCCAGTATTGCCACTGTGCCATGGGCCTTTAAGGCCAAGATAAGACTGCACTTTTAAAATGTTGGAGTTGGCCGAGTGGACTGTACTGTGGACTGTACTGGAGTACAATGAGTGGTTGTGACATCACACTTCGGGAATGCTATTGGTCATTTGAAGGGTCATGGCTTTATAGAATGATACCTGAACTTGGTGTTAATTTACAAGGGGAGATAAAAAAATATGGGGCAGTGATCAGCTACAGTGACACTGAACTCAGCATTTAGGAGCAAGAAAGGAGAATTGGCTGTCGGAGGTTAAATGGGTACAAACTTGAGAGAACAAATGTGTTTGGAGAGGGATTAGAAGTGAGAGACAGGAGAATAATATATATTAATTTGGGGAGGAAGGTGTAGCAATTGCATATGAACTACCCTAGTCAGTAATCTGGAAGAGACTTGTATTGGTTTATATCTGGTGTCAATAGTTTAGATGAAAGCACGGTGGGATATTCGAATAAACTGGCTGCTCGTGAAATGGAGTTAATCCAGCAAAATAATGGAAATGGCTGTCAATAACTATTCCATGTAACATGATTTGGTTATTTTTTTCCTGTAAGACCAGTTATCTCGTGTTTTCTGAGAATTGCCTAACAATAATTTTTCCAGTTAATTTGTAAATACACATTTTGTGCGAGTGTTTTATTACAAATATAGATGCCAGTAATTCTGAAGGGAACCACATCAACTTCTAAGCTAGTAAATTTCTAGGCTGATGCATGTACATCTGTGGTTCCATTACTGAACTTCATGGAGTCCAACAGCAGAGGTTAGTAGTGGTGGAAATCCCCTGCATTATGCCAGTGAATTTGCCTCTTCTATACTCAGCTGGCAATACTTGGTGCAAGGTTGGAGTCCCAAATCATTTAGATGTGAATTTACAACCTGCTGATTAGGAGAGAGATTTTTAATTTTGTAATGTTTTAATCTGCTTTTAAAATTAAAGCATCTGGTATATGAATGTCTGGAATGTTGGAGGCATTTAAAATGTTTTTATTTAAAAAAGGCCTCGCAACTTTGAATGTATAGAGATGAGAAAGAAGTCTGCCGATACCAAATTGAATTTGAGTTAACTGGGAAGAGAAGCGTGATCTGACCATTTGGCTGAAAAATGTATCAATTTAATCCAAGGAAATGCATTCAAGGAGGTACAAGGATGGAAGGAAACTGGGAGGATATTGATGTTGGGTTGGGTTCTATACATTTTAATGTCTTTTTCACTGCAATCTTTACAATTCTTGAAGACAGCAGTGCGGGTCAATAATGTGAGTGAAAATCAATACTGAATTCTTTCCCAATTCTTCTGTCAGGAATTAATGTAAGTATTGAGCATGAGACTCTCCAATCATCTGAAACTATTGGAGCTTGCCTACTGTGTAGAGTATGGAGTAATATGATTGCATTGATAATATGTGGATGAGGTTTGAGGTGTTGCCAGTTTTAGATGATTGGAGAGTCTGAAGCTCTTTGGTTAAAGAGAGACTTTAGTGCCACGATGGCGCAAATTGGAAAGACGATTCTCTTTCAGCAGTGGGTCCAAAAAAACAGGATGTAGAATTAAAAATTGGAATGATTGGGAGTGGAAATAAAGTGGAGATGTGGATTTCACCATCTGAAAGGGTGGTTAAAGCTGAATCCTTATTACATTGTAATAACTATTGTACATAAAGTATTGGTGAAGAGCATGACCTGCAGGGCTACAGACCACTTGCTGCAATGTGGGATGAGGCTGGATAGCTCTTTTTATTGATAAGCACAAATTAGGTAAATGAGCACCTTCTATTGTAAATGTTTCTGGATTTCTTCATGTTCAATGTGCTTTGCAGAAGGGAAGATAATGTTAAGAGCTTGTTCTAAGAAATAGTTTTCGGAAGATAGTCATATGTTGGAAAGGGGTAGAACAGATTGAGGTATTATGGGCAGGAAGTTCCTAAAGCTGTGGCTTTTACGTGCTGTGCTTGTGAAAATGGAGCAGAGGAAGCTGGGGGAGGGAGAAAACCACGAGTGCAGAAGAACATCCGAGGTGGCATAGTCTGGAGAAGATTGAGAAGAGTGTGAATTTTAAGTATTTGTCTAACCTATTTTTCCCCCCCACTCATTGTCAATGATGTTGGGAGTATCAGGATTGCTGCAAAAAAGTTTTAGTGTATCTTTGAGCAATTTGCCTTTTTCACTGTTGCATCTATACTAGGCTGTGGGCCGATGCATCTGTACTAGGCTGTGGGTCGAGCATCAAATATGTGTCTAGAAATCAACTTTTGTGACCCAAGTCTCAGAACTACATGAAATTTTGCACAGATTTGGATAAAATATAATTGAGAAGGAAGGCAGTGCCAAAAGTTGCACATTAATTAATTAAACTAATTAGAAAATAAAATCGAAAAAGTAAGCGCCATCTAGTGTCCAATGCCCACATTCTATCATAGGCTATTTCCGTGTTGCAGTCTATTTAAACCATATATTATTATACCATATGACTTGTGAATATGACTGTAATATATAATTATGTATAATCACATTATATAAAAATAATATAATGAATATAATTATAATATATAATGTTTTTTGAATGAGACTGCTGCAGAGGTCCGGCTCCTGAACCAGCCTAATTAATGGGTGAGGGCAGTTCCTGTGGGTTACCCCGTTTACTGAACCCCACTGACTGCCAGTATGCAGAGTGGGGGTTACCGCCAAAGTGGGACTGGGGTAGTGGCAGGCTGGGGGAAGGCCACTGACAGGAAAATGCCTAACCCTAACTCACCCCCTTCCAGAGCTGCCCACGGCTGGAGCTGGAGCCGCTTTGGGACCAGCTGCAGGCTCCGTACGTGTGGCCCCGCAGAGCGTCCACTTTGGCCAGCATGCCCTTCTGGATCATCGTGGTGATGATGGTGGGGAGCAGCACTGCCCTGCACGTCGGCTGGGCCGCCTTCAGCACCCCCATAGCGCCGCCTCCGTCAGTCCGCTCGCTCGCGACAACACCGGCCTTCTGACAGTCCGCCCGACCACTCGCAGCACCCACCGGCCGCCCGACCACTCGCAGCACCCACCGGAGGCCAGGCTTAACTCTGACCACCCACCGGAGGCCTGGCACGACCGACCGCTCTCACCACCCACCAGAGGCCCGGTCTGGCCCAACTCTCACCACCCACCAGAGGCCCGGCATGACCGACCGCTCTCACCACCCACCGGAGGCCCGGGACGGCCCAACTCTCACCACCCACTGGAGGCCCGGCATGACCGACCGCCCTCACCACCCACTGGTGACCCAGCCCGACTCTCGCCACCCAGCCCGAGGCCTGGCCCAACTGTCACCACCCACTGGCGGCCCGACAGCCCGACCGATCCTCCACAGCATCTATCGGCCTACCGACAAGGCCGACCAACAGATTGACCGAATGTCCGACTGACTGACTGACTGACCCTAATCCTAACCCTAGCTCTACATTCGTTATTTATCATTTTTATTTAACAGTTCACATCATAACTTTATAAAGATAAATCAATTGAAATACAAAATGATCAGCAAGGTGAGCATTACCTTCATTCCTTTGAAACCTTGCTATTGTTTTGATGTAATGAGGAGGCAGCCATGATCCCTGGGGCCTCGCTGCCTAGCGACCATAAAACAAAGCGTGGACTGGTCAATTTGTGTCCGACCTCAATGTCAAACGTGCATTGATTGGGCAATTACTACTTGGTAAATTTGAGGTTTTTCCATATTTTTAAAAAAAGGTTTTGGTCTTGAGTTTCAGGTATGATTTATATAATATTTTTACACAATATGTGAAAAATCCAGGTAGTTCTGTGAGTTGGATCATGAACTTGAACGAAAAAGCTCCTCGTTCCACAGCCTATACCAAAATGTAGTATTTCCCATGTTGAAGAAGGAACTGCAGATGCTGGAAAATCGAAAATGCTGGAAAAACTCAGCGGGTGAGGCAGCCTCTATGGTGCAAAGGAAATAGGCAACGTTTCGGGTCGAAACCCTTCTTCAGGGTTTCGACCTGAGAAGGATATCGACCTGAAACGTTGCCTATTTCCTTCGCTCCATAGATGCTGCCTCACCTGCTGAGTTTCTCCAGCATTTTTGTCTACCTGAAGTATTTCCCATTCCCATTTTAGTTGGGTTCTAGAAGATAGACACAAAAAGCAGGAGTAACTCAGCAGGACAGGCAGCATCTCTGGAGAGAAGGAATGGGTGACGTTTCAGGTCGAGATCCTTCTTCAGACTGGGTTGGGTTGGTTTCTATACATTTTAATGTCATTTAACTAAAGAATTGTGTTTTATAACTGGAATTATGGATCTTGTCTTTTGTTCTGTACTCTCAAGTTTTATTTTAGATCAGTTTATTGCCAACTTTGAAATAATTTGAGTCCCCAGTCTGATCATAAATGAGTCCAATGAGGCAACTAAATTATTTCCCTCTCCTGAGAAAATTACAACTGTTCTCAGATTACTGCATTTTGAAATATGAATAAGCCCTATTCTTTGTTTTGAGCAACACAGGCAATGAGAGCTCATCTTTTTGGCATTCATATACATTGTCTGCATTTCTAGATAATTGGCAGCACTAAATCATTTGTTATCTTAACTTGGAAACCCAAGACGAGTTATATTGTGCCTAGTTCTGTGCCAGTTTCGCTCGAATGTATAATCTTCGAAGTCTGCAAATGTTATTATAATTTGGGGTTGTTAAATAGAACCCACCAACTATTTAGCATTGTGGCTCTGATGGCCTTGTTTAGTTGTATGCTGTCATTCTAGTTTAAAAATGTGTTGCATGCACACTGAATCCAAACACTCAATGTTTATTTAAAAAGGCATCCACCATTCTTAGCAAAGGGGAGCTCGTTCTCCTCATTCTTATCTGCTTTTCATCTTATATACATTTGTAAGATGTGTGCAATGTAGATTAAGGTCCCTACCTTATCATTAAGAATATCTCGATGAGTATCTAGATGCGTTTCCTCTTGAGCTGATTTGTGACCGTAACTCAGTGTATCTGCTTTTGCCCCAGTGTAGTTTTTTTTTTACAAAAACTTTCAAGTTCTTATTTAAAATTGACGATTAACCTCTCGTCAATTGCCACTTATGGAAGAACTTTTCAAACGTATTCCACTTTGCATGCAAGTTATCTTACATGACTTTTGAAAACTTGGCTCTAATTTTTGGCCATTGTCTCCAGATCCTTTGACCGTTTCAAATATATAGATTTATTTCACCCATCCATTCTTCTGAGTTAAACTTAGATCAAATCACCTTTTTGCCATCCAAATCCCACGGAAACTGATTCAAATTGATATTTTTCTTAAATCATAGTTCACCTTTGGTGTTAAGTACAAAATTTTTTTCTGTGTGCTATCCAAATCACACCATACATAAGTATATCTTGTAGTACAGCAGAGAAAATGAACAGTGCAAAATAGAGCTATGGAGAGAGAGAGAGTGCAAATAAAAAATGTACAAGTACCACAATGAGTTAGATTGAAAGATCACAAATTCATGCTACGGAGGTTTGTCCATGTGTTTTAAGAACAGCACCAAAGAAACTGTTCGAGAATCTCTTGTGTGCTTTCAGGTTTTTGTAACTTTACCCAACGGAAGAGGAGTAAAGAGAATGATTGGGTGCGAGTGATGCTTCATTATGTTGGCTGCTTTCCCGAGAGGTGTGATGTCAATGGAGAGGGTAGTCAGGTTGATGTGACGAACTGGGCTGCATTCACAACTTTGTCATTTCCTGAGGAGGGAAAACCACTGGTGCAAAGAAAGACACTTCAGAAGCACTGATGTGGAAAGTGTCACCATCCAAGCAAATACAACAGCTACACAAAAACCTGTTGTCTGTCCTTAGAGGGAACAGAGTTCGAATGTGCTGAGGCAATACTGAAATTGTTATTCTACTATGTTGCTGAAATGCTCAGGCTAATATTTTGATGTAATAACAAGGAACTGCAGATGCTGTTTTATACCAAAGATAGACACTAAAATCTGGAATAACTCAGTGGGTCAGGCTGCAGCTCTGGAGCAAATGCAAAGGAGATGTTTTGTTTGAAGAAGGGTCCCAAACTGAAACGTCACCTATTGCTTTTTAATATTTATATGTAACCTCTCCCCAATACTGATTTTGTATTATTGACAGACTTGAATGGTTGGATTTCTACACCATTTGTCATTAAATGTGATCCCAACACAGACTGAGGTAGAAAATCTGTCCTTGGTTGAGCAGCTAGAAATGCAATTAGTTTCCTAATCAAGCCAGTCAAATACCTTCAGTTTCATGACCATTCACTTCATTTTGCTGTATCTTATGGAATTTGTCGCAAGTGCTTTTCGAAGGAGGATGGAATACCTTTACCTCTTGGCCACCTTGTCGAAAAGAAGGCAATCGGGTTTATCTTTGCATTTAAATCTATACTAGCATTTTGTATTCCCACTTTCTAATGTCTCTTCATTTACAGCATTTCATCAGTTTACAAAGAACTTACATTGTACCTGACCGCCCACTCTTTCCTTGTGCAATAATTTTGGTGCTGATCTTAAAATCTCATGCTAGTTTATGCAACTCTTTTTTTTCCACCTCTTTGTTCTATTATCTATTGTTTTAATCTCCCCATTGCCAGTGCTATTACATTTTGCCGTAATGTATGATTTACCTTTTGATTCCACGTTTACTTCTGTTTTTGGTAAATGGAATTCTTAATTCACATATATCACTCATTGTGTTTGAAGAGGTGACACTGATCTTGCATCAGTTTTCCCCTAACAATGTTCCTGCAGATTATTGTGCTTCTGCGTAGACCGAAAATTGTCACTGTAGATAACAAGAACATTCATAAAAACTGTTGGAGGAACTTTATTGCTAAGAAAAGGTTCACCTAAGTGATGAATGTAGTGGTGAAATTGAACTGTCTGAACCTTTGTTCAAATAAAGGGCCCTCACACCATTTACGGTGCAGATGGAGGTGTGAAGGGACTGGATGTCCTTCATGAAGCTAATGGTGGCCGAGGCACTGTTGAAGTGTGAGAGGGCATCAGAGATGTTAAAGGTGTAAGTGGACTACTTAAGGGGAAGAACGAATGAGGAGAATAAGGAAAACATTCTAGATGATAAGAACAACCTAAAGCAATGGTCTGAAGAAGGGTCTTGACCCGAAACATCACCCATTCCCTCTCTCCAGAGATGCTGCCTGTCCCGCTAAGTTTTGTGTATACAGTGTAAACCAGCATCTGAAGTTGCTTCTACACTAAAACAATGGATTTACTTTGATAAATGTACTATGCACTGGAACTCCAGCATCTGCAGTCTCTTGTATCTTCAGATTACTTGATATTATATTTAATGATTCACTGCCCAGTTATACATGCCCAGTATAAACAAGTGGCAATGTGCCAAGTTATACAAAAAATACTTAACACTACTGGCAACGAAAAGTAGGGGATAAGAAAGTGACTTTCTACATCTTTTGGAGAAAGCTATGAAGTTAAAGCAAACCGCATATCATACGAATATGAAGTTACTGAAAACATCGAGGTGATTATATTTAAATATTTGCTGACTGTATATGATCATTCCTCATTGGGAGGAGGCCGTGACTTAAAAATTACAGCTCTTATACAAATACGGTAGCACAGCGCCAGAGACCCGGGTTCGATCCTGACTATGGGTGCTGTCTGTATGGATATTGTATGTTCCCCTCGTGACCTGCGTGGGCTTTCTCCAAGATATTCAGTTTCCTCCCACACTCCAAATACGGAAAGGTTTGTAGGTTAATTGGCTTGGTATAAATGTAAATTATCTATAGTGTGTGTAGGATAGTGTTAATGTGCAGGATCATTGGTCAGTGCAGACTCAATGGGCCGAAGGGCCTGTTTCCGCGATATATCTAAAAGAAAACGGAACTAAATACATATTAAGTGAGGTTGATCTTTTGAGTTTCATAGATTCTAGTTTCTTCTGGATAATGCGGTTATGGAAAACCCTCAGATCCCTGTATTTCTGAACTAAATTGTTCTACTGATCCCAATCTAAATGAAAGTTAAAATTCTTTGTTACAGGCTGGTCTAATTAATGTATTAATCATTTGGAGCACCAAGTGTCTTTTGGAACTTGCGCATTTGTTAATTGTCAAAATTGGTCCTCGTTCTTTTTCTCTAGAATCACTTATCACTACTACAGTTTGCATGCAGCTGTCACAGTAATACACTGATTACGATTTTTGGGTCATCTGTGCTCCTGATTTGTACACTCTTAACATCACTTCGCATGCCCAACAATACTGCCGAATACTCAGGTTTTTATTCATAATTGAAAAATATATCTGGCTACATTGGAGTCTCAATGAACTATTACTGTTATTGAATCTAAATGTTATTTTCTTTTTTATTAATTGGACTGTTTTGTTACTTTAAATGTAATGGAAATTGCACCATTTTTGTACGTGCATTTGCAAAGAACCTTAAGTTTTGTGTTGATCATACATAAGATTTTACAAGTTGCAACTGAATAGTTTGAAAAAGCATATGAATGGATGTTTACAATTTTTCTTTTTGACCTGGAATCGGGGAGGATGTTTAAAAAAAAAATTGGTTCTCCATATGTGGAGAAATCCAAAAGCGATAAGAATTATGTTAAACTATACATTGAGCTCAGCATTTGGCCGCGTGGGTAAAATTCACCCTTGAAGGATTCTCAAATCATTTTAGAAAATTTTGAGATATTGAATAAAATTTGTGTGCTTACAATTTATGTGGAAAAGTAGTAATTAAATACAATCTTATTTTAATGATACGGCTTTGCCTAATAGAACATCGCAACATGGACTGTTTACTGGGAATGCAACCCACCTTCCATTACACGAGTTCCCCTTTATCTCACAAGAAATAGTTTGTGGAGATTAGCTTGGTTAACAATTAGATATAATTTAACTGGCTGTGTCATTGATTCATTAAGGTATATGGTTGTTGGATCTTTGAAATATAATATGGATCATTATATGCTGCCAGTTAGACAGCTGAAGAACCATTTACAACTTCCGACTGCACTTTTCTTTTTAAATACAAGTAATTCTGTGATAATGTGTTTACGATAAATTACGTTCCTAAGACATCATGTTATAGAAAATCGCATTTAGAAGAACAATTGTGTCAATGGAGAAAAGTGGGTTAGGTGCGTATTTCAGACTTGCAACAACAATGGCTCTCCCCCTGCTCTCTTCCCCTGCAGAATTAAAAAAAATAAACATTTTAATTTTTGTTACTGCAAGCTAAGTATATTACATTGTTGAATAGAGTATCATTGCGCAAGTGTGAATGTTTGTCATTTTCAATGGGCACCTGAGGCTATTAAGACACGGTGTCTTATTACTGTGGATGATTACATAGAAACAGTTTTTTTTCTCCCTTAGACAGCTTTTTCTCCACGTCAATTTCCAAAGTAACTTTTAAATCATTCTTTAGTTTCCGATTGAAATCATGTTACAACCAATTCAGTCCACGTAATCCAAATGGGATTCTCTAATTCATCAATCACTAGCCAATTCTCAGAATGGAAACACATGTTATAGTATAAATATCTGTAGTTCTTTTGTATATTAACTGGCAGGCAAATTCCTATTTTAAAGGTAAGATTTTGTTGATATCCATGCAAAATCCTCAAATGTGTACAGTATTTAAACATAATTTTCTGAAATTGTTATTTGCCTGTCATTCGCAGGTGGAAAAGTCGGGTTCACAATGCCATTTCCATTTGGCAAGTCACATAAGTCTCCAGCAGACATTGTGAAAAATCTGAAGGAAAGCATGGCAGTATTAGAAAAACAAGATATTTCTGACAAAAAGGCAGAAAAGGTATAGTATGGTAAAAATTGATTCATTTTTTGATTGATTTCAGAATGTAATTACAATGTAATTACTTTGTTTATTATTTTTTTCCAATGACATTTTATACATAATATACATAAAATTGAGCTTCAAAGGTAGAAAACTGAAGTTGTGAAAGTCATTTGATATTCTAAGAAACAAAACCCTTGCTTGCATTATTGGTTTACATTTCCGTTTTTGTAATTGCAATTATTATACATGGAATTCTAGAGGAGTAATCAAGCTTCTGCAACTGAGATAATTTGGACATATGTGTGCAAGATTTGTATACTCATTCTTTAGGAAGCATTAACTGAATAAATCTATATGGTGAAATCTTTGTCAGACATCCATGGAAAATAGGGGTCTCAATTTGTCAAGTATGTTGGTTCACCAAGAGCTAAATATGTAGTAGTGCAGTAATAAAGTATTATGCAATACAGCACACTCTATTCTGTATGCAGGAAATTAAATGTCACAAAATATTTCACTAATCATTGTAGAACTGCTTGCATTTTCACCTAATACTACAGTATTACATTCAGTAATTTAATGTTTGTGTATTGCTCTAATTAAGGCAGCATTGGCTCAAGAGGAATCTACACCGTTTGTTGGTGAAAATGTAGAGCAGAAGCAGTTTTCAAAAGCTTGCAGTATATTAAGCTATTTTTGCAGAAAGTTCTTGTGGACTTACAGTAGCATCACTTGGAGAATAACTGGATATTTTCTTCTCAAATTTTGATGAATGGTTCCAGTGATGTGAATGTAATTGTGAATGTATTGCAAATGTTTGAATTTGGCCACAGATTTTGTTTTCGCATCAACAGTTTTGTTTGACATCGGAATCAAGTTCATACTTCAAGGTTGATTACTTGGTAGTCAGAGATACAATGTGTTTATGTTGCGTAGTTGCCCTCGACAGCCATGTTGCAGTTATAAACAACATTTCCATTATAAAAACGGCACACTGCATCTACATATCAGTTCAGGCAGCAGCTGTGGAAAGCGAAGGGTAATATTATTTCAAGGACTTGTGAAAATGGTAAAAGACCATTGGTGAGTTCTTCTCACCACAGATGCTCTATTTTGTGATTCATATTTCCAGCATCAATGGTGTAATGCGGTTTGAATGTTGCATCTGTTATTTATTACTTGAAGGGTTGATGTTTGCAGTGAGAGCCAGCATTTCAATGTCTCGGATCACATAATTCCCAGTCCCAGATAATTAGAGCACTTCTGATGAAACAATAATTTTGCATCTATACTTTGTCCAGAGGAGTAAAGTTGGCCAATACTGGCAAGCATTGATTTAGTATGTATTTCTCATTCCATTGGCAGTATGCTTTGCAGAATTTTACTGGGAATCCACACGTTTGGTGTGAATGTTAGAGGCCCACCCAAATGTATTCTCCTTAGTCGTTGGGAATGTTACTATTGCAGAATTGTTCAGAGTATTTGTGTGATGGCATTTCCATTCCAGCTAGCTTTGGGATTCTTTTCCACAGCAATTGATTCAGTTCAATTTACAAATGAAAATGTTTAATGGGTTAAGCTGCAGAGCACAAATCTGATGGCTGGTATCTTGGCTATGGATCACGAATGGCTGATGTAGGCAGCAGGAACCCATTCACTTGAATGGTATCAATGAACATGATTTTAAGCCTTGTAAGTAAGTGGTTTGTTCAATTATTTTTACTTCGTTTTCAATTTATTTTAGCAAATTAAAAAATAAATTGTTTCATTTATTTAAACTAATTTTTAATGGAGACATTTAAAATGGTTCAAAAGTCTTCAACCACCATGAGCTATCTAAAGGCAATCAACGCATTCAAGAGGTGAAGCCAGATATTCCATTGCCTGAGGCACAGTTAGCACAGGCATGTCCGTGGTAGCCAGACCTTGAACTTTATTCGAGGTGCAGAGCCACAAGTGGTAAGTGTGACAGGAAATAAGGCAGGGATGTGAAAGAGTTGAGCAAGCTTCAGCCCAATGTTACCAACAATACTTGAAGGTAACAATAAGGTACTTAAAATTATAAAATTGCATCCTATCTAAATGTTACAACAGGGAGAATTTTGAAGAATGAGCGATCTCATTGAAACCAAAATTTTCTTGATAGGATTCATGTCGCAAGGATGTAGCTGAGGATCTAGAACCAGGGTCTATTGTCATGGAATAGTATGCCTTTTGGGAACTGAGGAGCTTCTTCATTTGAAAGACACTGGACCATTGGCTGTGACACTGCCAAGGACTGTGGATCTTTGGCCATTAAGTTCATTCAAGGCTATGGTTGATGCATTTCTGAGTAAAATGATAATTAAGGAGAATGCCTCCTTGAATGGATGATTAACTCAAAGTGTGGCTGCAGCCATGAAACCTCAACATGTCTGCTCCACTGACCAATTGCTTTGTTGATTTTGCTTAATAGTTCATTTTAAACAGAAACCATTGTGCTAATACATTGGATCAGCACATTTCAGCTCACTTAATATCATGTCCAATAAGTTCAGATCATGTATGTAGTGATCAAAGCTGCTTGAATTCACTTGGCCTTGAAATTCAGAAACATTGGATGAAATGTGCTGTTTGTGAAGCTGTCCCATTAACAGTTGCTCAATGTGAAACGCTGATGCATAATTTAACGAGAGTTTATTATAATTTTGTGATTAATTGGCTGTTTCATGATTTCACACTTAATTCAAAATTTCACAGCACATTAATTGTTGCTCAGCATTTTAAAATTAAGTTTGATAATGTGAATAATACGTGTTATTTTTCTCTCTGGAATAAGTTATGCGCAAAGTCTAAACTTTGGGCACTAATATTAAGTGGGTTCTGTTTTATTTGCAAAAGGTTTTGTTGGGAATAAAGGTAGTAAGATTGTTTACATGGCAATGTATGTAAACATACTAAATCATTCCTAAAATTATATTAAAGATCATATTGTTGGATGTGTTCAGCATAGGGCTGTGGTGGAAATGTTTTGGTGATTTGGACAGGTTCAATAGCAATTTAGCATTGAAGCAGGCCCTTCAGCCCACCTTGTTTTTGCAGAGAACAGTGGCATTCTGGACTCATCCCATTTGCCCACATTTGGCTCGTATCCCTCTAAGCCCTTCTTATCCATTTATCCACCCAAATGTCTTTTGCAAGTCGTAATTGTATCTGCTTCTGCAGTGGGGTTTGGATTAATGGTTGCTAATGTGAATCAGCACTTAAAGAAAATGGTTTAAGAAATGTTTAAAGAAATTTCTTAAAGAAAATGGACAAAATTAATGTTGTACCCAGATTACTATGTTTCATAGAAATATATAAACATAGAAATTAGGTGCAGGAGTAGGCCATTCGGCCCTTCGAGCCTGCACCGCCATTCAATATGATCATGGCTGATTATCCAACTCAGTATCCCGTACCTGCCTTCTCTCCATACCCTCTGATCCCCTTAGCCACAAGGGCCACATCTAACTCCCTCTTAAATATAGCCAATGAGAAGGGAGAGCACTTACTGATCATATCTTATGATTGTTTTAGATGAGATGCTGGGTATTCATGGATGTCTTAACTGCTGGTTGGTTACTTTCGGTGCTGACTTGAAAAATGTTGAATTTGTAACCCCCTTTATGCTGATAAGTTATATCGTAGGGCATTTAGTTCAACGGCACTAGAACAATCCTTGTACAAATATTTCTAATCCTATCAAGTTTGGACTGAATTATTATTTGATCAAATTACGGCTCTTGTTTAAAGCAGTTTATTTTATGAATCATATGTATATAACATTTGCATATGTAACCTATGGAAGGTTTGAAGAAAATATGACAACGAAAATGGGCTTATGTTGAATTGATTTTGAAAAAAATCAGTTGTTGCTGGTATAGGACCTCTTCACAATACATTTTACATTTGTCTTGGGTTTGTCTGGCTTTCAATGCCCAGTATACATTGTGTTTAAATCTAAAGCTTGCATTGCTCCAGTGTAGTGACTAATCTGCGGATAAGGGAATGTCCAATCAAATCAAAAGAACAATGATAAGCTCTCCCCCTTCTGGAATTGTATTTCGTATAGAATTAGGTAACTCGTAAAGAATGCGTTGTGATCCCATAAACATAGCACAGTGAACTATTTCCAAAAATTCTAAGCCAAGATGTAGCAGCTGAAGATAAGGGTTTGAGACATTCCATGAATCGTGGCATGCACTGATAACGCAAGTTTCAAGGAAGTTATATTTATCAAAAATATACAGGTTCACTGCTGATTTTGCAGTAACAGCTGGCTCAGTGCCTCCTTTTGGTCATAAATGATAGGGGGAGAAATAGGCCATTCAGCCCTTCAAGTCTACACCGCCATAAAATCTTGGCTGATCTATCTCTCCCTCCTAACCCCATTCTCCTGCCTTCTCCCCATAACCCCTATCACCCGTACTAATCAAGAATCTATCTATCTCTGCCTTAAAAATATCCATTGACGGCCTCCACTACCTTCTGTGGCAAATAATTCCACAGACTCACCACCCACATCTCCTTCCTAAAGGAACGTCCTTTAATTCTGAGGCTATGATCTCTGGTCCTCGACTCTCCCACTAATGGAAATGTCCTCTCCGCAACAACTCTCTCCAAGCCTTTCATTATTTGGTAAGTTTCAATGAGAGACCCCCTCATCCTTCTAAACTCCAGCAAGTATAGGTACAGTGCCATCCAACGCTCATCGTATGTTAACCCACTAATTCCTGGGATTATTCTTAAAAATCTCTGGACCCTCCCCTGAGCCAGTACATCCTTCCTTAGATTATGGTACCCATAATTGCTCACAATACTCCAAATGCAGCCTGACCACGCATTAAAGAGCCTCAGCATTACATCCCTGTTTTATATTCTAGCCCTCTTCAAATAAATGCTAGTATTGCGTTTGCCTTCTTTACTACCGATTCGACTTGCAAATTAACTTTTTGGGAATCCATAAATCCGGACAAAATTACGAGAGCGCAATTGAAATCCCTCCGGAAGTCTCCTCGAATATGTGGCGCCCAGGCCTGGTGAGGCGGCCAACCTCAACCTTGTCTGAACTTCCATGCCGATCGGCAGGTCATATTTGCCCCGTGCGGCATGTGACTGGAACTCCAGCCCGGCTGGAGCAGGCAGATCGGCGGGATGAATTTGTCGCCTTCCACGGACGACTTTACAGTCTGGTATCTTGCCAAGGCCCCCAGGGCTGTGACCTCTGTTGGTCTGGCAAAACGGATAATATGGCAAGGCTCTGGACCAAGCGTGCCAGGAAATCGGTGGTGGATCTGTATAAGTAGTTAGGAGTGAAGTATTTTTACTCTTCCTTTCTAGTCCTAATCATATTGGGTACCTGTGATCAGTGGTGTGCCACCTAGATCAGTGCTGGGTCCACTGTCTAAATTAACGATTTAGATCAAGGTGCTATTGGTTGGCTTGGTTAGCCATTCTGTGGATGACACTAAAACGTGGCAATATAGTGGACAGTGGAGAGTTACTTAAGATTACAGCAGGATCTAGATTATCTGAGGGACTTGGTCAAGGCACAGCATATGGAATTTAACTTGCACAAGTGCGCTGTGTTACATTTTAATAAGCTATACTAGGACAGGACTTGCGCAGTAAATGGTAAGGCCCTTTGGTGTTGTAGATCAGAGACACCTGGGGGTACTAGTACATAGTTTCGTGAAGACAAGGAGACGGGATGGTGGAGAAGGCATTTGGCACACTTACCTTCATTGGTCAAGACATTGCGCACTGGAATTGGGACATCATATTAAAACAATACGAGTCGTTTGAGAGACAGCATTTGGTGTATTGTGTACCCAGTTACAGGAAGGATGTCATTAATCTGGAAAGGGTGCAAAAATAAACTGGGATCAATTCTAAAGAGAGACTGGATAGGGTGGGACTTTTTTCCCTGGAGCATAAGAGGTTGAGAGTGTGACCTCATCAAGGTGTATACAATCATGAGAGGGGTAGACTTTTTTTTTCCCCAGGGTAGGAGGGTCTAAATCTGGAGGACATAGATTTAATGCGGGAAGGGAAAGAAAAGGCAATGAGGCAATTCTTTCACACATAGGGTGATGTGTATGGAACAAGCTGGCAGAGAGCTGTGAGGTGAGTACAATGTGCTAGGAAGTAGGATTAGTATAGGTAGGTACTCGATATTAAGCATGGGGGACAGTGAGCCAATGTGCTTGTATCTGGTGTATGACTGACTCTTGTCTCTCATGCTGCATCCATGATTCAATGGCATTCTTCAATAAAAATGTGGATAATTCTGGTAACTGGCCAATATTTATCCTTTAATTTAATCATCACCTAAAATAACTGCCTATTAAATTGTGGTTTGTGTGGTTCACTATATACAGTTTGGCTGCATTGCTAAATGCCTGTAGTAGATTACAGTAGTGGGGTACTTCATGTGTTTACTTGGCTATAAAGTGCTTTTGGCATGACTTGAATTTATGAAAGATGCTCTAATTTTTCTGTCCAAAAATTGAATGATAAAAAATAAACATTCCTTATTTTGTTTAATTGAGAGATCTGAATGGGATAGGAAATGTCTTAATACTAGACTAATAATACGAATAATAATGAGGGTAGGGTATTGACATGATTAGAGAACTGGTTGGCAGACAGGAGGCAAAGAGTAGGAATTAATGTGTCCTTTTCCGAATGGCAGGCAGTGACTAGTGGGGTGCTGCAAGGCTCTGTGCTGGCATCCCAGTTATTTACAATATATATATATAAACGATTTAGATGAGGGAATTAAATGTAACATCTCCAAGTTTGCGGACGATACAAAGCTGGGTGGCAGAGTGAGCTGCGAGGAGGATGCTATGACGCTGCAGGGTGACTTGAGTAGGTTGGGTGAATGGGCAGATGCATGACAGATGCAGTATAATGTGGATAAATGTGAGGTTATCCACTTTGGTGGCAAGAACAGGAAGACAGATTATTATCTGAATGGTGTCAGATTAGGAAAAGGGGTGGTGCAATGAGACCTGGGTGTCCTTGTGCATTGGTCACTGAAAGTAAGCATGTAGATACAGCAGGCAGTGAAGAAAGCTAATGGCATGTTGGCCTTCATAGCGAGAGGATTTGTGTTTTGGAGCAAGGAGGTCCTACTGCAGTGTACAGGGCCCCGATGAGACCACCCCTGGAGTATTGTGTGCAGTTTTGTTCTCCGAATTTGAGGAAGGTCATTCTTGCTATTGAGGGAGTGCAGCGTAGGTTCACCAGGTTAATTCCCAGGGCTTATATTCACTGGAATTTAGAAGGATGAGAGAGGATCTTATAGAAACATAAAATTCTTAAGGCATTCGAAGGCTAGATGCAGAAAAAAAAATCCCGATGTTGGGGAAGTCCAGAACCAGGAATCACAGTTTAAGAATAAGGGGTAGGCCATTTTGGACTGAGATGAGGAAAATCCTTTTCACCCAGAGAGTTGTGAATCTGTAGAATTCTCTGCCACAGAAGGCAGGTAAGGCCAATTCACTGGATGTTTTCAAGAGAAAGTTAGATTTAACAATTAGGGCTAACGGAATCAATGGATATGGGGAGAAAGCAGGAACGGGGTACTGATTTTTGGATGATCAGCCATGATCATATTGAATCGCAGTGCTGACTCGTAGGGCCGAATGGCCTACTCCAGCACCCATTTTCTATGTTTCTAGACAGTTATAACATTTTGTTTATGTAAATTTTGGCAGTTAGAATTAGATTGTAAACAGATATGGCTACTGCACTTTTTGAGAAAGGAGGGATTTGGGTTTGGGATTGATGCATAATTTATTTCTGCATTGCCAGATTACACTCTGTATGAAAATATTGCTCAATATTATTTTCTCAATGCTATATTTTGAGCATGAGTATAGTGAATCTCCAGTGGTTGAAATCCCAGATCAGTAATCCAGAGCCTGGACTAATAAACCAGAAACCCGATTTTGTTCACTCGTATGCTGCACTGTAATTCTTCAATTCTTACCTAGTCCAACCAAGATCTGAAATGGCCTTACAATGAATAAGCCAAGGGTAATAGGAACGGGTACATAATGTTACTAGGAATTAACTATATTTGGATCCAAGGTTTTCTAAATCTGTAGATTGTTGCATGCAAAAAAAGAGAAGTGAATGTACTTGTCCAAAATGCTTTCTTTTTCTATTTAAATTGGACTTATTTTTAAATGTAAACAATTATACCCCATTGGCGAGCAAGAGTTGGGTGTCACAACATGATCCGTCGTTTTGGTGTTGTCAGCAATGTAAAGTATTCTGAAGCAATGCGTTTCAAATGCAGAGGGTGATTTTTACAGGGCAATTAAGCTGAGAGGTATTGGAATCTAACTAAAATTAAACCTTGCTCTCCAGAAGACTTCCTTTAAAATCAATTTATTTAAATATACACTGCTTGTAAAATTTAGCTCGGGCAAAATATTCATCTGTTCATATTCCTTTACTTTTTTCATTTGATCTTCAACTTAATGCAATCCTTCATAATCCCTGTCTACTTTGTTACATCTTGGATATGAGGGAAATTACTGGTATGATTTGTATTTCAAAGCAGATGAGTAAAATTTCTCTTGACTTAATATACATTTATAATAAATATAGATGCAATGGTCAGCCTGACTTTTATATTTATTGGTTGTATTTTTCATATGATGTTCCATAAGACATGGAAATAGATTTAGACCATATTCAGCCCATTGAATCATGGATGATTGATTTTATCCTCTCAACCCCATTCTCCTGCCTTCTCCCTTAACCTCTGATGTCTTTAATAGTCAACAACTAACAACCTCTGCTTTATAAATCCCCAATGTCTTGGGCTTCCCAGCTGTTGGTGGCAATGAATTCCACAGGTTCACCACCCTCTGCCTAAAAAAATTCTTCCTCGTCTCCATTTTAAGGTAATGTCTTTTTATTCTAAGGACGTGTCCTCTGGTTCTAGAGTCTTGTGTTACTGGACTCATCCACTCTATCTAGGCCTTTTATTATCTGAAAAGGTTTAATGAGATTTTCCTCTCATCCTTTTAAACTCTAGTGAGTACAGGCCCAGTGCCTTCAAAAGCTCTTCTTATATTAACCCAATCATTCTCATAAACCTCTTCTCGACCCTCTCCTGAATTAGCATTTCCTTCCTCAGATATGGGGCCCAAAATTGCTCTCAATATTGCAAATGAGGCCCACCAGTGCCTTATAAAGTCTCAGTATTGCATCCTTGCTCTAATATTCTGGCCCTCTCAAAATGAATGAGAGGATTCATTGCCCTTGCCTTCCTTACCGCTGACTGAACCTGGAAATCGTGTGTTCTTTGGCTTACTTTTCTGACTGCTGGTTCATGAGTCTTTTCTCTCAGCCAGCAGGAGGGTTAAACCCCTGTCTCACTGTGCGAGTTGGCCCACGAGTGACCCCAAGTTTTCACTCGTGGTGATCACGTAGCGGAACGTCGGAACTCGCACGAGCAACTTATCGACTCGTGGCGCTAACGGCAGGTACTCGGGAAACTTGTTAACTCGTGAAAAAAATCAAACATGTTTGATTTTTTCCACGAGTCAAATTAACTGTTCAAGTGTAAAATGGAAACATTCTAACTCGTTGTAATAACGTAGTGGCCCCGTGCGTTTATCTTAGTGTCTCGTGAGTGTACCGTGGGAACTTTAATAATCTGTTCTTTTGCTCGTAAGACTGAACCAAAGATAGACACAAAATGCTGGAGTTTATAACTCAGCGGACCAGGCAGCATCTCTGGAGAGAAGGAATAGAGTCGAGACCCTTCTTCAGACTTTCCTTCGCTCCAGAGATGCAGCCTGTCCCGCAGAGTTACTCCAGCATTTCGTGTCTATCTTCGGCCTTTCTGCCAAAATGGATAATCTGTCCCTTCTTGCCTTCCAAGCTGTCTGATCTTGTGTGTGTGTATCTGTACCAGCCGTGTCTTGGGAGATCCATTGCAAAAAAGTATTTAAAAAACATAAAAAAACAAGAAATGCTTGGTAGAATGCGCATTTTCCCATTGTAGGTCATATCAATAGATGCGCCGCGCTGAAATAACTCAAACCACAGGATGGAGATGTTAACATTGTTGCTTTATTAAACCATACCTTCATTCACGGTTGGCTCAAGAGTGGAGAGGAACTTGGTAACTCGGGAGAGGAACTTGCTAACTCGGGAGAGGAACTTGCAACATCGCAGCAATTACATACCCGTGGGAACTCGGCCACACACTTGATCATACACTTGCAGTCTCGTGCGCAGCCACGAGTCTATCAGTACCTCGTGGGTCAACTCGCACAGTCAGCAGGAGGGTTACTTTGTATTCTGAACTCTCCAGCGTTAAGCCACTCTTCCACAAGATGCAAAGCTCTTATCCTGTTACTTTGCTGACAATTTGCAGCTGAGTGACATTGCCTCTGGATGTGAAGACGATACTATGGCCAAAGTTGCAGTCTTACACAGGGGGAATTGACTGTTTTATCAGTTGTTAGATATTTTAAAACCGCAGTTTTAGGCTTTCCCTGTGTGGATTACAGCTACATTGTGTCAAATTGAATGTTTTAAATATATTTTTTAAGTTATTCACTTTTCAAGAACATTGTTTTTAACTCAGTGAAAATAGTAAATGAAAAATAATAATCAGTACGTGAATGTGCATGGAGTTCATAACAGATTAAGGCATAAAAGGAAAATTGTACATATTGATTTGTACATTTTTTGGAAATGTATTTTGTGTAGATTTCCCCCCCCCCCCCACTATGTCAGAAGGATCCCAACCTGAAACTGAAAGAGTTTAAATTGGTCAAGTTTGGTTCGGAACTAAAAATGGAGATTTGCTGAATGTTCTGGTTTTACTGATGTGTGGTTCCACTAGAGACGCGTTCTGTTTTCACAATCCCTACTCTACCTGTACTATTAGCACCATTCCTGGCTCTCCTGACATATTTCCTATCAGTTGTACAGTTGTAGCTTTAACTTGCAGTGGCCCCACAGGTGTGGGATAACAGAGAAGGTGAGGGTGCACTGTTCCTGGCCGTAAGTAACAGTGAGAGGTTGAGTAAGGGGGTAGCATCTCGTTTTCCTGTCCAACCCAGAGAGGACGAGTTACATTATCGGACAGGGAAGCTGCCCGATACCACACAAGGTCCTGATCTAGGTTTGAGGAAGTTGCCCCGGTATCAATCAAAAATGGAACTCTGGCATCCCCAAGCATCATGTTTACTATCTGCGTTGGCAATCAGAGACATTTTGCAGGGGTGCGGGAGGGTCATTGGTAAAAGGGATTGTTGGTAATGTGCAGGGTACGTTTGTATTCCTCATGTCTTCCCCTTCCCTCTCCTTCTCTGGAGGGACAGTCCCATTATGAACCACATTAGCCCGCATTCCATTACCCTAAACTACTCCCTTTGTTCATTTTAATTTCTCACTCCAACAAGAAGATGACTTTTGCAATTTAAAGGCACATGAAGCCTTAGACCTCCCAGTCCCAGTTCACAAAGTCTCCTAGGGGAATGCCCTAGCTTGCGAATTCTGCACATTGGTCCCCACAGAACCAAAGATTGCCTTAGTTTACCTTTAACAATTTTGCTGCCTGCTTTTTAGAGATGAACTTTGACAAAACGTCACCCATCCTCCTCCCCCTCCTCCTCCAGAGCTGCTGCTCGATCTGCTGAGTTACTCCAGCATTTTACGGCTATCTTTGTTATAAACCACATCCTTATTTCTACATTTTGTTAAATAATGTGTTTGCTACAAAGCCCCTCCATTGCCTTTGCGGTGAAATAGCTGGCAAAATCTCATGAGTGTGATTGGTGCAACTAATTTCTCAAAAGAGAGCGTTTGTGATGTGCTATCTTAAATGGTACAATAAATGAAACGAGTCCTGTTGCCTTAATAAATAATTTTGGATTCTCATTAATCAATAATGCTTGTGATTTGGAGCGGGAGAGAAGTGTTGCATCTCCAAAATTTGTTACAAAAACAAGAATGCGCAGTTCTCCATTCATGCAAAATTGTATGGTTGAATTTTTCATGCTGCTCTCATTTGTGTTATTTCAAAAACTATTTACACATTTAAATAACAATAGCATTGTTTTTAATCTGATATTTAAAAAGTAATATTTTATCTGATGATAGCAAATTTGTCTTTGTTTTCTGATTAGGCGACGGAAGAAGTGTCGAAGAATCTGGTGGCCATGAAGGAGATCTTGTATGGCACAAATGAGAAAGAACCCCAGACTGAAACAGTGGCACAGCTTGCACAGGAGTTGTACAACAGCGGCCTCCTTAGTACTTTAATAGCACATTTGCAGCTCATTGACTTTGAGGTGAGAAGCAAAATGGCAGTCAAGATCAAATTACTTTCTTTAAGATATTAATTTTGCGTTCACAAATTTGACAAAAGTATTGAGCACAAGTTGGAGAGCACCTTTTTCTGGAGTGCTTTATATCTTATCTGAGCTATTAATCAAATGAATATAGTCCCCGATTTTCTGACATGGCAGAAATCTATTCATGATTGGAACAGCTGTCTTAGCTGACATGGAGGTACAGAAGCCTAGTCAACTGGGAGAGTAAAATGTCATATGATATGTGATAGTGTCATTGAGAATATACACGTGAAGTTTCAGCCTGGGCTTTACCCACCTGCGCTCATTTTGGTTGGAGAAGAATTGAGATTCTGCGAATCTGTGCCATAACCCTTTCAGAAGCTGTAAAGGTATAGATTTTGTTTTTCCCAAGAATGTTTGAAAAGTAAACCACAGAATGGCACTGGTAATAGTATCTGGATCATTATTTGAGCCAAGCCCAAGCTTTATCATGGAAGATTTTATCTTGCCTAAATTAATGGCAAAAAGATTAGCCAAAAAAAATGCAGGTAATAAAGTTAATATATTCAACACTACCTTGAGACCGTAAGAAGTTCAACAAACAAAGGGAATAGTGCTTGGTCTGGTAATGGAAAGTGAACAAGAGCAAAATAAATATGGGGAGGGATGGATTGTGGTGATATAATACAGGAGCTTGCATGCAAAATGTTAATAATGCAGTTAATTTAAGAAATATTGAATGACAATTTAACTGCAATGAATTTTGAAAGGAGAGAACACTGACTTTAAGGAGGACAAGAACAGGCAAAGTAAACTGGAGAAAAAAATACTTGCGGTCTATTGTAGTATGACATCATGTGAAAAACACTTTAAATGATTAATAGAATTCATCAGAAAAAAAATCACCATATTGCAAGAATCAAGATGTTTCATGCATGAATGATTTAAAAAAAAAACTATTACATTTGAAGTGTACATTGGACAGATTATCACCATAGGGGTGATTAGAGATAGGGCAGATGGCAGATCTGACTGTAGGATTGAGGTGAAGTGAAGTCTGGCAAATAATCTTGCATAACACAGGAAGAACTAGGGAAATGCTCAAGAAATTGGTAAGTGGAGGCAGATGAAATGATGGAAAATTTAAAATGCCAATAATTTGGCCACCTAATTCAATGGTTCAATGTTCTCTATTAATTCAGACTTATCCAGGGCTTTGTATTCATCACTAAATATTGTCCAGCTTCAGATGAGTGATTATGTTACTGGAGTTTCATTAATTTCCCCTTTAAGAACAAGTTAATAGGAAAACACATCTGCCACAAATTGAATTCACATAATATATTGCTGTCCCAGCAATTGTTGTATTGCTCTTGTTTTTAGCACACTGGGTTGAAAAACCTAGGGTATGAGTGTTATTCCATTTGTAATGAAAATGAAACCTGGGTATCTGGATGTGCAGTTTGCCTTGCATGGAGTTAAATAAATTGCAAGACACTATCTGATGAAGTTGACTTTTGTTGAAGTTGAAGTTTTGATAACAAGAGGGCATTTGTTCTTTGTTTAATACAATTAAATTTAATTAGCTTTGCTGTGTTTTGGTGTATCAGCATTCAAGAGTGTGAACATGGTGCAGTATTTGCTGGAGGAGTTATGTATGCTATGCCTCTGGTCTTGATTTCTCCTCAGATTTAGAACCCATATCTAATTTATTTTTCTTCCTGTTCACAGGGCAAGAAAGATGTGGCTCAGATTTTTAACAATATCCTGAGAAGACAGATTGGAACACGCACACCCACAGTGGAATACATCTGTACTCAGCAAAATATATTGTTTATGTTACTCAAAGGGTGTGTGGTTTATCGTCTTGTACATGATCTGCTACAAGTATTTTTGAATAATTTTCTTGCGAGATATCATTCCAGTTAAGAAAGCTTGCACGGATTAACCTGCAAAACTGGCTGCTAACAAAATCTATTGATCACAGTAGACACACATTGTGCTGGAATAACACAGCGGGTCAGGCAGCATCTCTGGAGGAAAAGAATGTGTGATGTTTAGAGTCTCGACCCTTCAGACACTCTGAAGAAGGGTACTGGCCCGAAATGTCACCATCCTTTTTCTCCAGGGATGCTGCCTGACCTGATGAGTTACTCTAGCACTGTGACTATCTTCGGTATACACAGCTGCCAGGTAGTACGATTTTCCGTATTTTGTATGGAAATGCGATTAGAATACGGATGTGCGATTCTGTGTTGTTAACTACGGAATTTAAATACGGAGTTCAATTCAGTCTGAAGAAGGGTCTCGACCAGAAACGTCACCCATTCCTTCTCTCCAGAGTCGCTGCTTGTCCCGCTCCAGGTTTAAACAGAGCGCTGTCAGTCTAACGCGTGGGAATTTAAACGAACCACTGCAGGTTCTAAATATAGCGCTACCGGCTGGAGCACTATGGGCTTTAAACATAACGCTATAGGCTTTACACATAGCGCTATGGGTCGCAGACTGTTCAGGAAAATTCTCGTATAACAATGAGTCTTTGAAATTCTCTTTCACAGTGGAAGTTGAGCCATTGATTATTTTTCAGGCAGTGGTAGAATTCTGGATAAGCCTAGTGGTGAAAGGTTGCCAGTGGGATTGCAGTTACATCGGGGTAGGCCTTTTTTTTACAGAACGGTGGGTGGGCTCAAGGGGGGGAGAGGGAGGGGTGGAGAGAGGGAGGGATGGAGAGAATGAGAGGATGGGGAGGGAGAAAGGGAGAAGGAGGGAGAGAGAGGGAGGGAGGGAGAAGGAGGGAGGGAGTGAGAGGGAGGGAGAGAGGGATGGAGACACGGATGGAGAGAAGGATGGAGGGGAGGGGAGAGAGGAAGGAGAGAGAGAGAGAGAGAGAGAGAGAAAGAGAGAGAGAGAGAGAGAGAGAGAGAGAGAGAGAGGAAGGGAAAGGGCAGCTTCCAAAATGGCCTCTACATTATCATCTGGTGCTAAAAGCAGGAAGCAGCCGTTCAAACAGCAGTATACAAAGAGATGGCAATGAATGCACTGTCAAGTAAGGTGTGTAGAAGACATGTCACTTGGTAGCAAAGTTGTGCATTCTTGTACTCTTATATGGGTATGATCGCACATAAAAATCATTTTTTCCAGCAAAATGTCACCGTGTAAAAATACTGATTTCCTCAGCAAAATACTGATTTTCAGGTACTAGAATACTGAAATGCTCTGACAAAACTTGACAGCTATGGGTTTATATCAGCACCTGCAGTTCCTTTGCACATTCCATTAATCACGCTTTATTATCTGTACCAAACAACACCTATATTGACTGTTGGAAACAACTAATTGCAGATGCTGGTTAATACACAAAATGACACAAAGTGCTTCAGTATCTCAGCAGGTCAGGCAGCATCGCTGGCAAACGTGGGTAGGTGACGTCAGACTGAAGAAGGTTCTTAATCCAAAAAGTCACCTATCCATGTTCTCCAGAGATGCTGCTTGACCTGCTTAGGTACGCCAGCACTTTGTGAGCTACATTGACTAGCATATATTCTGAGACCCAATGGCTCGACATGGCAGCGGCAAATTTGTAGGGTGTGATGTTTACCTAATTGCTGTTCAGATAGAGGAAAAAAAACTTTAAATTGCCTATATTAAATTTTAAACTTCATGTTCAGCCAAATAAATGTTATCGTACATTTATTTTGCAATTAATTTACTGTGGAATTTTTAAATTGGCTTATGTCATTGTATATTTCAGGCACCTTAGAACCAAATTCAAAGGACAATTAAGTATAAGGTCTTAAGTATAAGGTATACACCTTTCCACAGTGATTCAAAAAGACATTGTAGGATTGCAATATTTGTTGCAGCAGAGTGTATCCTGTACCTCGGCCACAAATTTTAGCAAGGTTTTCCTGAACAACAACCTGACAAACATGTACTTGCTAAAAATGAAAATATTTTGATGCTACAAATTATTTTGTATTTTAAACTTCTGTTCAAGAAATAGACTGGTCTTTATTTCTTGCTAAGGTGTCTTGGTGAAAGCAAATATTATGTATTGCTTATTTTCCCAATGGTTTGCAAATTGAAATGGTGGAGTATTCAGAGTGTTAGTAATTATGTTGATCATGGTCCTCTTTCTTTAAAACTAACGTGTAGACGACATGGTTAGTGGTACTTTAGCTATTGCATTGTATGTTCCTGAATATAAATTCTACAGCTTTCTTATTCATTGCTGTTCCAAAGATGCAGTAGAATATCTTAATATTCAATAATATCCAGACTGTAATGCATACCTTATTATAACAGGTACTTTGGAGACTGAATTGAAAGAAATTTGAAGCTTTTGTCCACATTTGCCTGTGGTATTGAAAGTAATAGTTATTCACATTACTAGTCAAAATTTAATATAAAGACAGACTCTTGATGTTGCTCAAACATTGTTATTGGTAAAATAAAACTCTGCCTTGCTGCTAATTCGAAACTTGTGCAGATGGGCATTCAAAAGTGATTGTTTTTAATCTTGCATGTTGTGGGGAAAATTGTCCTTTTTGTCACTTCACAAAGCTGTATTTTTGTCTTGTAGGTACGAATCACCAGAAATTGCTCTTAATTGTGGCATCATGCTGCGGGAATGTATTCGACATGAACCATTGGCAAAAATTATACTGTGGACCGAGCCATTTTATGATTTCTTCAGATACGTGGAAATGTCAACATTTGATATTGCTTCTGACGCATTTGCTACATTCAAGGTAGCTAAAAATTTGTTTTCTAGAATTTGTTTTTTTGTATTTTTACACTGGCATGTTAAGTATTTAAGGGATACTTAAATACTTAACGCAGCGATGATGCAACTTGAAACGCAGCGATGATGCAACTTTTTTTCACAAGTGCAGAGAATTTTGCATAAGTTTGACATTATCCAAGTATTGTATTACAATAGACAATAGGTGCAGGAGTAGGCCATTCGGCCCTTCGAGGCAGCACCGCCATTCAATATGATCATAGCTGATCATCCACAATCTGTACCCCGTTCCTGCCTTCTCCCCATATCCCCTGACCCCGCTATCTTTAAGAGCCCTATCAAGCTCACTCTTGAAAGTATCCAGAGAACCGGCCTTCAACGCCCTCAGAGACGGAGAATTCCACAGACTCACAACTGTGTGCAAAAGTGTTTCCTCGTCTCCGTTCTAAACGCATACCTGCCAACATTTGAAAATGAAAAATCTTACTCTGAGTGCGCGGGTTGACGGAGTGTGAACGCATTACGGGTGGGGTCCAGGGGCCCTCCTTATCTCCTTGATTTTACGGTTTTGTTAGTAGTTTGCGGATATCGCAATATATTCAGAGCTGCCAAGTTTTGTCAGAGCATTTCAGTATTCTAGTACCTGAAAATCAATATTTTGCTGAGGAAATCAGTATTTTTACGCTGTACCATTTTGCTGAAATAGTTTAAATTATCTTTTTTTTAAATTAAAGATGAATATTTTATTAAATAGATGACTTCATAGAGCTAAAAAAGTATTTACCAAGAATGTTACCTGAAATGTCTCTTTGCCTAGTACTGTGCAAACAGCTGAGAAAAAGTAATTTTGGCAGCAGCCATCTTCTGCTTCAGTAAGGGAAACTTGTCGGTGATTGGCCGCAACGCCCCTCGGAGACACAATTGGGCGGGAATTTTAAGGGAAGCTGGGCGCTGATTGGACGCAACCCCCTTAGACAGCGGTTGATTGGCCCTTTTTTTTTGTCCCCTCATTTCAAAATCGTACTGTTTTTCACACTTTTTTAACTTAAAAATCGGAACAATTACAATAAAATCGGACTAGTTGGCAGGTATGTAAATGTCTTGCCCCTTATTAAACTGTGGCCCCTGGTTCTGGACTCCCCCAACATCGGGAACATGTTTCCGGCCTCTAGCGTGTCTAACATTCAGTAATTTTTAAACTGATCCTATATTTATAGTCATTCTAATTTTGTACCATTGTGACTAAGTTATAATACGTCTGATTTGTCTTCAGGATTTACTTACACGACACAAACTACTGAGCGCAGAATTTTTAGAACAGTATTATGACCGAGTAAGTAAATGTATTCTGCTTTTGGTTGTGGAAGTATGATGATAACCTTTTTGCTCATTATTTTCATGTTTAAAATAGCATCTAAGGAGCATAGGTGTTTGGAAAAGCTCTGAATGGTTGAAACATTGATCGTGTGGGAGAGAAGAGAAGGAAAGGAGATTGAAAGATCATTGTGTTTTCCATTGTCCAATGCTTAGTATGCCATTAAGTTTTTTGCATTTTGAAGTATCTTTAAATTTTAATCTGCAGAAATGCAGATTGCACACTGATTCCAATTGAATTTGGGTGTTTCCGTAACTTTAAATTTAAACTATTAATGGAATTTGCAGTTGGATTAAGTTTGGTTAATTAAAATACACTAATACTTATTGGATGTTGAGGGAGGGTAACATGATCTCTGGAGCTGAAATGGATGGAGGGAGGCAGATATGCACACATTGGTTGTGTGGCAGTCATAGGAGCAGAATTAGGCCATTTGACCCATTAAATCTACCCTGCCATTCAATCATGGTTGTTATATCTTTCCCTCTCAACCCCATTCTCTTGCCTTCTCCCAGTAACATTTGACACCATTACTAATCAAGAACCTGTCATTCTTCACTTTAAAAATACCCAATTAGTCGGCCTCCACAACCATCGGTGGCAATGTATTCCACAGATTCAACACCCTAACTAAAGAAATTCCTCCTTGTCTCCTTTCTAAAGGTACTTCGTTTTATTCTGAGACTGTGCCCTCTGGTCCAAGAGCCTCCCAGTAGAAAATAGTTAAAATGGTCGGGGGAATATATGTAGTTGGGAAAGAGAGCATGATTGGGGTAGTGTTACAGAGGCAGGCAGTGTTTTAAAATTATTTTAGGCAATAGACAATAAACAATAGACAATAGGTGCAGGAGTAGGCCATTCGGCCCTTCGAGCCAGCACCGCCATTCAATGTGATCATGGCTGAGCATCCACAATCAGTACTCCATTCCTGCCTTCTCCCCATATCCTCTATCTTTAAGCTCTCTCTTGAAAGTATCCAGAGAAACGGTCTCCACTGCCCTCTGAGGCAGAGAATTCCACAGACTCACAACTCTCAGTGAGAAAAAGTGTTTCCTCGTCTCCGTTCTAAATGGCTTACCCCTTATTCATAAACTGTGACCCCTGGTTCTGGACTCCTCCAACATCGGGAACATGTTATTGTTCAATGCATGTCCAAACCCTTAATAATCTTATATGTTTCAATAAGATCCCATGATCCTTCTAAACTCCAGAGTGTACAACCACTCCATTCTCTCAGCATATGACTGTCCCGCCATCCCAGGAATTAGCCTTGTAAACCAACGCTGCACTCCCTCAATAGCAAGAATGTCCTTCTTCAAATTATGGGACCAAAACTGCACACAATACTCCAGGAGTGACCTCACTAGGGCTCTGTATTGGCCTTGGATTGGTCTTCACATTTAAAAAAAACAGTTCAAAAATATCCAATAGTTGTCTAAGGGCTGTAGTGAGAGCAAAACAAAGCAATCTCTATCACTCAAAAATCCTAAGCAAACTCGTGGGACTGAGCCAACAAGTTCCCTAAAACTGATGGATTGCATCCTGTGACATTAAATAGAATTACTACACCGTTGGTAAATTTGTATCAGGGGTACGGTGAGATAAGTGGTGTTGTGACATAGATTTGATCAGCCTTGATTTTACTGAATGGCAAAGTAGGTTCAAGGGGCTGACTCACCTATTCCTGTTCATGTTTCTTATGTTGACATGTCAAATAATTTGTCTCAAATTAGAGGATAACATCAGTTGAGCAAAAAAAAAGCAATATCTTGTGAAAGCCTTCAAAAAAAGGTTGAACTAGCTTTAAAAAAAATCTAACCAATCATTATCTCTGAAGCTTTGAAATTGGTTAGAAATGGGGCTTTTTCTTTGGAGATTATGGTTTTGACAATAAGGTATTTTATGTAGCTTGTGTTTATGGAGAGCACATGGCATTGCTTTAGCTAGTGAGGAGGAAATCAAAAGGAATATAGCCTGTACAGTGAGAGGGGCAAAGGTTTAAGGAGATGTGCATATCTATATGCATGTCCAAAAGTATTTTAAATGCCAATAGTGTAATGGCCTCATCCATCACCCCCGGTATCGCGTTCCAGGTACTCTCCATCCCCTGTGTTTTAAAACAAACTTGCCCCTTTAAAACGTGCCCCTTTCACCTTAAAGCTATGCCCTCTAACATTTGTTTTTTTCCATCCCCGAAAAAAATTCTGACTGTCTACCTACCCTATCTATGCCTCTTATAATTTTATAGACTTCTATCAGGTCTCCCCGCAACCTCCGACTTTACAGAGAAAATAATCTGTCTGTCCAACCTCTCCCTGTAGCTAATACCCTCTAATCGAGGCTTCATTCTGGTGAACCACTTCTGCATCCTTTCAAAAGCCTCCACATCGTTCCTGTGATGGGGCATCCAGAACTGCACATAATACTCCAAATGCGGTCTAACCAAAGTCCTAAAAATTGTGACTTCATGTCTCTTACACTCAATGCTCTGACCGATGAAAGCAAGCAAACAAACCATATGCCTTCTTTACGACTTTGTCTACTTGTGTTGTCACTTTCAGGGAATTATGGACTTTGTAATTCCAAGATCCCTCTGTATTTCAATGCTGTTAAGGGCCATGCCATTTATTGTCTATTTTCCCCTTGCATTTGACCTCCCAAAGTGCAACGCCTCATTCTTGCTCGGATTAAACTCCATCTGCCATTTCTCTGCCCATTTATGTAGCTGATCTATAACCTGTTGTATACTTTGAAAGTCTTCCTGAAGTCCACAACCCTAACAATCTTGGTGTCATCTGTAAACATACTAACCAACTTGTCTACGTTTATGTCCTAGTCATATTTGCATGTTGGAGACGAGAAATAGATTTCGTATGTGGTTATAATGTATTGCTAATAGTTTATAAAATGTTGTTTCATGTTTAAGGCAGACATAGTCCCTATGTAATGTTATGTTGGAAAAATGTTCCTATTATTATGTGAATAAATTATCTGCCCTGTTACTTCCAACCATGTTAAACTTTGAGTCGTAAAAAATTCAATATAAATCATTGTGGACATTGTTCTTCAATTCCAGTTTAACTTTTTTCCAACAATTATATGAAGGCTTTATTATGCCCAATAAATAAAATGGCAAACTGAGGATGCTAGAGTTAACATGCAATTTATATACCCAGACAAAAAGGTAACCCACTTATTTTTTTTAATCATCACCATTTTCCATGAGAATGCAATCACCTTTCATGATTTTTTGTATTTTACACATTTGATGCAGTTGAAATTTCAAAGTAGACACAAAGAAACAGATCAGTTGAGAATATTTTGTCATAAATAATATTCTATGGTAATGATCTGTGACAAAAGGAGAATGAAAAGTATTAAAACAATTATCCCTTGTGAAGGATAACACAGTGCCGAAGAAAGTTGCAAAACAAACTTGTAAGATAAATGTTGAGCTTCCTAATGTAAACTCAAACAATACATTTACAATCACTTGCTGATTCTTTAAAAAGTTATCTTGTAATAACGAGGGTAAAGTTGATTCAAATGGTTCAAGTATATGAAACCTGTTGTGACTGGCACAAGACTGCCCTCTTGTGACAATTCTTTGCATCGTTCTATCTGCCTTGTAGAAACAGAACCCAATCTTGGAAAATATGTTGGCATGTTATTTGGTCTTATAGAGTTATATGCATTTATAAGATTGTGCTGCTTTCAGAGGAATAAGTTATCTTCTGTCTTAACATTACAAGTCATGATACTTGACCGGGTTAACCATCTGTAATTTATTGCAGTTCTTTAGCGAATATGAGAAGTTGCTCCATTCAGAAAACTACGTCACAAAAAGGCAGTCTCTGAAGGTAAGTCATTTTGCACATTGAGCAGCAGAGTTATAATATCGAATAACTTTAGCAAAATAAATGTAAGTATGTTGATGTAAAGATACTGGAAAGTAAAATTGTCCCAGGCATCACTACACGTACCTTGCACTCAGGGCATAATTGCATACAATGCAAGTACACAGACGTTCAACATACTAGTTTAAATGGCTGCTCTGATCTGTGTAATTACGACTGAATCACAACCCGACCTAAAGTAAACCAGAAACCATGTTATGTTTGTCATCAGGAAGGCTATATCCTTGGGTTGAATATTGTTGATGCAATTTGAATGCAATGGATTTGAATTGTGTGCCCTAGTCAATTTATTTACAATGGCACAATGCTACTCCTATCACTCGCTTATGGCCTTATATTCTCAAACATGGTGAGAACTTCTGAGGAAGTTCCAAATTCAACACATCAAGCTTGTAGCTGCAGGAATCCCAATGGCAGTGTTGTAGGTACAAGGACATTCAGCTTCAATGATCTTACCTTTGTTATAAGGTAAAACGTGATAGAAAGTTAGTTCTCTATCTGATTTGATAGAGACACATCAAATAGAGACATTTGATGTGGAATGTAAAGAAAGATCTGGAGAATAATTGGACCTAGACTGATAACGAGGCAAGTAATATTTGCACCACACAAGCAAAACAGTGTGACTGTCTCTATGATTATAACATAAGACTAACAATCAAAGGCAGCCAACATCATCAAAGACCCACACCATCCTGGTCACACACTCATCTCACTACTGCCATCGGGAAGAAGGTACAGGAGCCTGAGAACTGTAACGTCCAGGTTCAAGAATAGCTTCAGGCTATCAAACAATACAACCTCATATGCCATGATCTATAATAGACTATATTATTATTATTATTATTATTGCACTGTTATTGTTCTTTTTTCTGAGTTTTTGTTATTATTTATTATGATCACATATTTTCGTGTGCTGCAACAAGTGAGAATTCCATTGTTCTATCTTTGATATATGACAATTAAACAATCTTGACTGTTCAAATATCTTGTTCTTTTGAAATGGAGCTCCCAGTTTGGAATAAATATATAATTACAAATGTTTGGTGTTTCTTGCAGTACATATTTTGAAATCAGCCATTGACTAATGTCTTCATTTTGATAACTTGATCATTTTTTTAAAATGACAATTTATTTGCTTTTATGTAGTTACTTGGGGAACTTTTACTGGATAGACATAATTTCACTATTATGACAAAATATATCAGCAAACCAGAAAACTTGAAGTTGATGATGAATCTCCTGCGTGACAAAAGCCGCAACATTCAGTTTGAGGCCTTCCATGTGTTTAAGGTAAAACTATACAATCTTTTACCTTGTGGGGTTGGAACACTCAAAGTAATAAAGCGCAAATTTTAGTGATGTCTTGGCTATGTGTCAGTATTACTCTGGCTCTTGTCTCTGTGTCAGAGTCATGAGCAGAACTTCCACAAAGTTAAACGCAACTTAAACCAACACTAATATACTACGAAGAAGAAGGGTCTGAAGAAGGGTTTTGGCCCGAAACGTTGCCTATTTCCTTTGCCCCATCGATGCTGCCACACCCGCTGAGTTTCTCCAGCATTTTTGTCTACCTACTAATGTACTATGATTTGCCAATGCCAAGCAGATAGTAAACTAAGAATTTGTCTCTCTGTTTAGATGGCCATAAAAAATCCCACAGAACAAATAGGGGTGTTCTTCTGTGTCCTGGTTTTGGCTAGGACACAGGAGAACACTAGTCTTTTCCACTAGTCTTTTATATGCAGTACTAAAATAATTGCAATTACTTAATCGTTGCTGTTTGTGTAGAAATTGGGTGCTCTTTATGTCAACAGCACAGTAGCAATTTGTGAGGTATTTGGCTTTGAGCTGTAGTATGATATCACAAGGAAAAGTGGCATAGTTGGTTTAATTGGTCCAGCATTGAGATTTTAGCCAATATTTCTTGTTGAGTATTTATTTTTGTATTGAGCAGTTTTGAAAAAAATACTGCTGTTCTATATTTTCAAAGATTAAATTGAATACATTGAAAAATGAATTAGTTTAGACTAATGTAAAAGATGGCTACAAAGGGTTGCATTTGAAAGATTACATAAATTGGAGTTTGGTAGAATTTAGAATATAAAGGTGTGTTTTAATAGTTGTCGTATTAAGGAAAACTGCCACTTACTCTTAGGTGAGCTTTTTGTTGATGGGCTATTCTGCAAATTGCATTTTGTGTGTTGATTGTTAATTTTAAATTATGATCAAAGGTCTGTCAAGTATCAAGGGTAGAATGATTCATGATGTTTATCACAGATCATTCACCATCTCTGTGTCAGAATAAACATGAAGCTAAATGGCCCTCTATTGTTTTCATGTTCAAAAGACATATTCAATCAGCAACAAAACTTTTCTGAAGAATTTATAGACAATAGGTGCAGGAGTAGGCCATTCGGCCCTTCGAGCCACCACCGCCATTCAATGTGATCATGGCTGATCATCCCCATTTTGGGGTATAATGACATGATTTATTTGTTATTATAAGCAATTTCTATAAATAATGTGCAAGTATAAATATTTCAGCTTGTGTAAACCCTCTGGATTATGGAAAAGCCAATTCTCTGCGATTTGTCTTTGTTTAAGTCAAAGACACATCTTTCTATTTCTACCTAAAGTGAGTAGCTCAGCACTAAGTTGTTGTTAGATGTCAATTATCTAACCTTATTGAATTTATCTATTTTGGTTTAAGCATGAATGCAGTGCATATAATTACTCTGCTTTTGAGCCCCTGTATTTTGTGGCAATTATTTTTACCATTTCCCAACATTGTTTTAGGTATGGCTGAAACCAATCACTTTGTGATTAATTTTAGTCAAATCTCACAGAGCAGAACAATCCATCTCTTTTATTAAAAAATATATTAAAGCAGGACAATCATTGCAAAAAAGAAACAAGATGACAAGACATGAGTAAAGATTATATTTTAAAATGCTACAAACGGCTGTACATTATTTTGACTTCTGCACTTTATATCTGACAGCCTCAACACTTCACCCAATGACAAATATAACACATACTTATCTCTAAAACTGTGCCGTCTGCTCTGTCTGCAGTTCCTTTACAAGCTTTTAATACCAAATATACTTCACTCTGGCTCTGTGCAGACAATTCACTCATCCTCGACAATCCTTGCTTTCAAATCCGAAAGGGCACACCCATCATCACTTTGATCATAACATGCTTTGAAACCGTCATTTTGTTTGTCTGCTATAAACTGTGTCCAAATGTTGAGTATCACCATAAAGATGCTTTGAGTGATAATCATCTTTAACAACATTCTGCAAGGTTGGTGGATGGGGTTCACGACAGTGATTCTGATCTTTCCCACTTCAAAAGTCTGTTGGGACTAGAAGCGAGCACAACGGAAGCATCTTGTTTATATGCCGATTTGTACATTTCCGGAGGCGTTATCACAATGCAGGGATCCAGGGAGAGTTTTGTGTTTGTACCATCTTCTTTAGGATTTCATGTCACTTTATAGGCTGCTTGAAACATTCAGCACAGACATTTTCAGTTTCCCTGGGTAACCTAGGATAGAACTTAGTTATTTTTAATTCACTGGGACTTTGATGTGTTTTTTGTTTTTTTTTTGCTGAGGGTTTATCACATCAGTCAAATTACTAGATTGATTTAATGGGTTAAAAATATTTAGAGCACCACATGTGGTTGGCAGTTATTTGAGGGTATGCAGGAGAAAAAAAATCCACTTAGCTTGACAGGCTGCATAGCAACAGCCTCCTTTGAAGTGCAACTGCAAACCATCCACTGAACCCAACAGTGAATGGGAAAAAAACCTATGTGATCAAGTGCATCATCATTTTACTCTCCAATATTGTACTCCACTAGATGCAATGGATAGCAAAATTTTGTATTAAACAAAACTACCATTGCATCCAATTAAACCAGTTGCACAATAGGTACATTTAGTTGTAAAAACAATGCATTATACTTTTCTTTTTAAGAATGGATAAAACTGTGTATTAACTGGATATTTGGTATCAACTGCCAATGTATATTAATCAGTCATAAAGTGATACAACACAAAAACAGGCCCTTTGGCCCAACTTGTCCATACTAACTAAGTTGCCTACCTCAGCTAGTTCTGTTTGCCAGCTTATGTCACATATCCCTCTAAACCATTCCTATCCATGTGCCTGTTCAAATGTCATTTAAATGTTGTAAATGTATTTGGGTCTTCCACTTCCTCCGACAGTTGGTTCAACATACCCATCACCCTCTGTTTAAAAAAAGTTGCCCTTCAAATCCCTTTAAATCTTTCCCCTCACCTTAATTCTATGCCCCTTAAGTTTAGATGCCTCTACCCTAGGAGAGAAGATAGTGACCATTCACCATATTGGTTTCTCATGATTTTTACTGACTTGATAAGATGACCCCCTCAGCCTCTTCTGGAGCTAAAAGACCTAGTATATCCTATATCTCCTTATAGTTCAAGGTCATTGTGAATCTTTTCTACACCGTTACAGCTTAATGGCATCCTTTCTACAGCTAGGTAACCACAACTGCGCACAGTACTTCTTAGTGTCGTCTCACCAACCTCTTAACACGGTGCAAGGCTCGAAATTAACGGTTGCCCGGGTGCCAATGGCTACCTAAAGTCCCGCCGGGCAACCAAAAAGCCGAGTCATTTTGCCCGCCTTGGCTAGCGACGGAAAGCTTGGCTAATGTGGACAGCGGACGGCCTGATGCAAACTGTGCCAGCGTTTCTGAGAGAGCTCCTGTCTTATCCTTGTTCCCTGCCTTGCCATGTGGAGTTGCTGCTTGTTTGTGAACCAGCGGCTCATGCAGCGGATTGGCGCTTGACACCTCTGCAAATTGTTCTATTGCTGTTGTTCCCTTAAAGGGCCTTTCCCACTTAGCGATTTTTTTTTGGCGGCGTGGAGCGCCAGTGACGGGTTTAAAACACAGTCACCGAACATCCCTGAGAGAAGGGGATGTGAGGGGAGGGGGGGAATGGAGAAGAGTATAGCGGGGAGGAGGAAGAGTGGGGGAGGGAAGAGGGGGTGAGAGGGGAAGGGTAGGGGGGGATGGAGAAAGAGGGATGGGGCCGGGAGGGGGGAAGAGGGGGGTGGAGGGGAGAGAGGAGTTCAGTCTCCACTTACTGAATCCATCCCTGTGAAAAGTTAGAGATGGTGATTTGGATCTGGAAGCGGACCAATACAAAATAAAACTGAACGATTCAGACATCTTTTCATGTGCACAATTGATTTTATTGTATTAATTGTAATATATTAATGTTTAAAATTCATGCATTGAAGGAAGAATATTTTACAGCCCATCTGTGGACCCTAATCCCAACCCTAAACCTAACCAGGCGTCACCCGCAGGACAGCATACGTCAGCGTGTGACAGGGCACATGACATGATGAGACGCCCAGATGTCGCCCCTGGATTTTGAACATTCCAAAATCCTGGGGCGACAGTGAGACACCACGGGTCACTACATGCGTCACCATACGTCACGACCAGACCACGATGCGACAACCTCTTTTCAGGCTGTCGCCGAAAATGGCGCTCAAGTGGGAAAGGCCTTTCTCCCCCTCACCCCACGGGAAGGGGAGAAAAACTGCAAAGCCACCTGCCTGCGTTTGGTCCATATCCCTCTAAATCTGATCTCTCCATGTACCTGTCTCTGTCCCTGTCTTTCTGTCTCTGTCCCTGTCTTTCTGTCTCTGTCCCTGTCCCTGTCTTTCTCTGTCCCTCTGTCCCTCTGTCCCTCTGTCTCTCTCCCTCTACCTCTGCCTCTGCTCTTTCTGTCTCTCTCTTACCAGTTCTCCCCCACTTTTTCATCAATTTGGGCATTGTAACTCCCCCTAATGCTCCAGCGTAGTGCCAAGTAACAGCCATGTTGCTGAAAGGGTTGTTGTGATACAGCATGGTGTTCCTGAAGTCCCACACCAGAAGAGCTACCCAACATCTGCACTCTTCTTGACCTCATCCTTACCATACCGGCAAGTTCAGCTGAGGCTGAGCGAGGCTTCAGCCAGCTTAAGCAGCTGAAGACCAGGTGACGGACCAGCTCCTCATCATGCTGCATGCCAGTAACATCAAGGACCTTGATCCCCGGCCAGCCATCAGCTTGTGGCATGCAGGAGTGATGAGGGCAAGGAGGCCTGACACGGGAGAAGACCCAGCTGCAGCGTCTGCCTCGGGACCTCACCCTGACAGTGACAAGTCTGATGAGGTGGATGCTCTGCTCGAGAGCGACAGATCACAATTAAAGTGACTTTACATGTATTTGAACAGCTCTGTCTTTACTTTGTTTTTCAGGAGATGGTTTAAATATCAAACAGAAAAGTTATACAAGTTCTCACAAATATAATGTTTCTGTTCATTTAAAGTTTAAATTCCCCCCCCCCCCCCTTCCTCCCCCCCCAAAAAAACAATCACCAGCCGTTATTATTGCCCTTCTGGGCAATCTCACTTGCCAAGTTCCATGATTGATTCAATATAGTCACCTACTTCCATGACTCATCTTCTTAGTGGGCGCAGAGTAAAAGAGGTACTATGTACATTCAAAAGTATGGTATAGGACTCGTCAGGTAATAATAATAATAATAATACAGTAACAAGTATTTTACAAGAAAAAGAAAATCAAAGTACACTTCCATTCTCTTTATTTCTTTTAAATTACAAAATCCTCGACCAGAAGGGATATTGTGTATCTATTTTTCCCCTCTTGATGTTACTGTGTCTACCTTCAAAGGTGTCAAACAAATTGATTCAATTCTTTATCAACTTACCTTGCTGTGACTGGGCGCAACAGAGATTGATGATTGAAGATTCAAGAGGAAAAGACCCATGCTATGGCCATGTCATGATAATTTTCGGTCCTTCACAGAAAACATGCTTGCATCAATCTGTAGTGTGCATGGTTAAGCATATATGTTACCCTGGTCCAGGATTTATTCACACAGGTTGATCATATGCTGAATAATCCAACCACATTTTTGTTTGGAAGTGGAAAGAAATAATAGAAATTGCATCCATTACAACGTGTAAAAAGAGTTGAGATACTGTATTATAATTTTGCTGCATGTCATTGTGGTATATATCATGTCTTGATTGGTGAATATGTTTAGTTTGTGACTTGAAGCAGAAATAATATGTGAATGCTTCAATGAGCATAATTCCGACTGGTAACTACGCATTTCATCCAAGCACATTATCGCACACGTCATGCAAGCCGTCTTAAATGATACTTAAACTGTCATTCGGCAACCTAAAAAGCTGCCTAGGTTGCCCGGCTGGCAGCAGTGAAAAAAAGTTAAGTGAGAGCCCTGAGTTGTAATGTAACATCTCAACTCTTATTCTCAATGTACTGACCAATTCAAGCAAATGTGCCAGACACCGCCTTCACTTCCCTATGTGTGTGCAACTTTCAGAGAATTATGTATTTGTAGCCAGGATCTCTCTGATTTACAATACTCTTTTGTGCCCTGCCGTTTATGGTGTAAGGCTGGTTTAATTTGCCAAAATGCAAACTTTACACGGATCGAGGTAAATTCCATCTGTCAAAATTCATTGGTTATCATGTTGGCAAAGAATAATTGAAGCTTTTGACCTCTTGTGTGTATATGTATACAAAATATCATTACATGAAGAATTTAGTTCCTACATTGTCAATACAGGTTGGTTGCTAATTAAAACAAAAGATTGAGATTGTGTAAATATACAGTTGTTTGAAATAAGGTCAGTATTTAAATACGTTCAGCAATTTATTTGAATAATTTGCTAATCCAAACATCTGATTTGTTCTCTTTAGGTGTTTGTGGCCAATCCAAATAAGACTCAGCCAATTCTGGATATCTTGCTGAAAAACCAGACTAAACTCATAGAGTTTCTCAGCAAGTTCCAGAATGACAGGACCGAAGATGAACAATTCAATGATGAGAAGACTTACTTGGTCAAACAGATCCGAGATCTAAAGAGACCGGCACCCCAGGAATCATAAAGCAATGTTATGAAACGGAACTTAAGCAACTGCTGTCTATTATTGAACATCAAGCACCCTTACTCGATTCTTAAGGATTACTGCTAACCTGCTGTCCAGTGAAGGGTTTTTGTTTTGTTTTTTTTTTGTTTTGAAGTCAAAGATGAAATTTAGCTGCTGCTTTCCTGCGCATTAGAGCACAACACAGACTTTCTCTGGAGTTTTTTTTTTGTCATTGAAACAAATCAAACACACTGTCTTATGATTAAACATTGGTGAAGGGGTTCTTAGTATATGTAAAGAGATAGAAAATTAGAATGGTTGATAAAAGGTAAACAACAGTAAAACCAAGATTGCGTGCCAGGTTTTTAATCTACTTAGCAACTGAGATATAAACTGGTAATGGATTTGATCTGTACTAACGGTTAAGGACCCCCACCACAGTCATAAGGTGTTAAAGTGTTGAATCTCCATGCTGTTGATTTTTCTTTTTGAACTTGGTGAATTACTTGTGATTTAATTTAGTTGGGAATATTTTTCTATGATCTGTTTTCTGAAGTATTTTAATAGCATTTGCTCACAATGTAATTTAAAGTAGGCTCAACCCAAATGTGAGGTGGGGAGAGAATTTAATGAATACCCTACTTTCCAGAATGCGATGCTATGCTTAACAGCCCTGGGGAAATCTGGCTTACAATATTGTAGCATAGAGTTTTCGCTGGTGTTTTTCTAGTCAAGTGTGCGCCATGTGCAGCACTTCTGTGATACCAAGGAAACTTTGTTGATGAAGCAATTGATATAGATAAAATGCTGCCACCACCTGCCAACCTTTCTTTCTTGCTTCCCTTCCCCACCTCCCCCCCACTACCACCACACCCCAAACACTCACATTCCTCCTACAGAATGTTGAGTGTTTGCCAGCAGGATTTCTTTGCATAGTTGTACACAATTCATAATCCAGGCAAAGAATTGTCGATCTGAGAAATGTCCCAACCTCAACCCAGGCCACTGTGGGATGTGATAGTCTCCCTGAGAGTATTCACCGACTTTTAAAGAGAACAAATTTGTGTGATAAGGGTTGTTCTCGCAGGGAGAATGATGTACATACACATTTCATTAGTTTATAGATTTTTGTAGGCCATTTGATTTTCAACAATTGACAGAATAGATGCATTCAAACCTATTTTAGCCATGCTAATTTTAATTAAAACTATTTTCTGTTTTGGAGTTAGCTATGAAACTCTGCACTTCATTGGAGGGATTTGCCAGTTCCTTGTACATAACTCTTAGGCCGCTCAGTTCTAAAAATAATTTTGTACAGTGGAGGAATGTTATTGTATTAGTCTAACTATTTACTTAATATTGAGTTTTGCATATGAATGCTGGTATGTAATTTGAATATTTCTGCTGATCCCATGAAATTGCTGATTTAATATTTGTAGTAGAACAGCACTCAAACACCAATTCCATACTTAAGCTATTTGTTAAAGAGCTGCCATGATCAGGATAGGCTAACATATTAACTGGATGCAACCACCCTTCATCTCTCACCTTGCCAAAAAAAAAAACTGGATTTATCTTCACTAACAGTGAACCCGTCATATTCAGTTACTATATTTGAGACCTTAAAATTGGCTAAATAATCCTGCAGAAAAGTTCTTTGCTTATGTGTCCTTAATGTAAGTTTACCTAATAATCTTGTAATATCTAATGTTATCATACCAATTTTTAAACACTCAGACCTTGCCTTGAAATGTGTGTTGGCTTTTAGATTCCAGGGCAACAGGTTTTTCACTTTTGTGAACTCGGATGATAGAAAATATCTGAAAGATGTTAGTGTAATTAAAAGAAAAACCCATCCTTGCTACAATGTTTTCTTTTGGAATGTACTGAGATATAGTAAATGTTTCACCGCTAATCTACAGCCAATATACACTGACCACACTCTTTAAAAAAAATAATATAATAATAATATTTTTTAAACATTGCAAAAACCACCATGAAATAGTTTATTCTTTTCCTCTTGTCAATTGCATATTAAATAGAAGGATCTTGTGCTACTGATTATAGAAATAGTTACTGCAGAATTAGATTATTTAAAGATCCCTTTAATATTGGTATCTTTGACGCCTCAACTTCAGGATAGATGTAATGCAAGTTTTGTCAGCGTGGGAGGAGTTAATAATCTACCCCGTGTCTGCAATGGCAGTAATATTGCTTATATTTTACACCTGGATACTTAAATCTGCATTCTGTGTTTCTGTATACAGTTTAGCCACCTCCATTCACACATGCATAGAGTTTTTAAGGATATATGTACAGCCGCCAATGTATCTGGAAACGGCTTTTGTTTTATTAAGAATGTCTATAGGCATTGTTTTTTTATTTGATGGCGACATACAGTAACTCAATGGAAAGCATTTACTTTATTGGCTGTTCTGCAAGTATGCCATTGTACTAAAAATTGGAAGCCATGCATTACTGAGTAATATATTGCTTTGCAATCCATAATCACAATTGGGTTGTATATGAAAGCATGAGTTCACTTTAGGAAGATGCCAAATATATGAACAACTTAAGATAGCATGAGTCTAGTTAAAACCTTCATAAGCTGATACAGGTTAGCCATATGTATATTCAAATGATGCTGCAATTATAAATAATATGAAACTGTTGCACTGGAATCTTTAAGTAATTGTGAAATATTGCCCTCCAAAGATATTTCTGCAGGATATGAGCACAATTTTAGAACAACTAGAACTGATTTACAAATAGTAAATCTTTCTAAACATGTCCTGTCTCATTAGAATACATAGTTTAACATCAGAACGCCTGGCCCCAAGGATACAAATAAATTTTGATTAAACATCCAATGTTTCAGTGTTTTGATTTTCAAGTTTAAACCAGAATTATGTAGAGGAAAAAGCAATTGAGTCATTTTGAATGTTGTCAACAGTAATGTGTATCTAATATTTGTGCTTCTCTCTTTAGAATCTCTTGCAAGTAACCAGTTTCTTTAGGCTGATTTAAAATGGTCTCCATCTATCATTAGGTGCTTTGGCCCAATGTGATGCAGCAACTCTCAAAATGACCCAAATGTGTTCCTGTTCAGATGCCAGAAACTGGAATCTAAAAAAAAGTTTGTGTGTTTTTTTGTTAAAGACCAACATCTTATTTTTTCCCTTGAAATTGGATTGGAACATGCAAAATGCATGATGCCTAATCACCAAACATATCGTTCTCAGCTCCTAACAGTCTACAGCATTCAACTAAAAATGCAAATGTCAGGGAAGATTTATATTATTCAACTTTATTTGGATACAGTTTATAAATAATACTGGCTAAGTATGCTGACAAAAAAAGGGGCATTTAACACCACCCAGAATTCATTTCTTGGAGAAGTACCAAGGAAAACTACTTTGAATCCAAATCTTTCCGTCGTTCTACATTAATCCTACAGCAACCATAAAGTGTAAGATCATGGTAACTTATCTCCAGATGGTCTGTACTTATAATACTACTGCAGGTTAGAGACCCTTTTGTATTTGAAGTAAATATTTCTAACTTGCTATGTCAAGTCAAACTGTAATGAAAGGACTAATGCTAAATTAAAATCACAAGCGCACAATAGTAGGAAAAGAGCATATACCGTACAGGTGAAATGGACTTAAAAGGGGGAGGAGTGTTAGGTATGGGATAATTAGGATAAGTAATTGGTGTCTTGTGATGTCTGGGGCAAGTACGCATGAGCAGAAAAAAGGCTGGAGGTGGCGTCCTGCAGAAGAGAAGCTTGTATGATTCTTCCCGTGTCCGAGCCTTTATTCAACACTGTTCAAAGCATCCGAATACACAACAATTGGCGACGAGGATAAAAGAACAAAGATAAGAACAAGGCCAGCAATAAGAATCGAAAACAAAAGTTAAAAATAGAAGTAGTATTTGGAAACAAGTGGAACAGCACCAAGCCAAATGGGTTTGAATTGGCGCCAAAAAGGAAAAAGGTCGAAATGGGTAGCAATAGCTCAGGGAAGAGCTAGGAAAACAAGCAGGGGCAGTAAGGGTGACCAAGCACGGTGTCAGCTTACCTGGAATGTATCCAGGGCTGTGCAGCCCTCAGCCAAGCCCACAGCAGCCACAGATATCGGGTGGGGCCTAGTACCGTGAAGGCCATGGACAGGTCCAGAGAGCCACCGACAGAGGCTGAGTCTTCAGCCCAACCGGGAACAGTCAACCCGGTGGGGGGAGAAAACAGAGAAAGCCCGGTCGGGATCAGAGTCAGCCAGACCGTGAACAGAAAAGCGGACAGGCCCGCGAGAGAAGTTGACTTGCGGCTAAACCTTGAACAGTATAATCTAAGAGACTCCTAAAAACTGCCACGATCGTCAGCAAAGGCATGCAGGACTGATTATCTACAGCACCCGATTAGCAGCTGGTTTTTAGCTACTAAAAGACTAAACTGTTAAATACCTTAAGACCTACAACATCCAAATGCCTTCAGAGTAATGGCTGAAGCAATAAATCAAGTGGAACTGTAAATTAATTGCTGAATCTGCCAAAATAAAAAGGGGGGAAAAAATGCGAAAGAAGTGTTTGGTCATTGAGTGAAATCCAGTTCATCATTTCGGGGTGGATGAATCAGATCCCTTTCAAGCGGGGAATCTGCACAAAAACATTAGAAGACTTGACAGTGAAAACCGCTGTGACCAGGAGATCTGGAAACCTGGAAAAGACACAGTCTTTGTCCACCTATCTTCCACTCAAACCTCCCTCATCTGCGTCAACCTATTACTTGGTCGGTCTTGTCCCACCCCCCACCTCTCTTCCAGCTTTCTCCTCATGACAATCAACCTGAAGAAGGGCCCGACAAGAACTGTTGCATATCCATGCCTTCCAAAGATTCTGCCTGACCCACTGAGTTCCTCCAGCTCCGTAGGGTCCCCTATGCATGTTCACTTTGTTTCTTTTTTTGTAAACCTGCATCGGCAGTTCCTTGTGTCTATCATTGTGTCTGCATATTCTCCCTGTGTATGTACAAGTTCTTTCCCATATTCTGAAATTAGTTGGGAGGTTACTGGAAATTGTCCACTCTATAAGTAGGTGGTAAGAGAATAAAGATACATTCTCCATCCAACAGATCTATGTCATTTGGCAATCTTTCCCAATAAGTGCAATTCCACCAAAAGTTGGGCTATTTGCAAAGTAACTAATCAGACCATTGCATTTTCATCCAAATCATTTAATGAAAATAATCCTCCAGTTGTCTCTCCTCATTCTTCAGCCTTGGCAATTTCCTTGTAAGTAAGTAAGTTTATTGGCCAAGTATTCACATACAAGGAATTTGCCTTGGTGCTCCGCCCACAAGTAACAACATGACATACAGTGACAGTTACGAATGACTCCGAAAACATTAAACATTAATAATAATAAAACATTAATGATACAACACCATTGATCAAGCATGTGAACCAACAAAATGCCAGATCAAAGGGAGGCTACAGATTTTTGGCTGTTGAGTAGAGCAATTACTCGTGGATAAAAAGTGTTTTTATGTCTGGCTGTGGCAGCTTTGACAGTCTGGAGTCGCCTTCCAGAGGGAAGTGATTCAAACAGTTTGTGGCCAGGGTGAGAGGGCTCAGAGATGATCTTGCCCGCCCGCTCCCATGTAAATATCTTTACACCCTCTTTCATCCTTCATGCAACTGTACATAGCACATGCGGTGTGATTCAATAGATTTAATGTTACCATTTAGTGGGCCAAGGATGTATTCCTCATGAACTTATGCAGTATTTTTGTTATTTGTTCAAGGGATGTGGGCTTCATAGCCTGAGCCAGCACTTTGAGTGGCACTGAAACCAGCAATTTCCCTACCCTAACAGTTGAGAAGTTGGTGATGAACTACCCTCTTGAATTATGCAGTTCAATATGGCAGCTGCCATCCTGAATCCTAGCATGGGGATAACTGACCTCCAAGAAGAACAATCATATGCTTTTGTACAATATATAACTCCAAATGATGAAATGCTTTCTTCTTTATGGCTATTATCTTCATTTGTCAGTACAATCTAACAATTGTCCATCAGGGAAACTAAACTCAGGGGTTTAGCTCTTTAGTTATATTAGAACCAAAGCTGTAAAGTTGTCGGGCGCTGAGTGGTCCTTGCAAAATTCAAACTCAGCATCAAGGAACTAGCAAAAAAAAGAAGACACATAAAACTGGAGTAACTCAATGAGTCCGTCAGCATTCCTGGAGAACATGAATGGAAGATGTTTCTGGCCGGGACCCTTCTTAAGTCAGGGAACTAACTGTTTGTGAATGTTATCAGGTGGCAATATCGATGACACGTGATCACTGTTCAAGATTAGAATGAGGGGCCTTATTGCCAGAACAAACTTGTTTTTTTTTAATTTTAGTTGATGCAACATACCAGGGCATCTTTCTATATTATTACTTACTATCATTCAACTAGCAATGCAGCCAATTTTGAAGTGCATGTCATTAGCACCACAGCCTTTGTCATGTAAAGCTTTTGTTGTATCTTGTGCTGTCAGCCACTGCTTTATATCAAACTGGCTGAAGTCTAACTTCTGTGGGGATGAAGAACTCACTCAGGCAGAAGGGGAGATGGATCATCCATACTGCACTTCTGGCTGAGGAGAATTAAAAGTGCTTTAGCTTTGCCTTTTGGGCTTGGGCCATGAGCCTTGCTTTTGGCAATGGTGGCACTGTGGCACAGCTGGTAGAACTTTCCTCACAGAACCAGAGATCCAGGTTTGATCCTGACCTTGGGTGCTCTCTGTGTGGCGTTTGCACGTTCTACGTGTGACCGCGTGGGGCTCCTCTAGCTGCTCCAGTTTCCTCCCACATCCCAAAGATGAGTGGGTTTGTGGGTTAATTAGCCTCTGTAAATTGCCTCGTGTGTGCAGTGAGTGGATGAGAAAGTGGGTAACAGAGTTAGTGTGAACAAGCGATCGATGGTTTTGTGTGGACCGAAAGGCCTGTTTCCATGTTGTATCTCTAAAAACGAAATATCCTTGGAGCCTCCCCATTCTGTTAGCTGGTGAAGTATCTTCCCCAATACTCACAGCTAGAGGGTGTAGGAGTGTAGAGTTTTAGTCTGATAGGTTCATAGTGGAATCACATAACTGGTGCATGTTAATTTTTGCCATTTGTTTTTGCCTAGGTTTTTTTGGCCTGTGTTACAGGTTGGCACCTATTCTGCGGAGCATTAACTTTTCTAGCCCCGGTTTCACAGTTTCTGTAAAAAGGGTGTTGACCCAAAGTGTCGCATATCCATTCCCTCCAAAGATGCTGCCTGACACCCTGAGTTGCTCTCAGTCTAGCCTCTTCATCCAGCACTTTGTGTTTTAGCTCAGGATTTCGGCATCTGCAGTTCCTCGTGTCTTCATTTCACTGTTTCGGATTGCTTTTATTTGAAAGATTAGCCTGGTCCCCATCTCAACATTGCACAAAAAAACTATTTAGAGTTGTGCTAGAGAGTGGCTTTAAAATGAAAACGTTACGGAGAATTTCGTCAAACAATGGATATGGAACCTCGAATAAAGGGAAAAAAGGAAGCATATGGGCTCATTACCGAGAATTGGAAACTGGGGACGCCTTCATGAGTATAGAAAGTGTAGGGGAATATACTTAAAAAGAAGTGGCAGAGAAGGTTCCACTATCTGTTCATTATATGGACTATCACTGGTGGATAAGAGTAGAGAACATCCCAAAGCATTTTATAAGTATTAAGAAGGGCGGCACTGTGGTGCAGCGGTAGAATTGCTGCCTCATAGCGCCAGAGACCCGGGTTCAATCTTGATTAAAGGTGCTGTCTATAAGGAGTTGAGGAAGAAGGGTCTCGACCCGAAACGTCGCCTATTCCTTCGCTCCATAGATGCTGCTTCACCCACTGAGTTTCTCCAGCAATTTTGTCTACCTTCGTCAATAAGGAGTTTGTACCGTCTCTCCGTGATTTTCTCCAGTTTGCTCCCACACTCCAAAGATGTACAGGTTCGTAGGTTAATTTGGATTTGGTAAAATTTGTAAATTGTCCCTAATGAGTGTAGGACAATGTTAGCGTATGGGTTTATCACTGGTCGACTCAATGGGCCTGTTTCTGTGCTGTATTTCTAAACTAAACTAACGATAATGAACAGGAAAAGCAGGACCTGAAATCAGTGCCTAGAGCCAGACGATATATGAGAGGTCTTAAATGTAAATCTCTCACCTGTATTCACCAAGGATTGTAATTGAAGATTGTATACCGTATTGTAACTGGAGAATTCAGGTGGGGTGAGGAGATGAGATTGTAGAACATGTTATGATGAAAATGTTAAATGTCTTAGCAGCTCAAAGAGGGATAAATCCCAGGCTCCTATGGGAAGCAAGGGAGGAGATTGCTGGGGGCTTAACAGATTTTTAAATCTTTGCTGGCTGCAGGTAAAGTGCCAGATGACTGGAGGGCAGCAACTGCATTCAAGAAGAGCAGCATGGATAAACCTAATGAGCCTAATGTCGATGGTTGGGAAGTAATTGGGAAAAATTAAGAGAGACAGGATTAATTTGTACTTGGTAAAGCAAGGATTAGTTAAAATACTCAGCAAGGAATATACTACCTCCACAGGCTTCTATTTTATAAAAGGCTGGTTAGGCCACGGATGGAATATTGTGTACAGTTCAGGACCGCATACTAAAATAAAGACTTGATGGTTCTGGAGAGGTTGCAGAGGCGATTCATCAGGATGAAGCTTTTTAGTTTTGACGAGAGACTGGATAGGCCGGGTTTAAGTTATTTGGAGTGGAAGAGTGCTGTGGCAGTCCCAAGGGAAGAATACAAACATATGAGGTGTATACAAAGGGTAGGTGGTAGGAAACCTGCCCCTATAGTAGAGGTATCTAAAAGTAGAGGGCAAGGATTTAGGGTAAGAGGTTGTGTTACAAAAAAAAATAACTTTAGTCCACCAACATTATTATATAATTTATTTTAAGTGGTGACTTGATGGGAGAGTGCACGAGGAGAGTGAAACTCCAGATTCTTGCCAGCTGTAATTAAGCAACTGAACCATCCTATCAACAGCGTGAGTGTGGGCCTGAGCTACCATCTACCTCATTGGAGATCCTCGGACTATCTTTAATCGGACTTTACTATACTTTATCTTGCACTAAACTTTATTCCCTTTATCCTGGATGTATTTGATTGTCATCGTATATAATCTTTCCAGTGACTGGATAGCACGCACCAAAAACGATTTTCACTATACCTTGGTACATGTGACAATAAACTAAAGGTCAAGGTGTGGAAGACTGCCGATTCAATGCTGGTATATAGGTTTAGTATAGTTAGTCATTGAGGGCTAGCATGGACATGGTGGACTGAAGGGCCTTATTTTCTGTGCTGTATGATTCAATGATTAGCTTATGAGGAAGAAGGTGAGATATCAGAACAAGTGATCCCCAAACCCACCAAAAGGATCGTCACATTTATTCCTGGCCTGTAGCTTTAAGGTTCTTTTTGGTTTCCCCAAGAAGCGAAGGTTGCTTTCACCTGCCTTCCAAAGGTACAACCCCTTCGCTTGCTCACCTTGGAAAAAAACAACTCAGAAGGCTTTCCCCTTTCTACATAACACTGGCACGCAAATCCTAAAACTTCCGGGAACCGGAGGGTCAGATCAGACGCAGGAAACGCAGATAGCTGGCGACATTTTTGTTCTGTTTTATTTTCAAAGCTGAGCGAGAGAGAAAGAGAGGGAGGGTGTTCATTACATTTCCTCAAAATGGTGAAGATCTCGCTCCCCACGACTTTGGGGCAGAAGCCAGAAAAAGCAGAAGGCGACGCGGACAAAACCGAAATCCTTATCCCTGCGGCTGATGTGAGTCGATTTCAATGTTTGTCAATTACATGTAGGCAGCGTCACCGCTGTAAACGTGACACTCCGTCCACGGTCTAGTGGTACCCGCTTCCAAAGCACATCGTCAGATGTGGCAACAAACCAGGGAGGGTCTTTCATGTACCGCGAACTGTGGGAAAGGTGCAATACACTGCTTTGGGAAGGGGGTTGAATTTAACCCCGGCGCTGCCCTCTTGTTTTCTCTCCGTTCCCCTATTATCGGACAAAAGGATGAATTGTAAAGCTCTACTGAAAAATAGCATTCTCTACTGATCTAGTTTCAAGGCGAATACATTTTCTTTGTTATGAAGCTCATTCGCTAATGTTTAAGTCGACGTGCGTATCCTGAATTTCGATTTCTTAAATTCACTTTAATGACGTTATTGGAGGGAATTCCAGCTTTGGGTAATTTCTACTGCTCAGTGTATCTTTCGGTTTATAAAAACTCTGTGGTATATCGAAAACAATTTTAAATAAAAATCCAAATGATTAATTTGCCAGAAACGGCTTTCCGTTTGCAACAGGTTAAAATATATATAAATATAATATTTGACGCTAGTTATTTACAATCCATTAATTCCCCTCCTCCTGGGAGTAGTTAATAGGTTTGTTGTTTCAGGAACTGGATATATTTTCTTGGGTTGAATTACCTTGGGAAGAAATGACACCATTGTTTATAATTCAGTGGGAGGTGCTGATGGCTATAGTTTCAGACAGGAAGCTTTGGTGACAACACACGGGACCAAAAGGAAGGACTAAGACTATTTCAAAAGTAAATGCAGATGGAAAGGCAGTGTTTCATAAATAAATAGTGTTGTTCACCCCCTGTGGACCTTAGCCTTTGTTAAATGTTATTTCTTAAATTATTGACTAATTAGACACTTATTCAGTTAACGCAAAATAACTACAAATCATAATTCCCGTTTTTTTCCCCTTTTCATCTCATTATAGCAAACTCTTCCTCAATGGATAACACAAAGTTAAAAATCCCAGCTGAAACAGAAAATATTCTCTACTGATCTAATTTATAAAATCTCCAATATCTTGCAGTTAACTGCCGCATAAAGCAACATGCACAATAGATTAAAACAAAATGTCTTGTAGTTTAATTCATGTTTTAAAAATCTGTTGTTGGAATTATTAATTGATAATGATTATTGTCTACATAATTTCAGTTCTGACCCAAGTTTTTGCTTTGGAAAAATACAAAAAGTAATGCTATATTTCCTTCTGGTATGTCTAAAGTCATATTTCGCATCTGAATTCAATCTTTTAATTTTTCAATGTAGAGTAAAATAATCTAAAGGAAGCAGTTTCTGGCATTTAATACAATATTCCCCAGGCTTGATCGATAGTGCAGACCATAATGTTGCTACTGTCTCAATTTGGAGGTAGTCCTTATAGTAGTCCTTCCCCATGTCACAGTGCTCTATGCAATGTATCTAGTAGAGGTAGAATTGCATAAGAATTAATGCAAACCCTGATTAATGTAGCAAGATGGAGGGGGGTGAGTGTGGGGGTGCAAGCGGCGGGCGGGAGGGAGCGAGTGAGGACAGAAGATGGGGGGGGGGGGGGGGGGGGGGAGGAATGGTGGGGTGAATGGGTGGTCTAGAACCAGGAGTCACAGTCTCAAGATATGGGGTAAGGACTAAAGATAGACACAAATTGCTGGAGTAACTCAGTGGGACAGGCAGCAGCTCTGGAGAGTAGGAATGGGTGACGTTTCGGTTTGAGACCCTTCTTCAGACTGAGACTAGGGGGAGATGGAAACGAGAGATACGGAAGGGTAGATCAAAGGGGACAAAGATCACAGGAAATGTAGAATAGATTATTGGTAGAAAGATGACGACGAGGCATATAATGTAAAGTTTAATCAGATGGACAGTCAGACTGGTTGGAGAACTAGGAAGGGGGAGTGTGGAGAGCGAGAGGGAAAGCAAGGGTTACTTGAAGTTAATATTCAAACCGCTGGGTTGTAAGCTGCCCAAGCAAAGATGAGGTGCTGTTGCTCCAATTTGTGTTGGGCCTCACTCTGACAGTGGGGGTGGCCCAGGAAGGTCAGTATGGTAATGGAAGGGGGAGTTAAATTGTTTAGCAACCGGGAGATCAAGTTGGTTTAGGCAGACTGAGCGGAGATGTTCAGTGAAATGATTGCCGAGCCTGCGCTTGGTCTCGCCAATGTATAGGAGTCCACAGAGGATACATTAGATGAGATTGGATGAGGTGCAAGTGAACCTCTGCCTCATATGCAAGGACTTTCGGGGTCTTTGGACAAAGATAAGTGAGAAGATCTGTGTGTGCTCAATGGTGGTGAACTTATGGAACTTGATAGCAGCAAAGAGTGTAGGGGATCTCATGATCTAATTGAATAGATTAATGCAGGAGACAGAGAGATTATTCACAATAAAGTATCATGGGGTATATGGGGAGAGAGCTGGAATAAGGCACTGATACAGTGGATCAGCTGTAAATGTATTGAATTATATGCTCAAAGGGTTGACGTGACAACTGCTGCATTAAAAACAAGTTTCTGTGAATTTTTGTTACTATTAACCCTTTATTGAAATAGTGAATCAATATTCCATTCTCTGTCCTGCAACATACAATGCAGTATTTCGTTGCACATCTCCATAACTCAAAATATGATTTGCTGAATTTACAATTTCTTCAGAAACATTTGTGCATTCAAAACATTTCACCTTCAAATTTGACCCTGGCTTAAGATTGGATCATCTTTAGTCATGTCAGACATGTTTCTTTCAAAGGGGACCTTTAAATTGCATTGCTAGAGAGTAGCCAATGTTGTTCCTTTGTTTAAGAAGGAAAACAAGGCAAATCCAGGAAATTATAAAATGACGAGCCTCACATCAGTTATTATTAAAACTATTGACAAGTATTCTTATGGATAGGATTTCCTCATATTTGGAAGAGAGTGGGCTGATTAGGGATATCAGCATGACTTTCTCCTGGCCTGGTCATGTCTTACAAATTTGATTTCGTTTTTTGTTGAGGAGGTGACAAAGGTGATTGATGAGACAGAGTAGGGTAGTGGAATTTAATATGCCATTTGACAAGGTGGTTCTCGGTAGTCTGATCCAAACGACAAGGATGCATGGGATTCACAGTGCGTTTGTAGTTTGGATTCAGAACTGGCTTACACATAGAAGGAAGAGGGTAGAGGTGGAAGGGTGTTATTCTGGCGGGGGGGTCTATGAAAAGTGTTGTTCTGCAGTGATGATTGCTGGTACCTTTCTTGTTGGTGACAGGTTTTTTTACACAGCGAGTGGTGGGTGCCCATAACGTGGTGCCAGGGGTGGTGAAGCAGATCCAACAATGGGGATAGGAGGCTTTTTCATAGACATTTTATGGTTGAGATACAGTGGCTTGCAAAAGTATTCATACCCCTTGAACTTTTCCACATTTTGTCACGTTACAACCACAAACGTAAATGTATTTTATTAGGATTTTATGTGATAGACCAACACAAAGTGGCGCATAATTGTGAAGTGGAAGAAAAATGATACATGGTTTTCAAATCTTTTTACAAATAAAAAACTGAAAAGTGTGGCATGCAAAAATATTCAGCCCCCTTTACTCTGATACCCCTAAATAAAATCCAGTGCAACCAATTGCCTTCAGAAGTCTCCTAATTCGTAAATAGAGTAGAACCACCTTTAGAGATTGACAGATTCTTAATTAGAAAGGTCGGGTTGTGGGGAGAAGACAGTAGAATGGGGTTTGGAGGGAGAGATAGATCAGCCATGATTGAATGGCGAAGTAGGGCCGAATGGCCTAATTCTGCTAGAACATATGAAAAGGTTAAGTCTGTACTTGGACAATAACAACTTCAGGTTAATATAGAGACTCTAATGTAGTAAAATATGCAAAGGTGCTTCGCAGGGAGTTAACCAAAATTTGACAACTAACCACAAGTGGTCAGAATTAGAGAAGTGCTGTGTTTGGAAGGTTATAAAGCTAGTGAGATTACTGAAATGAAAGTAGACAGGACATAATAATTTGAAAACAAGGATGAAAATGTTAAACTCAAAGCATTGTTTAGTTAAATATAGCCAATATAGGCCAATGAGCATTGGAGCTATTTCCAATAAAAGAAAGTATATATCTCTCATTCCCATATCCCCTGAGTCTCAGAAGGATCTCGACCTGAAATGCCACCTTTTCCTTTCCTCCAGAGATGCTGCGGAATGACCCGCTGAGTTACTCCAGCTTTTTGTATCTATCATCAAAATAAAGTATTTGTTTGCTTTCATAGCTGATTGATCTCCTGTACTTCTGCCCTGGTAATTTGTCGACTTGCATTTCAAGGTTTCAGTTTTTCTTAACAATACCAGTAGTTTATCTTTTATTGATTATACATGAACCCTGTTTGCTTTCATTTGTTACCTTTCATTTCACCTGAATTAAATTATATTTATCACTTCTTTTCACTACCTGACCAATACATTGATATAATCCTGACACCTTTCCTTTTCACTCGCTGGCAACCACACAGGGATTTTTTCCACATTATCTGCAAATATAATATTAAATATTTAGGCAGCACAGTGGCATAGCCATAAAGCTCCTGCCAGAAACCCTGGTTCGATCCTGAGCTCTCTGTTCAGAGTTGGTACATTCTCCCTTGATCGCGTGGGTTTTCTCCAAGATCTTCGGTTTCCTCATATACTCCAAAGACGTACAGGTTTCTAAGTTAATTGGCTTGGTATAAATGTAAGAATGTCCCTTGTGTGTGTGGAGTAGTGCTAATGTGCGAAGATCGCTGGTTGGCGCAGACTCAGTGGGCCGAAGGGCCTGTTTCTGCACTGCATCTCTAAACTAAACTAAACTCGGACCACTCCCTACATTTACATCCAGATTACAATGTATATCATGAACGATACGCACTATACCATGAATCATACTCCAGTCACTAAAATACCGATAGCACAACACACCATAAGCTTCCTGTCAGTGAGTCTGTCTTCAATCCAAAATGTTGTATTACCTTGGGCCCTATGGGTTTTAAAACATTTTTTGTAACTAGTTCTACAATGTAGAGTTGGAGGGAAGGGTCTCAACCCGAAATGTCACCCATTCCTTCGCTCCATAGATGCTGCCTCACCTGCTGAGTTTCTCCAGCATTTATGTCTACCTACAATGTAGAGTCATATTTTTTCTGGCTCTTGATTGTTCACCATGAAATGTTTTGTAGATTCTAAATGTTCATGTACAAAATGAATCAAGCCCCCCTACAATTGTATAAACAGTCCCACTATTTACTAGAGCTATAATCGCAGGCAGTTTTGTCGTTATCGTTCTAATCACAAGACCAATCTGACTGAAACATTTGTCATCCCAGTTCTCCCAGTTGCCAAGTTTTGTGCTGCTTGTCAATTTGTAAAATGAAATATGATCTTGTTTTTAAGTTTTCTGCTTATAATTGTTTCAGTTATTACTGAAGCTGCACGATAGTTGGTCCCATTACCAATTAAAGGCAGTACTAGTGTTAATGTCAGTGTTAGTTTAGTTTAGTTTATTATTGGGACCTTTACCTCTGTACTCGTTCCAAGGTACAGTGGAAAGTTTTTGTTGCGTGCTATTGTCAGCTACTGGTTCTGGATGATCAGCGCCCCGCTCAACTACTGCAGCGTAGGTTCACAAAGTCAATTCCCAGGATGGCGGGACTGTCATATATTGAAAGAATGGAGCGACTGGGCTTGTATACACTGGAATTTAGAAGGATGAGAGGGGATCTTATTGAAATATATGATTATGAGGGGATTGGACACGCTAGAGGCAGGAAACATGTTCCCGATGATGGGGGAGTCCAGAACCAGAGGCCACAGTTTAAGAATAAGGGGTAGGCCATTAGAACGGAGATGAGGAAAAACTTTTTCACCCATTGAGCTGTGAATCTGTGGAATTCTCTGCCTTGGAAGGTAGGGGAGGCCAATTCCTGGATGCTTTCAAGAGAGAGTTAGATTGAGTTCTTAAAGATAACGGAGTCAAGGGATATGGGGAGAAGGCAGGAACGGGGTACTGATTGTGGATGATCAGCCATGATCACAGTGAATGATGGTGCTGGCTTGAAGGGCCGAATGGCCTACTCCTGCACCTATTGTCTACTTCTCCCATCACTCTGTCCAGTTGGCCTCTATCCCCCACCCCCCTCCTCTCGCTCAGTTACCGACATACTCCAACCTTGGAAGTGACAGCAGGTGAGGGGGAGGGAGCCCCATGGTGACCGTGCCTAGTTTTAAAGTGAAATGACACAAAGATCTGGAGGAATTGAGAGGGAACGGCAGTCATTGTAAGAGTAACTATGTAACCTTGAGATTGTACTTCATTAATCTTCAGGAAGTGAAATCCACATCTCTTGGCTGGTCTGGACTAAACATGACTGTTGGCTTGCCAATGTGGGTGACTGTGAACTGTGTCCATATTTCAAGGGCAATCAGTGAAGGGCAATAAACGTCAGAGTTCCTAGGATCAAATGAAAGAATTAACCTTTGTACAAAGGAGATCAAACTATGAATAGCACAATGCCTGGACCACTGCACAAATGCACATGACTCTATTAGTGTAGAAACTCATGGACAACCACAAACAGCTTTAGAATTCAATGTAAGTTGCTCGGTGTCAGCTGCAGGTCAGTGGTTAAGTTCCGTCTTGCAGCACACATAAACACTTCATTACACCCAGGCATATCTTCAAATCTCCCGACTCCACCCTATGCTTTGGGTGGTTTATCACACAGTTGATCCTGAATTAATCAGCCGCAGATGTAGAAATGTATTCAGCATGTGACAAAATGGTATTTGACAATCTTTTGCTCAAGTAAGCTGGAAATGAGCTACGATGCTGAGAATTACATTCCTCGCTCTGTATCTTTTCCTTTGCTCTATTTTTTTCGTTTAGTTAGTTGAGAGATACAACGTGGAAGCAAGCCCTTTGCAGGGCTGCCAACTCTCACGCATTGAGCGGGAGACTAATGCATTTGAGGAAATTCTCACGCTCCCACGCTGATGACAGAAGTTCTCACGCTCAAAAAAAATTACAAAACATATATGAATATATAAATAAAGACACTCCTCCACACTCACCAATGAGAATAGTTTTTTTGTCAGCGGGTTCCCCGTAAAGAACGAGCAATTTAATTGGCTTAAGCCCATCGCACACTATTTAAAATGGCAATGTAGACAAAAGTGCTGGAGAAACTCAACGGGTGAGGCAGCGTCTGTGTCTGAGTTTGACCCTTCTTCACACCCAAGCATTTCTCCAGCATTTTTGCCTACCGTTTCATAAATGCTGCCTCACCCGCATTCACATTCCCATGCAGATGGTGTGAGAGGTGAGATGCGGCCGTGGTCCCAGCACCGACGCCCCCCCCCAGGCACCGCTCACACCCCCCACCCTCACCTGTGGCAGCTCTGTGGCCGTCGGCCGCTCTGTCTACACCGCATGGAGTTGCCAGGAGCGACCCGGGTGAGTGGGGGCGTCGGTGCCGTCTCCGTAGCCGTGGGGATGAATCGCGCGCTATAGTTCCGCTCCGATGCCCGACTCCCGGGTCTCTGTCCCTCGCATCCCCCGGACCCCAGCTGGACACAGAGCATCTAGGCCGGCCCGCATTCCCGGCGCGGTGGGGAGAGAGGGAAATGCTCCCTGGACATCGCCAAGTCTCTGGTTACTCCGGGTGTTGTCGCCGCTTCACTGACGCACACTCTCACGCACAACCTAACACGCACTCTCACACACAACCTAACACACACCCTTAAACACACACAAAGTTTAAAGGGATATGGGCCAAATGCAGATAAATGGGACTAGTTTAGATGGGGCATCTTGATCTGCATGGACAAGTTGGGATGAAGGGCCTGTTTCCATGCTGTAAGACTTTTGGCGGGGCTGGAATTTTTTTTCACTTTGAAGAATGATTTGATAACTGGGATTGTATTCTCTGTAGCAACGGAGGTGAAGAAAATACTTAGTTGAGGTGAATAATATTATGAGAATAGAACCTGTTTCACTTAACAAAGAGTGTAGGAAGGAACTGCAGATGGTGGTTTAAACTGAAGATAGACACTAAAAGCTGGAATAACTCAGCAGGACATGCGGCATCTCTGGAGAGAAAGAATAGGTGATGTTTCGGGTCGAGACCTTCAGACTGAAGAGGTTGAAAACCAGCCATAAAACACAATGACTGGAGATGTGCGTTATCCAACTAAGGGCAGAAATTATAATCATGTGTTCATCTTTATTGACGTGACATGGTGGTGTAACGGTAGAGTTGCTGCCTTTGATCCTGACTACGGGTGCTGTCTGTACAGTATTTGTACATTCTCCTTATGACCACATGGTTTTCTCTGGATATTCCAGTTTCTCCCACATCCGAAAGAAGTGCAGGTTTGTAGGTTAATTGGCTTCTGTAAATTGTCCGTGGCATGTAGGATACAACTGGTGTAAGGTAGATTGCTGGTCGGTGTGGACTTGGTGGGCCGAAGGGCCTGTTTCCATATATATGTTTTACATATATATCTTAATTTCATTGATCCATATACGGTTGAATATGTGGCATTATTTTCGTCTTGTTTCTATAGACAAAAACATGTCTCACAAATCCCATTTAACTTTCCCTCTCATCTTATAAACCATAGAAACATAGAAATTATTAAGCCTATCAATATGATATGGCTGATCATTCAGTATCCCGTACTGCCTTCTCTCCATATGATCCCCTTAGGGCCAACATCCAACTCACTCATAGCCAATGAACTGGCCTCAACTACCCTCTGTGGCAGAGAGTTCCAGAGTGTGTGAAAAAAGTCTTTCTCATCTCGGTCTTAAAGGATTTCCCCCTTTCCTTAAGCTGTCTTGTCCTGGACTTATCGGGAACAATCTTCCTGCATCAGCCTGTCCAACCCCTCTATAAATTCCAGAGAGTATAAACCGAGTCTATCCAGTCTTTCTTCATAAGACAGTCCTGAATCCCAGGAATCAGTCTGGTGAACCTTTCTGCACTCCCTCTATCAATAATCAGATTTGGAGACCAAAACTGTACGCAATACTCCAGGTGTGGTCTCACCAAGACCCTGTACAACTGAAGTAGAACCTCCCTGCTCCATATAACCATATAACAATTACAGCACGGAAACAGGTCCTCTCGGCCCTTCCAGTCCGTGCCGACCATTTGAATGCCCTTTAGTAATTGATATTTCCACGCTAGAATAAACACTAAGACTATCTACCCCATCTATACATGGAATTACAATTAATTAAGAATTATGTATAAAATTATATCAGGTCTTCCCTTAGCTTCTGTTACTCCAAAGAAAAAGTTTGTCTAACCTCTTCTTGAAGCTATTCCTCTTCAATCCAGGCAATGTTCTGGTGATATACATAAAAAGCTGGAGTAACAGCGGGACAGGCAGCATCTCTGGAGAGAAGGAAAGGGTGACGTTTTGTGTCGAGACCCTTCTTCAGACTGGGTTCAGGATAAGGGAAACAAGAGATTACACAGGGGGAGCAGCAAGAGAGGATGTTGCATAACTCTCGTCAAAGAAAGGAGGAGATCTTCTTCAATGTAGACATACCTTGAGGATATTTCGCAGTGGAGCAGACAAACTGTGTAAGAAGGAACTGCAGATGCTGGTTTAAACCGGCTAGACACAAAAAGCTGAAGTAACTCAGCAGGGCAGGCAGCATCTCTGGAGAGAAGGAATGGGTGGCGACACAAAAAACTGGACCCGCATTCCTTCTCTCCAGAGATGCTGCCTGTCCTGCTGACGTACTCCAGCTTTTTGTGTCTATCATTGGTTTAGACAATAGACAATAGGTGCAGGAGTCTGGCCCGCACCGCCATTCAATGAGATCATGGCTGATCATCCCCAATCAGTACTCCGTTCCTGCCTTCTCCCCATATCCTCTGACTCCGCTATCTTTAAGAGCCCTATCTAGTTTAAACCAGCATCTGCAGTTCCTTCTTACACAAACGTTCCGGTGAACCTTTTCCGCAACCTCTCCCGAGCCTCCACATCCTTCCAGTGGTGTGATGACCAGAACTGCATACAATACTCCAAATGTGGCCAAAACACTGCAACGTGAATTCCTATCATTTATACCAAGTGTTCCGACTGATGAAGGCAAGTATTCCACATGCTTTCTGCTCCACCCGATCCATTTGTGTCGCCACTTTCAGCAAGTTAGCCCAACACCCTCTATACATCGAAGATAGACACAAAAGGCTGGAGTAACTCAGCAGGTCAGGCAGCATCTCTGGAGAAAAGGAATAGGTGACGTTTCGGGTTGAGACCCCTCTTCAGACTGAGACCCTACACCCCCTCTAATAATCAATGTTCCTGAGGATCCTGCCATTTGCTGTATAATATTTTCTTTCTGTTTTTTTACATTTTTTATTTTATTTTTTTATAATGAAAAAGAAAAAGAGAGAGTAGATAATAAAAGATAGAGAAACATGTGATATATAGTGTGTGCGAAAGAAAAAAGTGTGAAAAAAGAAAGTTGAGAATGAAAAAGAGAAAAGAAAGAAAAGAAGAGTAGAAAGTAAGAGATTAAGGAGATTGTTATCGATATTCTTGACCATCCCTCACCCAATCCTGAAACAATTAGCTTCTACGGTTTTATTGCACCATATGCTTCCACAAAATCGACAAATGGAGACCAACTCGTTAAAAATTGGTCTGATTTATCTATTAGGAGGAATCGCATTTCCTCAAGATGTGCTGTGTCCAACATGTTTGAAATCCACATTTTAAATATGTTCTTATATTTAACCTCTCACAGTGCACCATCTGGATTAAAGTCCATCTGTCATTCCTCTGCCCAAATTTCCAGCTGGGCTATATCCTGCTGCATCCTTTGATAATCTTTCTGACTACCCACAACGGCACCAATCTTTCTGTCCTCTGCAAGTTTACTGATCGGACCGTCTACATTTGTTATCCAGTCTGTTCTACTACCCGATCGAGGGGTATACCTCACGGGTGAAGCAGTTGTCCTGCTGCAGCCTTGAATCTAATCGATGTGTCTTTCACATGTGCCTCCACGTGCAGTTTTGCTTTATCTTTTGTTGAAGACAATGGTGGCACGGAGGCGCAGCGGTAGAGTTGCTACCATTCAGCGAATGCAGCGCCGGAGACCCGGGTTCGATCCTGACTACGGGTGCTGTCTGTATGGAGTTTGTACGTTCTCCCCGTGACCTACATTGGTTTTCTCCGAGATCTTCGGTTTCCTCCCACACTCCAAAGGCGTGCAGGTTTGTAGGTTAATTGGCTTGGTGTATGTGTAAATTGTCCCTAGTGTGTGTGGGATAGTGTTAATATGTGGGGATCGCCGGTTGGCGCGGACCTGATGGGCCGAAGGGCCTGTTTCCGCACTCTGTCTCTTACCTAAACTAATCCAAAGACAGACTTAGAAAGCACTTGGTGAATGAGGCCAGAATTGAAATGTTAAGCTGCTTACTTTTACAGCACGTAAACATAAAGGCCAACAGTTAAAATTAGAATCACCATTTAATCAGTTCAATTTGTCCTTGAGTGCAAAGTAAAGAGTAGGCTTTGGTTCATCACAACAATGGGGGTCACAGTGCTCGATGTATGTAGCTTAACTTCTAATTACTTTTCTGTATTCTAATCTTATGGATCTGCAAAGACAGATTCTGCGGCTTCCTGATATGAGGTGTGACTGAATCTCGCTTTTCTGCTGAATGAGAGTTGCTGATCCAGCACAAAGCTGAAGGAACCCATGTAGCCCCAAAGTAGGGGCAATTTCATTGGTAACATTTCATAGTTCTATTCACAAATATCTGCATTTTATTTTTCCTCCAAATTCTATTTGTGAATTAGATATAACCTTTACAGTAACATGTACGTTATTTAGTTTAGTTTAAAGATGCAGCGTGGAAACAGGTCCTTCGGCCCACTGATTCTACGCCGACCAACACTCACCTCGTACACTAGTTCTACCCTACACACTAAGGGCAATGTACTGATGACAATGAACCTACAAACCTGCATGTCTTCGGAATTGGGGAGGAAACCGGAGCACGTGGAGAAAACCCACGTGGCCACAGGGAGAATGTGCAAACTCCATACAGACAGCACCATTAGTGAGGAATGAGCCCAGGTTTTCTGGTGCTGTAAGCCAGCAACTCTACCGCTGCACCACTGCCTCCATTTGCTGTAATGTTTGTAGCATGGTGATCCATTAGGTTGCAGTTTAGCAAGTTAATTGTATCTACCAAAGTTTGGACTCATTACAAATTATACATTGTTCATTAATGCATATTACCTAAGAAAATATCAAAATAAAGACCATGTCCAGTGTGAATGAAGAATTGAAAGAAACGAGCAATCAAAAACACAAATACTATGGGTGAAATTAATGTGATTATAAGGTTATAAATCCCCAGGACCTGATAAAGTGCATCCTTGGATTTTCAATTAAGTGCCCATGATGACAGCTTGTGTAGTAAGGACACAAACAGCTGGAGTAACTCAGCGGGACAGCATTTCTAGAGAGATGTTTCGGGTCGAGACCCTTCTTCAACTGGTTGGTGCAGTAGCAAGTGTACCTCTGTCTCACCTGAAAGGACTATTTAGGATCCTTGGACAGAGTCGAGGGAGGAGGTATAGGGACAGCTGCTGCAGGGGAAAGTACCTGGGGAGGGGGTGGTTTGGATGAGAAAGGATGAGTTAGCCAGGGAGCTGCGGAGGGAACCGTCTCTGCAGAGACCGTCGATGCACTGATTGACATCTTCTGAAATTGGAGAGATTCTGAAATGGCCCCAGAGATAACAAATGTAACCTTGCAATGTAAGAAGTGAGGAAGAGAATGCATGGAATTATATGCCAGTCAGTCTGACATCAATAACACGGAACCAACACCTTTCAAATTTTCAGCATTTAAGAGTTGCTCCAACTTTCAATTTTTTTCTAACAAAGTGGATGAACTGATTATTAAGGAATTGGTAACATCACAATACACTTCGTAAATAGTAATAGGATTGGGAAGAGTTGGCATGGATTAGTGAAAGGGAAATCACTTTGCAACAAAGCTCTCTGCATCTTTTTTAGGAACTGCAGATGCTGGTTTCCAAAAACAGGTGCAAATTACTGGAGTACCCAGTGGGTCAGGAGGCATCTCTGGAGAGCAGGCTAGGCAATGCTTCAGGTGTGGTGAAGAAGGATCCTGATCCAAGATGTTGCTAATCTGTGTTCTCCAGAGATGCCGCCTGACTCGATGAGTTACTCCAGCTCTTTGTGTCTTGTTGCACTTATTTATTTAGGTTGTAATCTTAAATAGAGGCAAATGAGACCAGAAGAGAATGTTACGTTGATGTCATATATTTGAACTTCAAGAGAGTGTTAAACAAAATTAGAACACAGAATTTTGTGGGTAATAAACTGGTCTGGATTGAGGATTGGGCATCAAACAGAAAACATAGAGTAAGAATAAATAGTTCTCTTTTGGTTTGATATTCTGTGAGCAGTAAGAATAGTTGTCTGCATCCCAGCAGCTCACAATCTGTATCGGTGACTTGGATTTAGGCTTCAAGAAGGATATTCTCAGGCTGAGAATGGGCAGAATAATGGTGGATGGGGAAAACAAATGTCAGCTCATCCACTTTGGTGATTTTTAACTGTTGAGAATTTGAAAGGCATTAGTATTCAGATGTCCTTGTACACCAATTACTGAATATTATTGACACAATGTGCTAGAGTAACTCAGTAGGTTAGGCAGCATCTCTGGAGAACATGGATCAGTGACGTTTTAAGCCAGGAACCCTTCTTTAGTCCTGGCTTGAAACATCATCTCTCCTTGTTTTCCACAGATTCTGCCGGACCTGCTGAGGTAGTCCAGTAGTTAGTGTCTTTTTTTATAAACCATCATCTGCAGTTTCTTGTGTGTCCACTGAGGATGGTTGTGCAGGTACTACAAGAAACGTTCACATAAAGGGTGGTGGGGTATATGGAACGAGCTGCTGTAGGAGGTAGTTGAGGCAGAGACTATCCCAACTATTAAGAAAAGGTTAGATAGGTTCCAAGGTCAGTTCATTGTCACATGTAATAAATTAAGGTACAGTGAAATTCAGATTGCCATATAGTCATACCAATAAAGAACAACAAGACACCCAGATATTTTTTAACATGAATATCCATCACAGTGACCCCCCCACATTCCTCATGGAAGGCAAAAAAAGATCAATCTTCTTCCCTTCTTTATTTTCCCTCGGTTGGGGGCACTCGAACCTTCCATTGTCGTGGCGATCTTGACTCTCACAACTGGCAATCAAGCTCCCGCATCCGGGGGATCTCAGCTCCCCGCGCCGGGCGATCGGACCCTCCTAGTCAGGACTGGTCGAACCTCCTGCGGCTTGGAGCTTCCCGACATCAGCCTCTACCCGAGACTGCGAGCTCCTCGATGGTTGAAATCCGCAGGCCGCGGTTGGAGCGTTGATCCCAGGCAAGGGATCGCAGGCTCCGATGGTAAGTCAACGGCCCCGCGCTGGGGCTCAAAGTCAGCCTCGAGCAAGGCCGCCTGCTCCATGATGTTAGGCCGCAGAGCGACTGGCGATTAGATCTGGAATAAAAATCGCATCTCCGGCAAGGTAGGAGATTGAAAAAAAAGTTTCCCATGACCCACCCCCCACCCCCCACATAGAACAAACCAGAGAACATTATCACATATTTTTTAAACACACAAAAAATAACAAAAAAGACAAAAAGACAGACAGACTGTAGGCGAGGCTGCCATCGCTGACGGCGCCACCAGGTGGATAGGACAGGTTTAGAGGGATATGGAACAACGCAGCCAGGTGGAACTAGTGTTGGTTGGTTGGTGTGGGCAAGTTGGGTCGAAGAGCCTGTTTTCATGCTGTTTCTTTCAATCAACAAATTATCGGAGCTTGGAATGTATTGAACCCAACACAATCCAGTCCTCACTTGGATTTGGAGCGGGAAAATAAAGCAGAAGTCAATGCCTTGATTTTGTGTGAGGGATTTATAATGCAGGGAACACTGAATCCTGCTTTTAATTATTGACTCCTCCTTACCACTGGCTTTCCAAGAGGAATTGGGAATATGCCATGAATGTTGTCCTTGCCAGTGATAGCAAGGTCTCAAAAACGTACAACTGAAAACATGTTAAACCCTTGGTGATGATGCAGCACCCGAGTGACTTTGCTTTTCTGCAAGGAGCATTTGCTTACTGAAAGAAGATTTTAACATATTCTCATGGGATCAATGGAATTACATAAAACAGAATGCACATGCCAAAACATGTGTTTTTCTCTGACTCTGGTGATGCTGGTGAGTTAATCAAACAGTCAGGTCTTTCGCTGTTAATGTTGATTTTGCAAGTTTAGTTTAGACGTACAGCACAGAAACAGGCCCTTCGGCACACCAAGTCCTCGCAGACCAGTGATCCCCACACACTAACACTACCCTAAACACACACTAGGGCCAATTTACAATTTTACCGCTATTAACCTACGAACTTGTACGTGTTTAGAGTTTGGGAGGAAACCGGAGCACCCATGTAAGTCACGGGGAGAACGTACAAACTCCATATAGACAGTATCAGTAGTCAGGATCAAACCCGGGTCTCTGGCGCTGTAATGGGCCTGTCCCACTCAGCCGGTTTTTCAGGCGACTGTCAAGTCGTAGCAGGTTGCTGAAAAAAACGGTGACTGGAACGGCGACTGTCAGAGTGGAACACACGCACACATAAACACATCGCTTCCTTCAACAGCCAGTTATGCAGGCGGTGGGCGGGGGGGAGCGAGGTCTGAGTGAAATTCACATGGTGCAAAGCCAATGTGATACAGACACACACCACGATGAACAGGAAGGTTGGGGTTGTAATTAAGACGGTGAAAGCACAGTGTACGGGAAGGTTCACTTAAGTCCTTTAAAAGAGGGGGGGAGAAGGGGGAGACAACTTTTAAGAAGCCGTAGATGCACGGCTGTGAAGCTTGGCGGACATTAACATTACCGGTCGGTTATCCTTGGTTCTGAAAACTACTGTTTACATTTTTTTTCCCATTAAGTCCAATGAAATTCACCGGTGAGCACCGGTGACAACCTACGACCACCTGGCGACCCACTACCACTGCACCCACGTCACGAGAATTCTCACTACTCTCCATGGTGTCAAAATTCTGGTCGCCGCTAATTTTTCAACATGTTTTTTCAACATGGCGACCAAAATGAAGCCGCTACTGGTTACGAGAATGCGGGAACTACTCACCACCATGCAGACGACACCCCGGCAACCTCCGTCGAACATGTGGCGACCTTGTGGCCTAAAAAGGCACGTAAGTGGGATAAGCCCATTAGGCAGCAACTCTGTTTCTACGCCACTCTGCCACCCTAAAATTGTCACTCTAAAAAGGTTCTAAAATGAATTGCTTTATCAGTGCCCCTGTGTAAAATTTGCATATGCTGAGAGTGTGCCAGGTGCATTTTTCCTTTTACCGTAAATTCAAGCAAGATGCTGCACAGTGAAAGGTAGAAACGAGGAACTGCAGATGCTGGTTAGCAAAAAAAAGGCACAAAGTGTTGGAGTAACTCAGCAGGTCAGGCAGCAACTCAGCTGCACAGTGACATGCATACAACTTGCCGTTGCATTCTTCACAATACCTCACCCATCGATAAGGGCTGCAGAGAGAAGTGAGTTGAATGACCCAAATAAAAATTGAACATTTCTTTCAGCTGATCTGAGATTACATTAGGTTTGAATTAAATGGAAAGTTGAATGCTGAGTTGAATGCTCAGTCTGAATCGCATGGTTCCTGAGTACTTATTCCTTCACAATGACTATGTTTCTGATGAGTACATAACATACCATTCACAAATGAGAATCTAATGAGCCCCATGCTGTGGTCTCAATGCCTCGGAGTTTCAGTACACATTTCACAATGCAAAGAACATTTCCTTGCTAATTATAGTCTTTAAGAAACTCTGACATCATACAGCATATTTTCCATTGTGGTGCAAAATTTATTTCCTGAGAGGATCATAGTTTCTAGAATTAGTTTTGACGATGATGGAGTTGAGCAAAGCCATGTATTTCAGAGAAACACTTTGGCAACAGTAATATTCAAGGCAACCGTTGGTGGTAACGTTTCTACATACAAGATGATGCCACAATAGGTTGTCTCGATTACCTAGGTCATGTTGACCGAGCTGTTACTTAATTGAATAAGACAGCAGAAACCAAATAATCTTGCCATTTGTATACTTTTGTTCTGTCAATGTTTGTTACTACAGTAAATGTAAAGTTTTTGACTAGGAAGCTGTGATGTTTCATTTCTGAACAATGTCATTTTGTAGAAAGTTTTTTTAATTTAAAATCTTCCTGCAGCACTATTATTTTGAAAAATCAGCCTGAGATTGCAATGTTATATTTTCTATGTTATATAAATTGATTCCGTGGCGTACATCTTATCCAAGAGCTTTACAGTAAGCTAATGTAGTCCAGGGTACATGAATGAGAGCTACGACATCTTCACGAACTATCATGAATAAATCAAGTGTTCTTTTACTCAGCATTGAATGGGCTTGCATGCTTAAGGTTTAGCTTTAGCTTTATTAGTGTCACATATAGTGAGGTACGGTGAAATGCTATGTTGTATGCTCTCCCAACAGATCAGATGTACCATACATGGATGCAATCAGTTCAAACTCAAGTAAAATAGATAAGAGTAAAGAGGAAGATCCAGAGTGCAGAATACAGTTCTCAGCATTGTAGCACAGTAGTTCATTAGGCAAAGTCCAATGTCCTCAATGGGGCAGAGGTGAATTGAACACTACCCTGGTTTATGGAAGAACCATTCTGCCATTATCATTATGCCTGATAATGGAGGAGAAGAAGCTATAACTGAGTCTGGTGGAGCACACCTTCAAGGTTCCGTACCTTCTGCCAGATGGGAGCATGGAGAATGAACATTCTGCTTTTTCATTCTGTTGTGGAGATTAAAGCTTTTCAGTGACTGTGTGTGCCAATTTGAAAGAGCAGACGCTGTGTTCAGTATAAATCACAGGCCTCGCTATTTTTGCCAAGGATTGTTTTGGATTTTTGACATTTTCTTTGTTAAATTGAGTATCTTTACACTGATGTGTTTGTTTTCAGGAAGAGCAGCTGTGACGCTGAACCGTTGAGCATGCACCATGTTGTTACTGTATTATCCAGCTCCAACTGATGACTAATTGTAGCTAAAATAAGACACACAGTGCTGGAGGAACTCAGCAGGTCAGGCAGCATTTCTGGAGAACATGTATCAATGACGTTTTGGGTTGGGACCATTCTTCAGGCTGACTTTGTGTTGAAGTGTAATTGCTGAGGGGACGGTTCAAATTATGATATACAGTGCAGCAAATATGATGCAGGATAGTAAATTTTGTCAGATTGGACATTAATCTCACAGGAACAGGCTAAGCAAAAGAAAAACGGTTCAATTGAACAATGACTCGTCCATTGATTCTTCCTGCTTCCGATGGCACGGTAGCACAGCAGTAGAGTTGCTGCCCTACAGCGGAAGATATCCAGGTTTGATCCTGACTCCAGGCGCTCTCTGTATGGAGTTTGTACATTACCATTATGACCGCGCGGGTTTAATCGCTGGGTGCTCCAGTTTCCTCCCACATTCCAAACACATGCAGGTTTATAGGTTGATTTCCTTCTGTAATTTGTCCCTAATGTGTGGGATAGAACTAGTGTACGAGTGATCGCTGGGTCAGCATCAACTTTCATTTACATAAGTAAGAAAAGGAAACTTTTTTTGTAGCACAGCTTGAATATTGTGTCACAATGACTCAATATTCTGGATGTGTTCTGTCATCCATTTTTTTTGGTAAAATGTTTCCCACCAGAGATGGAAAAAATATAGTTATCACCGTAAATTTTTTATGTAGTTCATTAAAAAATTAAATGTTACATTGGAGCTTAAAACTGATAGAGGAGTGAAAATGTGAACCTGTGGAGAACATACAAACTCCATACAGACAGCACCCATAGTCAGGATCAAACCTGGGTCTCTGGCGCTGTAAGGCAGCAACTCTACTGCTGCGCCACCGTGTGCCCCCTCTTTGAAGTTTCATTAAGAAATAGAAAGAAAAGATATAGATATTTTAACATGGAACTCACATTCATAAATCATGAGATGATATACTGCGGACTTTTATTTGTAAGGTGAAAATAAAGATTTGTGAATATTTTGACCTGTGAGTCTCAGATCTTTATTAGCAACATAGTTCTGCCATGTTTTTGAGATAAATGATTCACCAAATTAGTTCTTCCTTCCAAATATATATTTTTAAATCCTTAATTCAGGACTTGAACTGTACTGACTCATCTTTCTCTATGGTAATACAAACCTCATGACAAGGCTGTGAGGCTGAATCTGGAAAGATAGTTTTCTGAACCAAATGATAAACTTCAACATCATTAGAGGTACCTGGTGCCTTCAGCCTGTCTTGTGATGCCGGATAGACACAAAATGCTGGGGTAACTCAGCGGGACAGGCAGCATCTCTGGAGCGAAGGAATGGTTGACGTTTTGGATCGAGACCCTTCTTCAGACTGATGTCAGGTGAGTGGGCGGTACGGAGATAAAATGTAGTCGGAGACAGTATGAACTGGGAAGGGGGGGGATGGAGGGTGAGGAAAAGCAAGGGCTAATTCAAGTTAGAGAAGTCAATATTCATACCGCTGGGGTGTAAGCTGCCCAAGCGAAATATGAGATGCTGTTCCTTCAATTTGCACTGGCCTCACAATAACAATGGAGGAGGCCCAGGACAGAAAGGTCAGTGTGGGAATGGGATGGGAATTAAAGTGCTGAGTAACCGGGAGATCAGGTAGGTTTAGGTGGACTGAGCGGAGGTGTTCAGCGAAACAATCGCCGAGTCTGGTTGAATTAAATTATTCCTCCTCAACACCTGGAACAGCGGATGCAGTAGATGAGGTTGGAGCAGGTGCAAGTGAACCTCTGCCTCACTTGAAAAGACTGTCGGGTCCTTGGATGGAGTCGAGGGGGGGGGGGAGGTATAGGGACAGGTGTTGCATCTCCAGCGGTTGCAGGGGTAAGTGATGCCTGATGCCGGGATTGCGTTTGCAGAGTTCATATAGTCATTAATTTGACAGATAATTAATGGTGTGGTGAAGTCCTTTGAGAGGCTGATCATGGTGAAAATCAACTCCTACCTCGACAAAAACCTGGACCCACTGCAGTTCGCTTATCGCCACAACAGATCAACGGTGGATGCGATCTTGCTGGCCCTCCACTCCGCTCTGGACCACTTGGACAACAAAAACTCATATATCAGGCTGTTATTCATCGATTACAGCTTGGCATTTACACAATCATCCCCTCCAAGCTGGTTACCAAACTTGCAGAACTGGGTCTCTGCGCATCCCTCTGCAATTGGATCCTCGACTTCCTCATTCACAGACCACAGTCTGTTCGTATTGGTAGAAATGTGTCAGACTCAATAACAATCAGCACGGGAGCACCTCAAGGCTGCGTGCTCAGCCCCCTGCTGTACTCACTCTATACTCATGACTGCGTAGCTGGTCATAGTGCGAACTCCATCATCAAGTTCGCTGATGACACCACTGTTGTGGGACGTATCACTGATGGGGATGAGTCAGAGTATAGAAGAGAGATCGAGCGACTGTCCATATGATGCCAGCACAATAACCTGGCCTTCAACACCAGCAAAACCAAGGAACTGATTGTGGACTTTGGAAGGAGTAGGATGGGGACCCACAGTCCGGTTAATGTCAAAGGGTCGATGGTGGAAAGGGTCAAAATCTTCAAATTCCTGGGTATGCACATCTCTGAAGATCTTTACTGGTCCGAGAACACAGATGCAATTATTAAGAAAGCTCATCAGCACCTCTACTTCCTGAGAAGATTACGGAGAGTCGGTCTGTCAAGGTGGACTCTCTCTAACTTCTACAGGCGCACAGTAGAGAGCTTGCTGACCGGTTGTATCGTGGCTTGGTTCGGCAACTTGAGTGCCCTGGAGAGGAAAAGACTACAACAAGTAGTAAACACTGCCCAGTCCATCATCGGCTCTGACCTTCCTTCCATCGAGGGGATCTACCACAGTCGCTGCCTCAAAAAGGCTGGCAGCATCATGAAGGACCCACACCATCCCGGCCACACACTCATCTCCCTGCTACCTTGGGGTAGAAGGTACAGGAGCCTGAGGACTGCAACGACCAGGTTCAGGGATAGCTACTTCCCCACAGCCATCAGGCTATTAAACTTGGCTCGGACAAAACTCTGAACATTAATACCCTTCCATCTGTTATTTGCACTTTATCAATTTATTCATTCATGTGTGTATTTATGTATATAATGGTATATGGACACACTGATCTGTTTTCTAGTCAATGCCTACTATGTTCTGTTGTGCTATGCAGGGACACATGACAATAAACTCTTTTGACTTTGACCTTGATGCTTAATATTTGGAATTGCACGGACTCAATATAGTGTTAGGAACTGTTCACAAGTACGTACACCTTCTCGTTCTAATATGAAAGCAATCAGTCCTCTATAGTTGATGCTCAAGATTTTTTTTTTTTTTTGATTTTTTTATTATAGAAACAATATATACAGAGTACACTCTTATGCGGCATTAAAAATTATATAATATACAAAATTATATAATATTGATTATTAATTGATACTGTTTGTGTTATTTGTAATGTTATCCATTATACATTTCCTGGTTATTTATTTTGTATGATTGGGAGTGTATGTAGTATATTCCTAAAATAAGCAATATACTCATACTTCTCATACCACACATATTTCTTCTAATTACCAAATACAAATCCCCCCTAATATAACTACATAATACCCAATCTTAACCAAACTTCTATGATATTCATGATATTTTCATAATATTAAGAGTGTTTGTATTATTATTAACTTTATATTTCAAAATTATTATATAGTTGAAAATGCGCAATTTTATATAATTACAAATTTAAGACATCTATAATATTTTCATACAACTAATAATATGTATATTCATACTAATATTAAGAATATATATAATATGTTTCTATACTTTTTTTCCTACTTAAAGATAGAAAGATAGAGATAGAAAGTAGAAAATAGAAAAGAAAATGTGAAAAGTTTGGTGGAGATTAAAATATTACTCAATAATCCGTTCTTGGAGATACATTCATGATTTATTATATGTATTTCTTCATCCATTCAGATATTCAGGCCTCAGTCAAGTCCCCGCGCCGAACCATTATGACCCTGTAAATATTTAATGTATGGAGACACTTCACTTGGAGAGATGCTCAAGATTTATTCTCCTGTTTTAGAGGAGGATCGATGGTAGTACTGTTGGAATGCTGTCAAAATCCCACAACATAAAGAAACCTGTTGAAGCATGGTGTCAGTGCTGAGTCTTTAAAATAACTCTTTGATTGATTGATAGGCCATAGCCTGAGAATTAAAGGACGTTCTTTTAGGAAGGAGGAGGAGGGGAAATTTCTTTAGTCAGAGGGTCGTGAATCTGTGGAATTCATTGCCACGGGAGGCTGTGGCGTCAAAGTCAGTGGACATATTTAAGGCAGAGATAGATAGATTCTTGATTAGAAGGCAGGAGAATGGGATTAGGAGGGAGAGATAGATCAGCCATGATTGAATGGCATAGTAGACTTGATGGGCCAAATGGCCTAATTCTACTCCTATCACTTATGATCACACATCGCGGCTTTTACTTTGTTTTGTCCTTGCAATTTTCTCTCCTTTAAAATTGTAGCATTGCTTCTCAATCAGTGATTTGTGTAAGGGATCATAATGTTGTCACTGTTTAATGCTGCTATGGCGAGAAATAGGAGAAGAAATAGTGAGGAACTCAGATCCTTGCATTGGATGGATAAGATCTGATCCATGGGTAGAACAACAAGAAAAATATTTGCATTATTTTTTGGATTGATAGGGATATGAATGCAGCATTTAGTGCAGACCCTTCACTGCTGTCCGGACCTGGGCATAATCCTAACCTTCGATGCAGCCTGTGTGTAATTTGTAATGTCCCTGTCCCACTTAGGAAACCTGAACTGAAACCTCTGGAGACTTTGAGCCCCACCCAAGGTTTCCGTGCGGTTCCAGGAGGTTTTTGTCAGTCTCCGTAATGGTCGAAAGTGGTTTCCGTTTTAAAAATAGGTAATTTTTTAGTCGAAGCCGGTTGCGATGCTGGTTGAAGGTGGTTGCCGGAGGACAAAAGCCTCCGGGAACCGCACGGAAACCTTGGGTGGGGCGCAAAGTCTCCAGAGGTTTCCGTTCAGGTTTCCTAAGTGGGACAGGGGCGTAAGCATACAATGTGTCCGCTTGGATTTTTGTCATGGGCTCTTGTCTCCTTTTATATGCCAAAGATTTGATGGAAGGATAATGAGCTGTTCTTAGTTAGCACTCAGTGTAGGTAAGTGACAAAAGAATCAGAGGAGTTGAAGAGTATGTAAGACTCAGTGCTACACGGGAAACAAGAGGAAGTCAGACTGATGGTATGTTGCTCCATTGGGAGTCAATGTCCTCCTGTGCTGTAATAACAAAATAAATATACAAACTAGAATTCACTTTTAGCGTCCCGCTTAACAGAATTTCTTTCTTGTTTAAGTTAAGAATTTTTAAAGAGTTTGGTAGAAGTTTAACCCATTAAACATAGTCTTTAGATAAAGAGAATGCTCTCTGGCTGTGTATGGTTTAACTTTCAGCTCTATGTAAAATAGCACTTTTCTTTAAATTAGATTAGTTTAGAGATACAGTGCAGAAAATAAGGTGTATTCATACACATGGACACACAATTTCCATGAGGTTCCCAGTTTCTTACTAGCACTGAAGTGTGCAATTGATGAAAAAATAGTCCAAAATTATTCACACAAGCAGCAAAACAGGAAGTGAAAAAACAACTATCTTATTAATATTTTACATAGTTTAACATAAAGTGGATTAAAATTTGAATTGAGGGATTAAGGTGAAGTCTGTAGTATCACCTTTTGTGGTGTGTTACCATTCTTCCTCCGAATTCTCTTGCGAGATCACATAAATTGTCTATTTAAAGATAGCGGATGTCGGGGATATGGTGAGAAGGCAGGAACGAGGCACTGAATGTGGATGATCAGCCATGATCACAGTGAATGGCGGTGCTGGCTTGAAAGGCCGAATGGCCTGCTCCTGCACCTATTGTCTATTGCCTATTGTCTAAATTGTGTCCCATTCAATGGTCAATGGTGCTTTATTGCTTCAGTTATTGGATTTGTTGATTTAATTTTGAGCCCAAAATCTTACGAGGCAATAAGGAACTGTTCCCTCATCTGTGGATACTTAATATATCTATACAGGTACAATAAGGCATGTTCTCATTGTTAAGCTACCAGATGATTTACAAAATTCTTAAGGGGTTGGACAGGTTAGATGCAGGAAGATTGTTCCCGATGTTGGGGAAGTCCAGGACAAGGGGTCACAGCTTAAGGATAAGGGGGAAATCCTTTAAGACCAAGATGAGAAAGACTTTTTTCACACAGAGAGTGGTGAGTCTCTGGAACTCTCTGCCACAGAGGGCAGTTGAGGCCAGTTCATTGGCTATATTTAAGAGTGAGTTGGATGTGGCCCTTGTGGCTAAGGGGATCAGAGGGTATGGAGAGAAGGCAGGTACGGGATACTGAGTTGGATGATCAGCCATGATCATATTGAATGGCGGTGCAGGCTCGAAGGGCTGAATGGCCTACTCCTGCACCTAATTTCTATGTTTCTATGATCGATGTAATGGAAGATGCATCATGCGTGGCCCACAATGCTACTTGGCATATATATCTGTGTCACTTGATGAAAGTTGTGCACTGGTGGCCCAGGCCTTACATATTTTTTCTTTTTTTCAGGACGTGCAGACTGTCCCTGCAGGAACTCGGACGCCCACCCTGAGTCGCATTTTATGTGTTACAGTTGCATTGGTTATTCTGCTTTCTACAGTGGTCTTGGGGATAATCTGTACCTATAAGTACTACCATCTTACTCAGGTACGGCATACATTTCATCCTTGTCTAACATTTGATGATTCCTAAAGAATGCAAAGATGTTGCTTGATAACTTTAAACATAGAAAAGGCTTCAGCATCAGTGAGTGAGTGGCATTGATTAGCAAGGGGTGACAGGGCTATTTTCTATCCATCACTTTTATACTAAAACTTTAGAGCATTGTTTTCTTCGAACCCGTTCTGTGCATGTCACAATTTTTAAAATATGTTTGCTAAACATTAGGGATTTTGTGTGCATACATGATAGTGTACTTATGTAAATTTGTCCCAGATCACCGTGTGCTTAGGACACATGCAGAGACGCATATCAATTGTTATTCAGTGCCTTACTACAATCATTTGGGACTTGGTGAGATCATGTCTGGAATCTTGCATGCACTAATCCTTCAGCCCACCATGTCGACCATTCCACGCTAATTCTATGTTATCCCACTTTTTCGGCCACTCTCTACACACGAGGAACAATTTACAGCAGCCAATTTAACCTGAAAACCCGCACGTCTTTGGGATGTGGGAGGAAACCAGAGTACTCAGAGGAAATCGACGGGGTGACTGGGAGAACGTACAAACTCCACACTGACGGCACCTGAGGTCAGGATCCAAACCCAGTCACTGGCGCTGTGGGACAGCAGCTCTACCAGCTGCACCAACTGTGCTGCCCTAGAAGAGGAGGTGGTTGCTTTTGATAGAATGCAGCAGGAATTCACCAGACTGGTTCACCAGGTGGCAAGTTGGTTATCTGAGGAGAGACATAGAGAACACAAAGTGCTAGAGTAACTCAGCAGATCAGGCAGCATCTCTGGATGGATGATGTATTTGGTTGGGACCCTCCTTCAGACTCTCCGACGTGAGACAGAGTATGTCAGCCTTTCTTCTCTGGAAATTAGAAGAATGAATGCTGGCCTCATTTGGAACACCCAAATGTCCTGCATGGTTGATACCTGTAGGATTATATGAGGACGACTCGTGTTGGTCTCTGAAATTAGACAATGTTACATCCACTCTATTTCACCACTGGTTGGCCCAACCTACTTTCGCAGCCAGCCTGCATTTGCTTTATTGCTGCAGACCAATCTTTGCTGAACAAGGTGAGGAGGGGTTGAATGTTCTGGACTGGAATGAGGAAAACGACTTCTTGTCACTGAGAGTGGTCTATCTTTGGCATTCTCTACCTTGGCCTCAACCATGGAGTTCATTCAAAACAGATCGATAGGTAATATTTAGGTTTACCTTTGAGAACTAAATCAAGCGATATGGGATACAGGGATAGGACAGGAAAATGGTGTCTGAGGTAAAAGATCAGCTGTGATTATGATGACTGGAGGGATAGGCTTATGGGTGAATGGTCTGCTATTTATTACAGTATAAATTACAGTATAGTGTATTTGTGGGCTGTATGTGCATGGTTCATGAATGGCATTGGTTTTAATCAAAGAAGCAGATGTCATTGAAGGATTAAGCAGCCTATTCTTTATGCAGTGATCTTGTATACTTTGGGCTCCTTTTTATTTTCTCTATGGGTTTGATCGTCTGGACACATCACATCATTACTCACCAACATACTCGTAATTGGTATCCATTCCTTGTTGATGCCCTCAATGGCACTTTAGGTATTCCCACCACTAGTTCTGCTCACCCACCCAACTTCCCCACAATCTCCTCCCCTGCACTACTGCTTTGCTGTGTACCCACAGTCGCCAATCACTTCCTTGTATCCCTTCCCAAGTTGCTTTATTTCCTCTCCAATTTCCACTTCCTCCTCCTATATCCTCTCCCCATTAATCAAATCCTCCCCTCTCCCCCATAATATTTTCCTCCTGATTATCGTACCCCACTAATTCCATCCATCCAGTCTTCCACCCAGCAATCTCTACCCAATACCATGTTGGGAAGATGTACTTATGCATTGAACAATAAACTCGACTTGAGAGCAGAGAGGAACTAGCACTTGTGCACGTCTGAGTATTTCAGGGAGGTTTGGCAGTGCACAATGCTCCAGGCGTTGTGTGAGGTGGAATATGTGGAATCCAACAACAATCTTGCTCTATGTCATATTTCCAACCCGTGAAACCATTGCTCGATTAATTTCTAATCATTTCCTCCACCGAGTGCGTTGCTGTGATGACCTGAGTTTCTAGTAGCACCTGCTATTGCCTCTGTGAATGTTATTGAAACGTGATCTGATATAATTGATACAGGCCAAAACCAGCTTACCGGCGATGTTCGAAGGATTTACTGGAAGTCCTCAGATTTGTTAACAACACTCTTTCTTTTGTTTAATTTACATAATACGAGGTGGAAGCCACTCTTGGTTCAATTTGCACTTTGTTGTACCTTTGCAGAAGCCCCATTCGCCACCTTCTTTTATTTTGCCCCCATAACAACCAAACCAATTTCCTCTTCAGACGTCATCCTCATCTCGTCAAATCCAAGTCTGTCCATGATGCCATCAGCTGATGCTGTGGGGTATGTCTGTAGAAAATGGAGCAAAATACAATTGTTAATGAAAAGGCGGTCTTATCATCAAAAAGGTCTCCAGTTATATTTCACCTAGGAAATCTCAAACACTATTCAATAAGGATGAACATTAGGAAATTGCAGAGAATTGTGGACGCAGCCCTGACCATTACACAAACCAACCTCCCTTCCCTTGACTCAATTTAAACCTCACTCTGCCTCAGCGAGGCCGGTAGCATAATCAAGGACGTATTGCACTCTGGCCACTCCCTCTTCTCCCCGTTCCCATTTGGCAAAAGGTATAGAAGTGTGAAAACACACACCACCAGATTCAGGAACAGTTTCTTCCCAGCTGTTATCAAGCAACTGAACCATCTTACCAACAAGTAGAGAACAGTCCTGAACTACTATCTACCTCATTGGAGACCCTCGGACTATCTCTGTCTTTGATCGGACTTTACTGGCTTTATTTTGCACTGAATGTTATTCACATTATGACCTTTATTATGAATCAGTAAGCTGTGGACGGCTCGATTGTGATCATGCATTGTCTTTCCGCTGACTGGGTAGACTACAACAAAAGCTTTTCACTGTACCTCGGTACACATGATAAACTAAACATCGGAAATGTAGCCTGTGTGGCGTCACCCTAAACTCAGGCCACTTATGCTCGAACCCTCGTCAGGAGATACGAGGGCGGGCACGTGACTTCATGGGCTAGAGGGAGTGTCCTGGTACTTAAGGTCTCTTACCTCGAGACCTACGAGTCAACAGGTAGCTGAGCCCGAGAGTACAACCTCGCTCAGCTACAGCAACATTGTAATATGGTTAGCGCACCAACTTAACGTGTCACCACTGAATAAACAACACTTTGAACCTGCCTGACGTCCCACCTTTATTCACCACGTATGGTGCCTCTACACCTGTGTGCTAGTGTAAGAAAAACAGGCAGATAATTTCCGCATGGTAAGATTTCATAATATACCAAACGCTATAGACTACATGACCTTTTAGATTAGAATTAGAATGCTTTATTGTCATTGCATGTGTCACATGCAACGAGATTTAGTGCTAAGGATTTAGGCATAGGCCAGGCCAGTAGTTCTCTCATTAGATCTGTCACCCCACCTGAGTAATCAGATCTCTGTGTCTATATCACAGAGACAAGGAGAATAGAATGGAGTCCTGGCAAGAAGTAGAATGAGAGGTCAACAGTTTGGGGACCAGTGGGCCTCAGGAATTCTGCTTCCTATATTTTTCTAATACATCAAAGCAATCACGGGACATTGGTGGGATCTACTTTGCTGGATGTCCCTAGTCTAATTGTTCTTTTCCATTGAATTAGTTTCTGTTGTCGTCTACTATTCAACCAAAAACGCTTTCGGCAGAGATATCAGTCTTCCTTTTAAGACATTGAGCTATTTTGAGATTTAGGAAGAGACGACAGTGAAATTGACTTCAAAGTAATGATACAAGAAATTAGATTGGAGGTTGGAATTAAAAATTAGGATGAGACTAGGAATGCCCCCTTTATCTACCTGACAATCTTTTTTTTGAAAATCTGTGAAATGGCTGGATTGATGATATATGGAAAGTCAGGAAAAGGCTTTTTGAGAAATTAATTCCCATTTGGCAGAGCTATAATTCGTTGGTGCTTTAAAATCTGCCTTTGAAAATCGTTCCTTAAATGGAGTGAATTTCAAGGGCAGAGTACAAAGTGTTGACTATCAGAATATAATACATTTAGCACTGCCATCTGAGAATGAATTTCTAGACATAACGCGTTATACTCCCTTCCATGTTTCCATTTGGAATGGATTCAGCAGAGGATGTTTCATGCTTGTTAACTACACTGAAGATTTCCAACACTGGTTTCTATACTTTGTATAGGCCCCGAGAGATAATTTTTTTCGCTGTACGGTCCTGTATGACGAAGACGCCATCTCTGTACAAAACAGAGGGCGGCTGCAACTGGAGGAGGATGTGGAAATTCGTCTGGATGATGACGTTGAGCTGATCAATGTCCCTGTGCCTGAGTTTGAAGGTGGAGATGCTGCCAACATCATCCATGACTTCTACCAAGTGAGTAATGAACTAGATACGTGGGGTTGGAACAAATCTAAAAGTAATTTGATTGGTATGAAGGGAAAAAACCAAAAGAAGCATTGGTCGTTACCTTCCAAACTTGAAACACAGCCTCGGATTTCTTGCATCTCCTTGGTGATGCAAGTAATCTGTGCTTCATTGGAAGGGCATAGCTTCATTCAGTCATTTTAGATCGTTTTGGTTCCTTCTAATGTCCTATATTTAGTCAAATGAGAGAGATTTTAAGCCAAGGGCAGCTGTGTTTCCAAACAAATAAGAGAAAATATCAAGGAGTGGGAATGTTCTGAAATATGTGCTGGTTTCACAGGAACAGGGATAGTTATGCACTAAATTGGTTTGAGACTACCCATGGAGCCTGTCATTGGGAGCCTAAATCTCAGGAGGATGGTAGAAAATTGCCAGAAGTAAGAAGGGAGATTTGGCCTAATAATTAAGCTTTTCACTTCTGTTTAAATTTGTTAAATCCAATCTACAATGCATTTGGAAGCAGAAGAGAAAATAACTTTCAGTACAGGGTATATGGGTAGGACAGGTTTCGAGAGAAATGGGCCAAACGCAGGCAGGTGGAACTAGTGTAGATGGGACATGTTGGTCAGTATACAAGTTGGGCCGAAGGGCCTGTTTCCACACTGCATTACTCTGACGCTGTAAAACAATAATTGCCTTTTAATTGCAGAGTTTGACAGCTTACCATGACCTCTCTTTGGATAGATGTTACATCATTGAGCTCAACAGAACCATTATTTTGCCACCTCGCAATCTCTGGGAGCTGCTTGCAAAAATGAAGGCAAGTTTATTTTGTTGGCACTCAATGAGATCTATAAGGTACTTTGTTTTAACTCTGCAGCACAATGAGTCTGGGCTGATCACTAAACACACAGTTTTATACCAATCCTATCCCCATATTTAATATTTTCTCTACATTCCCATCAAGTCCTACCCCCCACCTCCCCAGATTCTGCCACTCCCCTACACAGCAGTGGTAAATTACAATGGTCAATTAACCTAACAACCTAATGTAGCAGTGAGGAAGAGACACGCCGGAAGAGGGCACAATAGTAGAGTTGCAGTCTTACCACACCAGAGACACGGGTTCGATCCTAACTACAGGTACTGTCTGAACAGAGGTTGCACATTCTCCCTGTGACCACATGGATTTTCACTAGTTTCCTCACACATTTCAACACATTCAGGTTTGTAGGTTTGTATGAACGTGCTGGCTTGTCCCTAGTGCATAGGATAGAACTGATGATCTTCGGTGGGCCGAAGGGCCTGTTTCCATGCTGTATCTCCAAAACTAAAATTAACTAAAACTGTGCTAGCCTTTATAAATTGTACATTTAATTAAAATGTACATTTGTTTTAATGACATCACTGGCATGTTTATTTTAAATATTATTTAAATTCCACTTCCTATTTTAACTGTTGACTGCCTCAATATGATTCCTCGCCGGCTGTTTGTTAGTGAAGCACATGATGTTCTACGTGGTGACCAATGTCATAGCAGCAATTGACCCACATGACATCGCGGCATAGTAGTAAACCTGAATGCATATTGAATTGCTTCTTCCGACCTGACATGTCACCTGTTCTTTTTCTCCAGAGATGATGCTGACCCGTTGAGTTACTCTAGCATTTTGTGTCTATGTTCGGTATAAACTGGCATTTGCAGTTCCTTCCTACGCATATTGAATTGCTTAGTTTAGTGATCCAGCAAGGAAACGGGCCCATCGGTTCACCAAGTTCATAGTGACCAGCGATCACCCATTCACACTAATGCTACCTTATCCTACTTTCTCACCCTCTCCCCGCACATTAGGGCCAATTTTACAAAGGCCAATTAACCCACTAACCCGCAGTCTGTAGAATGAAAATAGATCCTGAAGCACCCGGAGGAAACCCAAGGAGAATGTGTAAACTGCACACAGACGCTGTGAGGCATCTACCAGCTGTGCCACCAACACAGTGGGTGGGAAACTGCGTGGGCTGATGTCACAACGATTGCAAAATATGATGTTGAACAAATCTCAATCCCAAGACATTACTGCTGGGGATCCTCAGGGCAGTGTGCTAGTCCCCAGCATCTTTAATTGTTTCATCAAACAACGTCACTACAGCATAAGGTGGGAAACGGAAATGTTAAATTTTCCAATTTCAGGTAATCCACAGCCCCCAGTGTTAGTCTCTCCCACCCCCTGCCCCCTCCCAGATTTCTTCTTCCTTTCCCATCTCTTCTCACTCCCTGTCTCCCAATCTAGTTATAACTGCCTGTTATCTCTCCCCAGATGGTTCCATTTCCCAGCCTCTGTCCCATCACTCCCTCGGACTGCGATGTACTGGCCGTTTCTCCTTGGTCTCGATGAAGGAACTTGGCCTGAATTGTCGACAGACATGCTATTTAGGCTTGAACTGACAGAGCGATAAGCATTCAAGTTAGACAGTTATCAGCCACAACATCTCCAGGGAGACTCTAACCAATTATTATGAGAATAAAATCATTACCATTGGTAAATCGCCCATCAAAACCATAACGAGAGTCACCACTGAACAAAACATAACCCAGTCAACCAAATAGAGAACAGATTCTGACTAAAGTAGACTGCAGTGTGAGTTTCAGTAACGCACGCCCAGTTTCAACCCTCATTAAAGCACAGAATTATTATAACACAGGAAGAGAACTTTAAGCATTTTTAAGCACTCTACCTATCGCTATCCCTTGCAGTCTGTCTTCTTGAAGCTTTGCAATTTATCTTTGACAAGATTCTGAGCTGGGTTACCCACTAACTTGTTCACCAAAGCCTTCTCATTATCAACTAAAACCAACACTTCGAATATACACTCTCTGCTCTGCTAATACACTGTGCATGGAGCTTCAGCATTTGTGAAATACTGAAATACAACCTTTCATCATCTTTGTTCACAATCCTTCAAAGACCTCTTCAGTACTACCTCCAAATCCTGCACACTCCTCTCACTCAGTGGATACCTCGCAAGATACTAACCATGTTTGAATTGGGAATGATCTGAAACTCGCTACCTATAAGCACCCTCATAATATCTTCATCATGGGGACTGCATTGCACATAGTTCAGCACCACCTTCTCAAAGGCAAGCAGGGAAGGACAGAACAGTGGCACAATTGCAGTGTTGAGGCCTTACAGCGCCAAAGTCCCGGGTTCGATCCTGCCTACGGGTGCTATCTGTGCCGGATTTGTACATTCTCCCTGTGACTGCGCGGGTTTTCTACAGGTGCCCTGTTTCCTCCAATTTTCCAAAGACGTACAGGTTTGCAGGTTAATTGGCTTTGGCAAAATTGAAAATAATCCCTGGCGTTTAGTATAGAAACATAGAAACATAGAAATTAGGTGCAGGAGTAGGCCATTCAGCCCTTCGAGCCTGCACCGCCATTCAATATGATCATGGCTGATCATCCAACTCAGTATCCCGTACCTGCCTTCTCTCCATACCCTCTGATCCCCTTAGCCACAAGGGCCACATCCAACTCACTCTTAAATATAGCCAATGAACTGGCCTCAACTACCCTCTGTGGCAGAGAGTTCCAGAGACTCACCACTCTCTGTGTAAAAAAAGTCTTTCTCATCTCGGTCTTAAAGGATTTCCCCCTTATCCTTAAGCTGTGACCCCTTGTCCTGGACTTCCCCAACATCGGGAACAATCTTCCTGCATCTAGCCTGTCCAACCCCTTAAGAATTTTGTAAGTTTCTATAAGATCCCCTCTCAATCTCCTAAATTCCAGAGAGTATAAACCGAGTCAATCCAGTCTTTCTTCATAAGACAGTCCTGACATCCCAGGAATCAGTCTGGTGAACCTTCTCTGCACTCCCTCTATGGCAATAATGTCCTTCCTCAGATTTGGAGACCAAAACTGTACGCAATACTCCAGGTGTGGTCTCACCAAGACCCTGTACGACTGAAGTAGAACCTCCCTGCTCCTGTACTCAAATCCTTTTGCTATGAACGCTAACATACCATTCGCTTTTTTCACTGCCTGCTGCACCTGCATGCCTACTTTCAATGACTGGTGTACCATGACACCCAGGTCTCGCTGCATCTCCCCTTTTCCTAATCGGCCACCATTTAAATAATAGTCTGCTTTCCTGTTTTTGCCACCAAAGTGGATAACCTCACATTTATCCACATTATACTGCATCTGCCAAACATTTGCCCACTCACCCAGCCTATCCAAGTCACCTTGCAGTCTCCTAGCATCCTCCTCACAGCTAACACTGCCCCCCAGCTTAGTGTCATCCGCAAACTTGGAGATATTGCCTTCAATTCCCTCATCCAGATCATTAATATATATTGTAAATAGCTGGGGTCCCAGCACTGAGCCCTGCGGTACCCCACTAGTCACTGCCTGCCATTGTGAAAAGGACCCGTTTACTCCTACTCTTTGCTTCCTGTTTGCCAGCCAGTTCTCTATCCACATCAATACTGAACCCCTAATACCGTATGCTTTAAGTTTGTATACTAATCTCTTATGTGGGACCTTGTCGAAAGCCTTCTGGAAGTCCAGATATACCACATCCACTGGTTCTCCCTTACCCACGCTACTAGTTACATCCTCGAAAAATTCCACAAGATTCGTCAGACATGATTTACCTTTCGTAAATCCATGCTGACTTTGTCCAATGATTTCACCACTTTCCAAATGTGCTGCTATCCCATCTTTAATAACTGACTCTAGCAGTTTCCCCACTACCGATGTTAGACTAACTGGTCTGTAATTCCCCGTTTTCTCTCTCCCTCCCTTCTTAAAAAGAGGGGTTACATTTGCTATCCGCCAATCCTCAGGAACTACTCCAGAATCTAAAGAGTTTTGAAAGATTATCACTAATGCATCCACTATTTCCTGAGCTACTTCCTTAAGTACTCTGGGATGCAGCCTATCTGGCCCTGGGGATTTATCGGCCTTTAATCTATTCAATTTACCCAACACCACTTCCCGACTGACCTGGATTTCACTCAATTCCTCCTTTGACCCACGGTCCCCTGCTATTTCCGGCAGATTATTTATGTCTTCCTTAGTGAAGACGGAACCAAAGTAGTTATTCAATTGGTCCGCCATATCCTTGTTCCCCATGATCAACTCACCTGTTTCTGACTGCAAGGGACCTACATTTGTTTTAACTAACCTCTTTCTCTTCACATATCTATAAAAACTTTTGCAGTCAGTTTTTATGTTCCCTGCCAGTTTTCTTTCATAATCTATTTTTCCTTTCCTAATTAAGCCCTTTGTCCTCCTCTGCTGGTCTCTGAATTTCTCCCAGTCCTCTGGTATGCTGCTTTTTCTGGCTACTTTGTACGCATCATCCTTTGCTTTGATACTATCCCTGATTTCCCTTGTTATCCACGGATGCACTACCTTCCCCGATTTATTCTTTTGCCAAACTGGGATGAACAATTTTTGTAGTTCATCCATGCAGTCTTTAAATGTCTTCCATTGTATCCACCGTCAACCCGTTTAGAATTAATTGCCAGTCAATCTTGGCCAATTCACGTCTCATACCCTCAAAGTTACCTTTCTTTAAGTTCAGAACCATTGTTTCTGAATTAACAATGTCACTCTCCATCCTAATGAAGAACTCAACCATATTATGGTCACTCTTGCCCAAGGGGGCACGTACAACAAGACGGCTAACTACCCCTTCCTCATTACTCAAAACCCAGTCGTTTAGTATAGTCCTAGTGTATGGGGATCGCTGGTCAGTGTGGACTCCGTGGACTGAAAGGCCTGTTTCAATGCTGTACCTCTAGAGGCTAATAACTACTGCCATCGCTGATGTTATCTATTTGTCATTCATAGGATGATAGACTTCATTAATTTATCACTCTCCTTACAAGACTCAAAATGAGTGGTAACTCCAAAACAAATTGTCCCAAGGTACAGGCACGTGTTCTTATCGCTGGCTTAGAGTTAACAGTTCACATTCAGTTTTTGATCTTCACAGCTGGGAACCTATCTGCCTCAGACGTACATAATTCAGGAGGAGATGGAAGTCACAGAACAAATCGGCAACGTACACCAGCTGGGATCCTTCATCCGCCATCTGTGCAGCGGGAAGAAGACTTACAAACTGAAACGCAAGAGTGTGCAGAGAAGTGAGTCCTACAGCTTCTTACATTGTTGGCACTCAGAGTACTGGATCATTTCAGCCAAATTACATTCACATGAGTCAGAAGTGTTGATGTGACCTTTACCCACTGATTATAAATTTGTTAGAAGGAGCCAATGCCAATACAATCATATTCATTTTCTCTTCAAATTATCTCCAATACTACTTGGCAAATCACTAGTGCTGCCGATACTGGCAATACCCATCAAAACAGGCAAATAGTCCATTGATTCAACCTGCAGTCATGGTATTAGTCATTGCAGTCAGCCTTCAATTTATTGAACCAGCCTTACTAAATGCCTTTAGCATGCAGAGAAATGAACCAGACTGGAGGTTAGCTGAGGACAATGGGTACCGAGCCACATATAGCAGTTGGTGCAGAACTTGCATTGAATGATGATCGTACAGCACAGGAGGTCCTTCAGCCCATCAGCCAGTTGTCCGATGCCCCATTTCATTAATCCAAGCATTACATTCGATCCAAGTGCTGACACACAGAAATCTGCCTGATTTCCTGTTGATTAGACCCGGCTTTAATTGCAGGATGAAGTTCGAAACAATAATATTGGTACTGCAGAAAATAATTGCTGAAAATCAATATGTTTTTACTTCTAGAAATAATTTGACATTAGTAGATTAATTTTGTTTTGAATGGGAAGAAGCAGCTAAATCCACATGATTTGAAAAAACATTTATGCACGCTACTATGGGTCCACCACCAATTTTCTGGCACCCCCTTTAATCGGGAAAAAACTTACAAAAGCACAGTTGTAATCCCCCTGAAAATGTGGCAGCCAGGCCGTGTGCCGTGAAGTGCCCGACCTCTACCTCACCGGAACATCCGTGCCGATTGGCGGGTGTAATTTGCCCCCTGTAACCGAGGCTCTGAAACTCCGCACGGTCCGAGCCAGCAGATCAGTTCCCATAGCCGGCTTCCGAGGCCGAGTTTGCGGGACGGTATCTTGGCTCCTCGGCGGACTGTTCGTTTCCTCTCGGAGGCCACCATCTCCGTTGGTCCGGCAAAACGGCACAATTGTTTCTGTCTCCAACACTATTCCTGGCAATGAGTTCCAGGCCCGCCACTTCTCTCTCTGTAAAAAAAACCAAACTTGCCCAGCACATTTCCATTCAACTTTCCCCCTTTCACCGTAATGTGTTATGGCCTCTAGTGTTGGCTATTTTATATAGAGTACTTCTATCAAGTCTCCCCTCAACTTCTCGCTGCAGAGAAAACAATCCAAGTCTGTCCAACTTCTCCCTGTAGCTGAAACCTTCTACTCTGGGCAGCATTCTGGTAAATCTCTACTGCACCCCCTCCAAACCTCCACAGCTTCCCGTAGTGGGGACACCAGAGTCACATGCAATACTCCAAATGCAGCCTTACCAAAGTCTTATAGAGCATCATCATTTGAAATGGGAAGTACATTATATCAGCATTCCCTGACCTGATTGATCCCCTTAATCTAATCATCCTTCTGACAGCCATTACATTTGTTATTGATTATCGTGTATATTGAGGTGAGAGAATAACCAGTAAAGGTAGAAAAAAAGAAAAATGTGAAAGTAAACTGTTCAGAAACTGTTGAACCCTTCCTCTGTGAATTGAAGAGTCAACAGGTCTCCATATCTAGAATGCAACATTAATATAATTTTGTTTTTCAGTCATTGACAAACGTGACGTCAAGAATTGCCATCGTATACGGCACCTTGCCAACTTATTTGTCGTTGAGGCATCCATCTGTGAAAAGGAGTGAAGTTGTGAAGCCAACAGCTCACACCGACTATGTTTTTCAGGCACAGCTGCTTGAAGTTACTTGTGCACTTGCAATAAATGCTGTATTCGTTTGCTGCCTCTTGTTCATGTATTTGTGATGATTCAGTAACGCTGTTAATTAAGTGGTCACAGGAGCATTTTAACATTGCATTAGTTGCTTTTGCAGTTAACAGACTTTTTGCTGAAGAATAAGCCGTAAAAAAAAAAAGATCAACTTTCCTCCCTCTCTAATATGGCATGGCTACCACTATCGAGCGTTTGAAGTGGGAGTATGCAATTCACTGTATCATTAAAATGTTTCAGTTTAAAATGAAGAAAATTAGTGGACATTTGTTCTTCACTAAATATACCACTGTGTTGTGCTCCTACATTTCCACTTCTGAAATTTGGTTCAGATTTCAGAAGCAGAGAAATACATGAGCACCATTTTGTTCTATTTGAATCAGTGCTCAATTTTATTCATGTTCTAGGAGCAGAATTAGACCATTCAGCCCATCAAGTCTACTCCGCCATTCAATCATGGCTGATCTCTCTTTCCCTTAAGTCGAACAAAACAAGGATTATGCACAGTCACTGCTTTATTGTTTCTAACACGATTAAAATTATGATTAACTTCTACCCCCTCTCCATGTAACAAAACATTAATATGAAAGGAGAGAAATGTACATCTCAGCCAAAAATAAGTGTGTGCACTTAGATTGTACATGCAGCATGAGGGCAAATGACAAATCTGAGAGAATAAAATTTCTTGAATCAAACAAAAATCAGCTGGTTTCCTGTCTCAATCTTCTTGCAGTTGGAGTCGACTTTTTCTCAGTCACATTGAGGAAACAATTTTGCATTGTCACACATTTTCAGAGGTTCGTTCTGCTCAGCTCTACTGGTGGAGTCTATTTTGAACGCCCTGGGAAACCACAAAGAGCACAGCAGGTCTGCTCAATTCAGCAGAACAAGACCGACATTTACTACTCCTTCCATAAGGTTCATCACATGCTCACTCCAGCATCAGCCGGAGGCACGCTGTGACCTACAAGTAAAAGGCTCCCAATGTTACTGTGTGTACAAAATATTTTTGAACCACAACTCAAATGTCATTCATGGTTATTTCATGAACTGAACGCTGGGCTTCAGGGAAGATACAACTGTAAATAAAACATTTCCACGTAGGAACAAGGAACTGCAGCTGCGGGTTTACCACGGAAAGACACAAATTGCTGGAGTAACACAGTGGGTCAGACATCATCCCTGGAGAACATGGATAGGTGATGTTTTTCGGGTCATTTGCAAATGACAAAGAGCCTGGAAGGAAACCTGAAAGGGTTGTGGGATGCACCATGACCCCTCTACAATGGGATACTGTATCATTAAGAATCTGTTTCCATGGGATGGGGGAAAAAAATGCAAGGGTCACTTGATTGATGTGGAAGAGACACAATTGCTGAATGTGGGAAATAATCTCAATGCTTGCAACAAAAAGAGATGAATGAGGTGATATTCGATTGCTTTTTAACTGTGAATACAGTCCCCTTCTGAGTACGAAGACATGCTTACTGGCCTTAGTATGGTGCAGGTACATCAATGCTGGTGCCGGTTGATCTCATGGGCCTCCCACCTTCATCTTGCAACATGTTGCTGCTGCTTTAAAATAGATTGCGGCAGTGTTTGGCTGTGTGGTTGTACATGTAGGGGTGGCAAAAGGATGGCTACTGGAGCCTCAGCTTTTTTACCCTACAGAAATATCTTGGGTAAAGGACCAAAATATATGATTGCTATATGTGCAAATGACAAAGAGCCTGGAAGGAAATCAAGTTGTGAAAACGACAAAATGTGCCGACAAAGAGGCAGAGATAGGTTAAATGAGTAGTCAGCGATCTGGCAAATGGAGTGTAATGCAGGTAACGGTGAAATTATCCATTTTGGCAGGAAATGTAAAGACAAGGAGCATATTATCTAAATGAGGAAAGATCCCTCTTCAGGATCTAAAGGGGGTGGAAGATTGCAACCTTCACGTGGTCCGCCATGTTTCGACTAATGGAACCAACCCGGCGTGCACAATCAAATAAGATCAAAGAGAACAAGTTGTCCTACAACTTTAGGCTGTGCACGCCATATGCAAGAAGAAGAAGAAGGATCTAAAGAAATGTCCCGACATGAAACATCATCTATACATGTTCGCCAGAGATGTTGCCTGACCTGCTGGGTTACTCCAGCGCTTTGTGTGGGATTTTTTCTTATCAATCAATCAGTGGCACTAACGCCTGTGGTGATGAAGTGCTTTGAGAGGTTGATCATGGTGCAAGTCAACTCCTACCTCGACAAAAACCTGGACCCACTGCAGTTCGCTTACCGCCACAACAGATCAACGGTGGATGCGATCTCGCTGGCTCTCCACTCCGCTCTGGACCACTTGGACAACAAAAACTCATATGTCAAGCTGTTATTCATTGATTACAGCTCAGCATTTAATACAATCATCCCATCCAAGCTGGTTACCAAACTCGCAGAACCTGGTCTCTGCATATCCCTCTGCAATTGGATCCTCGACTTCCTCATTCATAGACCACAGACTGTTCGTATTGGTGCAAATGTGTCAGCCTCGATAACAATCAGCACGGGAGCACCTCAAGGCCGCGTGCTCAGCCCCCTGCTGTACTCGCCCTATACTCGTGACTGTGTAGCCGGTCACAGTGCGAACTCCATCATCAAGTTCGCTGACGACACCACTGTTGTGGGACGTATCACTGATGGGGACGAGTCAGAGTATAGAAGAGAGATCGACCGACTGACCAAATGGTGCCAGCACAATAACCTGGCCCTCAACACCCGCAAAACCAAGGAACTGATTGTGGACTTTGGAAGGGGTAGGATGAGGACCCACAGTCCCCTTTACATTAACAGGTTGATGGTGGAAAGGGTCAAGAGCTTCAAATTCCTGGGCGTGCACATCTCTGAAAATCTCTCCTGGTCCGAGAACACTGATGCAATTATAAAGAAAGCACATCAAAGCCTCTACTTCCTGAGAAGATTACGGAGAGTCAGTATGTCAAGGAGGACTCTCTCTAACTTCTACAGGTACATAATAGAGAGCATGCTGACTGGTTGCATCGTGGCTTGGTTCGGCAACTTGAGCGCCCAGGAGCGGAAAAGACTACAAAAAGTAGTAAACACTGCCCAGTCCATCATCGGCACTGGCCTCCCTACCATCGAGGGGATCTATCGCAGTCGCTGCCTCAAAAATGCTGGCAGCATCATCAAGGACCCACACCATCCTGGCCACACACTCATCACCCCGCTACCTTCACATAGAAGGTACAGGAGCCTGAAGACTGCAACGTCCAGGTTCAGGAATAGATTCTTCCCTACAGCCATCAGGCTATTAAACACAACTCAAACGAAACTCTGAACATTAATAGCCCATTATCTGTTTATTTGCACTTTATCTGTTTATTTATCCATGTGTGTATATATTTATTTAATGGTATATGGCCACACTGATCTGTTCTGTATTCATGCCTACTATATTCTGTTGTGCTGAAGCAAAGCAAGAATTTCATTGTCCTATCTGGGACACATGACAATAAACTCTCTTGAATCTTGAATCTCCAATCTCTCTCTTCAGTCACTGGGCACGCATACCTCCCCTACATACAGTGACGTAGCTTTGCCCAAAGCTCTGCAAAATACTTCACGTTTTGCTTCCAACTTAGTTTTGAAATGTCAAATCTAACCACAGACATTGCACAATGAACAGAATGAGAGGTGTGCTGACATTTGCCTGTATTTTATAATGGGTTGGTGATGTTACACCCACCACTCACATTTCCCACACATCAAGCCTCACACACACAAGGTCCTACTGTGCCAGTGCAGCAAAAGCTAATATCAATTTCAATGAGCATACTGCACCTGCAATTCAGTTTTATTTTCATTCACTGGTTGAGTCAGTGCTGTAGTACCAAAGCTGGAGTACTCTTTTTTTCTAAAACACTCCATGTGATATCAAGAAACAAATTAATTCACTGGATATGACAAAGGTTGTAGGCTATAATGTCTGATGATGGCGCAGCAATAGAGTTTCTGCCTTTCATTGCTGTCTGTAGGGTGTGTGTATGTTCTCCCAGTGATCGTGTGGGATTTCCCCAGGTGCTCCGGTTTCCTCCCACATTCCAAAAAAGACATACAGGTTTGTCAGTTAATTGGCTTTGGTAAGTATTGTAAATTGTCCCCAGTGTGTAGGATAGCGCTAGTGTACAGAGATCGCTGGTCGGCGTGGGCTTGCTGGACTGAAGGGCCTATTTCCACGCTGCATCCCGAAAGTAAAGTAAAGGGGGACATATGCATCCCCTGCTTAAATGTTCATGTACACACCAACATTGACAATGTAGAAACTGCCCTAGCATAAGACAAGTTGATGAGTAGAAATGATCGAATGCAGCGAAGGAGGAATAATTTCATTCAACCAGGCTCGACAATCGTTTCGCTGAACACCTCCGCTCAGTCTGCCTAAACCTACCTGATCTCCCAGTTGCTCAACACTTTAACTCCTCCTCCCAATCCCACACTGACCTTTCTGTCCTGGGCCTCCTCCATTGTCAGGGTGAGGCCCGGTGCAAATTGGAGGAACAGCACCTCATATTTCGCTTGGGTAGCTTACACTCCAGCGGTATGAACATGGACTTCTCCAACTTCAAGTAGCCCTTGCTTTCCCTCTCTCTCTCCATCCCCTCCCCCTTCCCAGTTCTCCTACCAGTCTTACTGTCTCCGACTACATTTTATCTCTGTACTGCCCAGTCCCGACAGCAGCCTGAAGAAGGGTCTCGACCTGAAACGTCACCCAATCCTTCTCTCCAGAGATGCTGCCTGCCCCGCTGAGTTACTCCAGCATTTTGTGTCTATCTTCGATTTAAACCAGCATCTGCAGTTCTTTCCTCCTTTGTGTCTATCTTGACTTACTATTTTCTCTATTCGAATCAGTATATTTCATTTGGTCAAAAACTGTAGAAAAAGATTTATGTCAATATATTTGGTATATAACAGCTCTTTGTTGTAAAATGCAAATCCATAATCGGACTATTTCCATCTCTTATTCATGCATGACTGTAAATCAATTATATACAAAACAGTACAGCATGGGAACAGGCCCTTCAGCCCACTATGCCTGTGCTGAACATGATGCCAAGTTAAACCAATCTCCTTTCCTTGCATGTGATCCATATCCCTTCAATCACTGCACATGCATGTGCCCATCTGAAGAAGGGTCTCGACCCGAAACGTCACCCATTCCTTCTCTCCAGAGAAGCTGCCTGTCCCACTTGAGTTACTCCAGCATTTTGTGTCTGCCCAACTAAAGGACTCTTCAATGCCACTATTATATCTGATTCCACCTCCACCCCGGCAGCATGTTCCAGCACAACTCTTTGTGTAAAAATCTCGCTCTGCACATCTCGTTTAAATTTCCCCCCTATGACCTTAATACTATGTCCTCTAGTCTTTGACATCTCCGCCTTGGGAAAAAGGTTCTGATCGTCCACTCTCTCTATGTCTCTCATAATGTTATATACTGTAGTTTTATCATGTCTCCCTTCTTCTTCTAGCGTATGGCAAGCACAACTTGTTCTATTTGATCTTATTTGATTGTGCACGCCAAGTTGATTGCATTCATCGAGACAGTGTGGACCACGTGAAGGTTGCAATCTCGCACCCCATGTCTCCCTTCAACCTCCTCTGCTCCAGAGAATAGACAATCCAAGTTTGTGCAATCTCTCCCTATAGCTAACACCCTCTGATACAGGCAGCATTCTGGTAAACCTCTTTTGCACCTTCTCAAAAGCATCCACATCCTTCCTGTAATCGGGTGATCTGAAAACAACCTTGTCGAAGCTTTATATAGCTGCCTCAGGACTTCCTGACTCTTGCACTCAATGCCCTGACTGATGAAATCAAGCATACCATATGCTTTCTTTACCACTCGATCTACTCATGCTTTAGCTGCAAAATGAGGTGTTTTCTTAGGAGATTTGACATCCTCTTTTTAATTAAATGCAACATTTTTAAATTAATGGCCCTGTCTCACGGTGCGAGTTGACCCACGAGGTACCCCGAGTGAAAGACTCGTGGTTGTGTATGAGACTTCAAGTTTATGATCAAGTGTTTAACCGAGTTCCCACGGATATGTCATTGCTGCGATGTTCCAACTTCCTCTCCCGAGTTACCAAGTTCCTCTCCCATTACCCGAGCCAACCGTGAATGAAAGTATGTTTTAATAAAGCAACAATGTTAAAGAAGACATCTCCATCCTGTGGCTTTGAGTTAAAGATAAATTTAGCGTGGCCGCATCTATTGATATGACCTACAAATGGAAAATGCGCACCCTCCAGGGCCAGAGCAGTTATACTTATGATTTGTTTGAAACACACATCACGTGGTTAGAAGACCAGCGGGCGGAGGTTTGTTATATTTTAATTGAATTTACTGCCAGGTCTACACACTGCGGGGAGTTGGGAGATGAAATCTTTGAATGTGGACGGATGTCTCCGCGCCTGTTCGTTCTAAGCGGTCAGAAGAGGTGAAAAGATGAAGAGCGAACTGGTCGAGATGAAAGAGCAGGTTGAGGGCTTAATGATCATTTTGTTCATACAATTGAGGAAGTTATGACTAAATCTGAAGCATAAACCGAGTGCTTTGGAAAATTGTTTCAATTCCGTCGGCACCAACCACGGAAGAAGAGTTTGAAGCTGTTTAAGGTGCAGGTTTAACTAAATACGTAAGCACTGCAGCTTTGATTTCGCAGTAAGCATGGGTCAATATCGACCTTCGCTTCACGAGCAACTTTTCCCTTTGGAGGCCAAGGAGATTGCAGATGCTGGAGTCCGGGACAAAAGCAAACTGCAGGAAGAAGCCAACGGCCAGGCAGCATCTGGGACACGGGTAGTCAACCTTTAGGGTCCCGGCCCGAAACATCCGTGTACATTTTATGATTTCCCTCCAAAGATGCAGTCTCCCGTGGTTTGTTTGCACAACTCTCTCCCCTTTCTCTCCCAACATGGGGGGGGGGGGGGGGGGGGGGGAGACGAGATAGTTTAAACGAACCTTACTCCCACTTCATGCTTCTGTTGCACATAATTCAGCAGTAAAACCTCTCTTCCCCTTACCCAGCGACGCCCGATTCCTCGCACCCCCACAAGTTCACATCGAGGGAAGAATGAGTGAAGAAGGGTCCTGACCCGAAACATCACCCATTCCTTCTCTCCAGAGGCGCTGCCTGTCCCGCTGAGTTACTCCAGCATGTTTGTGCCTATCGTCGGTGGAAACCAGCATCTGCAGTTCCTTCCTACACACGGACAGTGAAGTGCCTCGGCCAAATTGCACGTGTCCTCGGTCAAACCACACACACCAATAAGTACTGGGATGGTTTTAGTTTGGGCTCAGTGTGTTGTCCGTAGCCTGGGCACACTGCCGGAAAAAAGTATCGATAAATATGTGTGGAACTTTCACAAATAAAGGGTTAGATAGGTCTGGAGTGTGGTGTTAACCGCGGGACCATGCCCTGCTGAGATAGACACGAAATGCTGGAGTAACTCAGTGGAACAGGCAGCATATCTGGAGAGAAGGATTGGGTGACGTTTCGGGTCGAGACCCTTCTTCACATCAGCTGAAGCAGATATTGACCAGCAATGAGGTGAAACGCCCTCGATTGAGCAGGTCACATGCTGATGTTGAAATCACCTTTTTTTTTCTCACCTTTTTTTTACTCTGTTCAGCTGCCAATTTAAGAGTGCCCACGGGTTAACACGTTAAACTCACGAGACACTAAGGTCAACGCACGGGCCCTACGTTATTACAACAAGTTAAAATGTTTCAATTTTTATCTTGAACAGTGAATTTGACTCGTGGAAAAAATCAAACGTTTGATTTTTTTCACGAGTTATCAAGTTTCACGGGTACCTGCCGTTAGCGCCACGATGGGACAAGTTGATCGCGCAAGTTCCTAGTACGTTGCCACTATGTTCCTGGTACGTGATTACCACGAGTGAAAACTCGGGGTCAGTCGTGGGCCAACCCGCACCATGAGACAGGGGTTTAAGGTTGTAAATTGTAAACAATAGGATCCATACAACTGCTGATATTGGCCAAGCACATATTAACAGCAAAAAATGGGGAACTTGCTGTCATTGAAAAATAATCTGCTTGGTTTCAATGGATAATCTACAGTGAGATAGCACTTCAAACGTACTAACATCATCAGTAAAGGGCTCGTCAGAAAATTCAATCAAAATATTGTTTTAGATGCAGCGTAAACAAGATTCACATAAATCCACCATGCCCTGTACTTTCCAAGTAATATACTCTGAAAGAGAATATAAGAGAATGAAGAGACCTTATATTGCCAGATTAGTCAAATAATTAACTGGAGCTGCTTGTAGCGACAATTTTGAGCAGAATAATCATAACAAAATGTCGTTCAGAGGTTTTCCACCTTTTTCCACGAACAGAAGCAAACAGTATTCTCAAAGTGAACTGTTTTGTTTGAATCTATGGAACCATTTTCCATTGTATTTCTTGCTGTTCATCAAGTAAAGAGCTTTTTGATGAGAGTGAACCTAGAGCAGGCTCTCTTGTTTAATTTGAAGCGGAGAAAGGAGGTGTCAAATGTACGTACGCCCTAGCATTAAACCACAGCTTCACTACGATTTGTGCGTCAACAGTAAACAGTAACGGTCTCTGTTCTCTCATTGTCTTTCAGAGTAGATTACTTGGCAACTACTTGGGGGATTTATTGGGATTCTCATATACGCAGCTTAGGAAACAATATTTTAATTGAATTTTCTGACAGGCTCTTTCCTGATAATGTTAGCAACTTTCACTGTAGATCATCCACTGAAATCAAGCAGATTATTTTTCAATGGCAGTAAATTGTAAATGACACAATGTTGATAGATTTGGCGACAATAAAAATGATTACGTTTGATTATATAAGATGCATCGTTAATGATAAATTTTGCAGTATATACCCAGTTCAGATACAGACAAATTGAATACCTTCACAGGTATATTATAAAATATATAGACAAAGGCTATCCAAACAGATCAGATACACTATACATTGATACAAGCGAGTCATACTCAAGTACAATAGATAGAGCGAAGATAGAGTGCAGAATATAGGTCTCTGCATTGTAGCGCATCACTACCATAAACAATGGATATCCAAGCTATGAGACAATGTCTGAAAACATGATGCGAAATTGATCAAGGCTGCTTATTATTATTAATAGAAATGCGAGAACATATCCACAAGCATACTTACTTACATATCCATACACATCTGACAGGGTGAGCAATGGAGTCTTAGTTTAATATTGCTTTCAAAAGGCATCACTTTCTGCAGCGCAGCGCATTACATCGGAGTGGTTCCCTTAATAATTTCCTCAAGTCTCTGCACTTCAGCACAAAAACCTCTGATTCTAATACGGAAACAATCATTGAGCCAAGGGTTTGTTTGCTGACCTCTGCTTGAGTACTTCACAAGGCAATGTAACCACAAGCAACCCAAATAATCAAAGACTCACCCCACCCTGGCCATTCCTTCCTTTCCCTGCTCCCATCCAGCAGAAGGCACAGAAGCTTGAAAGCATGTGCCACCAGACTCAGGACCAGCTTCTTCCCCTCTATTATCAGGGTCCTAAATGGTCCTTCCGTGAGCTAGGGTACTGCCCAATTCACCTTTACCCTACTGAGGACATTGGACTTTGTCTATGGAACTGAAGCGCTGTAATGTACGACAATGCCGAGATCCATATTCTGCACTCTGTATCTTCCCCTTTTCTCTATCTATTGTACTAGAGCTTGACCTGAATGTATCAATGTGTAGTATATCCGATCTGTTTGGATAGCATGCAATACAAAGCTTTTTGCTGTGGCCAGTACATGTGAGAACTCGGAGGGTTGCTGACTCAAAATATTGCAACATTTTTACGATTTGGTTGCTTGCAGATTTTACATTCTTCCAATAATTCACTAGACACCCACTTTTCTTTGTAGCCTTTGATCGTAGTTTTCTCTCTCCTAGAGTTGTCTCCATCTGACTGACAACTAGGACTTTTCTTGGTGTGCTTAGAAAACCATTCTCCCATAAAGTGACTCGTGATCTCTTATCTCATCATCAGTTTTACTGTCCTCAGCCCATGTTTATCTTTGGACCAGCTAACTGTGCCTCGCAGTCTAAACACTTCCCTAATGTGAAGAAGGGTCTCGACCCGAAACGTCGCCTATCTCCTTCGCTCCTTAGATGCTGCTGCACCCGCTGAGTTTCTCCAGCTTTTTGTGTACCCCCCACTCCCTAATGTGATTATCTCTCCTGACATGAACTTTGATGTACATTCTCCATTTTGGTCTCATTCCCCATTCTGCTTAGCTGTTATGTAAGTAGCAATGTTACAAAATTTTGAGATTTAAAATTCAAGTCTGCAATTTGTCCTATCAGATAAAGCATAAAAAGAAGTTTAATTTGACACCTAAATCACTTTCATATCTTCAGTATTACAAATGTTATGGCCATTTTCATACTCGGAAATTAGAATCTTGTTCCCTATTGCTTTTCCATTGACTTAACACAAAAGTTGTGATCGAGGACAGTAAAAAGCCCATAACTTTCTTAAAAATTAAGAGAACTGAAATAAATTTTCAGTTATTATAGATTGAAGCATTCTGAAACAAATATGAAACAATCTTACTTGGATGACCTGAAATTAAACATATAATTAGTTAGTTACCCAATTGTAGCTAATTACAAAATTCAGTTACTAGATCTAAACATCTATCCATTTCTAAAGAAAATATTAACATTTTTTAAAAAGCCTAAGTGTCCAAATAACATTCCCACAAGAATTCACAATATAACATGATTTTTAAATCTCATTGTCATGCATTTATAGGTCAAATTGAAGGAATTTAGTGTTTAATGCCCGTAAATTAATGGCCATTTAAATCAGCTTGCAAGTGGGATTTTATGGAACGTGATGGATTGGAACGTTGCGGTTGCAGTGAATTTAAACCCCATATCGGCAGGAAAAATACTGCCGGTTCGTATGGGGAATAAATCACCGTTTCGCAACATGAAATTTTGATTAAGGTCATCTTAACAAGAAAGTTTATATGAAAAAATAAACGGCTTTCCTTTACCTGTCCCCTACGTGAAATCCGTCCCCGTTGTCGGCGTTCATGGCATTAGAAGCTAATTTTTATTTTACTCCCGCGCTGAAATTGTCGGGCGATTAAAAAAAAAAATTCACATACCGGCAGTCGGAACGAATCTTCAGCAAAAGCTCGCACCCCGAGAAAATATAACTCCGGAAGGCATTGGAAAACCGCATTTTAACCCCGCCCCCCCCCCCCCCCCCCCAAAGGCGCCAAAGTCGCACACACGGCCAGTGACAGAACTGCAGCGCCGCTGAAGGTAAGTTTTGTAACATACCTAATGTAAGGTTCTAGGAATGACCATTTTACAAACGCTGAATTTCCTTTGAATTTCCTGAACTTGCTACATCAGAGTTTAAAATCAGGCAAGTATGAGGTTTTGTACTTTGAGAGGTCAAATACAAGGGGAAAGTACATTGATAATCACAGGACCTTAACAGCATTGATGTATAAAGAGATCTTGAGGTCCAGGTCCATAGCTCCCCGAAAGTAGCAACATGCACAGATAGACTGGTAAAGGTGGCGTATGGTATACTTGCCTTAGCTTTATTGAGCTTTGGTTAGGCCCAATAGGAGTATTGTGTGAAGTTCTGTTCACTCCATCAAAAGAAGGCTTTGGCGAGAGTGCAGAAGAGGTTTAGCAGGATGCTGCCTGAATTAGTGGGCATTAGACAGAAGGAGACGTTGAATAAACATGGGTACACAAAAAGCTGGAGAAACTCAGCGGGTGCAGCAGCATGTAAGGAGCGAAGGAGATAGGCGACGTTTCGGGTCGAGACCCTTCTTCAGACTGGTCAGGGATCAGGGAAATGAGAGATATAGACGGTGATGTGGAGAGATAAGGAACAATGAGTGAAAGATATGCAAAAAAGTATCGGTGATAAAGGGAACAAGCCATTGTAAGCTGTTTGTGGTGTGAAAATGAGAAGCTGGTGCGACTGGGGAGGGGGAGGGAGATAGAGATAGAGGGAATGCCAGGGCCCGAGGGCTGAGGGAGAGGTGGGAAGGGGAGGAGACAGCAAGGGTTAACAGAATTGAGAAAATTCAATATTCAAGCCCAAAGGATGCAGACTCCCCAAGTGGAATATGAGGTGCTGTTCCTCCAGCTTGCGGTGTTGCTCACTCTGGCCGTGGAGGAGGCCCAGGACCGAGAGGTCGGATGTGGAATGGGAGGGGGAGTTGAAGTGCTGAGCCACCGGGAGGTCAGGTTGGTTATTGCGGACCGAGCGGAGGTGTTCGGCGAAGCGATCGCCAAGCCTCCGCTTGGTCTCACCGATATAGATCATCTGGCATCTGGAGCAGCGGATGCAGTAGATGAGGTTGGAGGAGGTGCAGGTGAACCTCTGTCGGACCTGGAAGGACTGCTTGGGTCCCTGAAAGGAGTGGAGGGGGGAGGTGAAGGGACAAGTGTTGCATTTCTTGCGGTTGTAAGGGAAAGTGCCCGGGGAAGGGGTAGAGTGGGAGGGGAGGGAAGAATTGACAAGGGAGTTGCGGAGGGAGCGGTCTTTGCGGAAGGCAGACAGGGGGGGAGATGGGAAGATGTGGTGGGTGGAGGGGTCACGTTGGAGGTGGCGAAACTGGCGGAGGACTATATGTTGTATTTGCCGGCTGGTGGGGTGAAAGGTGAGGACCAGGGGGACTCTGCCCTGCTTGCGAGTGGGGGGAATGGGGAGCGAGGGCAGTGTTGCGGGGTATGGAGGAGACCCTGGTGCGAGCCTCATCAATAGTGGGGGAGGGGAATCCCCGTTCTCTGAAGAATGAGGCCATTTGTGATGACCTGGTGTGGAACACCTCATCCTGGGAGCAGATGCGGCATAGACGGAGGAATTGGGAATAGGGGATGGAGTCCTTACAGGAAGCAGGGTGGGAGGAAGAGTAGTCCAGGTAGCTGTGGGAGTCAGTAGGTTTGTAGTGGATGTCGGTCAGGAGCGTATCACCTGCAATAGAGATGGTGAGGTCAAGGAATGGTAGGGAAATGTCGGAAATGGTCCAAGTGTATTTGAGTGCCGGATGGAAGTTGGTGGTGAAATGAATGAAGTCAGTCAGTTGTGTGTGGGTGCAGGAGGTGATACCAAAGCAGTCGTCGATGTAACGGAGGTAGAGGTCGGGGATGGGGCCCTGGTACGCCGAGAACAAGGATTGTTCGACGTACCCAACAAAGAGGCAAGCGTAGCTGGGGCCCATGCGTGTGCCCATAGCTACGCCTTGTGTTTGGAGGAAATGGGAGTAATCAAAAGAGAAGTTATTGAGGGTGAGGACCAACTCTGCTAGGCGGAGGAGGGTGTCAGTGGACGGGTATGGGTTGCTCCTCTGGTCGAGGAAGAACCGGAGGGCTTTGAGACCGTCCTGGTGGGGGATGGAGGTGTAGAGTGACTGGACGTCCATGGTAAAGATGAGAGGATGGGGGCCTGGAGAATGGAATGCACGGAGCCGACGGAGAGTGTCTGAGGTGTCTTGAACATAGGTGGGGAGGGATTTAACAAAGGGGGATAGGATGGCGTCAAGGTATGTGGAAATGTGTTCGGTGGGGCACGAACAGGCAGAGACAATGGGTCTGCCAGGGCAGTCGGGTTTGTGGAATTTGGGGAGAAGGTAAAATCGGGCCGTGCGGGGCTGGGAAACGACGAGGTCGGAGGCTCGGGGGGGTAGGGAGCCGGAGCTGAACATGGTTTGTTTTCTATGAAATGTCAGAGGTTGAGAGGAAACCTGATAGACATTTATAAGATTATTATGAGGGACATAGATAGGGTAGATAGTCAGAACATTTTTCCCAAGGATGGAGATGTGAATAACCTCACATCCCCTCCTTTCAGATTCCCAGCATCATAGAAGATACATTTGTACAAATTCAGTTAATTCCGTGATATTATGAATTGCTGAATGCTTCAGACATTGCTAAGGGTAGAGCTAAAACAATATGGGGGGCACAGTGGCACAATGGTAGAGTTGCTACCTTACAGCGCCATGAGTTTGTATGTTCACTCTGTGAGCATGTGGGTTTTCTCCAGGTGCTCCAGTTTCTGCCAACACTCCAAAGACATATAGGTTTCTAGATCAATTCGCTTCTGTAAATTATAAATTGTCCTTAGTGTGTTGCAGGCACATGCCGTGAGTAATTACTCAGGGTAGGCAGTCAGTCGGGTTTTAAAAAAAACACTTAAACCGCGCATGCGCAGATTGTCCTCTCCGTAAAAAAAAATAAAATAAATGAAAACAGTAACAATTCAATTTGCCCATGGCTTCCTAGTCTCCTTTATTCAGAATTACTGAATGGGAGGGGGATTAAGGGTAATGGCAGGTGGAAAGATGGTGGGACAAGTTGAATCAGTTGTCATCTAATTGAATAACAACACTTGTTCAAGGGACGAATTGGGGGGAGAGTTCCTTTCACAGCGTGTGGAGAGTCTGTGCCAGGGGTAAAGTTGCGGGGAGGGCAGGAGCGTTGGGAAGGAGGGGGTCAGGGATAATGCCAGTAACTCACTCACTCACCGCTGCCGCAGCTCTCCGGGCGCGAAGCCACCGCACTGTAGCCGGGGATAGAAGCAGCTCGGGGAGCTGCGAGCGGCCGTAGGGACCCGACAGCAGAACTGGCCGCCACTTCAGTGCCTTCTGTCGGCGCGCTCACCTCTGGCAGTGCTCTCCGTCTGAATACCTCTCACCTGCCGCTCTCTCATGTCAGCCGCTTCCTGCAAATTCTTAAATTCCCACAGCGGCAGGAAAGTGTTTTTTAGATGAAGACATGTCAGAGGTGAGCGGGGGCCGGCAGAAGAGCTGAGGTGGTGGCCGGTTCCACTGTCCGGCCCGGCGGCCGCTCGCAGCCACCCAAGCTACTTCACCCCCCCGGCCACAATGCGGTGGCTCCGTGCAAGGAGCGTCGCAAGTGGGTTACTGGTATGATCCAGATCCCCTCCTTCAGAACGCTCCTACCCTCCCTGCAACTTTACCCCGGGCCAGACTCCCCAAACACTGTGAAAGGAACTCTCCCCCCACCCCACACCCTGGGAAATACGGTATTTAAAAACATCACCAAAACATGTACTTACCACATCATTGGTACACGAGCTCCATTCTTCTCTCTCTGTTTCCTAAGATACACTTAAAATAATGCCAATCCATATTTGAAAACCCCGCCAAGAACCTAGCGCTGCGCATGTGCAATACGCTGCTGCGCCTGCACAGTGCTGCAAAGGCAGAATTGCAGCTGCCTTCAGCCCCGCTTGAAATTGACGGCTTCCTGCAGCGCAGACGGCACGTGGGCTGCACAGACCTTCAAGGGTTACAGGCGCTGTGGATGAAAGGCACGGAGAATTATGCCTACCCAAGTGATCGATCTCTTAGATAGGCATAATTCTCCCATGCCTTTACTATTTATATTTAGTAATTACCATGTTATAATTTTAGGCACGTGCCGTCAGGGTAGGCAAGGTAGGCGCTGCCTACCCTGACGGCACGTGCCTGGTGTGTTGGATAATGCTGGTGTACGGGGAGATCGCTGGTCGAAGGGCCTGTTTCCACGCTGTATCTCTAACGTCTAACTATTCTGGCTATAATTGGAAGACATGTACATTAGGGTAATCCATTACTTGTGTCAGAAGGAACTGCAGAAGCTGGTTTATACCAAAGGTAGACAGAAAATGCTAGGTTAACTTAGCGGGTCAGGCAGCATCTCTTTTTGCTTTCTCCAGAACGCTTGAGTTTAGTTTTTTAGTTTAGTTTAGAGATATAGTGCGGAAACAGGCTCTTCGGCCCGCCGAGTTCACTCTAACCAGAGATCTCCGCACATTACTAGTTATGTGACAATAAATGTCCTTTGTCCTTTTGTCCTTTGTTATTAATTACTCGATTCAGTTGCCTTGACCAAACGTAAGCAACCTTAATGAGCACAAGTACACACATAAATTAGAAAATGTAAAAGAACACAAATCGCTTTTAGCAGTTTGCCACTTTACAATTCTGCACACCATGCCTCCTTCTACAGAAGAGGAAGCAACTCTGTCAAAGAATATTTGAAGTTGGGGAACTATTAATTTTACAGATAGGAAACAGACCAGTCTCGGTTTCAAGTGAATCTCAAATGAATTCTGAAATCTCACATTTATTTGCACTTTCAGTTACAAACATTACATGACAGCATGCTGTTGGTGTAATTTTGTGACAATTCTTTGCTATAAATTCTTACATTCATTATTTACAAGAGCTTTATTGAAGACTGGCAGAAATGCAAAGGGGGTGCACCAGACATTGCCATTTTCTCCACAAGTATAGTGCGATTGAATATCCCCTCAAGGAGGTTCAACCCAACCCACCTTTGTCAACAGTTATCATGGTTTATACAGGTACATGACACACATTTTGCTGTGCTTGTAAGAGCAAAGAATCAACAGGGTCAGCAACATCTTTCTGGAAATTTGCACTCTCAGAATTAGTTAAAGCAATAGAAAATGATTTCCTTTGTTCTCTGTTTTTTTTAAACTAATAAGTGGTTCCTCTGCAATCCCATTGCACAATTTACATATTTAACATTACAAACACGAGGACATACTCTCAGCCATCTCTTTGACTTAATTCAACAGCCCAGCATGTGTATCAATATAGCCCGGTAACTCAATAATTACGTTCCATTTCTACAGCTAGTCCTTTCAGACCTTCATAATCTTTCATTGGAAGGCTATCTTTTCAGTTTAAGCATCAGTTTTAGAATTGATATCTCCACATCATCCACATCTAATAGACTTACTCCTTATGGTTGAGAAAACCATACCTAGCTTTAGCAATTCCTTTGAATGTTTTAAGTATCTACTGTTCTTATATTATTTCCATGTTTCATTTAATATTTTGCTTCATCCAATCTATGCCATGTTTCATTTAATATTTTGCTTCAACCAATCTATATCAATGCCTTTTCTTCTGTTCAATATTCCTCATGATTATTTGATGCACCATCACACAAACGCGGACTTGCTGGGCTGAAGGGCCTGTTTCCACGCTGTATCTCTAAACTAAACAAACTTTACCATTTGCCTCACTCTTAACTTGAAATTTCTTTAGAAGCTCCATTCAGGCTGGGAGCATTGCGGATTAAGAGCTCCATTGCCATGGTATGTATCCGTGGCCAGCACTGCACTGAAAAAAAGGATGTCCACTGACGTTCAGATGGATGGATACACTGATAGCACATTGCCTATCAATTGTCTTACTGGTTAAGCAAAACCAAATTTCTCACAAACAATTGCTACTGCGAATCATTCGATTGTGAATTTGTGAAGATATCAGATGTGTAATGCAGGCTGTGACAGAAGAAAGTAGTTTTTTATTGTTGATAACATTTAGGAACAGATTTTACTTGCATCATTATTAAGAAGTCGATCACAAAAGACATTGCTGAATGCTACTCCATTGCAACAAATAAACCAGATTTCTCATCATTGTTCCAGTGAGTCCCCCTGGATTTTGTGGGGGGTGCGTGCCTCTGATTGCTTGGATTCACTCTCCAGGTGTTATCTTCTTCCCCAACCTCCAGTCCAGCGTTGGGGCAGCAGGTAATCACACCTATGTTCATCCCAACACTCCGTGAACAGCTCACTCCAAACTCGGTGCCTTAATATTCCATCACTGGTCCATTCCACCCATTCCAGTCGGCACATGATGAGTCGTTGTGCAGGTTTATTCACAGTTTATTCACAAATCCTTAACTGATGCAAAGTCACAGTGCAAAGTAGCCACGTGAAAAAGAGCCATAAATCACACTTAATCTGATGCACTGATCAAACTAGTTGAAAGCAGCATACTGAGCACAATTTAGAGCACAATGGTGGAAACATGATGCATCACTTTACTGAGTAAGACAGCAACCTGCATCTTCCTGGTTTGCTCCAAACCAATTTCCAACAGCACAAAGGAATCAGTGTGGAGGAGATCTGAAATTTCAAATATTGTTCTCTGAAACCAGCTGGAAAGACCCAGGAAGGATGCTGACCTGAAACATCACCTGTCCATTCCTCCCACAGATGCTGCCTGACCCATTCAGTTCCTCCAACACAGCTTTTCCAGCTGAGCGAGACTAAGCTTACAGAGGTCGAGAACTGGTCCAGACACTGAAACAAGACAGTCAAGCATTCGGGTCCTCTTTGGTCTGCCCTGTGGAACCCAGTAACTTTTTTCCAACATCAAAAGTACAGATTACAAAGCAACAGGAAGACACTTTGAACGTATGCGTTGGTACAGTTCCATGAGTCCACTTTCATCGCCAGCTCCCATTGTCTTACAGCCTGCAGAGCAAATACAAATCATTTGATCCACTAACATGAGGGGTCGCTTCATTTTGGAAGTCATCTTATACCGATTGAAATAATTCAACAATTCACTGTATCATTCTGTGTTTTGATTTCCAGAATTCCTTAATGATCAAATAGTAATATATGGCATCCAGGCAACAGTTAGTCGTTGCCAAACACTGAGAGATCTGGAGAAACACCCGCAGCGGTGCCTGGTAATCGACTGGCATGTAGCATTGCCTTGCCAGGAGGTACAGTAACATGGCGACGTGATACGGTGTAAAGCAGAGAAGGAAAGTTACCAGATTGGAAGAGATTATTTTCATAGACGTGCTCATGTTTATTCCTTCTCTCTCCTCGACCACCCGTCGTAATGTTCTAATAATCCGTACACTGCAGAAAATCACAGCAGACGCAGCAATCGCAAACAGAGCGAGCATGGTCAGGGGGATAGCACCGTCGTCCCAAAATGCAGCAAAACCCATGAAACACTGGTGGTTATCGTTTGGCTGCAGGTAATTGGGAATACTCGCAGACCAGACACAGAGCCACAGAACAGTGCAGGCGATGGCGGCTTTCTTTGGGGATCTGAGGGTTTTTGCCAGAATGGGATACCTGATAGCGACGTAGCGATCCAGAGAGATCAGCATGATTAGCAGGATGGTCCCGTAGGTGTTGACGAAGTACAGGGACTCCACAAACTCACAGAAGTGGGGACCCAGATGCCACTCTCCACTTTTCTGGTGGGCGTGCATTTTGAAAGGCAGCGAGAAAAGCAGAAGCAGGTCGGAAAAGATCAGGTTGGTCATGTAGATCATGGACTCCGTCCAATTCTTCACTCTGAAGCAAAGTATCCAGAGCGCCGCTGAGTTGATGACCAGTCCCAGGGCGAAGGTTGGGATATGGACCACGTATTGGAAGATCTTCACAAACTCGGAGTCGGTCGTGTTGCTCTGGTTGCACATGGTTGTGGAGCAGTCGGAGTCAGTCTGATTTCTCCAACTTCACCCGCTCTTCTCTTCTGTTGCTTTCACATTCAATCGTATCTCAAGCAGTAACGTCGAATAGGTCCCGTTTGCCAAAGGCTGCGGTCACGTAACTGTGATGATTTCTTTTGCGTGCTTATCTGCAATTAACCATTCTTTCCACAATCAGGCTGGCGACACGGCTCACTTGATCTTTTCTAACGTTGCATGTAGAAAAATTGTAGATTTTTTTTGTAGAAAAATAACACAAGCAAAAACTGGCATTTGCAATCCCTCACGCAAGGCGGTGTATTGTGGAGGCTCTCAAACCGGGGATTTCAGTTTCAGTCTGCACCGCACAGAAGGAAGTCATTTGGGCCCATTGAACACATACCAGCTTCCAGCAGAACAATCAATAGCATTCGTGCTATTTCCTTCCTGCACTTCACTCTCGGTCACATGCCCAAATGCCCAGTTTGAATTCTATTCGCCACAAACCTCCACGGGGGGTTTATTTACAGGAGGCAAGCCATGTAACGAGCAGCCAGACACAAAGAGACTGCAGATGCTGGATTATTGAGAGAACGAGAAACAAAGTGCTGGATTATCTCAACGGGTCGGGCAGCATCTGTGGAGGTATTATATTTCGGGTCGGGATCCTTCTTCAGACTAATGGATGGGGAGGAAGGGGGTGGAGAATCATTGGCTGATAGGTGGAGCAAATAACAAATGCTGGAGGTTTGAACGATATCAAAGGGTGTCAGATAAGGAAAGCTGGGGAATGAAATGCAAAGCCAGGGTTCATATGTTGTAGGAGCAGAATGAAGCCACACACAAAGTAAAAAAAAAAGAGCATCTCACCTTCTGCTTGGGGTAGCCTACAACCCAACAGTAGGAACATTGAATTCTCCAGTCCTCTTCCCTGATGCACACACACTGCCTCCACACACACATGCTGCCTGACCCGCTGAGTTCCTCCAGCACACTGTGTTTTGCTCAAACAAACAACCAGCAGGTCTTTGGTACATGGTAGATAAAAGTGCTGGAGAAATCAGCGGGTGCAGCAGCATCTATGGAGCGATGGAAATAGGCAATGTTTTGGGCCAAAACCCTTCTTCAGACATTCCTGAAATTCCTGATGTCTTTGGTACATGTGATCCCATGTGATCAACACACAGAGGCCACACAGAGGGCACCCAAGGTGAGCCATAGAGTCACACAGAGTGGAAACAGGCACTTCAGCCCAACTTGCCCACACCGGCCAACATGTCCCGTCTACACGTCCCACCTGCCTGCATTTGGCCCATATCTCTCTAAACTTGTCCTATCCATGTACCTGTCTAAATATTTCTTAAACGTTACAATGGTATCTGCCTCAACTACCTCCTCCGGCAGCTCGTTCCATACATCCACCACCCTTTGTGTGAAAAAAAGTACCCATCAGATTCCTATTAATTCTTTCTCTCCCCTCAGCCTCAATCGGTGTCCTCTGGAGCTTGATTCCTCCTCTGCTGGGAAAGAGACTCTTTGGTTCTAACCAATCTATTCCTCTCATAATTTTGTGAGGATGAAATCCAGATCCGCAGAGCTGTAAGGCAGCAGCACTGGCAAAGATCTGCCATTCTGTCCAGTTTCCACCAGACGGCTAATCCCGCCTGTGTTAAGTACAACACTTTCAGTCAGTGAGGTTCATAAACGATGTAGACTTGCCCTTTCTCATCCAGTGAGCTTCTGGAAAATATGTGTGCTCACGAAAAACATCCCATGCTGACACTCGATTTAGATTTGTGGACGTGTGACATTTTACTTTTGGCAGTAATCCAGTTGACATCATTGTCTCCAGTCTGTTGTGTGCTGTCTCTGTGAATTGCAGATTGTCGATTCAGATCTTAGTCAGTGTTTGTCACATTAAAGCAGGATGACGGAGTGGGAAGTACCGACTTCCTGAAATTCATTAAGACCATGCACTCCACCTATCCTGGGTCATCCGTGCCTGCTATGATTTATTCACTATATTTTCATACCTCTAGTTTCTCTCTCACATGATGCTCAGTCTGAAGAAGAGCTCTCGACCAAAACATCACCTATTCCTTTTCTCCAGAGATGCTGCCTGACCCGCTGAGTTACTCCAACATTCTGTGTCAATCTTCTGCGTAACCAGTGTCTGCAGTTCCTTCCTACACACAATAGACAATAGGCAACAGGTGCAGTGGTAGGCCATTCAGCCCTTCGAGCCAGCACCGCCATTCAATGTGATCATGGCTGCTCATCCCCAGTCAGTACCCCCTTCCTGCCTTCTCCCCATATCCCCTGACTCCGCTATTTTTATGAGCCCTATCTAGCTCTCTCTTGAAAGCATCCAGAGAACCTGCCTCCACTGCCCTCTGAGGCAGAGAATTCCACAAAAAGTGTTTCCTCGTCTCCATTCTAAATGGCTTACTCCTTATTCTTAAACTGTGGCCCCTGGTTCTTGACTCCCCCAACATCGGGAACATGTTTCCTGCCTCTAGCGTGTCCAAGCCCTTAACAATCTTATATATTTCAATGAGATCCCCTCTCATCCTTTTAAACTCCAGAAGTTAAATCCAGTACAGGCCCAGCTGCTCCATTCTCTCAGCATATGACAGTCCCGCCATCCCGGGAATGAACCTTGTAAACCTATGCTGCACTCCTTCAATAGCAAGAGTGTCCCTCCTCAAATTAGGGGACCAAAACTGCACACAATACTCCAGGTGTGGTCTCACTGGTGCTCTGTACAACTGCAGAAGGACCTCTTTGCTCCTATATTCAATCTACTATGTTAGGTGCATGCAACGGAAGCATGACACTTCCTGAGGTTTGAAGAATAGCAAGTGGTTTCTTCTCTTAAGTATTCAGCATTAAAAACATATACTCAGCTCATAAATGGCATAGTTTAGTCAGAAATTGAATTAAAGGAAGTTACATTGCGATGAGGAGCAACTTGCATTAATAGTGTTTAACAATGGGAACTAAAATTGACTGGATGGTGGTATAAATGTAATTAAGTAAGGTGATTGTAATATTAGATTACAAAAAGCTTATAAAATTTACAGGAAAGGTGGAAAGTGCAAGGTATGGGACAGCTTTACGAGCCAGTAACAGATAATCAAAAAGACTGTGAAGTGAGAAGTCCTCCAACAAGGTAGGGTGGTCTTCCAACCTAACTCATTGCAGACATTGGACTTTTTCTCTGAAACGCTGAAGCTACAATGCTGCAAAACGATATTTTGCACTCTGGTATTGTTATCTTCGTTTTGCCTGTTCTACGCATATGGTTCGATTGTACTAATGTAAGGTATTATCTGACTTAATTGGATAGCACACACACAAAAGCTTTTCACTGGATTCCGGTAGACGTGACGATAATATACCAATACCTTCTGCTACTATGTAAAAGGAGAGCGGAATATAAATAAACATGGGTCTCGTAGAGATGACAGTAGAACAAATTATAATGGGGAACAAAGAAATGGCTAAAGTATTGATTAAATGTTTTCTACCTGTGTTACTGCAGGATAAACAATAAACATGGCAGCACATGGAGGTTTTACTGACAAAAGGAAGCTTAAACTTTTAATATAGTTTAAAAAAAGAACACGAAAATTTAACGGATCTTAAAATGAGGTGCATGGCCTGACCTCTAGATATCACCAGAGATGTTGGACGCATTATCGATGATCATCCAAATTTCACCGTGTATGGAAATCAGCACATAGAACACCGACATTCATTAAAGAAACAAAGTGGAAAGAGGAGAACCAACCGTTTGTTAACCTAAAATCATAAATGGTGGTTAAAATAAATCATAAAATGATTTGGCAGAATCTTTTAATAAAATGGAAATAATCTCAGATTCATAGACTGGAATTTATTGAGTAAACTATCAGGCTACAGAAGAGGAAGTGGTACATAAAACAAATCTCCATTTCCAAAAGGCATTTTGACATGGCACCATGCATGGGTTGCTATGTAATACAGGATCACAGGGCTTGGGTTACATAGAAAACAGGTGCAGGAGTAGGCCATTTGGTCCTTCGAGCCAGCACCACCATTCAATATCATTATCCAAAATCATCCAAAATCAGTACCACGTTCCTGCTATCTCCCCATATTCCTTGATTCCGTTCGCCCTAAGAGCCATATCTAACTCTTGAAAACATCCAGTGAATTGGCCTCCACTGCCTTCAGTGGCAGAGAATTCCACAGATTTACAACTCTCTGGGTGAAAACGTTTTTCCCCATCTCAGTCCTAAATAGCCTACCCCTTATTCTTAAACCGTGACCCGTGGTTCTAGACTTCCCCAACATCTGGAACATTTTTCCTGCATCTAGCCTGTCCAATCTCTTCACAATCCCTGGTACTGCATTAGCAGAATCTGGCCATTCAGGCCATTGCGTCTGCTCCGCTATTCAATCATATCTGATCTATTTTTCCATCTTCTCTATAATTTATAACTCCCTTTTTATCATCTCTCTTAATTCATTCATTCATATTTTTTAAGCTGTCAAAATTCCTGACTATCACTTTTTGTTATCTATATTACTAAAAGTCTGATCTTGACCACTTCCTGTTCTGTATATTGATTTTAGAAAAAACGCTGTCACTTACGGTTGTGATATTTGGCCATCTTACTCAGTCCCCCTGCACTGCGCACGGCAAGAGGATTTTTCCCATCGATGAAAAATTATTAGTGTTTAAATATGTTTGAGATTCTCTCTCCTGAAGGCCACACCCCTTCCGGAGGGACTATAAAACCTGGAAGTGTTGAGTGCCTCAGTCACTCTCTGCAAGATGGGGGAGCGAGAGGGTCACGTCTCTCAGTCTGAGCTGTGAATAACACTGAACACATGTCTACTAAAGTGGTTTTACTGACCTGTCAGTGCCCTTAATGTGGTTTGAAAATATAGTTTGGAAATGCTAAAGCTGTGTTATCCTTTGGTTTGGAAATGCAAAGCTGTGTTGCCTTTGGTTTGGAAATGCTAAAGCTGTGTTGCCTTTGGTTTGGAAATGCTAAAGCTGTGTTGCCTAATTAAAATTGCCTTGCCTAATTAATGTTGCCTTGCCCAATTAAATTTGCCTTGCCTAATTAAAGTTGCCTTGCCTAATTAAAGTTGCCTTGCCTTTTATATAATTAAGTCAAATCTTGACCACTTCCTGTTTGCACTTTATATTGATTTTAGAAAAAACGCTACCACGCACGGCTGTGATTTTTAGCCATTTTTCTTATCGATGAAAAATAAAAGAATTATTCGTGTTTAAAAAATGTTGAGATTCTCTCTCCTGTCAATCACACCATGAAGGCCACGCCCCTTGAGGGGGGAGGGACTATGAAACCCAGAGTGTGAGCGCGGCTCAGTCTCTGCCAAATGGAGGAGGGAGAGGTCACGACACGCTGTCTTTAGTGGCCTTGCACCCTACTTCAAAATGGTATGAAACTGTACTTGAATTTGGTGGCCTTGCACCCTGCTTGAAATAGAATTTCAAGGAATAGCCGTGTCAACTGCCAGCCCACCAGATTTTGATGAAGGGATTCAAAGTAACATTAACAAATTTGCAGATGACACAAAGCTGGATGGCAGTGTGAACTGTGAGGAGGATGCTATGAGAATGCAGGGTGACTTGGACGGGTTGGGGGAGTGGGCAGATGCATGGCAGATGAAGTTTAATGTGGATAAATGTGAGGTTATCCACTTTGGTAGCAAAAACAGGACGGCATCAAGTTGGGAAAAGAGGAAGTACAACGGGATCTGGGGGTCCTTGTACATCAATCTATGGAAGTAAGCATGCAGGTACAGCAGGCAGTGAAGAAAGTGAATGGCATGCTGGCCTTTATAACAAGAGGAATCGAATATAGGAGCAAAGAGGTCCTTCTGCAGTAGTACAGAGCCCTAGTGAGACCACACTCATTGAAACATATAGGATTGTTAAGGGTTTGTACATGCTAGAGGCAGGAAACATGTTCCCGATGTTGGGGGAGTCCAGAACCATGGGCCACAGTTTAAGAATAAGGATAAGCCAGTTAGAACGGAGACGAGGAAACACTTTTTCTCACAGAGAGTGGTGAGTCTGTGGCATTCTCTGCCTCTGGTGGAGGCAGGTTCTCTGGATGCTTTCAAGAGAGAGTTAGATAGGGCTCTTAAAAATAGCGGAGTCAGGGGATATGGGGAAAAGGGAGGAACGGGGTACTGATTGGGGATAATCAGCCATGATCACATTGAATGGCAGTGCTGGCTTGAAGGGCCGAATGGCTTACTCCTGCACCTATTGTCTATTGTCTATTGGGTGAGTGAGCTGCCAGCACAACAGGCTTGAGTGACTGAACCGCCAGCCCAAGAATCCATTCAGCCCGCAATGTCCATACTAGCCCTCTGCAAGCCAGTTCCTTCAGCCCACATCACCCATACTAATGCTCCAGAACCCCCCCCCCCCCTTTGGCATCTTGTTGCATACACCCACCACCCTTTGTGTGAAAAAGCTACCCCTCAGATTCCTATTAAATATTTTCCCCTTCACCTTAAACCTATGTCCTCTGGTCCTCGATTCACCAACTCTGAGCAAGAGACTCTGTGCATCTACTCGATCTAGCCCTCTCATAATTTTATACACCTCTATAAGATCACCCCTCTTCCTCCTGTGATCCAAGGAATAGAGCCCCAGCTTGCTCAACCTCTCCCTATAGCTCAGACCCTCTTGTCCTGGCAACATCCTCATAAATCTTCTCTGTACACTTTCCAGATTTACAACATATTTCTTATAACACGGTGTCCAGAATTGTCCACAATAATCTAAATGCACCCTCACCCATGTCTTATACAACTGCAACATAACCTCCCAACCTCTATACTCAATACCTTGACTGATGAAGGCTAATGTGCCAAAAGCCTTTTTGACCACCCTAACTACCTGCAAGGATCTATGCATCTGCACTCCTAGATTTCTCAACATTCCTCAGAGGCCTACCATACACTGTGTTAGACTTCCCAAAATGCAACACCTCACATTTCTCTGTATTAAATTCCATCAACCAGTCCTCAACCCACCTGGCCAATCGATCAGGTTCCTGCTGCAATTTTTCACAATCATCTTCACTATCGACAAAACCACCCATCATAGATTTAGTTGACAAACATTAACGGGCCCAGCACCAAACCCTGAGGCACACCATTAGTCACAGGCCTCCAGTCCAAGAAGCAACCTTCCACCATCACCCTCTGCTCCCTTCCATGAAGCCAATTTTCTGTTCATTCAGCTATCTCTCCTTGGATCCACTGCGATCTCACCTTCCAGAGCAGCCTAAAATGCAGAACCATGTCTAATGCTTTACTGAAGTCCATATATACAATATCTATAGTTCTGTCCTCATCGACGTTTTTGGTCACATCTTCAAAAACTCAGATTTGTGAAACATGACTTTCCACATGCAAAACCATGCTGACTATCCCAATTCAACCCATGTCCATCATTCCTGTATATCCTATTCCTCAGAATACTGGTTGGTTGGGGGCGCAACTCACGTTGCTGCGGCCCCTACAGCCTGTCTGTCTTTATTTTATTTTTTGGTCTAGTTAAATGTAGTTGTCGTGTTTTTTTAATACTGTTTTTAACTGTGTGTATGTGGGAGGCAGTGGGGGGGGGGAGGGGGAAACTTTTAAAATCTCTTCCCTGCACGGGAGATCCGACCTTTTCCCTGTCAGGTCACCGTTGTCGTTGGGGCCTAGCACCGTGGAGCGGCCTCCAACCGGAATGACTTGGGAGCTCCAGTCGCGGAGCCTGCAGAGCTGCGGACTTACCATTGTGGGGCTGGCCGGCCTCAGAGCGTGGGGAGCGGTGGTGGGGAGCGGTAGTGGGGAGCGGTAGTGGGTAGCGGTGGTGGGGAGCGGTGGTGGGGAACGGTGGTGGCTCGCTGCTGCGGCCCGACTCCAGAGCTCGGAGGCTCCAGCTGCAGGCCTGTGGACTGTGATATCGGGAGCTCGTGTGTCCAGGTGGGTGACCGCTTTCCGGAGCTCCCTCAATGCAACTTCTCCAGCCCGTGTCGCGGGGTTGGAACGACCCAGAGCAGGGCCATACATCGCCCGGCGTGGCTTTAATGGCCGTAGGACATTCCAACGCCCGCCGGTGGCTCCAACTTTATGACATTTAGACCTGGAGCAGGGTCGTACATCGCCCGGCGCGGCCTAAAATGGCCGTGGGACTTACCATTGCCCACCTGGGGCTTCAACATCGGAAGAAAAATGGTGCACAGGGGAGAGAAAATACTTTGCCTTCCATCACAGTGAGGAGGAGATGTTTGTGTGAATTGAATTGTTTGTGTGTCTTGTAGGAATTGTTTTGTTTGTATGGCTGTAGAAATGGAGTTTCGTTTGAGCCTCACTGAGGTTCAAATGACATGGAATAAATATTGAATTGAATTGAATTGAACTCTCTAGTAACTTTCAGACTACAGATGTTAAGCTCACTGGCCTTTCGCTCCCAGCATTTTCCCTGTAGCCCTTCTTGAATAGAGGCACAACATTTGCCACCCTCCAGTCTTCCCGCAACTCTCCCATGTTTAAAAATAACTCAAATTTCAACCGGGGCTCTCGCAATTTCCTCTTTAGTTTCCCACGATGTCCTCAGAGATATCTGATCAGGCCATGGAGATTTGTCTACCTTCATACACGATAGTACCTTCATCACCTCGTTTACATTTAAATTTCTGCATTATTGAATATCACGGCAACTTGATTATGGTAATGGCACATGGTAAATATATATAGCACCTGACCTCAATATTCCATAAGGCATTTCTTAATGCACTTAAAATGTCTGGTAGGGGGTACATCAGTATCAAATTAGATGCATAGCAAAGTGTGAATTGTTCATGCTTTGAAAAAATATAACTTAAACGGGTTTTTTTAAACACATTTCCTGCTATCTATTAATGGCCCAGTAAAACTTCCCACAAGTTTTAAGCCATGAGATTTTAGCTTGATGTTTCCTTTTAATATTATGTTAAATGTTACTGACTGCCAATCTTTCTGGCACAGCAAAGTATCTATTGTGAATATAATCTATCTATTGTGAATGTCGAGTTAAATTCCCTTAGCTTCTGAATCCTTAAACATACCATATTTTTTAATTACTAATTATTATTTTTTTGGTTCTCCTGTCTTTCTTTTCTCTCTTATCTAATCTTTCTTTCCTTCTGTTTATTTTCCATACAGAATCAATCTACTGAAATTGCTGCTTGTGACCTGTTGACTGGGCAAAGTGCCATGGGGCTGACAATTCCTGAGCCAAATCTAAAGGACGTTTCATACATTGAAAGCACTTGATAATTTGACCTTAACTTAAAGCACATGGACCAAATTGTCTCATTAAGAAATATTGATGAATTTAATTTATCTAAAAGAGTGGATTTCCTGTCAATTAGTTTATCTGATATTGGCAATGGATATTTCAGAGTCAGTGATGAAAAATTTTCACATTTGTTCAGGAAACAAGGTGAGTTATTGAAATCAACAGTTCCCTCTGTGTATATATGGTGTGTGTGTGCGCACACTAGCGTGCATACGTACACGAAATATAAGTGTGTGTGCAGTGTATATATATAGTGTATATATTGTGTGTTTAGTTTAGAGAGACAGCGCTGAATCAGGCCCTTCGGCCCAACGAGTCCATGCTGACAAACGATCACCCCATACACTAATTAACCCAATATAGCCAATTAACCCACGTAGAAACATAGAAACATAGAAAATAGGTGCAGGAGGCCATTCGGCCCTTCGAGCCAGCACTGCCATTCATTGTGATCATGGCTGATCGTCCCCTATCAATAACCCGTGCCTGCCTTCTCCCCATATCCTTTGATTCCACTAGCGCCTAGAGCACCCCACAAACCCACACCTCTTTGGAATGTGGGAGGAAACCGGAGCTCCCGGAGAAAACACATGCAGTCACAGGGTGAGCGTACAGACTCCGTACAGGCAGCACCCATAGTCAGGATTGAACTCGGGTCTCTGGTGCTGTAGGGCAGCAACTCTACCATTGCGCCGTCCGTGTGTGGATATATTATATATACATAGAGCGTGAGCGTATGCATATATTGCGTCCGTGCACATATACACATGTATTTGAGATTTCTACTCCATGAAAAAATACTATCTACTTTGTCTATGATTCTCATGTTTGTATCGTCAATGAGGATTCCTCTCAGCATCTGACACTCTCGAGAAAACAGTACATATCTGTTCATCAATATTTCAAGTGAAGTCAAGAGAGTTTATTTTCATGTGTCCCAGATAGGACAATGAAATTCTTGATTGCTGCAGCACAATGGAATATTGTAGGCATAAATACAGGTCAGATCAGTGTGTCCATATACCATATGCCTTTTTGAGGCAGTGACTGCGATAGATCCCCTCGATGGTAGGGAGGTCAGAGCCGATGATGGACTGGGCATTTCTTGCAGCCTTTTCCGTTCCTGGATGCTCAAGTTGCCGAACCAAGCCACGGTGCAAGAGGTCAGCATGCTCTCTACTGTGCACCTGTAGAATTTCGAGAGAGTCCTCCTTGACATACCAACTCTCCGTAATCTTCTCAGGAAGTAGAGGCGCTGATGTGCTTTCTTTATAATTGCATCAGTGTTCTGGGACCAGGAGAGATGTATGAAGAATGGAAGTATGCACGCCCAGGAATTTGAAGTTCTTAACTCTTTCGACCTGTTGATATAAACGGGACTGTGGGTCCCCATCCTACCCCTTCCAAAGTCCACAGTCAGTTCCTTGGTTTTGCTGGTGTTGAGAGCCAGATTATTGTGCTGGCACTATTTGGTCAATCAGTCGATCTCACTTCTATACTCTGACTTGTCCCCATCAGTGATACGTCACACAACAGTGGTGTCATCGGCGATCTTGATGATGGAGTTCGCACAATGTCCGGCTACGCAGTCATGAGTATAGAGTGAGTACAGCAGGGGGCTGAGCACGCAGCCTTGAGGTGCACCCGTGTTGATTGTTATCGAGGATGACACATTTTCACTTATACGGACAGACTGTGGTCTGTGAATGAGGAAGTCGAGGATCCAATTGCAGAGGGAGGCGCAGAGACCCAGATCTGAGAGCTTGGTAACCAGCTTCTAGGGGTTGATGGTATTAAATGCCGAGCTGTAGTCAATGAAGAACAGCCTGACATATGAGTTTTTGTTGTCCAAGTGGTCCAGAGCGGAGTGAAGAGCCAGTGAGATCGCATCCACTGTTGATCTGTTGTGGCGGTAAGCGAACTGCAGTGGGTCCAGGTTTTTGTCGAGGTATGAGTTGATTTGCACCATGATCAGCCTCTCAAAGCACTTAATCACCACAGACGTAAGTGCCACTGGTCGATTGTCAATGAGGCATGTCACCTTGCTCTGCTTGGAGAGTGGTAATATTGATGCCATTTTAAAGCAGGGTTTCGAGGGTTCACCCCCCTGAAGGATCTTCTGACGTCAGCCTCTGTGACTGAGACCGAAATACCACCATGGCGAATGGGGGCTAGAGAAGGCACATCAGTATTCTCCCTATCAAAGCGTGCGTAAAACGCATTGAGCTCGTCAGGGAGTGATGCTTCGCTGACATTTGAGCTGCCTCCTGATTTCGCCCCGTAGGAGGTGATTGCATTCAGGCCCCGCCACAGTTGCTGAACATCCGTCTCATCCTCCAGCTTGGAGCAGAAGTCCCTTTTGGCCTTTTTTGATGGCCTTACCAAGGTCGTATCCGGACTTCTTGTAGACCTCTGTATCATCAGACATGAATGCCCAGGATCTGGTCTTCAGAAGAATGCAGATCTCATGGTTCACCCAAGGTGAGGAAACACTCAGAAGGTTTTTGTTGGGATGCAGTCCTCCACACATTTCTTTATGAAGTCTGCAGTGACTGTGGTGTATTCATTCAGGTCCGTTGCCGAGTCCCTGAACATTGCCCACTCTACAGACTCCAAACAGTCCTGGAGATGTTTCTCTGCTCCCCCCCCCCCCCCACCCTGACCAGCTCTATACAGTCCTCTCCTCTGAGGGTGCGCTCTTCAATTGCTGCCTGTAGGCAGGAAGAAGCTGCACTGCAGTATGGTCGGATTTACCGAAGTGAGGGCGAGGGATAGGGCGATAGGGATCTTTGATGGTCGTGTAGCAGCGGTCATAGGTGTTTGATCCTCAATTTGGTTCATTCAATACAACAACTGCAGTAGGATTTAATTTCATGAGAACAAAAGGAGTTGCCGGCGTGCTTTGTAACTTTGTCAGCGCCGTAGGTGGCTGCTATTTGTATACATTGGGTATGCAAGCAAAGAATCTCACTGTGCCTAGTCACATGTGACAATAAAGTATTCCATTCCTTCTTTTTTTAAATAATATTTTTATTAGAAGTAATCCATCATAACAACAGTATCACAACTTTTCAAATACACAACCAACTTATTTCAATAAGTATATGGATATCACAAATAATTCTTATAAACTTCTATTTTTTAGAAAGTAGAAAAATAAAAGAATAGATTTTAATCAATAAGAATGGTGATTAAATAATAATTTTGATTATAGAGAGAGAGAAAGAGAAGAGAAAAAAAGAAAAAAAAAAAAGATTATAGTATATATTATTCATCTTAATAGTGAATAACACAATTTCAAATAATGATATCATTAGAGACATGCATACAAATCCAAAAAAAAAAGAATTATTTTCATCTAATCCTGCCGGGTAACAATTGAGTTGTGATGCCAAGAACAGCTACCCCTTCAAATATTCTGTATATGGAGACCATATCTGTTCAAAGAGTTCGTATTTGTCCATTAGGACAAATCTGATTCTTTCCAAATGCAATGTCTCCAACATTTCCACTGTCCACATTTTAATTGTGGGGGATAATGTTCCCTTCCAAAATTTCAATAATAATTTTTTTCCCTATTATCAAACAGTAATCCAAGAAATTTCTTTGGTTTACTGTTAATATTAGATTTGAATCCGAACTCCCAATATTATTAATTTTAGATCTGGGTCCAGTTTAATTTTAAGAACTTCAGAGATAACTCTAAAGATTTCTGTCCAATAATAGTTGAGTTTTATACATGTTACAAAACTATGCGTTAAGTTAGCTTCCAAGTTCTGACATTTATCACAAATAGAAGAAATGTTAGGATAAATTCTGTTTAATTTCGTTTTTGAATAATATAATCTGTGTAATACCTTAAATTTGTATCAATATATGTCTAGCATTTAATGACCAACGATGTATACATTGTAGGCTTTCTTCCCAAGTTTCCTTCGTTATAGATAAACCTATTTCATTTTCCCATGTTTGTCGATATATTTCCGGTTGGGATTTCCCTATCCAAGATAGTATTGTATATATATATGCTATTAATTTTTCTGTATTTGGGTGTTTATTAAACAATTAATCTAATAAGGGTACACAAAAAGCTGGAGAAACTCAGCGGGTGCAGCAGCATCTAAGGAGCGAAGGAGATAGGCGACGTTTTCGGGTCGAGACCCTTCTTCAGACTGGTCATCCCTGACCAGTCTGAAGAAGGGTCTCGACCCGAAACGTCGCCTATCTCCTTCGCTCCTTAGATGCTGCTGCACCCGCTGAGTTTCTCCAGCTTTTTGTGTAGATCCCTGACCAGTCTGAAGAAGGGTCTCGACCCGAAAACGTCGCCTATCTCCTTCGCTCCTTAGATGCTGCTGCACCCGCTGAGTTTCTCCAGCTTTTTGTGTACCCTCGATTCTCCAGCATCTGCAGTTCCTTCTTTAAAAAATTAATCTAATAATCCTGGTTTTCTATTTTTATAGTCTTGCGTATTTGACTTAATATAGTTTCTAATTTGTAAATACCTAAATATGTTATTTGACTGCAATCCATAGATATCCTGTATCTTGAAATGAAAGAAATTTTCCTTTCTTGTAAAGGTGTTCTATCCTTTTAATTCCTAAATCATTCCAGTGTCTAAACCCCTTGTCCAATATAGAGGGCTTAAACAAAGGATTATTCATAATTGGCAAACAAAGTGACAAATTATCCATATGTAGGGTCTTAACTATTTGTTTCCAAATACGTCTATTGCTAAGAATTATAGGGTTATCACCATACGTTTTTTTTTGTACTTCCCTTGGTGCAAAAAGAATCGAACAGTCTTCCTTTTCCATCTTTAGCCAGTTTGGCTCATAATCTAAATTTACCAACCAAAAATTCATATTTTTATTCTGAACTGCCCAGAAATAATATAAGAAATTTGGTAGTGCTAGTCCACCATTTATTTTAGATTTACATAGATGTTTTTTTACTTATTCGATGATTTTTATAGTCCCAAATAAAACTATTAACCAAAGTATCTATTTAAAAAAAAAAACATTATAGGGAGATATAAAGGGATGGCTTGAAATAAATATAACGTGGCAAAAAAAATCATTTTTATAGCATTTATTCTACCGATCATTGAAATAGGTAGTGTTTTCCAATATAAAATATATTTTTTTCGTTTATTTAACAATTGAGGGTAATTATATCTAAATAGACAGTTATAGGATTTAGATACATTAATTCCTAGATATTTAAATTTGTCCGTGACTATTTTAAGTGGGAATTGTTCTAGTATATTTAATTTTATTCCAGTTATAGGCATAATTTCACTTTTATTCCAGTTAATTCCATACCCAGAAAATGTGCCAAACTTAGTTATAACATTAAATAGATTAGGAATACTAATCTCCAGTTTTGTGATATAAATTAAGATGTCATCTGCGTATAGAGATATTTTATTCGTTGTAGTTTTGGTATTATATCCATATATTTCTGGTTCTGATCTAATCATTTCGGCTAGTGGTTCTATTACCAGAGCAAATAGTAATGGTGATAACGGGCATCCTTGTCTACAACCCCTAAAGAGATTAAATTTTGCTGATAACATTTGATTTGTTAATATTCTTGCAGATGGATTTGAGTATATGATTTTTACCCATTTGGAAAATCTATCCCCCAGTTGAAATTTCTGCACTAGTTTAAATAAATATGGCCATTCAACCTGGTCAAATGCTTTTTCAGCATCTAAGGATATGACAGCTAGTTCAATGTCATTCACTCTTTTTGAGTATATGATATTGAATAGACGTCTCAGATTATAAGATGAGTAGCGTATTGGGATGAGACCGGTTTGGTCATGATGTATTAAGTTATTAATCACTAAACAGCCTCCGAGATAAAATTTTAGTTAGTATTTTTTGATCAGTGTTTAAAAGAGCTATTGCTCTGTATGACCCAGGGTCTTCCAAATCTTTATCAGCTTTGGGGATAAGTGTAATTGCAGATTGTAGATTCATTTAATGATTCTGGTAACTATCCTTGTTCATAAGCATATTTATATATTATATGTAAACGTGAAGAGATCAGATCATAAAACTTCTTATAAAATTCAACACTTAAGCCATCAGGGCCTGCGGATTTTCCGTTATTTAATGATCCAATTGATTCTTCAATATCTTTTACTGATATATCAGCATTTAACAAGTCTCTACCTTCCTGATCCAAACTATTAATATGACATTCTTGTAAGAATGTTTCCATTCCATCTGGTTGTCCTGCTAGTTTAGATGATTAAAGATTTTGATAATATTGTAAAAATGTATCATTGATATCTTTTGGTAAAGTCAATATTTCTCCTTGTTCAGATCTAATTTTATGTATCATTTTCTCCTCATCTAATTTTCTAAGCTGGTGTGCCAGTAATTTTTGTGGTTTATCCCCAAATTCAAAGTATTCCATTCCACAATAAAATAAACTGAACAAAGAAAGTGATGTGGGTGGAAAGGGACATGGGGAGGGGAAATTAATGTACAAATGAGAGGGAAACGCAAGTGCGACTGAGCATGGGAGACACAGGATAGAAAGAGGTGGTGGGGGGGATATTACTCAATGTGGAGTATTCAATTTTTCCACTGTTGGGTTACAAACTGCTTTAATGTGCTGTTCTTCCAGTTTGTGTGTGGCCTTAGTCTGGCAATGAATGAATGAAGTCCAAGGCAAAAATTCAATATAGGAATGGGAAGGGGAGTTAAAATGGTTCGCAACCGGGAGATCTAGCATGCCTTAGCGGATTGCGTGAAAGTGTTTGGTTAAACTGTCAATTAGTCTACATTTGGTCTTGCCGATGTAAAAAAGACCTGCCAGAGACCTGGGTTCGATCCTGACTACGGGTGCTGTCTGTAGGAAGTTTGTACATTCTCCCTGTGACTGCGTGTGTTTTCTCCAGGTGCTCCGGTTTCCTCCCACACTCCAAAGATGTACAGGTTTGTAGATTAATTGGGCATGGTAAAAAACAATAAATTATCCCTTGTGTTAGTGTACGGGGCGATCGCTGGTTGGTGTGGACTCAGTTGGCGAAGGGCCTGTTTCTGTGTTGTATCTCGAAAGAATAATGTTTAGTGGCATCTATCTGACAAAATGGAAAGTTCCCTGGCATAAGCAAAGTTAATGGGTAGAATTATTAGAATGCAGTTGACGAGAAATAAATCCATTCAGCAAGTGGCAAGGTTCTGAAACTCAGAATGCGAATGCGGACAGAATCCTTCATCGTGTTTAAAAATTATTTGGACAATTACTTGAAGCATTCCAATTTACAAGACCACAAACCAAAAAGCTGGAAGTGGGATAAACCAAATAAAAACATTTTGCTCACAATTTTACTTCGGAGTCACGTGAGTGACTACGTGAATAGAAGCCTGTACAGCCGTTGGTGCGTCATGACGTCAGACGCTGGTGCAGTCGGGAACGGTTGGAGCAGCAGCGCTCCTCCGAGCGGTAAGTTTAAACAGGTTACACGGAAAGCTGGAGAATTCAGCGGGGGCAGCAGCATCTAAGGAGCGAAGGAGATGGGCGACGTTTCGGGTCGAGACCCTTCTTCAGACTTCACCCTCCATTTGCCAGCATCTGCAGTTTTCGTTAACAGGTTTAAACGGAGGTAAGGTTTGTCGAAATACTTTACCACAGGTCATTTTCTGCGACGGTTGGGAGTAGATATGTTGCAGAAAGTGAAGAAGGTGTCGGCGAGGCGCTCCGGGGGTAGAAAGGAGAGTGACCAGGAGAGTGTTGAGGATGGAGGCCCGTCTTGTACACCTGGTCCGGTACTGGCTACACAGCCAGTGGTTGCGGACCCACTGCCGGGGGGCAGTGGAGGCTTGCACAGTAGGGTGGAAGGCCACTGGCAAGTCTCTGTGGCCCGTAGATGAGTCGGGCCTGGAGGTTATACCCTCCATAGGAGAGTCCGTTTGCTCACGGCTCTCCCACGTCGAGATTCTATTACAAAAGAATGCTCGACAGGGACCAGCTCCGTGAGGAGGAGTGGTGCCCAAGCCAGGCTGATGGAGAGCTTGTGCTAGCAGCACCTGTTTCAGGGCTGCAGAACTATCCTGCCTGTGAGGAGGATGTTCCAGCTCCGTGAGGAGGAGTGGTGCCCAAGCCAGGCTGATGGAGAGCTTGTGCTAGCAGCACCTGTTTCAGGGCTGCAGAACTATCCTGCCTGTGAGGAGGATGTTCTATCAGGGCAGTTTGCTGACACTGTTTCTATGCTGGGGGAGAGCAGTAAAGGTGTTCGGTTGGAGGTAATTCCGAACATTGCTGGGAAGTTTGCTGAGTGTAGAGGCAGGAAAGGCGATTGATGTAGAATTGGCCGAAGCCATTCAGTATATGCTCTCCCATCAGTTACAGGAGCTAGCTATGGATGAAGTAGCAAAAAACTATAAAGCTCCTGTTAATTGTGATCTCCTGAAGGTACCGGTGGTTAATCACCAAATTTGCATAGATGGGTTTGCCTGCTAGGGCCCAGGAGATGAAGTTTTAAAAAAAGTGCTTAAACTGTTGTAAGCAGGTATTACAGCTGTGGTGAAAGTTATTGATACAAATGATATGGTTGAAGCACACCAGGATGAACTGGGACTCCTTTGTAATGCATTTTGAAATTAATAATGTCGGGAGGGCCGCTATTAGGCCAGTGCTAACCCGAATTTGGCGAGTTGTGCAAACTGACCAGTGTACCACCACGAAATCTGTTGTTTGGTGGTAACCTTGCAAAAAGGGTCAAAGACTGTTATGAGGTTGTTATAACCATGGCCCTCATTAAGCCAGCTGGAAGCAAGGCAAAAAAGGTTCTCTACAAGAAGTCGAGGACAACAAGGCCGCAAGGAAAGATGCTGGTAAGGAATATAACATTTGACAGACGATGAATTAACTGATGTTCCTGTTCAAATTGGGGAAGGTTAAAATTGTTCTCAAACAATGGCAGCAGTTGACATCAGATTTGTTCATACTTAGTGTATTGAAGGGGTGAAAAATTGGATTTTACTATGACAGTCTACCTAATCAACATTTTCCTAGTCGTAAACTTATTTTTCAGATGAGGAAAATGTGCTTATTCAAGCAGAGATTCAGTCGTTACATAAGAAGGGGTAATTGAGCCTTCTGTCTATCAAAGTCAACAATTTCTGTCAAGTATATTTCCCAGATCTAAAAAGACTGGGGGATGTAGAATTATTCTGGATTTATCGAATTTTGAACAAATTTGTTTGTTATAGGCATTTCAAAATGGAGAACTTTACCACGGGCAAACATCTAGTGTCCAAAGGGTATTATATGGCAACCATTGATTTAAAGAATGCATATTACGCAGTGTCTATTCATGGTGATGATAGAAGATATTTGAAATTTATTTGGATGACTGAGCTGTGGCAATTCAGGACATTGCCGAATGGATTAACTTCAGCTCCTAGATTATTTACTAAATTGGTAAAACCTGTGTTAGCATTGCTTAGAGCTCAGGGGCATGTGGTAATGGCCTATTTAGATGATTTCTGATTGTTGGAAAGACTCATGCTGAAACTCAATCATCAGTTTCAGTTGTTTAAAATCACTTTTGAACAAATGGGATTTGTTATTCACCCAGGTAAATCTAAATTATCACCAGTCCAAATTATTGATTATCTGGGATTTACCATTAATTCCAATCACATGTTGGTAACTTTGCCCAGGGATAAATTGAATCAGTTAATTGAGGACTGTGTTAATCTCGTTGGAGAACAACGGCCTTTGATTAGACAAGTAGCCAGTTTTATTGGGAAGTTGTTGCAGCCTTTCCAGCTGTGCAGTATTGTCCTCTGCATTATCAACAATTACAACCATCAAAGGAACAGGCACTGAGAATACAAAGGGGCTATTTTTGATAGGCCTATGCAGTTGTCAGCTGGGGCGATTGCTGACATACAATGGTGGATAGTACATGTTTCAAAAAATTTAAGGAAGGTTTCGTGGAATCACCGTCACTGATATTACAGACTGATGTGAGTGCACTGGGTTGGGGTGCAACAGATATGTCTTCTAGTTGTGGAGGCAGATGGAATGTGGATGAGACATCGCTTCCTCAATTAAGAGGGATAGATTATTTAGAGTTGTTGGGCACCTGGTATGGGCTCAAAGCTTATTGTTCTACAAGGAGGGATCTGCATGTGCAGGTCAGATTGACAACACCACAGCAGTGGCATATGTAAACCACATGGGTGGAGTTAAGTCACAGTCTTGTGATAGACTGGCTAACCAGATTTGGAGCTGGTGTATTGACCAAAATATCTGGCTTTCAGCACTTTATTTGCCAGGAAGAGGTCACGTCAGTTAATGACAACATTGAATGGATGTTAAATCAGGATGTGATTGATCAGTATGCATTGCCAGATATTGACTTGTTTGCATCTTGATTAAATCATCAGTTACCTAGATATGTTTCATGGTAACCAGATACTGGGGCAGTAGCAGTGGATGCATTTTCGCTGCATTGGGGGAGGAATGTTTGTGTATGTATTTCCTTCATTCTGTCTCATCAGCAGATGTTTGCAAAAGATCAAGGAGGACTCCGCTTCAGGGGTATTGGTAGTGCCAGATTGGCCTACACGAGCATGGTTTCCCGTTGTATTACAAATGGCTAGGGAGCCTTACATGCTTATGCCCAAGAATAAAAATCTACTGGTAAATCCAGTCACTGGGGATCAAACATCCTTTATAGGATCGTATTGATCTGTTAATTTGCAGATTTTAAGGAGGCCATACCTGGGGAGAGGACTGTCTCATCGGACGGTGGATGTTCTCACGTCGGCCTGCAGGGATAGTACACAGCAGCAATATATCACCTATATAAGGAAGTGGGAGCAATTCTGCCTACAGCAGGATATTGTATATCACACGGCAGGGATCACGGATGTATTGGAGTTTGTCAACTCTTTATTTTGACCAAAAAAAATTAAGTTACAGTGCAATTAATTCAGCCAGAAGTGCTCTGTCTTCTTGTTTACCTATGAATGCAGAATTGCATACAGTAGGGACATATCCGTTAGTTCACGATTCATGAAGGGAGTTTTCAATTCTAATCCTCCTAAACTCAGGTATGCCGGTATTTGCAATGTGAGTGAGGTTTTTATGCTTCTTCGCCAGTGGGCTCCGGTTACAAGCCTATCTATAGCCAAATTAACTATGAAGGTGGTCATGCTTCTGGTGTTGGTTTCAGCCCAACGTGTACAAACATTGCAAAAGCTACGGCTAGATAGAATGCATGTGTCGGCTGATGCCATTATATTTTATGTCTATGATTTGCTTAAACATAATAAAAGAGGCATGACAGGATGTAAGATGGTGTTTTCAGCATACCCCGCAGATGATCGCTTCTGTATAGTCTCACATTTATCTCTTTACATTGAGATTACTAAACCTCTGAGAGGAACAGAGTTGGCTTTGTTTATTAGTCACAAAAAACCACACAGTAAGGTGTCGGTTGCAAACGATTTCAAGGTCCTCGCGGCCGCAGGATGGTCCAGTGAGCTAACTTTTCAGAGGTTTTGTCACAAGCCGATTTCAAGGCTCGGGGGGGTTTGCTGATTCTGGTGTCAGTACTGTTACATTTTTCCCCTGAGTTAGAGGGGTTTGTTATGATTTGTTTGTAAATAAACTGTTATTTCATTTAACAAATGTATTACTGATGCATGATTGATTGTTAACGACTTTTGAGTCAATCCAGGCAGTGTGAACGTCGGATTTGAGTCTGCGGGGTGAATTCACAGTGCTTTGAAGTCTTCACGTAGTCACTCACGTGACTCCGAAGTAAAATAGTAAGATTAAACGAGAACTTACCAGTTTGAAGTTTGATCTTTATTTTGTGAGGAGTCGAGTTGAGGGACTACGTGCCCTCCGCTCCCACCCTCATAGATCTCATCTGGTAGTTCTAGTTTTATCATCTTACCGTTATACTTCGGTCATTGTTAGCTGTGAATTCATTCCGCTGCTTTGAAGATTGACACACCAACGGCTGTACGGGCTTCTATTCACGTAGTCCCTCAACTCGACTCCTCATAAAATAAAGATCAAACTTCAAACTGGTAAGTTCTCGTTTAATCTTACTATTAATAGGTTCTCAACAGCCCCCTCTCTCTGTAGACAATATTCGTTCTAACACCCTCAAAAAGCAGGTAGAATGTATCTGGTCAATTCACAGCTCATCAGTGTTAAAGAAGGAACTGCAGATGCTGGAGAATCGAGGGTACATAAAAAGCTGGAGAAACTCAGCGGGTGCAGCAGGGTCTCGACCCGAAACGTCGCCTATCTCCTTCGCTCCTTAGATGCTGCTGCACCCGCTGAGTTTCTCCAGCTTTTTGTGTACCCTCACAGCTCATCAGTCTAGTTTCGAGGAGCAATCATGCAGCGCTCTCTCGCTAAAAGGCAACTCATTGAAGCTTATCTCAGTTCCAAACAGATCGAACTGCAGAACCATTTGCTTCACCACTGATCAAAGAAATGCAGGATATTTGTAAATCAGTTAGACAAATTTAATAGCAAAAAAAGCTAGCTTACTATTTGCACCATTGAAATGGGCATGTTTCACTTGATCAAAACAGAAAAGGTAAGGATTTAATTCAACATAATTGCTTTACAACAGTTACATATTGCACAAATGCAAATCCATATTCAACTAATCCCAGCTCTTATTCATGCTTGTCCAAACCTGGAATTCACTCAGTTGCCAAGTGAGGGGTTTTCATTGGTAATTTGATGTCCTCTTTTCGGTAAATCCATTGCACTGCAAGTTTCCTTTGTATCATTCATTGCCATGTTTGTGAATGCTTGACTGGTAAAATAGTAAACAATAGGATCCATAAAGCTGCCGATACTGGCCAGGCACATGGTGACAGCTTGAACTGGGAAACTCCCTTTCATCGAGACGTATCCTGCTTGATGCAGTCCATAGAATGCCAAAGCAACATTGAAAGGTAAAAAGCACACAATGAAGACCCCAATATTCAGTAGAAACAAAGGTATGATATTGTATCTTTTAAAAGCTTCAGATTCCTTTCTGGTTCGAAACCAAAATCTGACAACAGCGAAGAAACTACTGATAATGATTACAAAAGGTACACCAAAACCAAGGGTTGTTATCAGTAAGATGAGGTTTACAGCAGATCGCCAAGTTTCCTCTGAATATTCTTCGTAACATTTTGTCTCGTTTTTTTGATCATTCTGATAATATGCCAAAGCGATGGGAAAACTCATCAACGCCATAACCATCCAAACAGTAGCACAGGCGAGGATGGCAGCTTTACGACTTCTAAGAAACCTCGACTTCAACGGATAAACTACAGCCAGATAACGATCAATACTGATCAATGCAATCAAGGAAGAGCTTGTATAAAAATTCAATGAAAACACAGTTTCCGACACTACGCAAACAACTTTTCCAAATATCCACCGAGCAGTTGCAAAGTAATATATTCTGAGCGGCAATGAGAGAATGAAGAGGAGATCTGAAATTGCCAGGTTAGTCAAATAAATGATTGGAGCCGTTCGAAGTTTCAACTTTTTGCAGAACACCCATAAGGAAAAGCTGTTCAGAGGTAATCCGACTGCCACCGTCAATCCATACACAGACACAAACAGCGTATTCTCAAAGAAGACCGTGCCATTTGAAACTATGGAACCATTTTCCATTATATGTCTTGCCGTTGATCGGCCGAAGAGCTGTTAGTAAGAGCCAAGCCAGAGCAGTGTAGCTAGTTTGAAGTGCAGAGAAGAAGTGTGAAAGGTGATAACCACAACTTTAACCACAGGTCTGTTACTTTTTGTTTGGTTGGATAGATACTATGACAGTGTAATGGTATCCAAGTAATGGCCAATAGTTTGGGTGCGCGCTCAAACTGGAGGAGCAGCACCTCATATTCCACTTAAGTAGCTTGCAACCCAGAGGTATGAACAATGAATTCTCCAATTTTAGATCCCCTCTTTACCTCCCTCATTTCTTATGACCCTGCCCCCCACCCTGGTGCACATCCATTTATCTCACTATCCTGCCCCTTTCTATCCCCATCCCTTCAACCTATTTCCTTCCCTCTGGCTTTACAGTTCACTTCTCTCCTTTTCTGACACCTCAACTACCTCCTCTGGCAGCTTGTTCCACACCACCATCACCCTTTGTGTGAAAAAGTTACCCCTCAGATTCCTATGAAATCTTTCCCCCTTCACCTTAAACCCATGTCCTCTTGTCCTCGATTCACCTACTCTGGGCAAGAGACTCTGTGCATTTACCCAATCTATTCCTATCATGATTTTAGACACCTCTATAGGATCACACCTCATCCTCAAGAGGTTGTCAGAGGCCTTGCTAAAATCCATGGAGATAATCCATCGCCCTGCCCTCGTCAATCCTCTTCGTCATCGCCACAAAAAAGAATCAAATTTGAGAGACATAATCTTCCATGAACAAAGCTATGCTGATGATCGCTCATCAGTCCTTGCAAATTAATGTTGTCCTTCAGAATACCTTCCAGTAGCTTTTACATAAGACCTACTAACCTATGGTTCCCTTCCTTCTCTATGTAGCCTTTTTTTAACGAAGGCACAATATCAGACACCCTCCAGTCTTCTAGTACCCCATCCATGGATTGCGAAGATGCAAAGATCTTTGCAAGTGCCCCAGCAAACTCTACTTTGCTTCCCGTAGTGTCCTCAGATACATCTGATCTGGCGCCAGGGATTTATTCACCTTTATACACTTCAAGCCCACAACCTCCTCCATTGTAATATTGATATGCTTCAGGATCCAGGTGTTCTCTTCCCTGAACTAGTCAGCTTCCGTGCAATTACCCACTGTGAATATATGCAAGTATCATTCATTTCATATCAGTTACTGCAGTGGAGCACTTTCTCAGCATTGGAACATTTGCTCAAGTCTCTGGACTTCAGCCCTAAATCTTCCAACTCAACAGGCAATCAATCATTAAGCCAAACACATTTTATGTTCTCTGTCAAATGTTCACCGATGTCTGCCTATTTGGTTCAACATTACCACAACTGTGTTTTATTGGAAATAAACTACATTTGTGTTTCCTGATATCAGTGCGCAATTAGTGTGAAATTAGTGGTGCTTTGCATCGTCAGTCTTTATGCACATCAGATCTAAACCACAATACTCATATGATCATCATGGTAAAAAAAGTTGTTTTTTACCTTTTTGTTGGGTTTGCATTCTTGCTGAACTAGTGTTTGCTAACTCAGTTTAGATTTTACAAAGGTATAGCCTTGTTTTTGAGGACAAATGAGTAAACTGCAAATTTAGAATGAGGTTCCTTTGCTTTAGGGTACAAGGTCATAGTTGGTCATTTTTGGTTTTACAACGTTCCGTAGGGTGGCATGGTGGTGCAGTGGTAGAGCTGCCTTACAATGCCAGAGACCCTGGTTCTATCCTGGTGATGTCTGTACAAGGTTTGTACCCTCTCCCCGTGACTACGTGGGTTTTCTCCGGGCACTCCAGTTTTCTCCCACACTCCAAAGATGTACAGGTCTGTAGGTTAATTGGCTTTGGTAAAATTGTAAATTGTCTCTAGTGTGTACGATAGTGCTCGTGTGCGGGGTTCGCTGGTCAGCGCGGACTTGGTGGGCCAAAGGGCCTGTTTCTGTGTGTATCTCTAAAGCAAACTAAATGTAAATTAAACCAAGATAGAAAATCATGGACATGGAAATTGCAGACATCATGAAGTCTCAAACCATCAGAACGTTTCGGGCCGAAACCCTTCTTCACTATGATGCAGGGTATGGGGGGGGGGGGGGGGGGGGGGGGGGGGGAGAAGAAGAAAGGCAGAGGAGGAGCCAGAGGTCTGAGGGAGAGCTGAGAAGGGGAATAGGCAGCAAGGGCTACTGGAAATTGGAGGTCAATGTTCAGGCCACTGGAATGCAGACTGCCCAAGCGGAATATGTGGTGCTGCTACTAAAGTTTCCGGTGGTGCTCACTCTGGCCATGGAAGAGGCCCAGGACAGAAAGGTTGGATTCGGAATGGGAGGGGGAGTTGAAGTGCTGAGCTACAGGGAGATCAGGTTGGTTAATGCGGACCAAGCGGAGGTGTTCGGCGAAACAATCGCCAAGCCTACGCTTGGTCTCACCGATGTAGATCAGCTGACATCTAGAGCAGCGGATGCAAAAGAAGAGGTTTGAGGAGGTGCAGGTGAATCTCTGTCGCACTTGCAACGACTGCTTGGGTCCTTGAATGGAGTCGAGAGGGGAGGTAAAGCGACACGTGTAGCATCTCTTGCGGCTGCAAGGGAAAGTGCCCAGGGAGGGGGTGGTGCGGGTGGGAAGGGAAGAATTGACCAGGGAGTTACGGAGGGAGCGGTCTTTGCGGAAAGCAGACAGGGGGAGATGGGAAGATTTGGGAAGTGGTGGGGCACGTTGGAGGTGGCGAAAATGATGGAGCACAATTTGTTGTGGCAATCAAATATTGTGTTCTTGGTTACAAGAGACATATGTAATTTGCTTCAACTCCATAATTCTGCCTATTCATTAGCAAGTGGGATGGGACTCAAGCCTCCAGTTTGTTCTTTCTTCTGTTGGTATCACACAACTAGGAGCGATACATCATCTACCTATTTCAGTTTGGGTTGTTTCATTAGTAAGGAGCTTAATATGCTGCCATGTCTTTGATACACTTTAATGTCAATGGGCATTAAAGATTCAACAAATTACCTGCTAGAGTTTCAAATTGAAGATTGCCAGAAATGCATGTGTTACTGCATAAACCGGCATTTCTTCCACAATTATGGTGGGATTCGAGACACCCCCATCCCTCCTCCCCAAAGGCATTCAATTCTCCCCACCCCCCCCCCCCCATTGTCAACAATTGCAAAAGCAAGGACATTCATCAATAATCGTCAATGTACGTTCATAATGGACATGTTTTCCAAATGCTTTCTCATTGTCTTGTAATATCTTCAAAATATCGAACATTATAAAAACATGTTCTCTGAATGTGCAGGAAGGAACAGCAGGTGCTGTTTAAAACTGAATAGAAACACAAAAAGCCGGAGTAACTCAGCAGGTCAGGCAGCGAATCTGGAGAAAAGGAATAAGTGACGTTTCGGGTAGAGACCCATCTTCAGACTGAGAGTTAGGGGAGAGGGAAATGAGAGAGATAGACAGCGATATAGGGAGGTATAGAACAAATGAATGAAAGATATGCAAATCTCAAATGATGAATGGTCTAACAGGCCATTGTTAGCTGTAGGCTGTGAAAATGAGTTGCAGACATTGAGACGCAACAAGACAACTTTGAACCTAGTGCAATGAATTGGGTGGGGGAGGGATGGAGAGAGAGAGGTGATGCCAGGGTTACTTGAAGTTAGAGAAATCAATATTCATACCGCAGCATTGTAAGCTGCCCAAGCAAAAATATGAGGTGCTGTTCCTCCAATTTGCATTTGGTCTCACTCTGACAATGGCTGAGGCCCAGGAGATAAATAATTTATCTTTTTATGATTTAATGAATTATCATATTTAATGTCAAAGAATAAAAAACAAGTGGCGAAAGCCTTTATTAACTCTCTGACTTACTGCATCAAAGTAGTGCATATCGACACGGCCAAGTGCCATAACATAGAAAATAGAAACATTCATTGTGATCATGGTTGATCATCCATAATCAGTAACCCGTGCCTGCCGTATGCCCATATCCCTTGATTCGCTAGCCCCTAGAGCTCTATCTAACTCTCTATTAAATTCATCCAGTGAATTGACCTCTACTGCCTTCTGTGGCAGAGAAATCAAACACATTCACAACTCTCTGGGTGAAAACATTTTTTCTCATCTCAGTTTTAAATTACCTCCCCTTATTCTTAGACTGTGCCCCCTGGTTCTGGACTCCCCCATCATTGGGAACATTTTTCCTGCACCTAGCTTGTCTAGTCCTTTTATAATTGTATACGTTTCTATAAGATATGGCTCCTTTTCTACAGCTCATGTTTTCAGAGATCCTCTACTTAATTCAGGAACCTGTTTTTTCATGTTCAGCATCAAATTTGGAATTGATATCTCCACATCTGTTTTTTATTAAACTTTTTCCTTTTTTCTAGAAATAACCAAAGCTATTCCTTTAAATGTTTGAAAAAACGTTTATTGTTCTTACATTATGTCCTGGTTTACTTTCATGCTTTCAGGAATTTCTAAAATCTCATGCAAAACTAAATTTGTTCCTTTATTCTCAAGTTGTCCAAACTTATTTTTGCCAAATCATTTTGTATCTTTAAAAGTTTATTATTTTCTGCTGTTTTTCATTTTCTGCTTACTCCATTTTACCTTCTTTTTCTTCTACTTAGCATTCCTCTTTACTATTGTACGCACAGTTATCCCAAACTTCTCCCATAAGTTACAGTTGAAATTTCTCTTTAGAACTTTTTAATGGGCTGGGAGGAGTGCCGACCAAGAACTCACTATCATGAAGCTCATGACCATGGATTGGAGGTCAATGTATCAATGGAGACCAATGCACTGAGATCGATGATATCTGCTGACACCTACGTGTATGGATATGGGTCCCATTAGAACTGATTCCATGGTGCCTGCAAAGTTTAGATTGTCTTGCGAATGTTAGAATTCTCACAATTTTTTGATGCACCATTGGAATGTGTAATGAGAATATCACGGAGGTAATGATCGGAAATGCAGGCTGCAATTGAACAAAGTGGCCCTCTAGTGGATGATTTACAGGAGCAGGCTTGACGTGAACTATTATTGAGAAGCCGTCAATAAGGACATGAAAAGTTTCCGCTCTCATGCCGTAAATGGACCAGATTTCTCATCTATGTTCAGGCAAGCCCCTCGGCATTTTGTGCGAGGAGAGTGATTCCTCGGATTCTCTCCCCCAGGTGCCTTCTTCTGCCATAATTTCCATTGGAAAAGTAGGTACCAACAAGAGAAATATGAGATGCTGTTCCTCCAATTTGCATGTAGCCCCACTCTGACAAGGAAGGAGGCCTAGGACAGAAAGGTCAGTGTGGGAATGGGTGGAGATGGGAAAATGTCCTCTGTTGCGACTAGGGGGAAGGGGGAGCAAGGGCGGAGCACCAAGGAGACACTTGTGAGGTCCAAATAAGTTAATGTGTGATAGGAGCAGAATTAGGCTTTTTGACCCATCAAGTCTACTCTGCCATTCAATCATGGCTGATCTATCTTTCTCTCTCAACCCCATTCTCCTGCCTTCTCCCCATAACCCCCAACATCCTTACTAATCAAGAATCTGTCAATCTTTGTCTTTAAAATATCCATTAACCATATAACCATATAACAATTACAGCACGGAAACAGGCCCTCTCGGCCCTTCCAGTCCGTGCCGACCATTTGTTTTCCCCTAGTCCCATCTACCTGCACTCAGACCATACCCCTCCATTCCCTTCACGTCCATATACCTATCCACTTTACTCTTAAATGTTAAAATCGATCCTGCCTCCACCACTTCTGCTGGAAGCTGATTCCACACAGCCACCACCCTCTGAGTAAAGAAGTTCCCCCTCACGTTACCCCTAAACCTCTGTCCCTTAATTCTCATGTCATGCCCTCTTGTTTGAATCTTCCCTACCCTCAATGGGAAAAAACGTATTCACGTCAACTCTGTCTATCCCTTTCATCATTTTAAAGACCTCAATCAAGTCCCCCTTAACCTTCTGCGCTCCAAAGAATAAAGACCTAACTTGTTCAAACCTTTCTCTGTAACATAGTTGCTGGAACCCTGGCAACATTCTAGTAAATCTCCTCTGTACTCTCTCTATTTTGTTGACATCCTTCCTATAACTAGGCGACCAAAATTGTACACCATACTCCAGAATTGGTCTTACCAATGCCTTGTACAATTTTAACATTACTTCCCTACTCCTATATTCAATGCTCTGATTTATAAAGGCCAGCACACCAAAGGCTTTCTTTACCACCCTATCTACATGCGATTCACCTTCAGGGAACTATGCACAGTTATTCCTAGATCCCTCTGTTCCACAGCATTCCTCAATTCCCTACCATTTACCCTGTACGTCCTATTTTGATTTGTCCTGCCAAGATGTAGCACTTCACACTTATCAGCATTAAACTCCATCTGCCATCTTTCAGCCCACTTTTCCAAATGGCCCAAATCTCTCTGTAGACTTTGAGAATCTACTTCATTATCCACAATACCATCTATCTTAGTATCATCTGCATACTTACTTATCCAATTTTCCACCCCATCATCCAGATCATTGATGTACATGACAAACAACAGTGGACCCAACACACATCCCTGAGGCACCCCACTGGTCACACGGCTTCCAACCTGACAAACAGCCATCCACCATTACTCTCTGACATCTCCCATTCAGCCACTGTTGAATCCATCTTGCTACTCCGCCATTAACACCCAAAGATTGAACCTTCTTAACCAACCTTCCATGGGGAACCTTGTCAAAGGCCTTACTGAAATCCATATAGACAACATCCACTGCTTTACCCTCATCAATTTCCCTAGTTACCGCTTCAAAGAATTCAAGAAGGTTTGTCAAACATGATCTTCCAGGCACAAATCCATGTTGACTGTTCCTGATCAGACCCTGTTTATCCAGATGCTTATATATATTATCTCTAAGTATCCTTTCCATTAATTTGCCCACCACTGACGTCAAACTAATAGGTCTATAATTGCTAGGTTTATTCTTTGAACCCTTTTTAAACAATGGAACAACATGCGCAGTACGCCAATCCTCGGCACTATTCCCGTTTCTAATGACATTTGAAATATTTCTGTCATAGCTCCTGCTATTTCTACACTAACTTCCCTCAATGTCCTAATATCCTGTCAGGACCTGGAGACTTATCCACTTTTATATTTTTCAAAAGTGTCAGTACTTCCTCCTCTTTGAATCTCATAGTTTCCATAGCTACTCTACTCTTTCCCCTTAACTCACCAAGTTCAATATCCTTCTCCTTGGTGAATACCAAAGAAAATAAATTGTTCAATATCTCTCCCATCTCTTTTGGCTCTGCAGATAGCTGTCCATTCTGGTTCTCTAATGGTCCAATTTTATCCCTCGTTATCCTTTTGCTATTAATATAGCTGTAGAAACCCTTTGGATTTACTTTCACCTTTCTTGCCAAAGCAACCTCATATCTTCTTTTAGCCTTCCTAATTTCTTTCTTAAGATTTCTTTTTACATTCTTTATACTCCTCTAGCACCTCATTTACTCCATGCCTCCTATAATTATTGTAGATATCTCTCTTTTTCAAAACAAGTGTCCAATTTCCCTTGAAAACCATGGCTCTTTCCAATTTTTACTATTTCCTTTCAACCTAACAGGGACATAAAGATTCTGTACTCTTACAATTTCCCCTTTAAATGTCCTCCATTTCTCTTCTACATCCTTCCCATGAAACAAAGTGTCCCAATTCACTCCTTTAAAATCCTTACGCATTCCCTCAAAGTTAGCCTTTCTCCAATCAAAAATCTCTACCCTAGGTCCAGTTCTGACTCTCTCCATAATTATATTGAAACTAATGGTATTGTGATCACTGGTCCCGAAGTGCTCACCAACGCATACCTCCGTCACCTGACCTGCCTCATTTCCTAACAGGAGGTCCAGCACTGCCCCCCCTTCTCTGGTCGATACCTCTATGTACTGCTGCAAAAAACTATCCTGCACACATTTTACAAACTCCAAACCATCCAGCCCATTTACAGAATATGTTTCCCAGTCTATTTTTGGAAAATTGAAATCTCCCACAATCACTACCTTGTGCTTACTACTAATATCTGCTATCTCCTTACATATTTGCTCTTCCAATTCACGCTCCCCATTTGGCGGTCTATAATACACCCCTAAAAGTGTTGCTACACCGTTCCCACTTCTCAGTTCCACCCAAATAGCCTCCCTAGACGAGCCCTCTAATCTATCCTGCCAAAGCAATGCTGTAATATCTTCTCTGACAAGCAATGCAACACCTCCCCCTCTGGTCCCTCCAATTCTATCACACCTGAAGCAACGAAATCCTGGAATATTTAGTTTCCAATCACAGCCCTCCTGCAACCATGTTTCACTGATTGCCACAACATCATATTTCCAGGTGTCAATCCAGGCTCTAAGTTCGTCCACCTTACTTACAATGCTCCTAGCATTAAAATATACACATTTTAGAAACGCACCATCCCTTATTCTCGGTCTATTATCTTTTTCATCTTTCTCGCCTACATTTTGGATCCGAGTGCTTCCCTTCTCTGCCTCTTGCCCCACACCCTGACCCCTAGCCCCCTCTACCCGAGTCCCTCCCCCCAGCCTTTCTAGTTTAAAGTCTCCCCAGTAGCCTTTGCAAATCTCCCTCCCTTATCAGAATCTTTTGTACACGTTCTGACACATGCGAGACCCTGGCACCAGGGAGGCAAACTACCATCCGGGTCTCCCGACTGCGTCTACAGAATCGCCTATCCGACCCCCTAACTATAGAGTCCCCTATTACAATTGCCCTCCTCTTTTTGCTACCCTTCTGAGCATCAGGGCCGGTCTCTGTGCCGGAGGCCCGGCCGCTGTTGGTGCCCCCAGCTAGGCTGTCCCCTCCAATCGTACTCAAACCCGAGTACCTATTTTCCAGGTGTACGGTCACAGGGGTACTCTCTAGCCCCTGCCTCTGCCCCTTGCCCTTCCTAACCGTGACCCACTTGTCTGCCTCCTGTGGTCTGGGAGTGACTACCTCCCTGTAGCTCCTCTCTATTACCTCCTCACTCTCCCTGAGGAGACGGAGGTCATCGAGCTGCTGCTCCAGGTTCCTAACACAGTCCTTTAGGAGCCCCATCTCAACACACCTGGCGCAGATGTGGACGTCTGGAAGGCTATCAGATTCCCTGACCTCCCACATCTGACATCCAGAACAGTACACTGCCCTGGTCTTCATACTGCCCCCCTTACACAGGATACAATATAAAGTACACAACAAACTGCTGGGATCTGACTGCCAATCAGCTGCTTACCCTGGTCCACTTCCCACCAATCAGCGGCTTCCTCAAAATAAAAAACCCACTTCTCCAAATGGAATGTTATGGATTTGGGCAAGCTCCTGTGGGCCTCTGAAAAAACAAGCCCCGCGCTAGATTTTGAATCTTACCGGTCGGGTGTCGCTCCTCCCCCTCCTCCTCTTCCAACGGCTCCTGTGGGCCTCTGAAAAAAACAAGCCCCCGCGCTAGATTTTGAAACTTACCGGTCGGGGTGTCGCTCCTCCCCCTCCTCCTCTTCCAACGGCTCCTGTGGGCCTCTGAAAAAACAAGCCCCGCGCTGGATTTTAAACCTTACCGGTCGGGTGTCGCTCCTCCCCCTCCTCCTCTTCCAACGGCTCCTGTGGGCCTCTGAAAAAAACAAGCCCCGCGCTAGATTTTGAAGCTTACCGGTCGGGTGTCGCTCCTCCCCCTCCTCCTCTTCCAACGGCTCCTGTGGGCCTCTGAAAGAAAACAAGCCCCGCGCTAGATTTTGAAGCTTACTGGTCGGGTGTCGCTCCTCCCCCTCCTCCACTTCCAACGGCTCCTGTGGGCCTCTGGCATATCGTTGATTTGGCCTTCAAGGCATTCTGTAGCAATGAATCCCACAGATTTACCACCCTCTGAGTAAAGAAATTCCTCCTCATCTCCTTTCTAAATATCTCCACTCTTCTAATTAATCAGTGACTTCCTTGCATAACTACGGAAGGAGCACTTGTGGTAGTAAAATGAAGGCCTTACCCTCAAGATCAGCCCACAATATAAGGATTAAAATATTAAAAGGTGGTAGAAGGCTCAAATAATTGCTGAAATTTTCAAATTAGATATGAATGAATCCAAATTTGGAAGGTGTCTTTGAAAACAAAATAGGATCACTTTTCCAAATTGATAAGCAAACAAAACATTATTTTGTTTCTCACTACCTCAAATTTCTCATCACTTTACATGTTCTGGTGTTCCATTACATTCATGATTCTGACAGGACATAGAGAGGCAAATACATTCTTGTGAACTTCCTTTTGCTTTAGCTTACAAGGATTTCAGGGTTTTACCTTTATTGGAGAGAGTGAAAGAGTGAACATTCAGTGGGAAGTTCCCAATTCCACTTTCCTTGCTTCTTCAGATTTTGCAGTTTGCAGTTTGTATTTGGGAAATAATTTTCAGCTGTTTCTTTTTCAAGTTCTCCTGCGCTTCTCAAAACCTTCAAAAGATGTAGAACAGATCAGAAGAACAAGCCATTTTGCCCCTGGTGCCTGCCCTGTAGCTGGTCAAGAACATGTCTCAACTATGTCACGGCAGTCACAGCGGTAGATTTGCTGCCTGACAGCAAAATGCAGCGCCAGAGACCCGGGTTCGATCCCGACTACGGGTGCTGTCTGTATGGAGTTTGTACATTCTCCCCGTGATCTGCGTGGGTTTTCTCCGACAACTTTGGTTTCCTCCCATACTCCAAAGACGTACAGGTTTGTAGGTTAATTGGGTTGTTTAATTGTCCAAAGTTGGCGATATGCAAGTACTGCCCTGCCGACTACAAAATTCAGAAGGTTCAGAAGGTATGAGACAAATGCTTCAATTACTTAAATATCAAAAATCAATCAGGCTTTGCCTTGAATATACTCAGTAACTGAGCCTGCTGCACACTCTTCTGTATGCACAGGAGAATCTGGCTAATAAGTTTATTCTGATTTTTTTTGTTTTAGTTTTAATTTTAGAGAAACAGCATGAAAACAGGCCCTTCAGTCCACCGAGTCCACATCAGCCAGCAATCACCAGTAGACAATAGGTGCAGGAGTAGGCCATTCGGCCCTTCGAGCCAGCACCGCCATTCATTGTGATCATGGCTGATCAATGTGATCACGATCAGTACACACTAGGGATAATTTACAGATAGCAATTAACTTACAAACCTGGAATGCGGGAGGAAACCAGAGCACCCAGAGTAAACCCACGTGGTCACAGGGAAGATGTACAAACCCTGTACAGACAGTCAGTATCCAATCCAGGTCTCTGGTGCTGTATGCCATTAACTCTACTGCTGTGCCACTGTGCCAACCCACATCTCTGTCCTGAACCTCTGATTCTCTTTCTTAAGACAATCAAACAAGGTGCTGCACACCCTATAAGAAACATTATCCTTAGACCTACACAAACAAGCACAGAGCATTTTGAACGTTTCAATGCAAACATCTCTGATTCTTTGTCCTCTGTTTAATCTCTGTAGATGGTTTATATGCAACCAATAATATAGTTACCTCACTCCCATTAACCCCGCCCAGTTAACATCAATCATAACGCCTTCCCCTCAGTAGGAAAATGTAGCCGGTGCTTGAAGGTGTATGTAATACCCAGTGCTATCATTAAAAGATGTTGCACACTTAAGAGCTTGTAAAGTTTTCATTTACAATCTCCTTCGGAGATATCTGCCATCCCAGAAATCAATTGACTCATAGAGAATCACTCTAAAAAAGGGTCCAGAACCGTGGCACTTTGAGTGCTTTAGAATACTTCAATGTTAGCTCATGAGGGGCCTATATAATTGAAGATTTTTTACTCATGCACTCAAATCCTCTTGCAGCAAAGGGTAATGCATCTCTTCTTAATTGTTTGCTTTCTCGGTATGTTAACTTTCAGTGTGCAAGGACATCAGGTGTCTGGAGTTATGGGGAGAATGCAGGAGAATGGGGTTGCGAGGGAAAGGTAGATCAGACTTGATTGAATGGCGAAGTAGACTTGATGGGCCGAATGGCCTAATTCTGCGCCTAAATTACAGATACTTATATGGGTTCCTCCAAACCTTTCAGAACAGCATTTAGAGATAGATGGGCGCTGGGAGAGGTGTACTGGGTCTGTAATGCAGATCCACTTGATACAGCGGAGGGTTTCACACAAAATAAAAGCTGTGATTTCAGGATTTCATTAAGCAAACAGTACTAACTGTGATGTTGGTGGCCTTGGTGTACAAATCATCTGAGTCTTTTGAGTGGGCGGCTCTAGCACGAGATGGCACCAAACCTGCATCTCTTAAAGGTCATTTGTGGCTACAATCAGTTGTGGAAAACTGTGTAGCTCATTCGGAGAGGCAGTAGAACATGGGTACGACCATACTTGTCGATTCCGTCATCCTCTCTCAAGACCTTGGTGGATGAGGAGAAATTGGAAACCCTCTATGCATATGTTGACCTTTGCAATAGGGGAGGAATGACTCTTTGCACCTAGCACAGTTGCAAAGGCAAGGACATAGTTGCAGTTTCATAAGATGTTTCCTCTAATGTGGTTAAGATCAACAAAGAACATAGACCTTAAAACAGAAGAGCACAGAAACAGATCATTCAGCCCACTAGTCTGTGCCGTACGTGATGCCAAGATATACTGACCTTATCTGTCCATCTCATCCAGATGCCTATCTAAAAGCTTCTTAAACACCACTATCATATCGGCATCCACCATCAACCAGCTGGGAACAGCTCCATCCAAGACTGCAAGAAATTGCAGCGAATTGTGGACGCAGCCCAGACCATCACACAAACCAACCTCCCTTCTATCGACTTCATTTATACCTCATGCTGCCTTGGCAAGGCCAGCAGCATAATCAAGGACAAGTCGCACCCTGGCCACTCCCTCTTCTGCCCTCTCCCATCAGGCAAAAGTAGAGAAGTGTGAAAACGCAGAACACCAACATTGGGGACGGTTTCTTCCCACTGTAATCAGGAAACTGAATCATCCTACCACAACCAGAGAGCAGTGCTGAACTACTATCTACCTTTTTGATGACCATCAGACTATCCATGATTAGATTTGCTGGCTCCACCTTGCACTAAACATTAGTCCCTTATTAAATATCTATACACTTTAAATGGATTGATTGCAATCACGTATTGTGTTTCCGCTGACTGGTTAGCACCAACAAAGAGCTTTTCACTGTACCTCGGTACACGTGACAATAAACTAAATTGAACTGAACATGATAATGCATTCCAGGCACCCACTACCCTCTGTAAAAAAAAACTTGCTCTGCACATTTCCTTTAAACCTTGCACCCTCCCACCTTAAAGCTATGCCCTCAAGTCTTTGACATTTCCACCCTGGGAAAATGGTTCTGTACTTCTGCATTGCACCCAATGTACAGAAATTCTCACCCTTGAAGGAGAATGACAGCACTTATTGATTTAAAAAAACTGCACTCTAAGATTTCCACACAGATGGATAGACTGAGAAGTTCTTCATGGTCTAAGCAGAGCTATGAGTAAATCTAAGTAGTAAATTTGAACCAGAGAGGGCCCGATTCTGTTACCACTTTTTTATTGAGTGTGTTGACAATGCAACTGAAGTAACATGACATTTGCATCTCTCACCCGTCAAAACTATTACATTGTGTGAAAATGTCAAACCACACCTCCAAGCAGCAAGAACCATCAAATAGAAGCAAGCCAGGCACAATTGATATCATCAGCATCTTGACACATTTATGCCAAGTTGATGTCCATTAAAAACACATAGGAAATTTAGCGCTATAAATAAAGTTCGCAAACTTCACATAACTTCACATTAGATATCTACAGTGCCCTCGATAATGTTTGTCACAAAGATGCAAATGCGAGTATTCCAGATATAATTGTTTTTGCAGAACCAAACTTTAAAGCAAAGCATTAATAATAAAGCTGCTTTTTTCCTCCCCGTGAATATGCACATTCTTAATAGTTATTCGTTAAAGACTGGCACAGGGGTAAGGAGAACCTGTGATATTTTACACTGACTTTTCCTGGTTTTGAAATCCTGTAGGTAGGTTTTCCATATGTAATCATTGTTGCTGGCTGCACATTCCAGTACTTACTGTACATTCACTGCATTCCTCACAGCAAGTTTTAACAACGATTAGGAAACATTCAAATGTCCCAACATATCTTTACACATGAATTCATACTCCAAAGTTTCAGACCTGGATTTCAGATTTTCAATATACTTATCCATTCAACTGTGGTGGATATGGGGAAGTAATGCATAGGATTTATGACAGACTCCATGCAGGCAGCACTCGTAGTCAGGATCAAACCTGGGAGTAAAGGGCCTGTCCACTTGGCGATTTTTTTGGCAACTGCCGGCGTCATATCAGGGTCGCCAAAAGATTTTGAACATTTCAAAATTCAGCAGCAACAAAAAAAAATGTTGCGACACTTGAAAAAACACCGCACGTCAATACGTCGTCACGCCGCGTCACGCCGCAAATATTTCGGTGACCTGATACGTCAGTCAATGATGCCGGCAGTCGCCGAAAAAAATCGGCAAGTGTGACAGGCCCTTGAGGTGCTAAAGGTCAAAGGTGAGAAGAGAGAAACGGAGATGAAAGGGCCTGTCCGACTTGGGCGTCATTTGCGGGTCACGCAGATGGCGCGCAAAGATTTTGTACATCCCAAAATCCTGGGACGCCGCGGGCGACCGCGCGTCACTGCCTACGTCACCACGCACCATGCACGCGTAATGCGCACCATGCGCGCATCATGCGTCGTGACGTGTAAATGACGCGCAAATGACGCCCATGTGGGACAGGCCCTTAAGTCTATTACCTTTCTTCAAATGCAAAGTGGGTCATTGCTTTGCAGAGCAACCCTCTTCAGTCCACATGGATGATATGGGGAGAAAGCAGGAACGGGGTACTGATTTTGGACGATCAACCATGATCATTTGAAGGTATGAGACAGGAATTGGCGAGGATAGACTGGCAAATTATACTTACAGGGTTGACAGTGGAGATGCAATAGCGACGATTTAAAAACCGCTTGGACGAACTCCAGAAATTATTCATCCCTGTCTGGCGAAAAATTAAAACTGCGAAGGAGGCTCACCTGTGGCTGATGAGGGAAGTCAAGGAAAGTGTTAAAGCCAAGGAAGAGGCATATAAATTGGCCAGAAGAAGCAGCAAACCCGGCTCGGAGAAATTTAGAACTCAACAGAGGAGGACAAAGGGATTAATTAATCGGGTGAAAAAGACCATGAAAGAAAGCTTGCAGGAAATATAAAAACTGACTGTAAAAGTTTCCATAGGTATGTAAAAAGGAAAGGATTAGTGAAGACGAATGTAGGTCAGAGACAGGTGAATTTATAATGGGAAACAGGAAATGGCAGAACAGTTAAATGAGTACTTTGGTTCTGCCTTCACTGAGGAAGACAAAAACAATTTCCCGGAAATACATAAATACATAGACAATAGGTGCAGGAGTAGGCCATTCGGCCTTTCGAGCCAGCACCGCCATTCAATGTGGTCATGGCTGATCATCCACAATCAGTACCCCATTCTTGCCTTCTCCCCAGAACCCTTGATTCCGCTAGCCTTAAGATCTTTAACTAACTCTCTTTCAAATGCATGTGAAAAAGTTTTAACTCATCTCAGTTCTAAATGGCTTACCCATTATTCTTAAACCCCTGGTTCTGGACTCCCCCCACATCAGGAATATGTTTCCTGCATCTGGCATGTCCAATCCCTTAATAATTTTTCATGTTTCTATAAGATCCCCTCTCATTTTTCTAAATTCCAGTGAATATAAGCCCAGTCGCTCCATTCTTTCGTCATATGACAGTTCCTCCATCCTAGGAATTAACCTCGTGAACCTATGCTGCACTCCCTCAATAGCAAGAATGTCCTTCCTCCAAATTAGACCAAAACTGCACACAATACTCCAGATGCAGTCTCACCAGGACCTTGTACAACTGCAGAAGGACCTCTTTGCTCCAATACTCAACTCCTCTCATTATGAAGGCCAACATGCCACTAACTTTCTTCACTGCCTGTTGCACCTACATGCTTACTTTCAGTGACTGATGTACTAGGACACCCAGGTCTCATTGTACTTCCCCTTTTCCTAACCTGACACCATTCAGATAATAATCTGCCTTCCCGTTCTTGCCACCAAAGTGGATAACCTCACATTTATCCCCATGATACTGCATCTGCCATGCATCTGCCCATTCACCCAACTTGTCCAAGTGACCCTGCATCCTCATACCATCCTCTTCAGTTCTCACTGCCACCCAGCTTTTTGTCATCTGCAAATTTGCCAATGTTACTTTTAATTCCTTCATCTAAATCATTAATGTATATTGTAAATACCGGCGGTCCCAGCAACGAGACCTGCGGTACCCCACTAGTCACTGCCTGCCACTCTGAAAGAGACCCGTTAATCCTTATTCTTTGTTTCCTGTCTGCCAACAAATGTTCTATCCATGTCAATACCCTACCTCCAATACCATGAGCTCTAAGTTTGCCCACTAATCTCCTGGGTGGGACCTTATCAAAGGCTTTCTGAAAGTCCAGGTACACTACATCCACTGACTCTCCCTTGACTATTTTACTTGTTACATCCTCAAAAAATTCCAGACGATTAGTCAAGGATGATTTCCCCTTCGTAAATCCATGCTGTCTTGGACCAATTCTGTTATTACTACCCTAATGCGCCGCTATTACATCTTTGATAATTGACTCCAGCATCTTCCCCACCACTGATGTCAGGCTAACTGGTCTATAATTCCCTGATTTCTCTCTCCCTTCTTTCTTGAAAAGTGGGATCACATTAGCTACTCTCCAATCCACAGGAACTGATCCAGAATCTAAAGAACATTGGAAAATGATCACTAATGCGTCCACGATTTCTAGAGCCACCTTCTTGAGTAACCTGGGATGCAGACCATCAGGCCCTGGGGATTTTTCAGCCTTCAGTCCCATCACCCTTTTCCCGACTAATGTGAATTTCCTTCAGTTCCTCCATCACCCTAGGTCCTCTGTCCCGTAATACATCAGGACGATTGGTTATGTCTTCCTTAGTGATGTCACAACCAAAAGTACCTGTTCAACTCGTCTGCCGTTTCCTTGTTCCCCATAATAAATTCACCTGTTTCTGTCTTCAAGGAACCCACATTTGTCTTAACTATTTTTTTCCTCTTCACATACCCAAAGAAGCTTTTACTATCCTCCTTTATATTCTTGGCTAGCTTACCTTCGTACTTCATCTTTTCTCCCCGTATTGCCTTTTTAATTACCTTCTGTTGATCTTTAAAAGTTATCCAATCCTCTGGCCTCCCTCTCATCTTTGCTATGTTGTACTTCTCTTTTATTTTTATACTGTCCGTGACTTCCCTTGTCAGCCACGGTCGCCTCTTACTCCCCTTAGAACCTTTTTTCCTCTTTGGAATGAAATGATCCTGCATCTTCTGGATTATTCCCAGTAATACCTGCCATTGCTGTTCCACTGTTAGGGTCCCTTTCCAGTCAACTTTGGCCAGATCCTCCCTCATGCCTCCATAGACCCCTTTGTTAATCTGTAATACTGACACTTCCGATTTTACCTTCTCCCTCTCAAATTGCAGATTAAAACTTATCATATTATGGCCACTGCCTCCTAATGGGCCCTTTACCTTGAGACCCTTATCAAATACTAGGGGACCGAGGATCTAGTGAGAGGGATGATCTGAAGGGAATCCACATTAGTCAGAAAATGGTGTTGGGTAAACTGTTGGGACTGAAGGCAGATAAATTCACAGGGCCTGATGGTCTGCACCCCTGAGTACTCAAAGAGGTGGCCCTAGAAATTGTGGATGCAATGGTGATCACTTTGCAATGTTCTCTCGACTCTGGATCAGTGCCTGTGGACTGGAGGGTTGCCAGTGCAACTCCTCTTTTTAAGAAAGGAGCAGAGTTAAAATGCGGAATTATAGACCAGTTAGCCTTACATTGGTAGTGGGGAAGATGCTGGAGTTGATGCAGACAAATGCAGTATAATGTGGATAAATGTGAGGTTATCCACTATGGTGGCAAGAACAAGGCGGCAGATTATTATCTGAATGGTGTCAGTTTAGGAGAATGGGAGGTGCAACGAGACCTGGGTATATCAGTCACTGAAAGTAAGCATGCAGATACAGCAGGCAGTGAAGCATGTTAGCCTTCATTGCAGAGGATTTGAGTTTAGGGGCAAGGAGGTCCTACTGCAGTTGTACAGGGCACAGTGAGTGCATCTGGAATATTGTGTGCAATTTTGGACAAAAGGGTATTTCTGCCATACCAGAGTTAAACCTGACTTGTATAATAGTAAGATTAAACGAGAACTTACCAAGTTTGAAGTTTGATCTGTATTTTACGAGGAGTCGCGGTGAGGGATTTCGTGAAGACCCCGCCAGCAGGCGTGCGCGGCATCCTTCAAAGCAGCGGTGTGGAATCACAGAACCAACCATGACTGAAAATAGTAAGATGAAAACCGTAGAACTACCTGTTTGACCTGATGATAGAGGGTGGGAGCGGTGGGCACGAAATCCCTCACCGCGACTCCTCGTAAAATACAGATCAAACTTCAAACTTGGTAAGTTGCTCATTTAATCTTACTATTTTACTTCGGAGTCACGTGAGTGACTTCGTGAAGATTTCAAAGCTCTGTGATTTCACGCCCTGAACAACGTCCATGCTTATCACACTGCCGCCATTCTGATGGAGTAAGACTGTTAATGGAGTTCAGTTGACAGTGGCTGAAAAATCAACACAATTTATTAATCAACTAAACAACAACCCCTAATTCGGGGCCAGACATTTACTGAGCGGTACCCAGGATTGCTTCTACGAATGTCGCAGGAACGGCCAGAGACTTGTTATAGAACCGTTGAAAGGTTTTTCCCCCACTGGCCCAGCCCGCAGTGGCGAAAATGTGGTCCATGGGCACCTTCATGGCTCTCGCTGCAGCCCTGGTGGAATAAGACTTAAAAAAAACGTTAGTAGCAACTCCTGTTTTAATAACTCTTTACCAAAGAATTTTATTTGACCAGGGTTGGCCACCATGGTGTCCAGTCGCAGTTTTTGTAACATCTGGACCGTTGGGCTGTCGCCAGTGCCATGAGCATCACCACCTTAAGGGTGAGCTGTTTCAAATGGTAGCTCATCTATTGGAGCCCAGCTCCTCAGTAGGGTCAGCATGATCCCCACATCCCACGTTACTGTATATCTGGGTCGTGGAGGGATTGGTATTGAATACTCCCCTCATTAGTTTAGACACCAGGTGGTGGGAGCTGATACTTATATCCAGGTATGAATACAGCGTACTCCTGTCGCTGTTGATGGCACTGTAGCTGAGGCCTGCATCAAAATGGAGGCCTGCTAGAAACTCCAACACATCCAGTATTGTTGCCGAGTTGGAGGACTTGTTGTTCCGGGCACAGAAACCTCCCACTTTCTGATTTGAGTGAGATATTGTTTGCGGGTGGATTCCCGACACGATGCTGCAATAAGGTTCATGGCTCTTGACGAGATGCCTGCCCGGTTGAGCGGTCTTTTCAGAACCTGCAAGCCAACAAGTTTTAATGACCATGGCAAAGATGACTGACCCCCCTGTAATGGAGTGAGTAATCAATTTAGGATGTTTCCCAATCGCCATCCATGGTTGTTGTACATTTCTACAACCATCGGGTACCATGGTTGTGTAGGCCAGTCGGGAATGATCAATATGTCAGTTGCAGAGTCTAGTTTAATTTTCTGCAATACCCGACTGGTGAGGCAGCATGGGGGAAACGCGTAGCAACCCATTTCCCCCAATGGATAAAAATGCATCCAATGCTATTACCCCAGGGTCTGGTTCCCACAACACATATGTTGGTATTCGATGGTTCAGCCTGGACGCAAATAGGTCAATATCTGGTGTCCCCAATTTGAGCTATAATATCTCCAAAATCTGGGGGTTCAACATCCACTCAATGTTGTCATTGAAGACGCGTGACCTGGTGTCCGCCACTGAATTAAGCTTCCCAGGCAAATAGGTCGCAGTAATCCAAATATTTCTTTCAATGCACCAGTGCCAAATTGTATTAGCCAATTCATTGCAAACTAGCGACCTAATACTACCCATATGATTGATGTAAACCATTATTGTAGCATTATCTATTCGAAAGCGGACATGTAATCCCATGAATTAGTACAGAAGCCCGCAGTCCATGAAATACCCCCAGCATTTCTATATAGTTTATCCCATGTGACTCCAGGAATGTAGACTCATGAGAGTTCCATCTGCCACCACAACTGGACATCGTACCAGTTGCTCCCCAGCCTGGTGCACTTGCGTCAGTTAGTAGCACAACATCAGGGTTGCTCCATATAATAGGTCAATGACATTCTTTAATATTATCTACCCACCATTATAGCTTGTTTCTAGCTTCCGGTGGTAACCAAAGTGGCCGATCAAAGCAGCCAGCATTTGTTTTTTAATGCTGTGATTTGTGACCTTTGTGAATTTCGGTAGTGTAGCGGTCCGAATCATGCAGCTGGGAATGTAGTTACCAATTTAGAGTTACCAATACCAATAACTTTCGCTGTTTGCCACATGGTCGATACCCTGGCGCAAGCAAGATTGTGGCACTCTTCTGATATAGCAGTAGCTTTATTAGTGGGGATGATAAACTTCATTAAATTAGTGTCTAATGTGAACACCAAATCCATAACCCGTAGCGGGTGCAGTTTTTGATTTGTCTGGATGGATTACAATCCCAGCTTCTCAAGCAGAGCCTTGGTTGCAGCCACTCCTTGAATTGCCAATTGGAGGGTCTGCCCCATTATAAGGATTTCATCCAACATGCCATCACTATAATCTTGTTGTCGGAGAAGAGCCAATACAGGTAAATACCAACTTGGTAAACAGCCTAAGCTGTGATGGTTCCATTAGGCAATGCACCCTTCCAGACAACTTCAGAATTCCCTGTGAGCCTCAGCGATGGGCACCGTATAGCATGCTTCTTTCAAACTGATACATGCCATAAAGTACCCTGAGTAAAGCATCCACCTAGCTGTTCCAAAAGCATCCATTTTGACATGGGTATATTGTACAAAAGTGTTCAACTCAGCTAAATCGATTATAACCCGACATTCCTCTTATTTTACTGCTGGTGAACATATTAGGCTCAACTCAATATGTCCATGCTTGGTTATGCCAATTACCACTTTTCCCTGCTCGCCATATAATTTCAGCATGCCCTGCCTCCACCTCTTTTCGGGATAGAGTAAATTCCTACGAGGCGAATGCTGGGTATGGGAATCTATACCTCTCACGAATTATATACCCTTGAACACTTTGTAAAATAAACTCATCTGTGGTTACAGTTTTCCCCATATGTCCAAGGCCGCCTGCAATCGCCCACCCTATTCGTACAGGAGCAGACCTCCCAACATTTGATTGAAATGAAAATTCATAATATAATGCAGGTCCTGCCGCATGGGAGAGGCGTGGCGTGGCTCGAAATCCTCTGCGCACGCGCGGCCACTTCCCCCACTCCACTAGGGCCCGGCAAAGTGCCGCTGATCGCGCGGGCCGGCAAACCGGGGACACATGGCGCCGGCGTTCACCACGGGAGGAAGAATTTAGCGGGATAATTAGGGTACAAATCGGGATGGCGGGAAGGGAACCTAAAAAGCGGGAATATCCCGCCAAAAGCGGATAGTTGGGAGGTCTGCAGGAGGGATACTACGGCGTGAGAGGAGCCAGACCCCCTTACCTCCATAGTGAACGGCGGTTCCATACATACGGTGCTTCGGGTGGACGTTATGGAGGTTGACGGCCCGGCGGCCGCATTTCCCATGCAGGCCGCTGTTGGCCTTGCCCTAAATGGTCGTTGTATTTATTGAGATGGAGGTAGGTAGAATCTTTGTGCCCTATCCGGCAGCCTTGGTTCACAGGTTGTATTAGGCTGTTGCCGGTGATATGGGTGAACTCTGACCGATGGAGTTTCATGAGGCCTACTGTTTTGGCCTCCTCTGTCCAGGCCCTTCACCTGTTTGTACAGGTCTCCAAGCAACTGATGCGGCGGTGGAGCGGTAATGGTCGGCACAACCCCGCGAATTTGGGGTTGAGTGTGGGCTATATGGAGCTCTTACGCAGGCAATATATCTCATACTGGGCGTTGCATAGGAGTGCCAGTGCATCATGCTATTTACTGGACACATTATCCCCGATCAGGGTTTTGCAAAACGCCGTTATGCCCGTGGAGAACCTTTCTCCAAGGTATTATTGAGAATCTGACTCCAGAGTTGGTGCATACGTAGGCACCATCAATTCGTGGTGCAGGGTTCACCTGTCTGGGTAGAAACGGCAACTTCACTCACCACATCCAGCATCCTCCTCATGCTCTGGTTCAGCGGTCACTGGCTGTCCCTGGTCGTCGTCAAACTCAGCAGCTGGGCAATCATTAATGCTTCTGGCTGGAGACGATGAGGAGCTGAGCGGAGTCCTTGCACGGCTAGTGGATGCCGTTCTTCTCGTTCTCGGTCCCGCTGGAGATGTTGGACCATTTAAGAGCTCCAACCGCTCAATGCGACCGTCCCTGCTATATGCAGCGGACAAGCCGACTTCCCCAGGCCCTGCAAATTCACTGGGGCTTCCACCATCGGACCTCACCCCCTTAGGGTCTATGGTCCAATGGCAGGTCGTCGTGACCTACAGCCCAAGTAGGGTCATACGACTCCCGCACGGACTCTCCGCTAGTCTGTCTTCTCCCAGACTGTGGCGGCCCACCTGGCTGATAAGAAGGCAGGTGAGTTGACTCGGCGCCGGCCCCCGGAACCTGGCTCCCCGGAGTCCGTGCAAGCTTACCTCCACACTTACACCATTACTTTGGAGGCGCATGGTCGGCCGCTCCCAGAGCTGAGCTGACCGACCGCTTCCTGCTGCCACCTCCGCCCTTGACCGCAGCCTGACGGGGTGTGTTGTCGGCGGTATCTGCTCCAGCAGGCCTACACGACGCAGCAGTGTTATGCCCGGGCTGCACGATGGCAGATATCCCTGGCTGCGGTACGCAATGCACTCTGCAGGGCTCCCCTGTCGTGCGGCTGTCCCCCGGCCCAAGCCCCCTCGGGTCTACTGGAGCTCGGGGAGAGGTTGCCTGTAAAAGAAAACAAGACCCCTTGCCACGTACCTGTATCCCCCCTTATTCTCTTGGGGGACGGGGGGCTCGGAGTCTGGACCCGTTGCTTGCAGCTCCATAGCGGTAACCCATTCGGGTGAGTCGGCCCCTGTATTAGCGGGAGCGCCCGACTTCCGCATTCCTGCCCCCACCGTTGCGTTAAAGCTGCCGGCGTTCCGTGCAGCTCCGGGGACAAGGGCCGTCGGCTGGCCGCAGCTCAGCTCCGCGCCCGACTTCCGCATGCGTTGAAGCTGCCGGCGTTCCGTGCAACTCCGGGGACAAAGGCCGTCGGCTGGCCGCAGCTCAGCTCCGCTCCTCGGCAGCGTCGTCCTGCGGCCCTTGTCCATGCTGTGAGCGTTAAAGCTGCCGGCGTTCCGTGCAGCTCCGGGGACAAGGGCCGTCGGCTGGCCGCAGCACAACTCAGCTCCCCGACAGCGTCGTCCTGCGGCCCTTGTCCATGCTGTAAAGGAAGGTAATACTTACCTGCCGGTCTTGTGAAGGAGGCCGGTGGGGAGAGCGCACTCCCCCCCCCCAGCTGCCGCTGCAGATGCGTGCGACGATATGACGCGCATGCCTGCTGGCGGGGTCTTCACGAAGTCACTCACGTGACTCCGAAGTAAAATAGATGAGGGGAATTCTCTGTGTTCTGTCTGGGGGTGGAGCCATGGTGGAGATCAGGCATGCAGCGAATGGAGGATCTATGAGGGAGAATTACACAAACTGCAGCAGAGGGGAAGCCACATTTCTGGAAAAAGGTTGCCCATTCAGTAATCCTGGATTGGCAAACCTCATCTTGAGAACAGTTGCAGTGGGGATGGAAAAACAGAGGGAATAGGCTGGTGTATTTACAGGAACCAGGGTATGAGATGTATTTGAGGTAACTGTGGGCGTATCATAGCTATTGGTCGATGGATAGTTTTGTCTCCCGAGATGCAAAAAGACAAATCCAGAAAATTAAGTATCTGTAATGGTCCAGATGAAAGTTTGTTACAAAGACGATAAAACTGAAATATTCCACACAAGTGCAGGAGTGCAGTACTAATGCCGTCATCAACGTCACAGAGAAGAGAGGGGGAAGGTGTCAGAGTAGGTTTTGAACAAGGACAGTTCCAGATAGCCAACAAAATGACAGCGTAGTGAGTATCTATGGCTGCACCTTCAATTTGTGAAAGAGTGGGAAGAATCTAACGAGATGTTGTTGGGGGGGTGTGAACAACCTCTGTCACAGTGAAAGTGTTAGTGGATGAAAACTGGTTGGGCCTTTGTCACAGAAAGTAGTGAAGGGCCCCAAGGCCATCTTGTTGGGGGATATTTGGAAATGTACAGAGACTAAAAGTCCATGGTAAAGATGAGATGGTTGAGACCAGGGAATTAGTAAGTTGTCAAAATGGTAGAAGACATAAGGGATATCATGGATTTAGCTGCGAAGGGATGGATAAGGGGAGATGGGATAGAGTTGGGGTATGAAGCTCAGTGAGGAATGAGCAGGAAAAACAAATAATTCCCGAATGCTGAAGAAAAATTAAATAAATCCACTTCTGTTTTGATCTGAGAATGAAGTTGTGCAAATGCTTTTGGTCCACAATGCAAAGTGACAGGCTCATTAGCTAAGCACCTAATGTAACAGTAACACACTTTCCTCTTCCTTGGAGGGTAAAGTGGCACATATTAATATGGGTATAAGCATAACCCAATGCTTCAACAGGCTAGAGATAAGAACACTGTTATTGAGAGGGCTTCCAGCAATTATGGAAAGGCCGTTGCAAATGATGGCCTGCTGCTGCTTTACATCTCTAGACCGACCCCAAGTTGGACCTCAACTCTGTATACCATGGGAAGCTCTCAATCGCGAGAACCTACCTGAACGCAAAGTCTGCGGCCAGGGAAAAGGAATTGAGTTGTTGTGTAAAGAGGTTCTATTGGTTCCCTAATGCCGCGATATGCTGAAATAGAATGTGAAATGGGCTGATGAACCCTACACCAGTTAGGAAAGACCAGGAAACAATGATAAATTGAAAATACTTTGAATTATGGAGGTTTAGGCAAAGGAGAAAGAGAATTCACACTGCAGCTGAACATTAGATTCTTCAAGTGCGCACAAAAATAAGCTTTAATTGCACCATTTATGTCCAATTTAGCAACACCACCAAACGTTGCAAGGGGTTTGCAACCTGTTGACGTTACATGCAACCCATGAGTGACAACACGTTACCATTCATCAGAATGTAGATATATTGCGCAAAATATCCAATAATAAAGCAAAAATAATATTTAAAAAATAACTCGTTCAAGGTCAATTAATTTTATTTAGCACTCATTTTTGTGTATCATTACTTCAAAGAGAGATTGCCTAGACCACGTATGCATTGATCTAATTAGTCAGACACTTGAGAAACAGTTTCTATTAAAACTACGGACAAAACTGGATAGTTGGTTATTCACAATTTCACAGAAATGTTTAGATGTTTACATCAGCCACCCTCCAGTTGTCTGGTACCTCTCCTGTGGCTGAAGATGATGTGACTCTCTCTGCCAGGGCCCTAGTAATTTCTTCCCAGCTTCCTACATTGTTTGAAAACACACTTGGTTAGGCCTCGGGATTTATCCACCTTAATATTCTTTAAGTCAGCTAGTATCTAGACTGCTAGCCTCAAGGGTGTCACAGTAGGATAGTTGTTGATCTGCTGCCTCACAGCGCAGAGACTCGGGTTCGATCCTGACTACAGGTGCTGCCTGTACGAAGTTTATACATTCTCCCTGTCACCACGTGGGTTTTCTCCAGGTGCTCCAGTTTTTTCCCACATTCCAAAGACATGCTGGCTTGTAGGTTAATTGGCTTCTGTAAATTCCCCTAGTGTGTAGGATGCCAAAGTAGGATAACATAGAATTAGTGTTATCAATGATCGTCATGGACTTGGCGGGTCAAAGGGACCATTTCCACACTGCATCTCTAAAACTGTCCAAAAACTAAAGCCTCCGTAATCTATATATGATCCAACACGTCACTACTCATTTCCCTTATTTATTATTATTTATTTATTATTAACCACATTCTGTTTAGTCTAGAGATACAGCACATTGTGTCCTTTTGAGTAAGCCAGCATCTGCAGTTCCTAAAGTCTACATTGAAAGTGGTCCTTCGACCCATCGATTCCATGCAGACCATCGATCACCAGCTCACATTAGTTCCTTCCATAATCTTCTCTTCATTTAACACAGCTCATCTCCAGCAGCTTGAGGGCTATTTGGATCATTAAGAAGGATTATTCTCTCCCTAGTTTATCCATTTGTCTGTTAGGATAGCTATAGAATTTGTTTGTATTTTTCCTGTATCTTGTCTGCTAGAGCTGTCTCATGCCTCTTTTTGCTCTCTTGATTTTTCCCTTAAGTCTGTTCCTACATTTCTTATTTACCTTAAGGGCTTGACTTGATCCTCACTGCCGACGCCTGACCAATGCCTCTTTTCTTTCCGATTAGAGCTTTAATGGACCTTGCTCAAGCAGGGCTCCCTAAACTTGCCAGCCTTGCCCTTCATTCTACAGGATCAACCTGTCCAGGACGTTTTCCAATCTCACCATTAAAAGCCTCCCACTTGCCAGACACCCCTTTACGTGTAAACACCATCTCTCAACAAACCGCAGTAAGTTACTGTGTAGAAACAAATGATCGGCAGATGCTGATTTATACCAAGGATAGACACAATGTGATCAAACAGCATTCCTGGAGAAAAAGGATGGGTGATATTTCGGTCTGGGACCCATCTTCAGACCGCCAGACCTTCAATTACTGTCTGTTCCTTCAAAGCTGGCCTTGCCCCAATCGAGGGCTTTAAATAGTGGACCCACCCTATCTTTTATAGAAGTTAACTATTCTAGGAGATCACAATCACAATCACGATATTACTTTATTAGCCAAGATTTTTTTTCAACATATAGGAGGAATTTCATTTGCCAAGTCAGTCATCATACAAATAAAAAGCAACAGAACACACAAAATACATTTTAACATAAACATCCACCACAGTGACTCCTCCACATTCCTCACTGTGGTGGAGGGTGAAAAAAAGTTTAAATCTCTTCCCTTCTTTGCGCTCCCATGGTCAGGGGCCTCGAGCCCTCCAGCTGACGGGTCGATCTTGTCATCAATTTGTAATCAATGCTGTTATTTAATATTAAACACAACTTACTCGCCAAGACCAAACAGAGGCAGCACAGTGGTGCAGCGGTAGAATTGCTGTTACAGCGCCAAAGACCTGGGTTCGATCGTGACTACAGGAGCTGCTTTTATGGAGTTTGTATGTTCTTCCTGTAACTTTTAAATTGATGTTATAAGTGAATTGATCACATGTTCTGTTTAGTTTTGAGATACAGCACATCGTGTCCTTTGGAGTAGACTAGAATTTGCAGTTCCTAAAGTCTATATTGAAAATGGCCCTTCGACCCATCGATTCCATGCAGACCATCGATTACCCGTTCACATTAGTCCAATGTCATCCCTTTTTCCCCCACTCCTACACACTAGGGGCAATTTACAGAGACCAATTAACATACAAATCCGCACGTCTTTGGGCTTTGGGGAAGCAACCCACGAGATCACAGAAAGAACTTGCAAATTCCACACAGACAGCACCCGGGGTTGGGATCAAATTCGGGTCTCTGGCGCTGGGAGGCAGCAACTCTACCATCTGCGCAAATGTGTTTATATTCATCATTAAGGCTAATAATACAAACAAACAAAATTGATTTTGATTTAAATGATTACACAGTATATAATTCTGCCTTCGTCTTTTGCCTACCAGCCTTGTGGTATATTGTACTACAGTACAGTGTATCCAAACAAATACAATGAGTATTCTTCACTATCCATTAAATGTGTGATGTAAAATGTACACAGGCAACAAATTAAATATAAGGCTAAGATAACAAATTGAACTTTGCTAGTTAACCGGTATTGGTTGACAAAGTCTCCAAGGTGTTCTTAATTATGGATTTCCAGAATTCCTTCATGATCAAATAGTAATATATGGCATCCAGACAACAGTTAGTCGTTGCCAAACACTGAGAGATCTGGAGAAATACCCGCAGCGGTGCCTGGTAATTGACTGGCATGTAGCATTTCCTTGCCAAGAGGTACAGTAACATGGCGACGTGATACGGTGTAAAGCAGAGAAGGAAAGTTGCCAGATTGCAGGAGATTATTTGCATAGATGCTCTAGTGTTTATTTCTTCTCTCTCTTCATCGACTCTTCGCAATATGTTTAGAATCCGGGCACTGCAGAAAATAACAGCAGCTGCACAAATGACAAATATAGTGAGCATGGCCAGGGGAATTGTAAGACCTTCCCAAAATGTAGCAAAATGCGAAAAACACGTTTTCTTCTGCCGATCGCCTGTCTGCAAGTATTTGGGAATACTCGCAGACCAGACACAGAGCCACAGAACAGTGCAGGCGATGGCGGCTTTCTTTGGGGATCGGAGGGTTCTTGCCAGAATGGGATACCTGATAGCGACGTAGCGATCCAGAGAGATCAGCATGATTAGCAGGATGGTCCCGTAGGTGTTGACGAAGTACAGGGACTCCACAAACTCACAGAAGTGGGGACCCAGATGCCACTCTCCACTTTTCTGGTGGGCGTGCATTTTGAAAGGCAGCGAGAAAAGCAGAAGCAGGTCGGAAAAGATCAGGTTGGTCATGTAGATCATGGACTCCGTCCAATTCTTCACTCTGAAGCAAAGTATCCAGAGCGCCGCTGAGTTGATGACCAGTCCCAGGGCGAAGGTTGGGATATGGACCACGTATTGGAAGGTCTTCACAAACTCGGAGTCGGTCGTGTTGTTCAGGCTGCACATGGTTGTGGAGAGAGCAGCCAGAGTCAGTCTCTTCTGTTCGAACCCAATTGCATCATAAGGAGGGTACACAAAAAGCTGGAGAAACTCAGCGGGTGCAGCAGCATCTAAGGTGCGAAGGAGATAGGCGACGTTTCGGGTCGAGACCCTTCTTCAGACTAAGGAGCAACGTCGGGCAGGTCTCGCTTTCTCACCTCTGCAGCCACACACAACTAACTATTGGTGATTTCCTGTGTGCTGATTCAGGCACCGTTTCACCGGCTTGCTGCACACTAGCTACACTCGGCCTGGCTACATAAACTTGAATCTTAGCCCTGGATATGTGCAGAAACTAAAGTAATTTTAGTTTATTTGTGGAAAAGGTAGAAGGGGGATGGGACTTTATTTTATACTTGGATAAGAACATTAACGATTCACAAAAATAGCATGTACGGCTTTGTGGTGGTTCAGTGTACTGTGGAGGTCATAGATATTCACTAGAACCGAAGTCCCCGTTTCCATCGTATGTAGTAACGGAGCTGCAATGAATCTTATAATGTTATCGGCATTCTTACTAACCAACATGTCTACCTTTACACCCAAGTCATATTTATATATGTAATGGCTCTCACTATATATATATATATATATATAGGGGGGTTGCACGTATGGTAATTGGGTCAAAGGGCGTGATGCACGGAACAGCTCGATCCTTCTGGAGGACATGGCAGCCTCCGGCATACATTGTTAACACACGAAACGCGCACTTTCTTACCTGTTAAAAAAACGCCACAATGGTCAATTTTTGCGCTGTAAATAATTGTGGAGGGTGGCTGAGCGCTTCTGAACAAATATATCTTTGCTCTGAACCCGAGCACCAAGGTGTAAGCGGCCGAAGGAGCGCATCCCCCGGGACAGCGGCTCCGGGCAGCGGACACACGGGGACGAACACCCAGCCACGTCCCCGTCAGCTGCAGCAGAGTTGGGGACAGTCTGGTCCCTCTGCCCACCCAGAGTCACTGACCGCGCTGCAACGGCTCCCCGACCCCTCCCCGCGGGGACAGACGGCCCAGGGTCAGAGTGTGGAACCAGTCAGTGTGGAGTCCGGATGCTGGGACAGAAGAAGGGCCCGCTGTACTGGCAGCCATAGTAAGTGTTTACCTGACGTTCACTGCAGAAGGGGTTGAGTGGCAACAGTACGGGTCAACAGTACAGTCGTGACCTTGACTGCCGTGCAACCTTCCTATATAAATATATTGAGCAAGTTCTGAATATCTGTATTACTAAAAGTCTGATCTTGACCACTTCCCCAACATCTGGAACATTTTTTCCTGCATCTAGCCTGTCCAATCCCTTCACAATCCCTGGTACTGCATCAGCAGAATTAGGCCATTCAGGCCATTGCGGAATGTGAGATATGCGCTGTGCTGACAATCACTACTCAGAGACTAAATCGTGGAAACAAGAAATTCTTTATTATATTTGCATGTCTGCAGAGTCAGGTGCCCCTCCAAGTTGAGACACACCAAAGTCAGGAAAGTAAACCCCTTTATACACACAATTCTACAGTTAACCTCCCCTTCTGACCTTCTCCAATCAGGGCACTGAGGTGCACAGTCTGTAGGTACATCCCCCCAGTACCTCCCACATCATATGTCCTTACATGTGCATGGTAATGAGCAGTTTCTTGACCAGGGGTGTGTTGTAATATTCATTTATTTTATTAAGCATGCTCAGTTGTCTATGACCTGCCCTAGTTTTGCTCACCTCCAACTGAACTCTCTCAGTTCTCCTATATCAGCACTAAAGCTAGGCTATAGTGACAAGGGTCCCATCTATCACTCCCTTCTACTGATAGGGGTCTATCTACATCACTCCCTTCTACCGCTATACAATGCTATCAATTCTTACTCAAGGACGGCTCTGGTAACTTTTATACACAGCTGTGTCAGAATTTTCTCCCTAGCTTCTATCGGTTTGAATCCTCTTTAAAGCCCCTTACAATAGTGGGGTTTAATCACTTTATCCCTCACAATCCTCCCTTTTTCTTTTGCTACGCATCTATTGATTAAACCTCAATTTCAAGCTCCTTCAGTTCGAATTGATGTAACATTGTCCTAATCTCCTTTTCCTGTGGATCCTGGACCTTCCCTGGCCGCATTATCATTATTTTCTGTATTACCCCTTTCTCTCCCATAGGCACGACTACAGCCTGCATCTGACATACTCCTTGTAATAAGTTCCCTAAAACAAGGGATGCAACAGGGGATAAAGATCAGTCCAGCTACTGCACATACTGCACGAGTCCCACCGTTCTCCACCATGTTCCTCCGAGGATGGAATCCCACCATCGGGTACCCATAATCGAATTCCACTTTTGTATTGGAATATGTGCCAACTTACGGATTCCTTCTGATATGTCCATCACTGCCTGTCCATTGTCATCGATGTTTAGACAGCAATTAGAGAGGTTGAATTTCCCGCATTCCCCTCCTTCTTCTGCCAGGAGGTAATCTAGGGCCAACCGGTTCTGGTATATTGCTGCTCTCATCTGCGTCTGCTGCTTTGCCAGCATCTCCAGTGCCACCGCAGTTTGGTTGGTAATTACTTCCAGTACTGCCTGAAGTCTTATGATCCGGTTTAACATGTATACCAGGGTTCGGTAGCCCCAGGATCCTTCCTGTGCCCAAGTGGCTGGTCCATAGTATGAGATGATTCTTGCGGGTGGCCATTCATCATCTTCCCATTCTCCAATGTCTATATTCCTCTTCTTCCGATATGTCGTCAAATACAGGTGTTCCTAGCGACCGCCCTTCTTCGGTGTTTAACAGGAAAAATCCCGGTTGTACCAGTCCAATAAAGCAAGTCCCGCTCCAATTTGTTGGTAACACCGAGTATGCCTTGTGTCCGCATATCCACAACAGTCCTTCAGGGGCCGGTCCACTAGAGGTAACCTTGTTCCATTTGTCTCGCAACACCGGGATTCCTTGATAAGGGTTGTTCCCGGTGCAGTTTCATAGTCCAGTCAATTCCATTCCATCGGTCTTCATCCAGGTAGTGCAGTTTCTCCCGTCTTTCTTAGTTGGATACCATTTGGGCTCCTCTGGCCACCACACTCGGGACTGATTTGGCCACTGGGTGACGATGCGCTGGCAGGGGCTGCTGCCTACTAGGATGGCATCCTTTGCCCAGGGCCTAGCGATACACTCAGTCCCAACCGGAGCGTCTGTCAGGACCCATGCCTGGGGATCACGGTCTTATCCAACTGTCAGGTTCCACTCCATCAGGTCCCATACTTCAACAATGGATCCTCTCCATGGCCAACGTGAGCTCATCAGTGGTCTGCCACAGACACAACAGTTAGTCACATTCAGGGTTCCAGCTATTCGGAGGGCCAAGTCCGCAAACAGGTTTTTCTCTCCTTCAGGGATCTCAATCTGCTTCTTTATTTCTTCATACATTGTCTGGTGCAATTGAGGCTGAGTAGGTGGGGGAGGGGGAGGCTTGGTGACTACTACTTTCATTAACCCTGTTATTACTTCCTCCTTTATTTTGTCTAATGTCCATCTTAAGGTATGGAAAGGGAGACCTAACTGCCCTGTCCTAGTCATACAAACCCATCTCTCCCCCTTTGGGCAGGTAACGTACCCAAACCTCCCTACATATCCTCTATTCTCTACCCTATAATACTTCTTTCCCCCGTCCTCACAAATAGTTCTAGTCCACAGGTTATAGCAAGCATCGTTCACATGGGAATGATAAGTAAATTATCTGGTTGTCCGCCCTCCGTATCTGATAGGATGATAACATTTATCACAGTTATTAATACTTTTTTACCATAATTACATGCAGAGCAAGCAATACCACGACTGCTCCTTTCATACTGCTAGTTACACATTCATTTCTTTTCTAAAAGTTAATGTTAGGGGCTTATTTCCTGGCTTCACCATCCACTGTTCCTCTTTATCAGGAGCGGGTGGATCAGCGGGTCCTTTAACCCGGATTGCGTGGGTCCACCCTTTTTCTTTTGTTCGTACTGCTGTCTCGGTTGTCAGTAATACTAGCTATGGACCGGTCCACCTGGGCTGGAGTTTCTCCTCCTTCCAATTCTTGACCAGTACCCAGTCGCTGGCCTTTACAGCATGTATTGGAAAGTCGAGTGGTGGGCTTTGAGCCAATAATCCTTTAGCTTTTAATTCTGTAAGGGAACGAGATACTGCCAGTAAATAGTTCCTTAAGAATACATCACTGCCCTCTATGGTGGGTATTCCTTCTATCGTTCCCAAATAAGGTAACCCAAACAACATTTCATAGGGGGACACTGCTAACTTTGCATGGGGTCTCCGTTGCTTTTCTCAAAACCTTTCTGTTTCCCTACTGCTCCAAACATGTGCCAGACTCCATGTACATATGCTGCTCGTAAAGCCTTAATTTCTGCCAATTGAGCTAAGCAAGATTGCAGGCAAGCTTCCAATTTGATTACCTTAAAGTCTAATTCATCCTGATGCATCACTTCAAACCCTGCATACTTGCTATTATGATCCCTTTAGCAAGAAACATCCACAAGAAAAACCTTTTTGTCCCCTTCATTCAAAGGCTCTGACTGTAAAACATTTCTCAGACTTGTGTGTCCTTCTTCCATCATTATTATTCTTAATGGCATCACAATTTCAACATACCTCCCAATCTAGTCTGAGCTATATCCTGCCATTCCCAATATCATCATCATCTGTTCTACTGTCTGAGGTTTGGGAACTTCAATTATCACTTCAATTTGATCCTGCGCTATAGCTTTTACTTCTTTAGATATTACTCGTCCAAAATATTCTACCTGCTGCTGACAAAACAACAACTTCTTCCTTGATACATTATGACCTCCCATGCCATCTTTTCCAAGATAATTACAATGTCTCTCTCACATTGCTTCTCACTTGTGGAACAAAGCAACAAATCATCCACATACTATATCAACACCTTCCAAATCTGCCTACAACATCTGATTAAAATCATGGGGCTAGTATTTAAAACCCTGCCGCATCCTAGCCTAGGTGTATTTAATACCTCTTCTTAATGTTCTTACCATAGCTATGTTCACCATTATCTTATTATTATTATTATTATTATTATTATTATTATTATTATTATTATTATAATTTCCTGATTACCATACCTTTTCACATCCCCAACACACCTTATCCATTACCTATCTCCTTACTAGCCTTCCTTGACCTCTTCCTTGAGATCCCTCCCTCCCTTGGGGACCCCAGACCTGTCCGGGCTTGTATCCAGATTTATTTCACTCCTGATAGGGCATTTGAGGAAACACTCTCCCAAATACATTTATTATTGGCATGGAATCTCTGGTCCCTGTTTGGCTCTGTCATAGGACTCACTGTGTGTCGGTGCATCACTTATTTCAGACTTTTCAACCAGGTCTGTTGTTAAACCCCTGTCTCACAGTGCGAGTTGGCCCACGAGTGACCCCGAGTTTTCACTCGTGGTGGTCACGTACGATGAACGTAGCGGCAACGTCGGAACTCGCGCGTTCCACTTGTCCACTCGTGGCGCTAACGGCAGGTACTCGGGAAACTTGTTAACTCGTTCCACGAGTCAAATTAACTGTTCAAGTTAAAAATGGAAACATTTAAACTCGTTGCAGTAACGTAATGGCCCGTGCGTTTACCTTAGTGTCTCGTGAGTCTATCGTGGGAACTTTTTTATAATCTGAAAGGGACTGAACCAAAGTAGTATAATATGTATATACATATTATATATATTATATATATTTCAATTCCAACCCCGAAGCAATTGAGAGGCGATTTCTTGGGGCCATGTAATTTAACGTGTGTCTTTGCTTTTAAAAGTGAAGCTGTTTAATTGTTTACGCTGCGCTGTGTTTCGTGTTGGGTGTTGGGGAGAGTGCTGCTGTTACAATGCTTTCGATTCTATACTGCCCTCCCCCTTCCACAGAAAAATGCCTAAATTTTTCTTTGTGCCCGCTCTCCTGGGAGCAATCCAAACCAGGGGAACAATGAACCCTCAGAGGCTTCGCGTTCCTTGCTCCTATATATGGACCTCGCTCGCTCGCAACTGTATGAGCGCTCGATCAACCAGACATCGGCCAACACAGAGGCCTGATTACTGAAAACAAAGTCAACTTGTACCAGACCTCATCATCTTCCTTCCGACCACCCGTAACCACGGCACCACACTTTCAACAGAAAACTTAATATTTAAAGAATATATTATGGGACATTGGATTGTCTGAAGAAGGGTCCTGAGCAGAAACACCACATATGTGTATGTGTGTGTGTGTGTGTCTGTGTGTGTGTGTGTCTGTGTGTGTGTGTCTGTGTGTGTGTGTGTGTGTGTGTGTGTGTGTGTGTGTGTGTGTGTGTGTGTGTGTGTGTGTGTGTGTGTGTGTGTGTGTGTGTGTGTGTGTGTGTGTGTGTGTGTGTGTGTGTGTTTGTGTGTTTCTGCTGTCGGGTCCCGGCGGCCGCTCAAAGTCACCCGAGCTGCTTCCTTCCTCTGAAGTGGTGGCCAGCTGCTGTCTGTGTGTATCTCTCTCTCTCTCTCTCTCTCTCTGTGTATGTGTGTGTGTGTGTCTCTCTCTCTCCCTCTCTGTCTATCTGTGTGTATCTGTGTGTGTGTCTGCTGTCGGGTCCCGGCGGCCGCTCAGTCACCCGAGCTGCTTCCTTCCTCTGAAGTGGCGGCCAGTCCTGCTGTCTGTGTGTATCTCTCTCTCTCTCTCTCTCTGTGTGTGTGTGTGTGTGTGTCTGCTGTCGGGTCCCGGCGGCCGCTCAATGTCCGTCACCCGAGCTGCTTCCTTTCCTCGGAAGTGGCGGCCAGTTCTGCTGTCCGTGCCCGGAGCGCTGCGGCAGCCACCCAAGCAAATTCACTCCCCGGCCACAATAAAACCATATAGCAATGACAGCACGGAAACAGGCCATCACTGCCCTTTTACTCCGTGCCGAACACTACTCACCTAGTCCCATCTACCTGCACTCAGACCGGAGCGTGGCAAGTGGGTTACTGACCCCAATCCCCTCCTTCACAACGCCGGACTCCCCAAATACTATGAACTGAGCTCTCCCCCCACCCCGGGAAAGACAGTATTTAAAAACATAAAACAACAAGAAATGCACTTACCACGTTATTGGTTACTGGTGGGTGCGCATTTTCCCTTTGTAGGTCATATCAATAGATGCGGCCGCACTGAAATAACTCAAAGCCACAGGATGAAGATGTATTTTAACATTGTTGCTTTATTAAAACATACCTTCATTCACGGTTGGCTCAAGAGTAACGGGAGAGGAACTTGGTAACTCGGGAGAGGAAGTTGGAGCATCGCAGAAATGACATACCCGTGGGAACTCGGTTACACACTTGATCATAAACTTGAAGTCTCGTGCACAACCACGAGTCTGTCACTCGGGGTACCTCGTGGGTCAACTCGCACCGTGAGACAGGGCCATTAGTTACTGACAACATTGTCTTTCTTTTTTCATGCTCTTTCTTTTTGAGCTCTTCAAGTTACATTTGCATCATTTTTCTCTGCACCTCTTCCTGCTGGTCTGCAAGTCTTTTTCCTATCTTTGCGATATTTCTCGACCTCATTGACCAAATGATCACTGAATCAGGGGTGGGAAATAGATTACAATCCCACCACCTCCTCCAATCTAGACTTGACTTTAGGAGGAATGACATCCACCACAGTGGTTCAAAATATAGTGTTCATTAACTGGTTGCCTTCTATTTTTGTTCAGTTTCCAGTCTCCACCTTTTCAGCTTGTTCTCCAGATTTTCAGCTGGATTTTTGTCTGAGGGCCTGCCATACCCTCTGCCTGACTGTGTCAAACAGCATGCCATTGTTTATTGCATTGTTCACAGCATTTTTATACCAGCCATCTTCAGGAGTTCTGTCAGTTTAGTGGTTCCTATCACTTTCACCAACAGTGCCTTCAAATCTCCCATAGCCAATAATCGTCCTCCAAAGCCATAATCCATTTCCTGCCCCATCAGGAATATTTGGTAAGGTATTTCTTAGCCCTCTCAGTTTATGGGTGCCCCAAAGGATAATCTGTGTCTGGCCTGCTCTTATCTTTTTAAAGCAGTCTCATTAATTTATCCCTCTGCTTCCCACTTTAATCCTTTCTGATCTGCCTTCTTTCTCCTTCTAAACTCAATTTCTTACTTCTCAGATAGTTTATCCTCCTTTGCAAATTAATTCACCTTCCTATTAAAATCTTCCACTGACTTCTCGATTCTCATATTTTACCACCACCCCTTCTACATCGGGGGCAGTCATCACTTTCCCTCCTACCCCCGAGATTCTGACTTGTTTTTCACCCAATCCCATTCCTTCCGGTACCTTAGTTACGCTTGATCTTTCCGCTCCTGAATCTACCATAAATACCATATCCTCTCCCTGGGGTCCTAATTTCAAGTTTACCAGAGGTTCCCGTGTGTATCCCATACAACCCAGGGAGCGGGACCCCCGACTTCCCTATTCTTCATCCATGAGTGTGTACGACTGCACCTCCCGTCGTAGCCTGGGACATTTCCTCTTGAAATGACCCTCCTCGCTACAATGATAACACCGGGATGGCCCCGTGTATCACCCTCCTGATCCTTGTTCCTTGTTTTCCCGGGGACCCCATCTTCGGTCCCTTCATTCACCTCATCCTCGTCCTCTGTCTTTGCCGCTTCCCCTTCCCCGGTCTCCATGAGCACCCGGCCTTCTATCACCTTTGTCTCCCTTCTTCTTTACCCCTTGCTGTACTGCCAGCAACATCATTTTTGCATTTCCTCATCCCATCGTACATATACTTTCTGAGCCACTGTTAACAATTGATTTAATGGTTTGTCATTCCAATCCTCCAATTTTTCCAGTTTCTTTCTAATATCTGGCCATGACTTGGTTACGAAATTAACCTTTAGCAACTGCTGACCTGCGTCTGAATCAGGGTCTATTCCCGAATATTGCTGGAAGTTCCTCCTCAGCCTCGGTAAGAACACTGTCAGAGGTTCGTCTTTGTTTTGCTGGTTTTCAAAAGCTTGTTCAAAATTCTGTCCCTTGGGGACAGCTTCTCTAATTCCTTTGATTATTACCTCCCTGAGATCTCTCATGCTTTTCCTCCCTGCTTCTGTTTGGTTACTCCAATCTGGCGCGGCAATGGGATATTTCACTGCTCCCGCGTCTGCTGCTACCCCCGGAGCCTGCAACCCCTTTTCCGAGATCTTTATTCCTGCTTGTCTGACCATCTGTCTTTCTTCTGAAGTAAATAAACTTCCCATTATTGACATAATTGTCTGCCAACTCCTTTTTTTTTTCCTGGGCCCCATTAATTTATTACCCTTCTCCAACCAGAATATTTATCTAAACAATCCATAAAAGCTGCTTGTTGTTCAGCAATTAACTTATTTCTAATTTTGTTCAAACCAATCTCCCTACAATTCCCAAATTCCAATTCCTAGTTTAAATACATACAACTAACAATTTTCCAAATTAACTTTACTGAAAAGAAATCTACAGAAGCCAAGCAACCTACATTTTCCAACTTTCCCCTTTTAAGTTTCGATGATACAAAGCATTGTCCGTTACCTTACAGCTGTTGGTAACCTCCCCATTGCTTACAATTTCTTAAAGGAACACACACACCTACCCGTATAGCATGTGGCCTACAGCAAACAAACCTATCACATATATAAACTTCCTCATTCATACAAAACCGGTTTTTACACACAAAACACATTAGTTCCATTCTTACTTCAATGAGATTTTGTGAAACAACTCAATATTTCTTTCATGTGCTGCTCCTTTCTTTTTTAACTTTTCGTACTCAAAACATTTGGCACTGTGATTTTCCTTAGATTTTTGCAATGCCCGAGTGATACTCTGAATATTCTTTAAAGCCCAGTGCCACCAGACTGAACTCCCCCTTATTGGTTCCTTTGGTTCATCAAAATAACAGTACTTAATCATAGTCTCCTTATCTTTACCCCCAGGGCTTCTTTCTCCCCAAGATTGCCACATTCGCCCCAATGGACTATCAGGCGGAATGTGCGGCTCTTCACCAGTGTGAGCCTAGTCCTGTTTCCCCGAACCCTCACTTTTCCCATTCTGGTTACCCATTGTCTTATCGTACTATTCCCATCTGACAGACCCTCGGTCGCCCAGGCAATACTTAATAGTCAGTTTTCTTACCTGGGTCTTGTGCACAAGAATCGCTCGACCGTCCCTTGTTTATTTATCTGACACTCCCTCTTGTTTCCCGAGTCTCATGACCGGATATCATTCGCTCAAACCGCTGATGGCAAGCAAGGAGATCAGAGACTGCTGAAATCAGCAGGGTGCACCTTCCCTTCCTTTCGTGCTTCCACCAAGCGGCCGGAGTGGCGATCGCGGACGAGCCCCCACTTTGTGAGACATGCGCTGTGCTCACAATCACTACTCAGAGACTAAATCGTGGAAACAAAAGATTCTTTATTATATTTGTGAGTCTGCAGAGTCGGGTGCCCCTCCAAGTTGAGACACACCAAAGCCAGGAAAGTAAACCCCTTTATACACACAATTCTACATTTAACCTCCCCTTCTGACCCTCTCCAATCAGGACACTGAGGTGCACAGTCTGTAGGTACGTCCCCCCAGTACCTCCCACATCATACATCGCATGTCCTTGCATGTGCATGGTAATGAGCAGTTTCTTGACCAGGGGTGTGTAGTAATATTCATTTATTTGATTAAGCATGCTCAGTTGTCTATGACCTGCCCTAGTTTTGCTCACTTCCAACTGAACTCTCTCAGTTCTCCTATATCAGCACTAAAGCTAGGCTATAGTGACAGGGGTCCCATCTATCACTCCCTTCTACTGATAGGGGTTTATCTACATCACTCCCTTCTACCGCTATACAAAGCTATCAATTCTTACTCAAGGACGGCTCTGGTAACATTTATGCACAGCTGTGTCGGAATCCTCTCCCTGGCCTCTATCGGTTTGTATCCTCTTTAAAGCCCCTTACAATAGTGGGGTTTAATCACTTTATCCCTCACATGTAAGCTCCGCCATTCAATCATATCTGATCTATTTTTCCATCTTCTCTATAATTTATAACTCCCTCTTTATCATTTCTCTTAATTCATTCACTCATTTTTTAAGCTGTCAAAATTCCTGACTACCACTTTTTGTTATCTATATTACTAAAAGTCTGATCTTGACCACTTCCTGGTGTTCTGTATATCGATTTTAGAAAAAACGTTGCCACTTACGGCTGTGATTTTTGGCCATCTTACTCAGTCCCCCTCCGGATTTTCCCATCAATGAAAAATAAAAGAGTATTACTGTTTAAAAAATGTTGAGATTCTCTCTCCTGAAGGCCACACCCCTTCCGAAGGGACTATAAAACCCTGAAGTGTTGAGTGCCTCAATCAGTCTCTGCAAGATGGGTGAGGGTGTGGGTCACATCTCTCAGTCTGAGCTGTGAATAACACTGAACACATGTCTACTAAACTGTGAGTGGTTTTACTGACCTGTCAGTGCCCTTAATGTGTTTTGAAAATTTGGTGTGGAAATGCTAAAGCTGCGCAGCCTCTGGTGTGGAAATGCTAAAGCTGCGCTGCCTCTGGTGTGGAAATGCTAAAGCTGCCTTGCCTTTGGTGTGGAAATGCTAAAACTGCCTTGCCTACGGTGTGGAAATGCTAAAGTTGCCTTGCCTAATTAAAGTTGCCATACCTTCTATATTATTAAAAGTATAATCTTGACCGCTTCCTGTTTGTGCTTTATATTGATTTTAGAAAAAACGCTACCACGTACGGTTATGATTTTTGGCTATCTTACTCTGAGTCCGCCTCCGCTCATCAGGTGCCAAAGATTTTTCCCATCGATGAAAAATAAGAGTTAGTAGTGTTTAAAAAATGTTGTGATTCTCTCTCCTGTCAATCACGCCATGGAGGCCAAGCCCCGTCTGGTGGGAGGGACGAGGGACTATAAAATCTCTCTAAAAACTATAAAAAAGTGTGGGCGTGGTTCAGTCTCTGCAAGATGGAGGAGGGAGAGGTCACAACTCGCTGTCTTCTAGTGGCCTTGCACCCTGCTTGAAATGGTAAGAAACTGCACTTGAATTTGCTGGCCTTGCACCCTGCTTGAAAGGGAATTTCAAGGAATAGCCGCGAGTCAACTGCCGGCCCACCAGCCGTGACTGAGTGAGCTGCCAGCACAACAAGCTTGAGTGACTGAGCCGCCAGCTGAAGAATCCATTAGGCCCACAATGTCCATACTAACCCTCTGGAAACCAGCCCTTTCAGCCCACAACACCCATACTAGCACTCTAGTATGGGTGTTGTGAACATTAACATTATAAGATTCAGTACTTCTCCTGAACTAAATATATACTGTTTGTCATCTACATCAATGATTTGGATACACGGCAAGATTAGCAAATTTGCAGATACCTAAGTGGGTGGTTTTGCAGATAGTGAAGATGGTTGTGAAAAATTGCAACAGGATCTTGATCGACTGGCCAGGTGGTTGAGGAAGGGTTGATGGAATTTAATACAGAGAAATGTGAGGTGTTGCATTTTGGGAAGTCCAGTCCAGTATGGGCAGGGTCTACACAGTGATTGGCAGGCCTCTGGGGAGTGTATATATGTATATTGAGCAGGTTCTGAATCCCTACGTCAAAATCATTGTTAATCCCATGGGGGGGGGGGGGGGGGGGGGGGGGGGGGGGGGGGAGGGGACAGGGGAGAGATTCTTCACGTTTGTGCAACACAAACCTTTAATTACATCATTGCCATCCAATTTAGCAATATTGCCAAGCATTGCAAAGGGATTTATATCTAATCTGCTTATTCTGCCTCCTACTTGTGAGTGAACAATACAGTTGTTACTAACTTTCACAATGCAGACATATAGTGCAAAACATCAGGCCAAATAGGAATCGGTGTTGAAATGACAAAGGACAAGATTGGGGTCAATTATTTTATTTACTTCACATGCACCAGTACTTCAAAGTGATTGGCTAAATCGGTGATCTAGATCATTGATTTGATCAATCTCTGACTCTTGGGAAAACCACTCGGACAGGTTTTCCCGCTTCTATTGAAACTGCAGATAAACTGGATCATTCATTCACAACTTAACAGAAATGTTTAATGTAGACAACTTCTGAAATTACATTTATGTTTTATCACCAAAACTTTTTTCATTTAACATGGAACGTCATCTTTGCCTTTCTCACAAACTCATTGGTGATAATCTGGAAGTTCAAGATAGTTCTTCATCATAGGGATCATATGTTGAACCCTCAAGTCGACTTTAAATTTGCATTACATTGCGATTTCACACTACCATTTCATATCATTTCCATGAATCTCTAGCAAACGTGTCTCTGATACTACTTCATTTGGCTACATTAAAACATACACAAGTAGGACTGTATTGAAAATCATCTTCAGTAAAGGCAGATACATTTACACAGTGTAAGATCAATAATTATTTATGCAGCTTAATCAGCTTTGTCTAGGTTCACTTAAAGGAACAATGTGATACAAGTTTACACTTTATACAGTGTCAAGGGACAAGTAGGGACAAGCTTCTCCGGATATGGAGTAAATCCACAACATTGCTCTAGTTTCACATTTGGCACATTTCACAATAAATTGTAATTTCTGATACAGATTTCCTGCTCTCAGGTTAATAACCTTCTGTGCTCCCATTTCGTATTAATATTTCAAAGTTGAGCCCAATGAATTGTGTGTGTTAACATTTGTGATCAATAACACTGCAGACAGCACAGTGGCGCAGCAGCAGAGTTGGTGCCTTCCAGCACCAGAGATCAATCCCAACTATGGGGGCTGTCTAAATGGAGTTTGTATATGTTCCCTGTGACTGCATTGGTTTTCTCTGGGTTTTCCTCCCACATTCCAAAGATGTGCAGGTTTATAAGTTAAGATGTGCAAGTTTGTAAGTGTGTAGGATAGAGCATGTGTATGGGTGATCGCTGGTCGGCGCCGACTCAGTGGGTCGAAAGGCCTGTTTCTGTGTTGTATTTATAAACTAAGCTAACAATTCAAATAAATCCCTAGATAATTAGTGAATGCTGACATTTACTAATAAGAATAACTTTCCTTGACAAGATCAATCAACCCCAGCATATTAATTTACAATCACTTATAAATGCTACCAATCTAAACAAGCAGGCTAAGCACACATAACCAGATCATGTTGAGTTAATTTTTTTTAATGTATTCATTATACTTACAATTTATGTTGGAAATATACAAGCTAATAAAGTAGACTTTGATTTTACAAATATCACACAATGTAATTCCCTCCCCATTTTAGCCTGTCAGCCTTGTCGAAATGGTGACAAGAGACCGTATGTCAAAATAAAATCGGAAGAGAACTTTCTGTGTCCATTGAAGAAAGACACAAAAATCTGGAGTAACTCAACGCATCAGGCAGCATCTCTGGAGAAAAGATGCTTTCTTTCTTCAGACTGATGGTCCGTTATTGCTCAAGTAATGAAGGCAATCAGGCAATCAACCGTTTGTCATTTTTGATTTCCAGAACTCCTTAATGATCAAATAGTAATACATCGCATCCAGACAACAGTTTGTTGTTGCTAGAAACTGAGAGATCTGGAGAAACACACGCAGCGGTGCATTGTAATCGTCTGGTATGTACTTATTCCTGACCAAAAGGTAAAGTAACATGGCAACGTGACATGGTGTAAAGCAGAGAAGAAAAGTTACCAGATTACAAGAGATTATTTTCATAGATGTGCTCATGTTTGTTCCTTCTCTCTCTTCAACCACTCTTTGCAATGTTCTTATTATCAAAATACTGCAGATAATCACAGCAAAGGCAGCAATCAAAAATATAGCAAGCATCATCAGGGGAATTATACCACGGTCCCAAAATTTAGTATAATTCGAAAAGCATGACTGAGTATTTGTCTCAGCGTAATTTGGAATACTTGCAGACCAGACACAGAGCCACACAATGATGCAGGCGATGGCAGCTTTCTTCGGAGATCGGAGGGTTCTTGCGAGAATGGGATGCCTGATAGCGATGTAGCGATCCAGAGAGATCAGCATGATTAACAGGATGGTCGCGTAGGTGTTGACAAAGTACAGGGACTCCACAAAGTCACAGAAGCTGGGATCGAGATACCAACCTTCTCCTTTCTGGAAGGCGTGCATTTTGAAAGGCAGTGAGCAAAGCAGAAGCAGGTCGGACAATATCAGGTTCGTCATGTAGATCGTAGACTCTGTCCAATTCTTCAATTTCAAGCAGAGTATCGAAAGTGCCGCTGAATTGATGGCCAGGCCCAGGATGAATGTTGGGATATGGATCACGTACTGGAATGTCTTCACAAATTCATGTTCCATCGTGTCATTCAAATGAGGCATATTTGTTAGGAGCCAAAGAAACACAGTACCCGACTTAGTAAATCTGTTCCTATTGCTGGCACAAAGTGCTGCTATTTTCAATTGCTCTCAGTTTAAGAAACAAAAAAAAACTATCATTGGATCACTTAAGTATTATAAGTGCACCTATAAAATTACCAAGATCTACCAATGGTTTTCTTCAGCAAGTCATTACCCCAGTGCTTTTCAAACTAGTTTATAGCAGCAACCGCATCCTGCTGTGATTATGTCCCAATATTTCAAAGTATTTCATAACAAAATCTAACGAAGGGTTGTGGGATGGAAGAGCACTGTTCTCTTTGGTCAGGGAATATTTCAATATCTCTAAACTAAACTAAAAAAAACCCCCTAAAACTCCACTTTCATTAAGGGGTGACTCCTGGGCTACTGGAAGCGCTTCATATATCCCAGAGACATGTTATGGGCCTTTATTGATGTGGAGTAGTGCAGTGTAAGGGTTGAACTGACAACTTCAGCTTAATTGTGAAATGGAGTTATCCGCGAAATTAGCAGCCATACATTCCAGGGTGTACGAAAACAAGTTTATCTCATCGCGCCTGCGATCAGTGCATGGGAAAGGCTGCGTTGGCGAACAGAACACAGCAACATTTGAGTAGGTGTTCCCAAACAATGTCTAACAATGTCTGGGTCAGCTGAGCAAAACAACAGTGATAGTTGGGGTAGACAATATCGCGTCCCGGGTGGTACCAAGGAAATTGGTGAGACAGTCCAAGGTCTTCTCCGGTCAGGAGTTATCTGTCCCTCGGTTTCCTCCTGTAACAGCCCGGTTTGGCTCGTGCGGAAGTCTGCGGATCCTGGTGCAAGACCATCGATTACCGTCAGTTGAATAAAAAGATCCCACCCCTGTCTTCCGCGGTGTCGGGTTGTCACCATTGTTGAGGATATCAGCAGCAGGGAGGGGAAGAACCGGTATGCTGTAATGCCTTTTTCTCTGTCCCTCTTGCTCCCAATTCCCAGGACCAATTTGCCTTTACCTGGGCTGGACGACAGTACACCTATACCCGCCTCCCGCAGGGGTCTGTCCATAGCCCCACCCTCCACCACAGCCTTATCACACAGGATCTAGCCAAGGTTACCTTCCCTCTTGCAGTCGCTGTGTCCCATTACATCGATGGCATTCTATTGCAGGGCACTAATGAAGAGGTTGTGGCAGAGGTCCTTGGCCTCTTCCTCCTTAATCCAGCTAAGGTCCAGGACCCAGCCCAAAGTTTAGGGTATTGTGCAGGTTAAGGTTATTCAGTGGCATGCTGCCAACAGGGACATCCCAGAAAAGGCCCAAAAGAAGATTCTCACCGCTGAGGTTTCCCCGGACAAAATAGGAGTCCCAGCCACTCGTTGGCCTTTTGGGGTATTGGCGACAGTAAATCTCCCACCTTACCATGCTGCTTCGCCCCCTCTACCATGTGGCCCGGAAAAAGGGCACCTTTGAATGGGGCGCTGACCAGCAGGCGTCCTTTGAGAAGGGTAAGAGAGTGGTGGAACAGGCGCTCCCGCTTGCTTTACGGTGGGAGAATGTCACGATTGAATTGCAGGTTTAGATTACTGCTCGTGAGGCGGAGAGGAGTCTGTGGCAACAGCATGACAGACGGAGGGAGCCTCTCGGCTTCTGTACAAAGACATTGCCAGATCCCGCTGTGCGATATACGCCCTTTCAACGACAGTTATTTGCATGTTACTTGGCCCTTCTTGCTACCGAACAACTTACGGCGAGAGGAATAGTGGTTTTGCACCCTCATTTACCTATTATGACCTGGGTTAAGTCCACCGACATCTCCCATAAGGAGTGATGTGCACAGCACTCCTCTATTGTGAAATGGTACATCTCTGATAGGGCTGAGAGAGGCCCCAAAAGTGTTAGCCGTCTGCATGAGGAGGTCATGGTCCTCCCCTTGGGAGGTCATCCAGTACCCGATATCAACCCATCCTCTGCCTCCTCCATTGCTTGGGGGGTCCCATTTTCCGACCTCTCCCCTGACGAACACCAACAGGCATGGTTCACCGATGGCTCTAGATGTTGAGTTGCAGGCAAGGCTGTCGGGCAGGCGGCCGGCCTCCAGCCTACCTCTGGTGAGGTCCGACAAGCCTCTGGCACTGGCGGCTCGAGCCAACTGGCCGAGCTTGTGGCGGCCACCCTTCCCTTGTCCGACGACAATACTCCAGTAATACTGTACACCGACTCCTGGGTATGGCTTTACGAATGGCACAGTGGCAGTCCCAGGGGTGGGAGATACATGGTCACCCATTAAAGGGACAGTCATTGTGGATCAGGACATGGGAAGAGGCACACCGTAGAATCATCACAGTTTACCACACGAACGCGCACACTGGTGGTGGAGATACCGAGGCCCTGTTTAATGCTGCAGTAGACGAGGTAGCTCACATTCAAACAGTCACCACCCCTGTGGATGGGCATTTGGCTGCCTGTGCACATGCCCAGAGTGACCACCTGGGGACACGTACGTGGGCCGATGGACAGTGGGGCGGGGGCCCTTTCCCAGGACGAGGTACAAACAGCCGTCCAGACGTGTGTAGTATGTCAGGAAGTGAAGTCCTAGAGATACCCTGCTGGGGCAGTGGGACAGATTAAGCGGGGAACTGGGGCAGGAAGAATTTGGCAAAGTAACTATATTGGCCCGATGCCCATGTGTCAGAAAAAGAGATATGCGCTGACCCTGGTGGACACCTACTTTGGGGTCCTAATGGCTGTCCCAGCCAGTAAGGCTGACCAGGACCACACATTGTATGGCCTGCACCAATTATTGGCTGTGTATGGTACTCCATGGAAAATTCAGTCTGACAACGGGTCCCACTTTGCGGGTAACAAACTACAACAGTAGGCATCTGATAATGGGGTACAGTGGACCCTCCACATCCCGTATTACCCACAAGCGGCTGGGCCAGTGGAGCATATGTATGGTCTAATAAAAGAGCAGATACGTACACTAACTTCCTCCCACACGCGGCTCTAGGGATGGGCCATGGTGTTACAGCAAGCAGTAAACAACTTGAACCAACGACCTGGGGGGGACACCCACGAGCCTACACCTGGCCGCTGCATTTGAGCCAGATGACGCCACACCGCCGAAAGAACATCAGGAAGTGCGCCTGAAAGGTTTGGATTTCGGTCCGCGGTGGGGGACCCTCTTGTAAGGGGGAAGTTATTGCCGCAATGCAGGGCAATACGCGGTGGCTTATGATGACTGTGGAGGATAAACCTATGTGTCTATCGTTACAGCGCTTGACCAGGCTAGAGTGACCCTGCTCGTCCTCTCTCTACGCAACACATCCTACTCCTGTCAAATGTGGGAGATAATGATAGAAACATAGAAAATAGGTGCAGGAGTAGGCCATTCGGCACTTTGAGCCTGCATCGCCATTCAATATGATCATGGCTGATCATCCAACTCAGTATCCTGTACCTGCCTTCTCTCCATACCCCCTGATCCCTTTAGCCACAAGGGCCACATCTAACTCCTTCTTAAATATAGCCAATGAACTGGCCTCAACTACCTTCTGTGGCAGAGAATTCCACAGATTCACCATTCTCTGTGTGAAAAATGATTTTCTCATCTCAGTCCTAAAATACTTCTCCCTTATCCTTAAACTGTGACCCCTTGTTCTGGACTTCCCCAACATTGGGAACAATCTTCCTGCATCTAGCCTGTTCAACCCCTTAAGAATTTTCTAAGTCTCTATAAGATCCCCCCTGCTGCACCTGCACGCCCACTTTCAATGACTGGTGTACCATGAACCCAGGTCTCGTTGCATCTCCCCTTTTCCTAAACGGTCACCATTCAGATAATAGTCTACTTTCCTGTTTTTGCCACCAAAGTGGATAACCTCACATTTATCCACATTATATTGCATCTGCCATGCATTTGCCCATTCACCCAACCTATCCAAGTCACCTTGCAGCCTCCTAGCATCCTCCTGACAGCTAACACTGCCTCCCAGCTTTGTGTCATCCGCAAACTTGGAGATGTTGCATTCAATTCCCTCATCCAGATCATTAATATATATTGTAAATAGCTGGGGTCCCAGCACTGAGCCTTGTGGTACCCCACTAGTCACTGCCTGCCATTCTGAAAAGGACCCGTTTACTCCCACTCTTTGCTTCCTGTCTGCCAGCCAGTTCTCTATCCACATCAACACTGAACCCCCAAAACCCCGTGCTTTAAGTTTGCATACTAATCTCTTATGTGGGACCTTGTCGAAAGCCTTCTGAAAGTCCAGATATAACACATCCACTGGATCTCCCTTATCCACTCTACTAATTACATCCTCGAAAAATTCTATAAGATTCGTCAGTCATGATTTACCTTTCATAAATCCATGCTGACTTTGTCCAATGATTTCACCACTTTCCAAATGTGCTGCTACCCCATCTTTAATAACTGATTCTAGCATTTTCCTCACTACCGATGTTAGACTAACTGCTCTGTAATTCCCCGTTTTCTCTCTCCCTCCCTTTTTAAAAAGTGTGGTTACGTTAGCTACCCTCCAATCCTCAGGAACTACTCCAGAATCTAAAGAGTTTTGAAAAATTCTCACTAATGCATCCACTATTTCTGGGGCTACTTCCTTAAGTACTCAGCCTATCTGGCCCTGGGGGTTTATCGGCCTGTAATCTATTCAATTTACCTAACACCACTTCCCGGCTAACCTGGATTTCACTTAGTTCCTCCATCTCATTTGACCCCCGGTACCCTGCTACTTCCAGCAGATTATTTATCTTCCTTAGTGAAGTCAGAAACAAAGTAGTTATTCAATTGGTCTGCCATGTCCTTGTTCCCCATGATCAATTCACCAGTTTCTGACTGCAACGGACCTACATTTGTTTTAACTAATCTTTTTTCTCTTCGCATAGCTATAAAAACTTTTGCTGTTTCAAGGACACAGATACTAATCTTCACGTGTGGTTACCAGCCACTTTCATTTGGCACCCACACTCTTCACACCAGTAATTACACCTGACATGATGTTACAATAAACAGGTCAACCTCTTTCTATCCCCACAGATATTGTCCAACGGGAGTGTTTCCAGCACCATGGAATTGCTTTTCTACAGTAAACGTGCTACTCAAATGATTCAAACAGTATCAAACAGCTCCACCCAAATTCAGTCTTCACACCAATCTCACTAAGAAGGGTTTCAGCCCGAAACGTTGCCCATCTCCTTCGCTCCATAGATGCTGCTGCACCCGCTGAGTTTCTCCAGCATTTGTGTAATCTCGCTAACATCAAGGTTCCGAATAATTAAAACAACTTGCATTTGTGCCTCTTCACACTGTAATTAAAACAACATGTTTAAATAGTCTCTAGTCTCAGATCCCAAAGATGTGAAGGTTTGTAGGCTATTTGTCTCTGCACATTGTAAATTGTCCTTAGTGTGTTGAATAGTGTTAGTGCATGGGGTGATCGCTGGCTGGCACATACTTGGTGGGCTGATAGTATCTCTAATGTCATTTCAAGCTGCATCTCTAAAGTCATTTTCATTTACATAATCAATTAACACAATTCACATCATCAAGAGGGTTTAGCACACTGATTATTCAGTTAATGTTATAAGTGAATTGATCACACTTTCTGTTTAGTTTAGAGATACAGTACGTTGTGCCCTTTGGTGTAAGGCAGCATCTGCAGTTCTACAATTAATTCTACATTGAAAAAGGCCCTTCGGCCCACCGATTCGATGCAGATCACCAATCACCCATTCACACTAGTTCAATATTATCTCCTCTTTCCCCTTACTAATCCTAGACACTAGGGCCAATTTACAGAGACAAATGAAATCCACACATCTTTGTGATGTGGGGGGCAAACTGGAGCACCGAAGGAAACTCACGCAGTCACAGGGAGAACATACAAACTCCACACAATCAGCACCCAAGGTCAGTATCAAACCCAGATCTCTGGAGCTGTGAGGTAGCAGCTCTACCAACTTGCGAAAATAAGCCAAATTAAAATGTCCTTTCACAATATTCTTGTAAAAGATCGTGCCTGTGGTTTATGGTACTAATAAACTTAATAACATTTCACAAGCTTCCAGTCCTCTTACAAGCAGAGTTTCCTTCCTCTTTTCACAGAATATCATGCTGAGATCCAGTTTAATGGATAAAAGATGTTTAAGAAGGAACTGCAGATGCTGGAAAATCGAATGTAGAGAAAAATTCTGGAGAAACTCAGCGGGTGAGGCAGCATCTATGGAGCAAAAATAAATATTCCTTTGCTCCATAGTTGCTGCCTCACCCACTGAGTTTCTCCAGCATTTTTGTCTACCTAATGGATAAAAGAATCAATTTATTCTCTCATGGACTTGCAACAATTGCATCTCCTCTCAAAAACATCTCCACCCTCTTTACAGAAGCAAATGGTTGTAATCTCTCAAAATCCCAACTCACCGGCACATCCACTACACTCACTGCCCTTACTGCATATCCTTTTCTCTAGTGTTTGGCTATAGCCTTATATCTCCACTGCAAAATATATCCTAAACTCATTGCAATAAGACATTTGCTACTTCTTAATATTGTAATTTGATAAGGCAAAGTAACCAGGTTGGAGCTTCTAACCAAACATATTATGTCAATGATGAACACTTAACTTACCGCAGTGGTTGGTACAAGTGTATCAACCATTGCAAGGTACAAATTGGTCACAGAGAGATATATAAACAGAGACTGTGCATTATACTTTCATGCACAAATATAGAGTCCCTGGCAAATTGTAACAGTGGAACAAAAGAAGTTGAGGGGAAATTTGATGGAAGTGTACAAGATCAAGATTAGTTCAGTTTAATTTTTAGTTTAGACATACAGTGTGGAAAATGGCCCTTCGGCTCAATGCGTCCATGCCAACCAATGATCACCAGTATACCAGTTGCACCCTACACACACCAGGGACAACTTACAGAGAAGCCAATTAACTTTCAAACATGCACGTCTTTCAACTGTGGGAGGAAATAGAAGCACCCGTAGTCAGGATCAAACCCGGGTCTCTGGCACGGTGAGGCAGCAACTTTACTGCTGTACCACTAGTGTAGAAAGGACAACCAGAAGGAAGGTTTTTCCATCAGCAAAAACTTCAAGGATAGGGAAATACAAATTTAACAATTTGACCAAAAGATACAAAAGGAATGTGAGGCAAAGGTCGTCTAGTCAGAAATTATGACTTCAGGAATTCAATACTTGTAATAACACCAAAGACAAATAGAAGGAGTAGGCCATTTGACCCTCAAATCTAGTCTGTTGTTAAATGCAATCATAGCTGATCTGAATTTAGAGTCTGGGGACAGAAACAGGCTCCTTCAGCCTATCACTTCCACGATGACCATTCTACCCACTACATAAATCCCATTTACCAGCATTACATCTGTAGAGTTATACATCTAGGCGATTCAAGCATTCATGCAGATGTTTCTTAAGTGTTGTGAGAATATAAACTCCATAATTTCTTCAGGAAGCACAATCCAAATAACATATTCTGAAACAACATATTCCCTCAGATACCCTTCAAATCTCCGACTTTACAGCTTAACCCTATGCCCTGGACTCATACACTAACATTGTCATTTCCACAAGTACAGTGACCGACAGTTACAATGACAATCTTGCTTGCAGCAGCAGAGGCTCATCAACTCAGACAGCACAAAGAAAATTATACATAAATTCTGCAAGACAGTGAAAATAACAAAACTGCAAATGCACAAGTTATTAGTTCAAAAGAAACAACGCCATGGTAGTGCAAGATGTGAGTAGTAGTGTTCCATTGTTGAGATATACAATAGACAATAAGTGCAGGAGTAGGCCATTAGGCCCTTTGAGCCAGCACCGCCATTCACTGTGATCATGGCTGATCACCACAATCAATACTTCGTTCCTGCCTTCTCCCCTAGGATTAGGGTCATGCAGGTCAGTTCATGGGGAAGGAGCTGTACCGGAACCTGGAGATTTGGGACTTCAGGTTTCTGGATCTTCAGCCCGAAAATAGCAACACATAAACGGCATGGCCCCGGTATACCTCTCAAATTTCCACTTGGCTTCCTCTGCTCCATGGAAACCAGAACATAGTCTATCCTGTCTCTCCACTCTCCTCCATTTCATTTCCAGTTTCCTGTCCAATACGCAATACCCTTGACTTGCCAAAAGCTCAAAAATGCAATGTCTCAGCCTCCACAGCTTTCATAAAGAGAACATTCCAGCAACTCCTGTACCAAGTGTAGAAATTCCTTCATGTATCATATAGGGAATTAAATTCAAAAAAGGACAAAGTGCTGAAGTAAGTCAGCAAGTCAGGCGGCATGTCTGAAGAACACAGATAAGTGACGTTTTGGGTCAGGTCATCATCTATCCATCTTCTGCAGAGATGCCGCCTGACCTGCTGAGTTACTCCAGCACTTTGTGTCTATTTTTGTAAGCCAGCATCTGCAGTTCTTTGTTTCTACACAGGGAATTAAATGAACTCTTTGCCTTATTCTCTCACAAGCTGGGGGGGGGGGCGGGGGGGGGGGGGGGGGGGGGGGGGGGGGGGGGGGGGGGGGGGGGGTTGGAGGAGTGGAGAATGTTTGAAGGAATGAGGATTACTCAGCTCAGATCCAGCATACATGCGATGGGCTGATTGGCCTCCTTCTCACATTTGCAGTGTGAACATTTACAAACATATGGCCAGGATAAGCTGTCTGCTGATGCACAGGTTACATGTTGTTTATTACATTGAGTGAAAGATTGTGAAGTATAGGGGCGAGATGTTGTTCAGGAGCCGAGTTTGAGTTTAGTTTATTATCACGTGTACCAAGCTTTTGTTGCGTGCTAACCAGTCAGCGGAAAGACAATAGAGGATTACAATCAAGCCATCCACAGTGTACAGACACACGATAAAGGGAATAATGCGAATAACATTTAGTGCAAGTTAAAGTTCAGTAAACTCTGATCAATAATAGTCTGAGGGTTTCCAACGAGGTAGATAGTAGTTCAGGACTGCTCTCCAGTTGTTGGAAGGGATGGTTCAGTTGCCAGATAACAGCTGGGAAGAAATTGTACTTGAATCTGGAGGTGTGTGTTTTTGAGGAGTGAATGCAAGTGGTTCTTTAAAAGACATTTGGTTTAAGTTTTCACAATGCAAGATCCCAATTTTCATGTGTTGGAAAGAACTGCAGATGTAGACACAAAAGTGCTGGAGTAACTCAGCATGTCAGGCAGCATCTCTGGAGAAATGGAACAGGTGATGTTCCGGTTTGAGACCATTCTTCAGACTCCCGACAGTCTGAAGAAGGATCCCGACCCCAGACTTCCCACCTTTAATATGAAGGTGGGAAATCTCAAAAAGTAATCATTTGGTTAGACTTAAATAACCTGCCCTTGCTGCCAGGTAAATGCAGGAAGGGATGTTGGTAGAAAGACTGCAGACATGATTCAGGGAAGTATAAGGCTCCCAGAACATAAGCCACTACTTCACTGGTAACATGGAACAAAAAAGCATGACTGTTATAAAGATTGTAATTAATTGTAGTGTTCAGCCATTGAGAGAGCCAACCACTCTGCTGTAAATTTGATTCTACAATGAACTCAATGACTAAAAATTACCAATGGACAATTTGAGAGTATTTGAATGTGTGAAATAAAAAAACAGAAACTCATAAGTTTGTTAACTCCACCTTGGAATAGCTAGTTGAACAAAAAACAAAAACTAATTCTTGGTACAGAAGAGGATTTCCATGATGCATTGAGCTGTTTGACATTTAAATTTGTAGGAAGTGGTTTTTGACGTATATTCTGCATTTCAAATGGCCATTTCTAAAAGCAGAGACCCATTTTCAGGTACAGATAGCAGAATAACCATTGTAAGTGCACTTCTGAGTAATAGCAGCTTCGGTCTACTTTGTGGGTTATTGGTGAATCTTTTCCCTACTGACTCTCTGCAAATGTTTGACCACATATTGTGCAAATGGTTTTGCAGAACTAACACGAGCTTTCTACAGTGCTTATGGCATTCATTTGATCTGCAGGCTTTTCTGAAACGTTTCCAACTAAAGTGAACACAGCATTATGTTTACCGCATGGGCTTTTTTTAATGTGAGCAATAGAACGTTGTAACAGTAACACTGTTCTGGCAGTGAAGATTCTTACTCTGTATAGTCAACATTTAAAAAATGAGAAACAAAATGAGGTCAGTCATCTAAACCAGAAGGTCTTGGGTCAATGAGGTCAGTCATCTAAACCAAGAAGGTCTTGGGTCAAAGATAAACACAAAATGTTGGAGTAACTCAGCGGGATAGGCAGCATCTCTAGAGAGAAGGAATGGGTGGCATTTCCAGTCAAGACCCTTCTTCAGGGTCATTTGGCCAACTTCTTAATCTTATTCATAGGACATAGAGCTGTACAGCACAGGAACTGGTTCTTTGGCCCACAATATCTTGACATGATGCTGCGATAAGCTCATTTGACCGCACTCTCCATTTCCTGCATGTCCGAGTACCCATCGGAGAGCCTCATAAATCCACCCCCATGGGAGGATGCATGAAAGATTGGGGGGGGGGGGGGGGGGGGGGTGTAGTAATACGAATAGCATTTATGGCCATCTTCTTCTTTGGAGTTTTTGTTTGTTTTATTAAATGCAACTAATTGGATATTTCAATCCCCCAGCTTTGACAACCAACCTGCAGTTCTTTTAAAAATATTTGTAACGCTAGGTGACAAAACTGATTACAGAAAGTTAGATGGCAGTGTGTTTAAGTGTGTAGAAAGTGTGTTTAACAAGTATATAGAAAGACTTCAGGGGATAAAGAGGGGGAAGCAATTGTACAAAGAAACATAACAATTTTACAACTCTGCCACAGCTTCAGTTTTAACATTTTTCAAACAGAACCTTAAATTAAACAGAAAAGAAAGAGAAAAAGAGAAAGGAAAGAAGAAAAAAGAGATATGTCTGTCGACCCACCCATACGCCCACTCACCCGGCCCTTCGATCAGTTTTGAATTTGTGCTCAACCATTGTATTGCTCAAGAAATTCAATAAAAGGAGACCATATTTTAAAAGATTGTTCCGGTTTATCATTCAACACAAACCTAATTCTTTCTAGATATAGTGTATCCGTCATTTCTGTAATCCACATCTTCACTGTAGGGATTGCTGTCTTTTTCCAGAATTTATATTGAAAATTGATATTCCCAGTATTATCAATTTTGGGTCTGGCTTTAATGGAGTTTTCAGTGTTTTGGAGGTGACGCTGAATGCTTCCACCCAAAAACGTTCTATTTGTGTACACAGTAAAAAACTGTGGCTTCTTGAGATTGACTTTTATCGCAAAGAGGGGAAACACTGGGGAATTTTTTGCTAAATTTGGTCTTTGAGTAATATAGCCTGTGCAGCACTTTGAACTGTATCAGGCAGTGTCTGGTATTTAAGGAGCAATAGTGGATGTATTGTAGGCTTTCGTCTCATATATCCTTGGAGATTTGTTGACCCATCTCATCCTCCCATGCACATCTATAAACCTCAAATGATGGGGTGTCAATGTTTTGGAAGACATTGTAAATGTGGGATATTAACTTCTCTGTATCTGCATGTCTATTCAAACACTCGTCGAGTTTGTCTGGACCTGCAGAGGAGTAGTCTTGCCTGTATGTTCTCACATAGTCCATAACCTGGAGGTATCTGAACAAATTATTAGTGTTCAGATCATATTTCTCCAGCAATTCTTGGAAGGAGGAAGGAGCCCCCTTCAGATAAAGGTCTCCCACAGTGTTGATTCCCTTGTTCTTCCATTGAGCGAAAACACCATCTAAAGTAGAGGGTTTAAAAGAGGGATTGTTTGCAATAGGACGAAGGAGAGACATGTCACTCAATTTGAGACTAAGTTTCAACTGTTTAGATTAGATTAGATTAGATTAGATTATCCTTTATTGTCATACAGACCTTTCGGTCTGAACGAAATTTTGTTACCTTGCAGTCATAACATATAATAAAAAACAAAACACACAATAAACACATATTTAACATCCACCACAGTGAGTTCACCAGGCACCTCCTCACTGTGGTGGAAGGCAAAAGTCTTAGAGTCTTCTTCCCTCCTTGTTCTCCCTCTGCGCTGAGGAGATCCAGGCCTCCGATGCTGCCGTCCACCAGGCCCCCGGCCGAGCCTCCGAAGTTGAACTGCCGCCACCGCCGTCGCCGGAATGCCGGAACACCGCCACAGGGCCCGCCGCTGGAACGCTGGAGCACCACAGCTCCAAAGCCAGGTCGCCGCTGGAACGACGTTGGAGCACCGCAGCCCCGAAGCCAGGTCGCCGCTGGAGCACTGCAGCCCCGAAAGCCAGGTCGCCGCTGGAAGCACCGCAGCCCCGAAAGCCAGGTCGCCGCTGGAGCACCGCAGCCCCGAAAGCCAGGCCGCCGCCGGAACACCGCTGGAGCACCGTTTCCAGATATGAACAGTACCATGTATTATAGGATTATGCTCATACATTGACTTATTCAGGGATATTGGAGACAGGACAATCGAGCCTATGAAGAAAGGCAAGCAATCTTCTATTTCCATTTTTAGCCAGTTTGCCTGTTGATGCGAGTCATCCAGCCAGAAAATTATGGTTTTAATATTTGTTGCCAATAGTAAAAGAGGAAATTGGGTAAGGCTAGTCCTCTATTCTCTATGCATTTGCACAGGTGTCATTTGTGTATTCGGTGGCTTTTGTAGTCCCAAATGAAATTAGTGACAATGGAATCAATTTTTTTGAAGAAAGATTTGGGAAGATATATCGGTATTGTCTTGAATAGACATAAAAGCTGCCATAGAAACCATAGAAACATAGTAGAAATTAGGTGCAGAGTAGGCCATTCAGCCCTTCGAGCCTGCACCGCCATTCAATATGATCATGGGATCATCCAACTCAGTATCCCGTACCTGCCTTCTCTCCATACCCTCTGATCCCTTCATCCACTCACTCTTAAATATAGCCAATGAACTGGCCTCAACTACAGAGAGTTGACTCACCACTCTCTGTGTGAAAAAAGTCTTTCTCGGTCTTAAAGGCTTATCTTAAGCTGTGACCCTTGTCCTGGTCTTCCCCAACATCGGGAACAAAGCCTGCCCCTTAAGTCCAACCCCTTAAAATTTTGTAAGTTTCTATAAGATCCCCTCTCAATCTCCTAAATTCCAGAGAGTATGTCTATCCAGTCTTTCTTCATAAGACAGTCCTGACATCCCAGGAATCAGTCTGGTGAACCTTCTCTGCACTCCTCTATGGCAATAATGTCCTTCCTCAGATTTGGAGACCAAACTGTACGCAATACTCCAGGTGTGGTCTCACCAAATACAACTGAAGTAGAACCTCCCTGCTCCTGTACTCAAATCCTTTTGCTATGAAAGCTAACATACCATTCGCTTTTTTCACTGCCTGCTGCACCTGCATGCTACTTTTAATGACTGGTGTACATGACACCCAGGTCTCGCTGATCTAATCGGCCACCATTTAAATAATAGTTGCTTTCTGTTTTTGCCACCAAAGTGGATAACCTCACATTTATCCACAGAAAGATCATCTTTACAGCATTTAGTCTGCCAAGGAGGGAAATAGGCAATGTTTTCCAAAATTGAATATACGTATGAAGTTTAGTGATTAATGGAGGGAAATTTGGTTTAAACAGAAGGCAATATTTTCTGGTAACGTAAATTCCGAGGTACCTGAATTTTCCAGTAACAATTCTAATGGGGAACTGTTGGAGCTGGGTGACGTCTTGTTCGTTTATCGGCATAATTTTGCTTTTGTTCCAATTGATTCTGTAACCACAAAAGGAGCCGAATTGATCTATAGTGGCTGGTAAATTTGGGATACTGATTCGGGGGTTAGTAATGTATAAAGGTACATTCGTCTGCATATAGGGAAATTTTGTTAATAGTGTGTTTAGTATTGTATCCATATATGCCTGGGTGGGACATAATACTCTCAGCAAGAGGTTCTATGGCTAATGCAAATAGCATCCGGGAGATCCTTATCTATTGCTGATTGAAGGTCAACGTACAGGTACAGCAATCAAATGTTATAATGTGTTTTATGTGAAAAGAAAATTACTGTAAAAATACATTACCTACAAATTATACAAGGCCCTGTAAGACAACATTGAGAAATGTGTTCTGACCTTCTGGGGATGATCAGCCATGACCACATTGAATGGCGTTGCTGGCTAGAAGGGCCAAATGGCCTACTCCTGCACCTATTGTCTATTTTTCAGTCTGAAGAAGGGTTCCAACCCGAAACGTCATCTATTCTTTTTCTCCAGAGATGCTGCTTGTCCCCACTGAAAATACTGATTACTCCAGTATTTTGTGTCTATCTTCGGAATAAACCAGCAATTGCAGTTCCTTCCTACACATGTAGAAGTGTGTGTTGGCCCGGTCTCCCATGCCAAGGGGAACAGACAGACACATACAAAGTATAAATGGTGCAATGCCAAGGCAAATAATTAATTTAAAGGCCAAATTCTTTAAAAGTTTGATTGTATTTGTTTTATAAATAAAAAATGTAAATGTGTTGGGTTTTGAATTCGGGACCTTTAGCTTGTAGAGCAACTTGTCTGCACACAGAGGACTATGTTAATATTACTTCCTTTACTCTCTCAGCTACTAGGAGTATTTCAGAGCAAGGGGAAGTTTAAGCTACTCGTTTCATATCTTGCCTGCACGATAGATCTTTTCTGGAGTCCTCAATACTGGTGCCAAATAGTGACATTTAAGTTTTGGCAACAAAGTTTCCGATAATTGTTAGCACAGCAAATCACCACTGGCAGTGTGCCTACTTACTCCAAATGGAAAACAAATCTGGTGCTTTTCTATATTCCAGAAGAAGACAAAAAAAGTCACAATGAATGCAGATTCTTAACATCAAGATCACTGAAGAGTCTTACAACTCCTGAAGTGTTTGCTGAAACCCCAATCTCGAGTGATCATCCATCATTAAAAATTGACAAAAAGTGCCTTTCAAAAGCAGTTTGAGAACAAAAACTACAATACAAAATATATCCATCACAACTCACTAATAATAGGAAAAGGAACCTGGTCAGAATTGCACTTCAGAAATCATTGAAACGCCAGGGACCAAAGAATGAATTAGCCAATGGGGAAATGAAGACCATTGCATTGATGGAGTTGCAGAGAGAGTGACTTAATGTTAGATTACATTTTTCCAAAGGTAAACAAATACTAAATTTTTGGCTATTCTAGTTCAGAATGCCCTCTCCCAAGGTTCGCTTACACTGGAGATTCAAGAACCCAAGTGCGAGAATTTCTATCTGATACTGGAGACATGATTGGGCATACACTGGAAGAAGTTACTGTATTGCAATGCTTTACATTCACAAAGTTTTTCATTTCATTGTGGTTGAATTGTGCACGATTGAGCATTAATTACAATCAAATAACCAAGTAATCCTTTTGGTAATTATTTCAGATTACACAATACCTTATATTTTAAACAAACTGTGTGGCACAGTGGCGCAGCAGTAGAGTTGCTGCCTTTCAGCACCAGAGTTCAATCCTGACAACGGGTGTTCTCTGTTTATTCTCCCCTTGACCTACGTGGGTTTTGCCGGGTGCTCCAGTTTCCTCCCACACCCCAAAGATGTAAAGGTTTGTAGGTTAATTGGCCGGTAAAATTGTAAATTGTCCCTAATGTATGTGCATGGTTAAGCATTAAATATCCAAAGATAACCAATAATCCTTATGATTAACATTTCAGATTATACAATACTTGACATTGTGTGTGGATTGCTGATTGGCTCAGACTCAGTGGGCTGCAGGGCTGTTTCCACACTGTATATCTAAACTAAACTAAATTGAACTACACAAACTATATATTTTTCCACTACTTTCCTCAAACTGGAGACAATTCTAATTGCTAGCAAGCTCCACGTCTGTAGTGGAGCTTCCCTCCCTTTCCAGCGATGCTCAAAAAATGAAAAGTTGAAATTAAACTAAAAGAGTACAAGAGTTTGAGTTTTGAAGATATCATACATACACTTTAAAAGGTTTTCTACATTAAAAAAAAAAAAAGTAATGTTATCTGCAGACAAATGCATACAATCAAACGTAACATTTGCAATGTTTGTACTCTTTGTGCTGACTCTAATGCCATAAGCATTACCACTTTAAATGTTAACTTCTGAAAAGACAGTGATGTAATTGGAGCCCATTGCCGAAGCAATGTAAGAACTATACTAACATCCCAAATTTCTGTAAATCTGGGTTTGGGAGGTTTTTTATTAAAAATCCCTCTCATAAATTAATGGATGAGACCTGATAGATAGATGTTCTGAAAATTGTCGTAAATAGGAAGGCAAAGCACTACGAGCACTATTAATAGCACTATAACTAAGGTGCTGATCAAAATGCAACATAGCAAGGAATTCCAATACATCCGATATGTTTGCAGAATGATAAGATATATCTGATTGAATACAAAAATCTTCCCATTTCTTTATGTGAGACATATATTGTTTCTTAGTGCTATATCTCCAAGCTGACGTTATGACATCCATGGTCCTATCCGACAGTCCAAGCCCATGTAATGGTCTGGTCAGAACCTGCAGATTAACAAATTAATATGATCATGCAATGGATGAACTTGTTCTGTCACTGGTTGTACCAACAAATCCCTGGAGCTGGGAATCGTCATAAATGATTCAATTATCATTCTAAGCATCAATGGGAACCATGCCTGTGTAGGCCAGTTTGGAGCCACCAAAACACCCGTAGCAGAGTCTTGGTCTATTTTACTGAGACATTGCCTAATCAGGCAAAATGGGGGAAAAGCATAGAAAAACATATTTCCCCAATGTAGCGAGAATGCATCCAACACTACATCTCCTGGGTCAGGCTCCCATGACACGTATTTAGGCAATTGGTGATTTAATCTGGATGCAAACAGATCAATGTCTGGTAGACCGTACTGATTGACAGTTTTTTGGAAAATTTGTGGATTTAACATCCATTCTGTATTCTCCCGTGATCTGTTGTCTGCCACAACATTGTCTTTCCCTGGGAGATAGATAGCTGAAAGCCAGATATTTCTAGATACACACCAATTCCACATCAGGTTGACCAGATGATCACATGATACTGATCTTACTCCACCCATGTGATTGATATATGCTACAGCTGTGGTATTGTCTACTTGTAATTGAACATGCAAGTCCTCCATAGTAGAACAATAAGCTTTTAATGCAAAAAATGCCCCCAATAACTCCAAATAATTAATACCATATGTTTGGAGAATTAATTCCTCTTGGACAGTCCATCTACCACCACAGCTGGTGTCATTGTCCTTAGCCCCCCATCCTAGAGCACTAACATCAGTTTGTAATACTACTGTAGGTTGCTGAATAACAATGTTTTTAGTAGTTTGTGCAACATTCCCAATCCACCACTGTAATTCAGCCAAAGCTTCTGTTGGCAACTGCATGGGTCTGTCAAAATGACCTGCATGTTCTTTTAGTGCTGGTGCTTTTTCCCTTTGAAGATTTTGATAATGCAAAGGGCCAAACTCAACAGCGGGAAATGCTGCTATTATCTTACCAATAACCCTAGCTACTTCTCGGATGGAGGGATAAGGTTTGTCAGCAAGGCAACTACATGCATTTGTAATATCCACAATTTTATCTGTTGGTAAAGTTACTGACATAGCAACTGAATTAATGACAACCCCCAAATACTCAATTGTTTGCAACGGCTGTAGCTTAGATTTCGTTGGATGGATCAGAAACCCTAGCCTTTTCAACAGGCTTATAGTTGCTGAAAATGAATCTTCAGCTTATTCCTGAGTGACATTAACAATTAAAATATCATCAAGATAAGCCATGACAATGTGATTTTGAGCCCTTAACAATGCAAGTGCTGGTTTCAATAATTTTGTGAACAGGCTGGGAGCTGAACTTAACCCATTAGGTAATGCTTTATATTGCCACAGCTGACCCATCCAATTAAACTTCAAGTACCGACGATAATGGTGATGAATTGGCACTGAATAATACGCATCTTTTAAATCTATAGTAGCCATTTAACATCCTATGGACAACAATTCCTTTGCAGTGTTGAAGGTGTCCATTTTGAAATGTCTATACTGGACATATGTATTCAATTTTGTGAGATCCAAAATGACTCTACAACCCCCATCTTTCTTTCGCCTGGGGAAAATATTTGACACAAATTGTAGCGGATGATACCCCGTACTTTCAATTACCCCTTTTTTAAGTAAATTTTTTACTTCTTCTTTTACCTGAAAATATTTAGGTGCAGAAAACACCAAATCCTGATTTATCCTGTACAGGTGGATCAACTTCTTCCATAAATTCAATAGTAGCACCTCACACAGTATTTAATATAAACCGATCAGATGTTATACAATACCACTCATCATAAAACAATTGCAATCTACCACCAATTGGAGGTTCCACAACAGTCTCCTTCTCCCAATATATAGATTGACATTGGTCTGTGATGGGTAATAATACCTTCTCACCATACCCCTGCCTCTGCTTGTTCCTGCCCCTGAATCAAACCCCCTTCTCATCCAGCCAGATTGTCTCCTTTGGCCAAATGTAAAAGGTTTCATGAGGCTGATAGTCTTTGCCTCCTCATCGATATCTTTAATTTGTTTAGGCAGGTTTTCTTCGAATAAATAATCTGGAGCTTGAACATTGCTTGATTTACAGGATGGGCCGAATGGCGATTTTTCTCATACAATTAATCTCAAAATAAGAGTTACAAAACAATGCCAACATGTCTTTTTGGATTTTGGACATAGCATACCCTTCCAACTGCCTCCCAAAAACAGTATTGCCAGCTGCAATGAGCTTGAGGACCCTCTGGAATCGTATCTCCTGTCCTCGCATTGTTGAAGTCATAAGTGTCCAAATAGTTGGATTCACCGTCGACACCCTCAGTGATGCACAATTAACAGGTGTTTTATAGAGGTCTGCTGTCTCAATCATGACAGTCTCCTGAAGCTAGTGAGAAACCAAATAATTAATGTTGCTATGTCAGTAACTTTCTTCCATGACCTCACCGCTTCCCTCTGGTATAGCAAAGGATTGCGTAACATCCGATACACCTGTAGTTTGACTTTTGTGCTGTGGTGGGTATTCAACACCAGAGACACCACCTTCAGGGTCAGTCTCTTGCTGCCCTGGTACTCCTAAGACTTGCTGAAAGGAGACTTCCTCCAGACCTAAACAAGGCTCTGGAGGTTCACATTCCCATGTTGTAAAGGCACCATAATCATGATATGGAACCCCCTCAGGGGCTGCCTGGGAATATTCTGGGTCTTTGGACCCTTGGTTAATAATTGTTTGAAGCATTTTCTCCATTTGGTCCATCCTGAGCCACAGGGCTCGTCTGCCTGGTTCTGCCTCTACTTCATCAGATTCATCTGATATTACAGGCCTAGCAGACTTCCTTTTATTTTTCCTCTCCACTGGAGTTCCCTCCGTGGCCTGTGGCTGTGGAGCGTCTAAAGTCTGAACTACGGCAGATTCAACGGCTACCGATATCAGGACCGGCTCTGTACTAATCTGTGGTCCCGATCTTAACTGTGTTTCCACCCGGGATGCACGCTTCCCCCGCGCCGATTTTTTCCACCGTGTCCATTTTTAAAACTTCCCAAACTCCTCCTGTCTATTCCAGCCAGCGTCACGGAGTTTCTACCCAGGAAGTAATTTCAACCCACTTACCTGCGGGCCTGTTACTTACCGCTGGTGGAGCTGCGATCTGCAGCCCTTCCTTACCGGCATGCGTCGATGTAATGCTGAGCATGCGCCTGGCGGGGCTTCTTCACGTAGTCACTCACGTGACTCCGAAGTAAAATTGATATCCCCATATTCTGTTGAGGTGATAGTGCTTTCAGTTAATAAGGGCTAATTGGCTGAGATGAGTCAGACAGTACCCTAGTTCATGGAAGGATTGTTCAGAAGCCTGATAACAGAGGGGAAGTGACTGTTCCTGAGTCTGGTAGTGCACACTTTCAACTTGTTAGTTTGTTTTCACAACTCTTGAAATGTTTCATCATTTTGTTTTTACAACACTATAAGTTTAGGAGTTAGAAGATATTTAATGCAAATCACTCACAATCCATACAATCACAAATCATTTGTCATGGTCAACTGTTTATAAGTGCTTGCATTTGAATGGTGGAATGTGATGCGTGTGGGAATTGGTGTGTAGGTTCATATAAAAATAAATGCTACAAACCAAACCAATTTACCACACATTGCAGCAGTCTCTGTGCTCTGATTACCTCAAACAGCTTTTAATTTGTACCTATAACTGACCTTCAATTTCTAACTGATTGTGGGGTGCAAAGTCACACTGGTGATCAAATGAAGAAATTGCCCCTTCTGTAAATGTTGAACTAAGCAGTCTGCAATTTATTTGAAAATTGTTGTAGTTAACATCCCAATTATGTAAACTGGATCCTTGGCTTAATTTTGTTAACAACTTTTCTTGAACAGTTAATTTTAATGATGCTTTGAAAAGGCCCAGTTGTTTCTCAAAGCATGTTGCAATAGGAATTTCCTTTAATGTTGGTCATTTATTAGTCACGGGGTGATCATGACAGAAGCCTCCTCGTGGCGATCCCTGGAAGCGACGACACGATGCACTCTGTGACAGGTCAGGCGACCAATTCTGTCAACATGTCGGATGATGAAAGAAGCCAACAGCGAGCTACATCATCTGACACACAAGCGAACAAACGATTTATTGGTTTATCAGAGTAAAATGCACTTTAGTTTATTTTACCACTAAGAACTGTCTACCCATACTCTGTGGTGGCTGCGATAAGATAGGTAACTTGCCACAAAATTTGGTGCAGTCTCTGGTTGCAATATGCGATGACTGGAATTTATTGCCTGTAGTCACATAAGAGTTAGATACAGCTCTTGGGGCTAATGGAATTAAAGGATATGGGAAGAAATCAGGAACGGGGTACTGATTTTGGATGATCAGCCATAATCATATTGAATGGCAGTGCTGGCTCGAAAGGCCAAATGGCCTACTCCTGTGCCTATTTTCCATGTTTCTTGTTTCTAATATTTGCACACTCAGGGATTGATAGTTTTACCTAGTTAATGCCATGAACTCTGCATGAACATCTGGGAAGCCTATCATATTGTGAATGCTATGATTTGCTGCACACTGTAATTGGTGGCATTTAATGCTGAGTGTCTAAATGATCCAGGAGCTATGTGGTATAGAATCACTGTACTCTTTATTTCTAAGGGCTGTATTAGTCAGAAATGTCTCTGGGTCTGGGACTCTGTAGGCAGCAACACTTCACTTCCTGACATGTCTAGTATGCGAAAGATATTTAGAGGCTCAGTCCTCCTTCGCTTCCCCTATCAGCCAGCCGCCTTTGAATAGACACGGCGACCGTTTCGCTGAACACTTATGCTCGGTCCGCCTAGGTCTCCGGGATCTCCCGGTTGCTAACCATTTGAACTCCCCTTCCTATTCCCACACTAACCTTTCTGTCCTATGCCTCCTCCATTGCCAGATTGAGGTCCCACTCAAATTGGAGGAATAGCACTTCATATTTCACTTGGGGCGCTTACAACCCGGCAGTATGAACATTGAATTCTCTCATTTTAAGTAACTTCTACTTACACACTTCTCCCACCCATCCCCCTCCTTCCCCCTCCTCGCACCCCGCTCTTTCCCCCCCCCCCCCCCCCCCCCATCCCTCCTTCCTAGTCATTTTACCAGTTCCACAGTTCTCCACATTGTTCTTCTCTTGAGATCACTCCTTCCCAAGCCCACAATGGACCTACCATGCATTGCCCTGCCTGAGATCATTTGTGGGTGGCCTGGACTGATCCTCCTCACCTTGGCGGACATAGAACAGGGTTGTTTACTGGTTTCTGACCTAATTTCCTGTTTGAGTAAACTTCCATTGCCTCAGTCTGATGCACATATGCAAGTCTTGTGCCAAATGAGTGTTCCTTGCATATTGATATCAACTTTCTGTACTCTCCATACTTCAAATTGAAAGTGATTCCTCACTTTTAGAAAGGAACACACATTTAGGGTAGAAAAGTTACAAAACTTGAAAAGATTAATCAAAATGCAATATTGATATTTTGGTATAATATATTCCTATGTGAAGTACTTGATTTGTCCCTTAATCAAAGTTTGGTCAAGTAAACGTTCTGAAATTGAGGAATGTAATTCAAACTCCAATACCTGAGTCTCTGTACCTCCCTTTGTAATTGGATCCTTGACTTCCTTACCGGCTGACCTCAGTCAGTGTGAATCAGTAATGGGCCTGCCCATTTACGCGATTTTTTAGGCAACTGTCGGCACCTGTCATGGGTTGTTGCAGGTCGCCGAAAATGCTCAACACGTTGAAAATCCAGCGGCAACCAGAAAGACGCTACAATTCTTTGGGCAAATGAGGAGACTACTCACAACCGTACAGGCGACACCCTTGTGACATGTCGCGGGGTGAAGCCTGTATGGTCGTGAGTAGTCGCCCAAAGAGTCGTACCTTGTTCGGGTCACCGCTGCATTTTCAACGACCTATGACGGAAAAAATCACTTAAGTGGGACAGGCCCATAACAATATCTCCTCACTGACCATCAACACAGGTGCAACTCACGGCTGCGATCTTAGCCTCCTAGTCCTCTACATCCATGACCATGAGGTTAAGCATGGCTCCTATGCTATCTATAAATATACAGATAACAACTCTATGGTTGGATGGATCAGCAAAGGTTGAGAGATTAGTTTGGTGGTTCCGCAACGACAACCTCTCACTCAACGTTAATATGACCATGGAAATATTCATAGATGAGCATTTGACGGCACTGGGCCTGCGCTTGCTGGAGTTCAGAAGAGTGAGGGGGGACTTCATTAAAATGTACAGAATAGTGAAAGGCTTGGATAGAGTGGATGTGGAGAGGATGTTTCCACTAGTGGGAAAGTCTAGGACTAGAATTAAACAACATTCGTTTATGAAGGAGATGGAGAGGAATTTCTTTAGTCGGAGGGTGGACATTCTGTGGCATTCTTTGCCACAGAAGGCTGTGGAGGCCAAGTCAATGGATATTTTTAAGGCAGAGATAGATACATTCTTGATTAGTGCATGTATTAAAGGTTATGGGGAGAAGGCAGGAGAATGGGGTTAGAAGGGAGAGATAGATCAGCCATGATTGAATGGTGGAGTAGACATGATGGGCCAAATGGCCTAATTCTGCTACTATCACTTATGACCTTATGACTTGAGAAGGGGAAAGTCTGGAGACCACTCCCCAGTTTTTAATCGTGGATTGGTGGTGGAAAGAATTAGCAATGCCAAATTCCTGTGCGCTAACATCTCTGTTGACCTGCCTTGGGCCCAGCACACAGATGTAATCTCGAAGAAGGCATGCCAGTGTCTCTACTTTCTTAGAAGATTAAAGACTTTTAGTATGTACAAAATTGTGAGAGGAATACATTGGGTAAACGCAAAAAGAGTCTTTTGCCCAGAGCAGGGGAATCGAGAACCAGAGGACATAGGTTTAAGATGAGGGGGAAAAGTTTTAATAGGACCCTGAGTGGCAACCTTTTTACACAAAGTGTGGTGTGTGTGTAGAAATTTGCTGCCAGAAGAAGAAATTGAGGCAGGTACTATCGCAATGTTTAAGAAACATTTAGACATGTACATGGATAGGATAGGTTTAGATGGATATGGGCCAAAGGCAGGCAGGTGAGACTGGTATAGATGGGACATATTGGTCGGTGTGGGCAGGTTGGGCTGAAGGGCCTGTTTCCACGCTGAGATTCTCTGTGACTCTATTTCTCCGAATATTCCAACAAACCTTTACAGATGTATTGTAGAAAGTATCCTGACTGGTTGCATCCTGGCCTGGCATGGCAATTCCCACGCAAAGGAATGTAAGTCTCTGTAGGGAGTGGCGGACTCAGGTGATCCATCATGGGCATAGGCCCCCAGCTTAATCGAAAGCATCTACGTGAGGCACTGCTATCAAGATGGTGACATTTATCATCATGCACCCCCATCATCCGCCCATGCCCTCTTGTCTCTGCTACCATCGGGGAAGAGGTGACAAGTCCCCCACCACTGCATTTAGGGACAACTCCTTTACTACAACTGTTTTAGTTTAGTTTAGAGGTACAGCGCGCAAACTGGCCCTTCGGCCCATCGAGTCAGCGCTGACCAGCGATCCCCACACATTCACACTATCCTACACACACTAGGGACCATTTTGCATACGCCAAGCCAATGAACCTACAACCTGTACATCTTTGGAGTGTGGGAGGAAACCCACGCGGTCACGGGGAGAACGTACAAACTCCGTACAGACAGCACCCATAGTCGGGATCGAACCCGGATCTCTGGCGCTGCAAGCGCTGTAAGGCAACAACTCTACCGCTGTGCCACAGTGTTCATGAGCCAACCAGCACAACCCTATCAAGTTCTTGAGCCAACCAGCACAACCCTTAGTCCTACCTCAACAACTGAACATTACTATCCAATGTGGGCTTGTTTTATTTCTCTAATTATGTTTTTTGCAGTAATATCTTGTTTTTTGCACAGTCTTCTTCCTTTTAGAAATGTTATATACGCTGTGTAGTTTGTTGTGAGCTGGCTGAGTCCCTGTGATGATCAGGCTGGTGCAACCAAGATTTTCATTGTACTTGTACATCACTGTACTTGTGCATATGACAATAAATGAGGCTTGACTTGAGAGACACAAATTTGCAGATACTGAGACTATGGGCAAGAAACGGTGCCGCAAAAACTCAGCAGGTCAGTCAGCATCTGTAGGGAAAGGTCCACTGTTGCCGCCAGATGTTCCTTTGAGAAAGGTCCCAATCTAAAAAGCCATCTGTCCATTTCCCTCCACAGATGCTGTCTGATCTGTTGAGTTCCTCCGGGACTTTGCTGTTTAACTTGACTAGCACAAGTCAAAGGCAGTGTGGTGTAATAATGATGAAAATTTGGATTAAATAAGGCCTGCACCACTTGAAAATCTTGCAGTATTCTTACTTTACAGTGCACTTGTGAACTCACTATCAGATCCTCTAACTTGCAATTATTTATTTTCATTTGAAGACAACAAAAATTAATGATTCTGTACAAAATACATTGCATGTTATATAATACCACATTTTGCTGATCCTTAGAAAGTGTCGGCAATACATTTACATTGGGGATGTGTATTTTTTACATCCTTTCAATGTACCTTTCCATGTCGCTTCAAGATGGTGGCAGTGGTGGACAGAAGAGGGGAACGGTGCCAGTGAGCAGCCTGAGCACTCACCTCCCACACACACTGGTGATACTCTGGGTGTTTGGAGCCTGGCTGTGGGAGTGCTGCGGCACAAAGAGGCTGATCGGTGTTTGCGGAACGGCATGTTTGTGGGTTAAGGTGTCAGGGGTGTGGGCTGCAGCAGCCAAGGGTTTGTATGGATTAGGCACCGCTGGAGGTCCCACAGAGGCTAAGCACATTGATTAGACACAGCCTGCAGTAGCATGGAGTGGCAGTGGAGGACATTGACAACAGTGCTGCCGCCAGGACAATGGGCCTTTAAGGCCAAGATAAGCCTCTATTTTGAGAACTTGAAACTTGAAGCGCGCAAGGCTCTACCTCGATTAAGTCAACTGTCATTAACCTACAATTGTTGCTTTCATGATTGTGCTAGGGTGTGGTCGGATTTTACTGAACTGTATGCAAAACAATGAATTTCACTGTATCTCAACACATGTGACAATAAAGCACAATTGAAACATTGAACCATTGAACCTTAATCGAATTATGAAAGTTGCACATTGTGTCGCGTAGTTTGTGGTATTTCATGAAAATGAGCATTTGTATGTATTCTGGTTATCATGTAGATTATGAACTTTTGTTTTATAAATGCTATCCGTACAATAAGAGCAATGGAAATTTTAAAAAGTGGTTTACAGAATCTAATTACATGCTTGTGAATCTCGAAGAAAATTAAGACATCTTATCAAATTGCATTTTAACCATTCAACGTGTAGCTAAAAATGTGTTGTATGGCACTGTGGTTACAAGAATATATATGTGAATGTCTCATTAGCTTAGTTCAGTGGTATAGATATTTATGAACAGAATACAATGTGCAATTGTGGAAAAAATGCTTCTCTAATGTTATTGAAAAAAAATTCAAAGGTAGACAAAAATGCTGGAGAAACTCAGCGGGTGAAGCAGCATCTATGGAGGGAAGGAATAGGCGACAAAAGAAATGTATGTACTTACATGTTATTCTGCATCATTGGTGGTAAATGTTGGAGAGGTTGAATCACGAAGGTGTGATCAATATTTTGCCGAATGCTTACATTCTGCTGCAATAGTCGCCCGTCATTCCCAGCTAAAATACTTTCATGATTACACCACCCAGCCAGCACTGTTTGCTCCGCTTTGTGTAGTGCTGCACATTCATAGTGAGTTTTCGTTTTATTCATTTTGGGGATATTAGACATGCTGGCAAGGACAGTTTTTACTACTCATCTCCAGTTGATCTTGACTGTGTGATCTTGAACTGTGATCTTACACCAAAGTGGTATTTCTCCATCCAGACTTCACAGTTGTATTTAAGGCCATAAGACACAGGAGCGGAATTGCCATTCATCCCTCCAAGTCTACTCCTCCATTCAATCATGGCTATTTATTAATCAGTAAATTAATAGTCTTCGGCCCTCACAGCCACTCCCCTCCAATGACATGTGTTCCCTAAAAATGTGTCATAACTGAAGCTGGGTTTATTGTCGAAAAATGAGTACAAGCAGCTGTTCTCAGGCTTTCCGATTTATACACAATACAAAAAGTGGCTGACAGTTCAGTGAGGAAGTAATGACAGGTACAAGGGGAACTGCTGACATTTTCCCACAAAATTGAGGCCAGTCTTATGTTTTCTCTTTATGACTAGTTTCATGGAATAGATTGCTTCTGCATTTTTCCTTCAAACTCTGTCATGTCAGAAAACTTCAATTAATTATTCCTTTATCCTTCTAAATTAACAGGAATACATACCCGGCTAATAAACTTTGTATTGCATATTCAAATCGATATTACTGTTTGAGGATCAAAAGTATATTTCACCAAGATCAAAATTAATTTCTATAGATATCACATATGCTAAGATTGTATGCATTACAAAAATAACATTATAAATAGCAGATTGTCATTCAGCTCGTGCCTTTCCAGCTAATTAATAAGATCATGCCAGAACTTTTACCTCACCATTAGTTTAGAAATACAGCACAAAAGCAGATGCTTCCGTCCACTGGGACCGCGCCGATCAGCGATTCCCCACATATTAGCACTATCCTACACACACAATGTTTACATTTACCAAGCCAATTAACCTACAAACCTGTAAGTCTTGTCTTTGGAGTGTGGAGTGTGGAGTGTGGGAGAAAACTGAAGATCTCGGAGAAAACCCATGGGGAGAATGTGCAAACTCCATACAGACAGCAACCGTAGTCAGGATCGAACCCGGTCTCCGGTGCTGCATTCGCTGTAAAGCAGCAACTCTACTGCTGCGCCACCGTGACCACCCTATAGTTTCCCATAATTACCCCCTTATTACTTGATTCCCTTATATGAAAAAAATTATCAGACTCTGCCTTAAATATATCCGGTAATTGAGCCTCTACAGCCATCTTCGGAAGTGATTTCAAAGATTCACCACCTTCTTCTCATCTTCCCAGCCCTGCCCCAAATGGCCAACCCGTTAGTTTGTTACTGTGACACCTGGTTTAGACCTTAGAGATACGGTACGTAAATATGCCCTTCAGCCCAGCAAATCCGTGCCGACCAGTACACTAATCTACACGCATTAGGGACATTTTTTTACCAAAACCAATTAACCTACAAACCTGCACATGTTTGGCCACTGTGACACCCATAGTTGTGGATATCTCAGCCAGAGAAACCATCAACTCTCTATCTGCCCGTTCATCCAAGCTTCATAAGAATGTTGTCCCCTCCCATCCATATCCATCCATCCCTTTGGCTTTACTTTTCACTCCTCTTTCCTTACCTGACACCTTTTACCTTTTCACCTCTAACCCCTATCACTTACTCCACCCATCTGCCAACCACTCTCCTGTCACCTGTATCCACCTATCACTTGACAGATTTTGCCGAACCCCACCTCTCCTATGCACCTTCCACCCCCCCCCCTCTCGAATGAGGGTCCTGACCTGAAACATCGCCTGTCCATTCCCTCCACGGATGCTGCCCTGACCCGCTGAGTTTCTCAAGATTCTAGCATCTGCAGACCGTGTCTCTCGTAAGAATGATGTATGTTTCAATGAGATCTACCTCCTACCCTCACAGAACAGGCTTTATCTCTTAACATCTGACAGAGCCGACATATCAGAATGAATATGGAGAACCTTTGCTTTCCCTCCTCTATTGCATTTTGGGTAGGGTGATCAGACTTGCACATTATATTCCAGATTCCGACACATTGAGGTTCTACATAATTGGAGCAAGCTTCTCTGACCTTGTATTCAAATTTTGCAATAAAGATCACGATATCCTTTACCTTCCTAATTGCCTTAGCTGCATCTTGAGTTCTGTTTAGTCTATTGTTTTAACTTAGTGATTGTTGTGCAAGGGCATCCCAGTTTACAAGCACTCTGTGCTTTCAGATTTACATTCAATAATGTTGTTGTTGTCACCAATTACATTTAACCACTTCTAGCTGGTCACCCAGTCGCTGGGAGAATACTGTCATTTTCTGACTTGTTAAGGTAATTCTTGACAACAGTAATTCAAAATCAATCCAATACATTTAAAAAATATGAACACATTCAATAGATTATTCATCAAAATCCACTCACCGTGTTCTCTGCAATGTATGTGGGATGTGCACTGAATGCACAAATTAAAGCTTTGCACACTGCAAGTGTGGTTACGGTTCTGGGTCAATTCAAATTGAATTATGCTGTACATTGACATTACCACTGGAAACTTTTAAAGAGCAAATGTATTATTTATTTAAAAGAACAACTTCATAATTTTGAACAACAAACTTTAAATTTTGTACAAATACTGCATTTAGAAAAGCAACCAGCTCTTTATCTGAGCTAATTTCTGCTGTGAACATTTGGATTTGGGACATATAGAGACAGTCATTACAAACAATATTTAGAAACAAGCAACCGCAGATGCTGGTTTGCACCATAGTTAGACACAAAGTGCAGGAGTAACTCATCGGGTTAGGTAGCATCGCTGGAGAAAAAAGATGAGTGACTTTTCGGTTCTGGACCCTTCTTCAGTTTGACTTGACCCAAAACATCATCCATCCTTTTTCTCCAGAAATGCAGCTGAGTTATTCCAGCACTTTGTGTCTATTATTACAAACAATACTTCTTTCTCAGGCGTTAGTGCACTGATCCCATTTTCTTCTAAGTTTTGAATGTATTGTGAGACTAAACGTTATTTTTCCTCGTTGTATACAGTGTGACCCGTTGACAGAGCAGTTAGTGCAAAGCTCCAGGAATCAGGGTGCAGACCTTAGTGAGGCGTTTGCACATTCTCCTGGTGATGGGTGCTCCGGTTTCCCCCCACATTCCCAAAGACATGCGGCTTGGTAGGTTAACCTATTGCTGTAAAATGCTCTTTTTGTGGGTACTTAAAAAAAGAGGAATTTGCTGAACACCTGCGAAGGATTATATGTGTAGGAAAGAACTGCAGATGCTGGTTTAAATTGAAGGTAGACACAAAATGCTGGAGTAACTCAGCAGGACTGGCAGCATCTCTGGAGAGAAGGAATGGGTTTGCGAAGGATTATACACTGTAATGCCATTGAGGAAAAAAGAGGAGAGAGAGGAATAGGTGATGTTTCAGGTCAAGACTTCCTCCTATCCTATATCATAATGGATAAACGATTATTTAACTTACAGCGTGGAAACAGACCCTTCGGCCCACCCACATCCATGCCGACCATCAATCAGCTGTTCACACTATAGACAATAGGTGCAGGAGGAGGCCATTCAGCCCTTCGACCCAGCACCGCCATTCAATGTGATCATGGCTGATCATCCCCAATCAGTACCCCGTTCCTGCCTTCTCCCCATTTCCCCAGACTCCACTATCTTTAAGAGCCCTATCTAGCTCTCTCTTGAAAGCATCTAGAGAACTGGCCTCCACCACCCTCTGAGGCAGAGAATTCCACAGACTCACAACTGTGTGTGAAAAAGTGTTTCCTCGTCTCCGATCTAAATGGCTTACCCCTTATTCTTAAACTGTGGCCCCTGGTTCTGGACTCCCCCAACATCGGGAACATATTTCTAGCGTGTCCAAACCCTTAATAATCTTATATGTTTCAATAAGATACCCTCTCACCATTTAGATAATAATCTGCCTTCCTGTTTTTGCTGCCAAAGTGGATAACATCACATTATCCACATTAAACTGCATCTGCCATGCATCTACCCACTCACCCAACCTGTCCAAGTCACCCTGCATTCTCATATGATCATCCTCACAGTTCACACTGCCACCCAGCTTTGTGTCATCTGCAAATTTGCTAATGTTACTTTGAATCCCTTCATCTAAATCATTGATGTATATTGTAAATAGCTGCGGTCCCAGCACCAAGCCTTGTGGTACCCCACTAGTCACTGCCTGCCATTCTGAAAGGGACCCGTTAATCCCTACTCTTTGTTTCCTGTCTGCCAACCAATTTTCTATCCATACCCCCAATACCATGTGCCCTAATTTTGTCCACTAATCTCCGATGTGGGACCTTATCAAATGTTTTCTTAAAGTCCAGGTACACGATATCCACTGGCTCTCCCTTGTCCATTTCCCTAATATCATCCTCAAAAAATTCCAGCAGACTAATTCAAGCATGATTTCCCCTTTGTAAATCCATGCTGACTCGGACAGATCCTGTTACTGCTATCCAAATGCTTTTATAATTGACCAGCATCGATGTCAGGCCAACTGGTCTATAATTCCCTGTTTTCTCTCTCCCACCTTTCTTAAAAAGTGGGATAACATTAGCTACCCTCCAATCCATAGGAACTGATCCTGAAACTATAGAACATTATAAAATGATCCCTTCTATGTTATCCCACTTTCCCACTCCCTACACTCTAGGGGTAATTTACAGAGGCCGATTAACCTACACAACCACACATTTTTGGGCATGTGGCAGGAAACCTGAGCACCCAGAGGAAACCGACGCGGTCACAGGGAGAACGTGCCAACTCCACACAGACAGCACCCGAGGTCAGGGTCGAAGCCGGGTCTCTGGCGCCGTGAGGCAGCAGCGCTGCGCCACTCTGCTGCACCGGCAGAGAATGTGAGGTTGTGAGCTATTATATGGAGAACTTAAACGCATTCCAGGACCAGAAATTGCGACCGTGGCTTCTAAAGGGCAATTAATAACTTTTAACGAGTAATTAATGACAAATACTTTTTAATGGTCTTGTCAATTTAAACTAAAGCAGTAAAATCGGACATGGGATAAGGACAACAACAGTACTGGGGGGGGGGGGGGGTTAATGCGAGGGAGGGCCGCGCAACTCTTTGACGGTCGAGCCCATTGATGTGTCGCCAACCTCCTTTTGGACGGCCGTGCCTGACACTTGCTCGGCCCGCCGCAGTTCCTTGATGGCATAGAAATAGTAGATTGAATCAAGGCAACTGTTGACGTTGGCCAGGTACAGGGTGAAGTGTAGTGCGTGGCGGAGGCGTTCGCAATACTGTTCCGAGATGAAGCCGTTCACAACGGAAGCGTACAGCAGCAGCGCGCCGTGATAGGGCGTGAAGCAGACGAGAAAGGTGAACAGGTTTGACAGGAGGACCTTGGTACATTTCTCATGGCCCCTGCCCCTGTCCCGCGGCTCGCTCGCTCTGCCTTTCAGGCTGTGGACAATCCGAATGGAACATAAGACCATAATCAACGCGCACACCACAAACACTAAGCCGAGAGGGGCAATGAATACAATGTCCAAGACGAGAGGGGAGAGGTGGTAAAAGCAGGATTCCGACCGACTCGTGAAGTAGATGTGAATGGTACACGAACACACGATAATCCAAATCGCAGCGCAAACCCCCGCGATCGTTCTTGGGGATGAGGTGGTCCTGGCGTTGAAAGGATGCACGGTGGCCACGTAGCGGTCGACACAGATCAGGGTTATCACCAGGATGCTGGTGTAGGTGTTCACGAAACACAACGATTCAAGAAACCGGCAGAAATTATTCCCCATCTTCCGAGACCAGTCATCGTTGACGTAGAAGGCATAGATTTTGAAGGGCAAAGCGAAGAGTAGAAGACTATCTGAGATGACAAGGTTCATCACGTAGATGAAGGACTTTGTCGGTTTCTTGACCTTACAACAGATGGTGTACAACGCCAACCCATTCAACGCCGACCCAACGAGACACGTTGGCACACTAAACAGAAGCAAAACTACCCGATGAGCCAAGTCCGAGTGATTTCGCGAGCTATTTCCACAATTCATTGCTAGAAGAAACTAAAATTGGACAATACACCATCAGAGTCAAGGCAAATAGTCAAACACCCCTCATCATATACCTGCTGCCCAAAGTTCTCCCCCCGATTGTACACAGTCCTCATCTGCACTTTCCTGTGGTCGCATAAATTCGCTGTCTTTGCTAGCTCTTCCCTCCCCTTACTTTTTCACCCCCGACCCCTCCTCACCTTCAACAATTCATCTTAGAATACTCCCCACCCACCTGAAGTCGGATCTGTCCTCGGTATTTTTGTAGAAGACGCTATAAATGGTACGTTTTCTCCCAGAAATAAAAGCGCCCGAATTGGCCGAGTGGTTTAACGCAGCCTCGGTGACCCCGCTCCGAATACCTTCAATTTTGCCCAGTGTTCTCTCAATTTATAACGGTGACTTCCGATCAGAGACGGCGCACCAACACCGTGGTAGGAGTTATCTCATTCAGTGACATAGATACCTGATGCAAAATCAGATAACTCGAGCTTTAAGACGTTTGAGGTTAACCTGCTAGAAAGTGGAGCCCATGCAAGTTCTCTTTCTCTTGGCTAATTATAGGTCACAATGACAATAGTGAATGCATTTAGTTCTATAAAATAGTAAGATTAAATGAGAACTTACCAGTTCGAAGTTTGATCTGTATTTTATGAGGAGTTACGATGAGGGATTACGTGAAGACCCCGTCCAGCACGCATGCGCGACATTTCTTCAAAGCAGCGGTGTGGATTCACAGAAAAACACAACAATTGAAATAAATATAGTAAAGAAAAAATAAGAACTTAATTACCAGTTGATCTGTATAATAGAGGGTGGGAGCGGAGGGCACGTAATCCCTCATCGTAACTGGTGTGCCTGTACCTGTAGTCCGCGTGTGACCTGGGTGGTGGGTTTTGTTTTGGAGCTTGGTGTTACCGTTCCCCAGTTTTTTATGTTGGTCAGCGCTGGTATTGTCTCCTGGTGGACTCCCGGTGGGGGTCATCATGTTGATGGCGTCCTCAGACAGTCCCAGGCCCAGTAGAGGTCTTTTTAGAATCTGCAAGCCAGGAGATTGACTCTGTCATGGCACGGGTGACTAATGCCTGACACTGGGTGGATTAATAACTCTCGACTGCTGGGGAATTCCAACGGTGTTTCAACAGCCATGTCGAAGGCCACTGGGAACCATGGCTGTGTAGGCCAGTCGGGTATTATCAAGATTCCTGAAGCGGAATCCAATTGAATCTTGCGCAATACCCGACTGATGAGGCAGAAGGGAGGAAAAGCATAAAAGAACATTTTTCCCCCAATGCAGCGAGAATGCATCAACTGCTGCTGCCTCAGGGTCTGGTTCCCAAGCGACATACGTTGGTACCTGGTGATTCAGCCTGGATGCAAATAGATCGATATCTGGTGTGCCATATTGCTTTGTAATTTCAGCAAATATTTTGGGATTTAACATCATTCGATGTTATCATTGAATCTGCGTGACCTGGTGTCTGCCACTGTATTTTTGCTTACCTGGTAGGTAAGTTGCTGATAACCAAATATTTCTTTCAACACACCATTGCCAGATTAGGTTGGCCAAATTGTCACACGATATCGACTTTACACCACCCATGTGGTTGATATAAGCCACCACCGTGGTATTATCTAATTGCAACCGGACATGTGCATGATGCGTATTAGATGAATATGCTTTTTAACCCATAAAAACGCACCCAACATTTCTAAGTAGTTGATACCCCGTGTCTGTAGGCAAGATGATTCAAATTTAGTCCATCTGCCCCCTGTGCTGGATTGCATGTTAGTTGATCCCCAGCCCAAAGCACTGGCATCCGTTTGAATGGTTAATACTGGGTTGGTGATTATTATGGGACTGGAGCTGAGCCTTACGTTCCTTGCCCACCATTGTAACTCTGGAATGGATTCAGCAGTTAAACTCATAGCTCGGTCAAAGTGGCCTGAGTTTTGCTTTAGTGCATGCACTTTTGCTCTTTGCAAATTTTGATAGTGCAAAGGCCCAAATTGTACAGCTGGAAAAGCTGCTACCATTTTGCCAATAACTCTAGCTACCTCCCGTATGGTTGGCTGATGTTTATTCATGAGTTCGTTGCATGATAGTGCCAATTCTGATGCTTTCCCCTTCGGCAGAGTTACAATCATGCGAACAGTATCAATCGTAAATCCAAGATAGTCCATGGCAGTGGACGGTGTAAACATTGGATTTATCTGGATGTATGACAAACCCCAAAGTTTCAAACAAACGGTTGGTGGCTGCTACTGCCAAAATGGCTGTCTCCAAGGTTTTCCCTACTATTAAAATGTCGTCTAAATACGCCATGACTATATGCTTTTGTTTTCCTCAACAATGCCAAGGCAGGTTTTAAGATTTTAGTGAACAGCCTTGGAGCGGAGGTTAGCCCATTTGGTAAGGCTTTAAATTGCCATAGCTGTTTCATCCAGATAAATTTTTAAGTATTTACGATGCTCCTTGTGTATGGGTACTGAGTAGTAGGCATCTTTTAAATCAATGCTTGCTAGAAAGTACCCTCTAGAAACCAATAGTCTGGCTGTTTCAAAAGTATCCATCTTGAAATGTATATACCTGACAGACTTGTTTAAAGTAGTTAAGTCAATGATGATGCGACATCCACCATCTTTTTTGATTTTAGTGAAAATATTAGACACAAATTCCAAAGGTTCATGTTTTGTTCTTTCAATGACACCTTTTGCTTGTAACCTCATCAGTTCAGCTTGACCCTCTTGTTTCTCTTTGACTGAGAGGGTGAATACCCTTTTGGGTATATGCTGAACTGGCGGAATCTTTTCATGAACAAAGTCAATTTTGTAGCCATGAACGCTGCTGAGTATATACTTGTCATTAGTGATGGATTCCCATGCATCCAAAAACAAGTGCAATCTCCCCCCTGTTAGTATAGAGCCCCTACTGCTCATATGCTGAGAGGAACCAGACCCACCTACCTCCATGGTTATTGGTGCTTCTTCTGCCTCTTCGCTGGGCGATGAGGCGTCTGCTGGGCTGTAGAGGGTTGATGTTGATGTTGATGTTGTTGGGGGTGGCGCATTTTCCATGGGGTCCACTCTGGGCCCTGGCCTAAAAAAGGCTTACGGGGAATGGTTGCGGACCCCGAGCTTTCACCAGTCCCATAGTGTGGTCGACGACTGGTGGACGCCATGGGGTACTGCCGCCTGGGTTTGTTAGGTCTGCTCGGTCCCAAACCTGCCCTCACGAGACCAAAGGTCTTGGATTCTTCCTCTAGGTCTTTCACCTTTTTTGGAAGGTCTTTCCCAAAGTGCAGAATAGGAGGTTCTGAACCCGGTGTTTTGCATAGTCCCGCAAATTTAGGGTTGAGGGCAGGCTTGATAATCTCCTTCCGTAAATTGTTTATTTCATATTGAGTGGTGCACAGCAGAGCTAATGTGTCTTGCTGATTTGTGGAGATGTCCGCACCGTCAATGGACCGAGCATAAGATGTTATTCCTGCAGTCAGGAGTTTAAGGATTTTCTGGAGCTTCAACTCCAGGTTCCTGAAGTTCTGCCCCAAATGTCCCCAAATTTGGCTGTTTACAGCGGGTACATTCAATGATGTACAATTTACTGGGGCTGTATATAGTTCAAGAGCCTCATTGACCACCTGTTCTTGTAGGGGTTTTGAGGACAGGTGGTTAATGCTGGCTGCAAGTTTCGGCTCTAATGGCCGACCCGCTTGTGGAATGGCCACGTAGCGGTTGACCACACCCAGCAGCTCTTCCTGATCCTGTACACCCTGCGTACTCCGATATCTTCAGCCAGTGACCCCTCTTCTTGACCAGCCCAGACCTGGTCGCCAATGCTGCCTTCAAAAGAAGGTGAAGCAATGGCCAGTGCCGTAAAGGGCACTGCGGGAGTGCCTGAACTCCCTTGGCGAGGCTGCTGCTGCTCTCTCAGCAGATCTCGCTGGAGCAATTGCTCCATAAGCCGTTCCATGCGGCTTAGGCGGCTGCCTGTGTCGCTCTCGAGCGGTGAGGCATCTTCATCCGAATCGTCGGACACTACCGCCCGGTTCTGGCTGCAGGTACCTCCAGACCGCTGCTCAGGCAGCACGAGCGGTGCTGGGCTCGGCTCGGTAGTTATACCCGCCGCCTCTTGCCCCCCCTCCAAAGAGCATTCCTCAACGGAGGACGAACGGGGGCGAGCTGCAGACTTCTTTCCTCTGGTCTTGCTCATTCTTTCTGGAAAACAAGCAGACCACAGAGAAAAAGACACACGGCCACGGTAAAACTTACCTGTCGGCCCGACTTTTCAATTTGTAGCGGGAGCGCCTTGAACTCCCGTTCGTCGCGGGTGCACTGCATGAACGCTAATGTCGCGCATGCGTGCTGGACGGGGTCTTCACGTAGTCACTCACGTGACTCCGAAGTAAAATTAACAATTTTAATTGTCAATTTATAAACTTATGTCGTTTATTTTTTATTTTTAGGCAAGCAAACCCCCAGAAAATTGGTATGAGAATATAGGCTTTTTCTAGTAGAAGAGAAACGTTTGAGAGAGTTTGTGGCAAATCCATGTAAACAGTTTTAACTTTGCACCTTGCTAAAGGACAACAATAATGAAAACTGAAAGGAAATATTAATGGTGGGCAGCTGATTTGAATTTATATTTATATTTTCACCCACCTTAGAAGTAATCCCAGAGAAGGGTAAATAGATTGGAGGAACAACACATCATGTTCCACTTGGGTAGTTTACAACCCAACTGTATGACCATTGAAGATAGATTAGATATCTTCAGTGCTGGATACAAAATGTTGGAGTAACTCAGAAGATCAGGCAGCATCTCTGGAGAAAAGGAGTATGTAATGTTTTGGTTCGGAACCCTCCTTCAGACTGCTGAACATTGAATTCTCCAATTTAAGGTAACTATAACAGCCCCTCCCCCCCATTCTCTCCACTCCCCTTTTTTCCTCCTCCGCTGTGCCCCACCTCGACTCATTCCTATTTCTCCCCTTCCCTTCCACCTACATTCCTTCCTCTAGCTTCACAATTGGCAACTCTTTAATCCTTTTGTCTTGCACCTCCGTCTTTCCATCGCTGGCCTTTGTCCAACCATTTGCCTATCAATAGCCCCCTCATCTGTTTCCACCTATTTCCTGCCACACTTTATCTTGCCCCTCCACTCTTCCAGCTTTCTCCCCTCCCCACTACCAGTCTGAAGAAGGGTTCTGACCCGAAACTTCACCTATCCATGTTCTCAATAGATGCTGTCTAACCTGCCGAGTTACTCCGGCACTTAGTGTCTTTTTATGTAAACCAGTATATGCAGTTCCTTGTTTCCACGGGGCAATATTATCCTTTAGTGTGAAAGTGGAGTGGCTGGCCTTAAATGTTAATGCATTTCCAATCACACAGTTTCCATCAATAACAATGCAGGCCAGGAAGCAGGTAGACATGGCCTGCAAAAAAGCTGAATCTCATCTGTCTAACAACATCTCCTGTGAGAAGTTAACAGTGATTCCATCCATCAAAGGTGGGCAATGATCTCTTCACAACACATGTGTTGATCACTGAGAAACAGATCAGTGAGAAACAAAGAAACAGGTTGATGCCTCAAACAACAAACATCATTGGCAATCATTGATATAAAATAGAAGTCAGGGGGTGCCACACACAAGGCAATATATCACCCAAAATAGATGAATCGTGATCTGTTCCAGCGTCCCTTGCCTTCAACTGGGCAATCAATTGAGTTGCAATGGCGTAGAAGGCTACAGACTAGCTGTCTAGAAAATGGGATTGGTATAGTTGGGGACTTTAAGGTCGACATGGAAGTTGGTGGACCAATGGCCCCGCTTCTGTGCTGTTTACGTTTATGTCATAGCAGAATTAGGCCATTTAGCCCATCAAGTCTACTCGATCATTTAGTCATGGCTGATCTACATTTCCCTCTCAACCCCATTCACCTGCCTTCTCCCCATAACCTTTGACACAATTACCAGACAAGACTCCATCAATCTCTGCTTTAAAAACACTCAATGGCTTAGCCTCCACAGCCATCTGTGGCAATGAATTTCACAGATTCAACACTCTCTGAGTAAAGAAATTCATCCTCATCTCCTTTCTAAAGATACATCCTTTTATTCTATTCTCGATGATTCCATGACTCTAAAACAATGAAAGCAGTTGGACAGTGATTGCACAAAAGGTTGATGGGGGGTGCTACGTCCAACATAGTCGGGCTGTGATCTCCATTATACAGACAGGCAGTAAACTTTGTAAAGTAATTGGGCGGTAATGTGACTAGACAGGTGAACTGGACCCCATCAAATGGGCAGCAATCATCTGAATGATTTTGCCAGTGGTCCACTCGAAACAGATAGGCATAACCCACATCCAAAAAACCCAATCGACGATCATCCTGAACAGGTGGCAGCGATCCACTCAGAATGGGCAGACAGTGGTCCACTGGGATAAAAAAGCCAATATTGATCACCCAAAACAAAGGACATTACTATTCGTAGAAAAATAGTGGTGGAGAAATTAATGGAACTGGAAGATGGTAAATCCCAAAGGCCTGATAATCTGCAACACTAATGCATTGTGTGGAATTTTGATCAGCGCACCAAGGAAATAATACATTTACCACCGAAAGAGTGAAACAATGATTCACCAGACAAATCAATGCAATGGTGGAAGTGTCATATGAGGAGAGGTTGGATCGACTAGGGTTTAGAAGGATGAGAGAAATTATTGAAATGCTTAGGAGTGAGACATGTATTCGCTGAGAATGTGTAATTCTCTGCTGCTGAAACTGTGGCATCAAGTCACTGAATTTATTTAAGGATACAAAAGGCATTAAGAAATACAGAGAATGAAACATAGTATGGTATGCAGAAAGACGATCAGCCACTGTCATAACAAATGGAGGAAAATACGCCAAGAGTAAAATAGTGGAGCCCACTCAAAGAGCTAAATGGCCAAAACCTGAACTTTTCTCATTGTTTCTAAGTGACAATTTCCCATTAAAAGTGGACATTTAAAACGATCCACCCAAAGGTGTAGATAGGGGTCCATTCAAAGAAGGTGGATGGTACCTCAACAAAATGTTGTGGCCCATTATAACCGGAGAGGCAGCAAGCTATGCAAGGCAAGAAGTCAATGTTCTACCTACAACTGATAGGTATGCTGCATCCAATAAAGTTTGAGTTTAGTTTATTGTCACGTGTACTGACAAGAGACAAGAGACATTTATTGTCACATGCACCAATTGGCACAGTGAAATTTGGAATCACCATACAGCCATACGAATAAAAAAGCACAGAACACAATAGTCTTTAACATAAACATCCCCACACTGCGAAATCAAAGTTTCCCACTGTGATGGAAGGCACAAAAGTTCCGATATCCTCCTCTTCGATGTTCTTTGATGTTCACCCATGATCGGTGTATCCCGAGCCCCCCGCAGTCGCCGCAACGGTGGCCCGATGTTCAGGCTCTCTCGCCGGGATGATGGAACTCTGACGTTGGAACGGGAGAACACCCTCAGCGGCTTGGACTTCCGAATCGGCCACTTCTTACCAGAGACTGCGGCTCCCGAAGTCCACAGGACAAGCAGGGCGGAGATTCACGCTGGCGGCCACTCGGCAAAGGATTCCAGGACTCTGTGATGTTGAAGTCAGCACCGCCCATGGCTGGGAGCTCCGCAAACCACAGCTTCACGATGTTAAAGCATCAGGCCCAACACTCCGGAGCTTCAAACGGCGATCCAGGTAAGGCATTGCCCGGTGAATCTAGTGCTGCGCTGCCGCTGAAGCTCTGGTCCGGTCTCTGGCAGGAAAGGCCGCGCCAATCCTGTTGGTAGGCCGCGAGGGGGGGGGGGGTGGTGCGAGGACGCGACTCCGTGAATAATCACATCCCCGCCACGAAGTGAGTGGGGAACAGTTTCCCCCTTACCCTACCCACCTCCTCCCACATAAAAATACTTGCAAACTCCAACACATACTTTTTAAACAGACTAAAAATTAAAAAAAAAGATGGAAAAGAGACAGACTGTAGGCAGAGGCTGCCACATGTGGTGCTCCTAGTGGCCAGTGTACAGTGAAAACGTTGGCATCGATCCCTCCAAAACAGAGGATTGTTGACCAGGCTTTAAAGGTACCTCAACACCATGGGCAAAGAAAACAGGAAATTAAACTTAAATTAAAATTAAAATGAGGAGCTGATCATAAAGTTGAACCAAAGCATTTGATGAATTTGGAGCTGAGGCCCCCAGTTCCTGAGTGATGTGGAAGGATGGTTTCAATCAAATTTATAAGCGGGTTCGGTATTCCGAAAAACACAAGGAATCATGGGATTTGTCAAAGATCATTTGTGATAAAGAAAAAGCGAATGAAGCGCTGGCTGTATAAACTGTGTATAAATTGTTAAGTATTCCACCAATTAATTAATCTAGAATTCTGTCAACAAGTTGTGTAGCGGAACGTAATTGAGCATCGTGTCGCAATCTTTGATTATGGCTCATTGTTGACCCCTTAAACCTGAATCTAAATGCACTTCAATTGTAAAAGAAGCATGTTGCCTCATAATGATTCAATTTAGTTATTATGCAAATGCAAATTAATATTTCAGTGGTTGACCCCTTTTCCATCAACTGTAAAAGGCTAAGAACAATTTCCATTGATCCCACCAATTAAGGAACGTGTTTTTTCGATCCTGTTGTTACTAATTATCATTTATACAAATGATTTCCATGCAAACATAATTGGTTACACATTATTATGAATTATGCAGCCAACAGCGAAATGATGGTATTTATTGCTGAATCTGAAGCAAGTCTCCCACAAGGTTCCAGCAACCCTCTGATATGACCTTCCCTTTCATGACACCGCTGCTAGTGGCGTTGGTTTATTATTGTCACATTTATCAAAATAACAGTGAAAAGCTTTAATTTGTGTGCTATCAGGTCATATACTATGAATAACTACAACCAAACCATACACAAGAACAACAAGTATTGCAAAGAGAAAAGTACCAGAATGTAGAATACAGTTTTACAGCAACGTGGCATTACAGCTACAGAGAAAAAGTCCAATGAGGTAGGTTGGAAGATCGGGACCATGCCGTAGCTTATTGGTGGACCGTTCAGTCGTCTGATAGCAGAGGTTGTTCTTGAATGGAGGTACGTGCTCTCAAACTTTTGTAGCTTCTGTCCAAATGTGAGTAGAGAGAAGAAGGAAAGGGGTATCGGCATGGTTATCTTGGGACTTTAGGTTGGTCCGGAATTCCCTCTTGGCATCCTTGATGGCTTTACAAAGATCATAAATAGATTTTTTGTATTGCTCTGGATTGTTTGACTTGAACCCTGCAGACTTGGACCACACCTCGGAGTGGACCTCACAGTTCATCCATAATTTCTATTTGGACATCACTCGTATTATCTTTTTTGGAATGTCAGGAAGGCTGAAGTGAATTCTTGCAGCAGGTAGTAGGGACAGCATAACCCCATAGGATATTCCAGATCACCTGAGCTCTCAAGGACTGACCATCTGAGCACCCTCCAGAGTTGATTGAGAAGTAGACTTCTCCAATCCTAATCTTGCCTGTGCTCGCCTTATGGTGAAGGGAGAAACCCTTAGGTCATATAATTACAGGCCAATAGCTTTAGCCAGCATATTGTCAAAAGTCCGAGAAAGAATTCTGCTGGATAGAGTAAATGAGTTTGTTAACTCCACAGATAACCAGTTTGGTTTTAAAGCTAAACATGGCACCGACTTGTGCATATATGCCCTAAAGGTGATTGTAAACAAATATAGAGGTAAAAACTCAGCAATTCATATGTGCTTTATTGATACTTCCAAAGCCTTTGATCGTTTTAATCATAGAAAGCTGTTTGTTAAATTGAGTCAAAGAGGGCAGCCTAAATACATTGTGAGAATTCTGGCCTACTGGTATGCCCACCAGACTATGCAAGTAAAATGGGGCAATAGAGTCTCAGCCCCATTTGGGTTAGCAATGGTGTTAAACAAGGGGGAATTTTATCCCCAGTCCTTTTTAATCTTTGTATTGATGATCTGTCCAAACAATTGAAAGCCTGTAATACTAGGTGCATGATTGGTAATATTTTAGTGAACCATATTATGTATGCAGATAATCTTGTGGTCTTTAGTCCATCTAGCACTGGTCTCCATCAGCTCCTTACTATATGTTCTGTGTATGGTGTGGAACATGATATTAAATATAATGCTTAGAAACATAGAAACATAGAAATTAGGTGCAGGAGTAGGCCATTCGGCCCTTCGAGCCTGCACCGCCATTCAATATGATCATGGCTGATCATCCAACTCAGTATCCCGTACCTGCCTTCTCTCCATACCCTCTGATCCCCTTAGCCACAAGGGCCACATCTAACTCCCTCTTAAATATAGCCAATGAACTGGCCTCAACTACCCTCTGTGGCAGAGAGTTCCAGAGACTCACCACTCTCTGTGTGAAAAAAAGTCTTTCTCATCTCGGTCTTAAAGGATTTCCCCCTTATCCTTAAGCTGTGACCCCTTGTCCTGGACTTCCCCAACCATCAGGAACAATCTTCCTGCTTCTAGCCTGTCCAACCCCTTAAGAATTTTGTAAGTTTCTATAAGATTCCCTCTCAATCTCCTAAATTCTAGAGAGTATAAACCGAGTCTATCCAGTCTTTCTTCATAAGACAGTCCTGACATCCCAGGAATCAGTCTGGTGAACCATCTCTGCACTCCCTCTATGGCAATAATGTTCTTCCTCAGATTTGGAGACCAAAACTGTACGCAATACTCCATGTGTTTCTCACCAAGACCCTGTACAACTGAAGTAGAACCTCCCTGCTCCTATACTCAAATCCTTTTGCTATGAAAGCTAACATACCATTTGCTTTCTTCACTGCCTGCTGCACCTACATGCCTACTTTCAATGACTGGTGTACCATGACACCCAGGTCTCGCTGCATCTATTCTTTTCCTAATCGGCCCACCATTTACATAATAGTCTGCTTTCCTGTTTTTCCCACCAAAGTGGATAACCTCAGATTTATCGACATTATACTGCATCTGCCAAACATTTGCCCACTCACCCAGCCTATCCAAGTCACCTTGCAGTCTCCTAGCATCCTCCTCACAGCTAACACTGCCCCCCAGCTTAGTGTCATCCGCAAACTTAGAGATATTGCCTTCAATTCCCTCATCCAGATCATTAATATATATTGTAAATAGCTGGGGTCCCAGCACTGAGCCCTGCGGTACCCCACTAGTCACTGCCTGCCATTGTGAAAAGGATCCATTTACTCCTACTCTTTGCTTCCTGTTTGCCAGCCAGTTGTCTATGCCATATGCTTTAAGTTTGTATACTAATCTCTTATGTGGGACCTTGTCGAAAGCCTTCTGGAAGTCCAGATATACGACATCCACTGGTTCTCCCTTATCCACGCTACTAGTTACATCCTCGAAAAATTCCACAAGATTCGTCAGACATGATTTACCTTTTGTAAATCCATGCTGACTTTGTCCAATGATTTCACCACTTTCCAAATGTGCTGCTATCCCATCTTTAATAACTGACTCTAGCAGTTTCCCCACTACCGATGTTAGACTAACTGGTCTGTAATTCCCCGTTTTCTCTCTCTCTCCCTTCTTAAAAAGAGGGGTTACGTTTGCTACCCGCCAAACCTCAGGAACTACTCCAGAATCTAAAGAGTTTTGAAAGATTATCACTAATGCATCCACTATTTCCTGAGCTACTTCCTGAAGTACTCTGGGTTGCAGCCTATCTGGCCATGGGGATTTATCGGCCTTTAATCTATTCAATTTACCCAACACCACTTCCCGACTAACCTGGATTTCACTCACTTCCTCCTTTGACCCGCGGTCCCCTGCTATTTCCGGCAGATTATTTATGTCTTCCTTAGTGAAGACGGAACCAAAGTAGTTATTCAATTGGTCTGCCATATCCTTGTTCCCTGTGATCAACTCACCTGTTTCTGACTGCAAGGGACGTACATTTGTTTTAACTAATCTCTTTCTCTTCACATATCTATAAAAACTTTTGCAGTCAGTTTTTATGTTCCCTGCCAGTTTTCTTTCATAATCTATTTTTCCTTTCCTAATTAAGCCCTTTGTCCTCCTCTGCTGGTCTCTGAATTTCTCCCAGTCCGCTGGTATGCTGCTTTTTCTGGCTACTTTGTACGCATCATCCTTTGCTTTGATACTATCCCTGATTTCCCTTGTTATCCACGGATGCACTACCTTCCCTGATTTATTCTTTTGCCAAACTGGGATGAACAATTTTTGTAGTTCATCCATGCAGTCTTTAAATGTCTTCCATTTTATATCCATCGTCAACCCTTTTAGAATTAATTGCCAGTCAATCTTGGTCAATTCATGTCTCATACCCTCAAAGTTACCTTTCTTTATGTTCAGAACCATTGTTTCTGAATTAACAATGTCACTCTCCATCCTAATGAAGAACTCAACCATATTATGGACACTCATGCCCAAGGGGGCACATACAACAAGACTGCTAACTACCCCTTCCTCATTACTCAAAATCTAAAATAGGCTGCTCTCTCGTTGGTTCCTCTACATGTTGATTAAAATAACTATCCCGCATACATTCCAAAAAATCCTCTTCCTCAGCACCCCTGCCAATTTGATTCACCCAATCTATATGTAGATTGAAGTCACCCATTATAACTGTTTTGCCTTTGTCGCACGCATTTCTAATTTCCTGTTTGATACCACCCCCAACTTCACTGCTACTGTTAGGTGGCCTGTACACAACACCCACCAGCGTTTTCTGCCCCTTAGTGTTTTGCAGCTCTACCCATACCGATTCCACATCCTCCAAGCTAATGTCCTTCCTTTCCATTGCGTTAATCTCTTCTCTAACCAGCAACGCTACCCCACCTCCTTTTCCTTTCTCTCTATCCCTCCTGAATATTGAATATCCCTGGATGTTCAGCTCCCAGCCTACGTCATCCTGGAGCCATATATCATAATCATTAATGGCTTTCTGCACTTTCAACTCGTCCACCTTATTACGAATACTCCTTGCATTGAGACACAAAGCCTTCAGGCTTGTCTTTACAACGCTCTTACCCCTTATACAATTATGCTGAAAAGTGGCCATTTTTGAGTTTTGCCCTGGTTTTGTCTGCCTGCCACTTTCACTTTTCACCTTGCTACCTATTGCTTCTACTCTCATTTTACACCCACCTGCCTCTCTGCTCTTGTACCCATCCCCCTGCCACATTAGTTTAAATCCTCCCCAACAACACTAGCAAACACTCCCCCAAGGACATTGGTTGCATTCCAGCCCAGGTGCAGACCGTCCAATTTGTACTGGTCCCACCTCCCCCAGAACTGGTCCCAGTGCCCTAAAAATTTGAATCCCTCCCCCTTGCACCATTTTTCAAGCCACGTATTCATCTGCAATATCCTCCTATTTCAACTCTGACTGGCCCGTGGTACTGGTAGTAATCCAGAGATTATTACCTTTTAGGTCCTACTTTTAAGTTTATCTCCTAACTCCCTAAATTCACCTTGTAGGACCTCATCCCTTTTTTTACCTATATCGTTGGTGCCAATATGCACCATGACAACTGGCTGTTCAGCCTCCCTCTCCAGAATGTTCTGCAGCCGTTCAGTGACATCCCTGACCCTTGCACCAGGGAGGTAACATACCATCCTGGAGTCTCGTTTGCGGCCGCAGAAATGCCTATCTATTCCCCTGACAATTGAATCCCCTATTGCTATTGCCCTTCCCCTCTTTTTTCCCCCCTCATGTGCCGCAGAGCCACCCATGGTGCCATGAACCTGGCTGCTGCTGCATTCCCCTGATGAGCCATCTCCCTCAACAGTATCCAAAATGTTATACCTGTTTAGGAGGGAGATGACCGCAGGGGACCCCTGCACTACCTGCCTACTGCTTTGCTGGTTATTGGCCACCCGATCCCTTTTTGTCCTCTTACCTTCTGCCTGTGGCGTGACCAACTCACTGTACGTGCTATCCACGACTTTCTCCGCATCGTGGATGCTCCAGTATGAATCCAGCCGCAGTTCCAATCGTTCAATGCGGTCTGCCAGGAGCTGCAGCTGGACACACTTCCTGCAAATGTAGTCACCAAGGACACCGCCAATATCCCTGATCTCCCACATGTTGCAGGCTGAGCAAACCACGGGGCCGATCTCTACTGACATATCTTACTCCCAAATTACTCTGTATTAAATATTAAAAAACACAAAAACTTATCCTTTAAACTTTACTAATAAATACTGAATCCTTAACTCCCAGAATCCTTAAACCTGAAGGCAGAAATGTAAAAATTGTAAACCCGGGGTTGCACCCAATCATCTGCTTCCTCGGGTCCTCTTCCACCAATCAGAGGCTTCACCAGATTCCTTCTTTGGAAGTGAGATGGAACGTTGCAGATGTTGGTCTCACAGCTCCAGGTACTCCCCCCTCTCTCACCAACTGCACCCTGGGCCTCTGTGAAAGCAAGCCCCGCGATGTGTTTTATACTCACAGCTCCAGGTACTCCCCCTCTCTCACCAACGGCTCCCTGGGCCTCTGTGAAAGCAAGCCCCGCGATGTGTTTTATACTCACAGCTCCAGGTACTTCCCCCTCTCCCACCAACAGCTCCCTGGGATAAACGTCTAAAATGTCCTGATTTTAAATTGTCTGACAATAATCTTAGTGTATGTAATAAGGTAAAATATCTTGGGCATTTTATTACAGAGCAAATGACGGATGAAGAGGATATTGATCGGCAACGACATATACTGTATGTACAGAATATTATCTTGCGTAAGTTTGGTGCGTGTACAGATGAGGTGAAGATGTCTCTGTTTAGAGCATATTGCACACCACTCTATACTGCGCACCTGTGGTCAAACTATGGAAAGACAAGTTTGCAGAGACTAAAGATTGCCTATAATGATGCCATGAGAACACTGCTAAGGAAACCTAGATGATGCACTATAAGTAACATGTTTGTGGCTGCAGGAGTCAGTACTCTAGAAGCTATCCTAAGAAATGATATGTATGAATTCATTTGCAGGATAAATTACGAAAAATGTAATTATCGTGGCCTTGTCAAACATAAGGTTTAACACTACACGCTACAAATCCCAGTTGTGGAGACACTGGTATCGCTGTCTTGTTGTAGGACACTGATCTTTCTTTTTTATTCTGGATTTTAAATTATGTATTGTATTTTTGTATATAATTTATGATGCTTTTATAAGTAATATACTAGGCTTTTATATGTAGTTTATGGTGTTTTTATATGCAATGTATTTTATGAAATGTCGTCTCTTGTCTGGACCTTGAGGCTGAAATAAAGTTTACTAATAATAAAGAATAATATGACAGAGTCAGGTGAAGCAGGGGTGAGCCATGTCTCTGTAACAGAGAGCAGATAGCAGTTTCTCACTTCTCGGAGCTAGGTGAGTCTGGCTTTAAGTTCATCCAGCTTTTGTTCAAAGCTTGGATGTTGACCAGATTTATGGTGGGGATGAGGCATTTGAAATCATGTTGATTCAGTCTCCCCTCAGTCCAGCTCATCACCCATGTTTTCTATACAAGCGGCTAAACCTGATTGGGACCAGGAGTTGGTGCGTGGAGTCAGACGTTCTGTGAGGTAGGTGAGTGCACTTGATGTGGTTCGGGAGTTAAGTTGTGATTTAAGTTCTCTGGAAAGTTGTATCCTCATACTACTCGCATCTCAAAATCTGTTCACAGTGTTGGTCGTTTATGAGACTGACGATTGCCATTGTTAGGCCAAGCGGTCTGGTCATGGAAATAACTGTTTTGGGTTGATGTTGGTTCCATCAGGTTAATTGATAGTTCGAAGGCTTCTCTGACTTCGGGGAACATTTACGTGGAGCAACCAGAAATTAACCTAAAGTAAAACAGAGAATGCTGGCGTTACTAAACAGGCCTAGCAGTATATGTGGAGGGTGAAATAGGGTTACTGTTTCAGGCTGATCTTCTTTGTGATGTAAAGAAATGGATGAAATGTAGGTTGATTAGTACATTTTCAAACAATACAAAAAATAGTGGAGTTATAGAGTGAGGAAGATATTTGTGTAGCCACTTTCAGGGAGCCATGGACTTGCATTCCAAGATCCCTCTGTAAATTAATCCGATTAAAGGTGTTGCCATATTTTCCTCTTACATTTGAACTCCGAAAGTCCAACACTTCACACTTACCCGGATTAAACTCCACCTGCCATTTCTCTGCACATATTTCCAACTGGGTTCAGCAAGATATAGACTGGGGTTGATGTGGAGCTTTTCTGCATCTCTTTCATTCTTTGTTCTTTCATCATCGCCTATATCTCTCGTTTCTCTTATCCCTAACCAGTCTGAAGGAGGGTCTCGAACCGAACCGTCACCCATTCCTTCTCTCCAGTGATGCTGTCTGTCCCACCGAGTTACTCCAGCTTTTTGTGTCTATCTTCAGTTTAAACCAGCATCTGCAGTTCCTTCCTACACATTAGCTATTTGAAATGTGGATTGCTTTCTTTGGAGTTTCAGAGGCTGAGGGGATGATCTAAAGCAGTAAGGAAAGATGCTATTATTGTGGACAAAAATATGCCAGTACACATGGTTAATAAACACCTGTGCGATAAGACTGGAAAATAAAACAAATGGGTTCAAGTTTGTGGAGATACACTCTACTGGCTCATACCATCTAAAAAAAACCACCGGAAAAAAAAAAAAATTATGAGCGGCGTAGATGGAGTAGATAGTTAGTCTTTTTCCCTGGCTGGAAATGTCAAATACTAGAGGGCATATTTTTAAAGCCGGAGGGAGAAAAGTGTAAAGGACATTTACAAGGGATTACAATGGTCATATTTACTAAGAGGCTTTACTGAACTGTATTGCAGATGGTTCATTATTAAAGTTTTAGCTGCTACTTTATTGTTATGAAGTATAATTTTCTTTGTATTTTATATAGTTTAGATCTTAAGTTATCAATAGAAACAAAAACAAAAGCAGCAGATGTTGGTTAATACACAGTAAGACACAACGTGCTGGAGTAACTCAGCAGGTCAGGCATCATCTCCGGAGAACATAGATACTATTGGACCACATCATGCTCTTCTGGTCACACAAAAAGCTGGAGAAACTCAGCGGGTGCAGCAGCATCTACGAGCGAAGGAGATAGACGACGTTTCGGGTCGAGACCCTTCTTCAAACTGGTCAGGGATCAGGGAAACGAGAGATATAGACGGTGATGTGGAGAGATAAGGAACAATGAGTGAAAGATATGCAAAAAAGTATCGGTGATAAGGGAACAAGCCATTGTAAGCTGTTTGTGGTGTGAAAATGAGAAGCTGGTGCGACTGGGGTGGGGGAGGGAGATAGAGATAGAGGGAATGCCAGGGCCCGAGGGCTGAGGGAGAGGTGGGAAGGGGAAGAGACAGCAAGGGTTAACAGAATTGAGAAAATTCAATATTCAAGCCCAAAGGATGCAGACTCCCCAAGCGGAATATGAGGTGCTGTTCCTCCAGCTTGCGGTGTTGCTCACTCTGGCCGTGGAGGAGGCCCAGGACCGAGAGGTCGGATGTGGAATGGGAGGGGGAGTTGAAGTGCTGAGCCACCGGGATCAGTGCTCTTCTGGTCAGTATTCATCAAAATGACTGCAGCCTTGTTTTAATGTTGCATTGGAACTACTTTAAGGAGTGTTTTACACTTTGGCATTATTCAATGATGTCTTTTTGCATACAACATAGGTGATGTTTGGGGTCCAGACAGTACACAGTCTGAACAAAGGTCTCGATCCAGAAAGATCACCAATCCATGTTCTCCATGCTGTCTGACCTGCCGAGCTACTACAGCACTTTGTGTCCTTTTATAATCTTATCTATTGATTGAAACGGCAAAGGTGGCCAAACAGCACCCCCTGTGGAGGTTCAATGGCAACAACTTCTGAATTTCTTCAATTCATGTATACATGCATTACTCCAAATGTTGCTGTCATAATAAAAGAAAAATTATGTCAACATTGCAACAGGCACAGGGGGGCGCTGTCACCTTGAGGGAATGGTAATATAATAGCTAGAGAACTTATAGCTCAGTTAACAATTAAGTCTGGAATTGTTAGCTCACATCCATAGTAGTGACTAAATACCAGGTAGTTCAAAAAGTCAGTGGGTTCAGTCATGTCCTTTAAGGAAAGAAACTTGCCATCCTTATGGAACTAACCTTTATTTCACACATATGTTGACTCTATCTATCAGCTCAAAGGCAGTTTGGGATGGGTAATAGCAAAGTCTGCCCCTTATGCAAAGTGCATCCCATTTGCTCTCTAAACCTATCCTATCCATATACAAATGATCCCTCTTTTCACAGGTGTGGATGAAAGTTGGCACTGACTGTAATCAGTCCTTAGATGCATCTGAAACAAGTTGTGGAATTGATATTAATGAAATTAGTAATTTTATTTTCTGCATTCCCATATAATAATGTAATAAAAAGAACCTGCTTAATTTTGCAGGTGATGAATTGCTTATCTGGCGAGGCTGTCTGCCACAAACCCTCAGTTCAAGGAGGGCTTTAAGGTGAGAGGGGCAACTATTTAAAGGCGATGTGCTGGGGCAAGTTTTGTACACAGAGGATGATGGGTGCCTCTCATCTTAAACCCATGCCATCTAGTTCTGGACGCCTCCACCCTGGAACAAAAGACAGTGGCCTTTCTTTCATTTTATCTACACCCCTCATGATTTTAAATATTTTTATAAAGTTATCCCTCAGCTCCTACACGCCAAGGAAATAAGTCGCAGCTGATTCAGTCTCTCCTTATAACTTGGCTCTCCTGCCCCAGTAACATCCTCGTGAATCTTGTCTGCGCCCTTTCCAGATCAATGACATCCCTCCCAGTCTGAAGAAGGGTCACAACCCGAAACAGGGCCTATCCGCCCCTCCACTAACTCTGCCTGACCTGACGAGTTCCTCCAGCACTTTGTGCTTTGTTCAAGATTCCCGCATCTGCTACTCCTTGTGTCTCTTTCCAATAGCTGGGTGACCAAAACTGCACACAATACTCCAAGTGTGGTCTTACTTTAGGAAGAAGAAACTTTGGCAGAGTGCGGCGCAGCAGCTTACTTCACTTATATTGCATTGTGTGCATCCACGTGGAGGCAGGGGTCTCCCAGTATTAATGAGGAGTCTGGAATTAAGGAAGGAGAGTTGGAAATTTAGAGCTCTGGGCCTGAATAAAATGATTGCAGATTGGGTAGAAGGTTGAGGAGCATGTTCCATGAAAGATAAGGTCCGGATGCAAAGATAAATGGAGGAACTTGGCTTATATACGAGATACTTGACTTCCAGTGGCGCTATGGAGTGCTAAGAGGCACGCCATTTAGCTCCGCTCCAAAAAATGCATTAAAATACCTGTAAAATAAAAAAGGACAGAAGAAAAACACTTACCGGCAGACGGCCATTGTCGTGTAAGTGACGTCATCAGAAATCGACGCGATGCCGACTTGATACCGGTATTTTAAATGAAAAAAACGGGCTCACTAAAGGGACCTTCCTACTGCACCTCCGAGAAGGCACAGAACTCGTGGGCAAACTCCACAAGAGGACGGTGGGGAAACTTTTCAAGAATCTGAGGAAGAAAGACTTATTTCTACTATGGAACAAGAGCAAGAACAAGAGCAAGCTATGGTAAAAGACATTAGAGAATTGCTGGCTGAAAAGCTCAGAAACCTAATGCTGTGAAAACAGAAATCTGTGGAAAAATTGATACTCCACAAGTTCGAATCGAGGAGGTGAATTCCTCTTTGAAAGGAGAAATTAAAAGGGTTGAAGCGGATATCAGCAGCAAGCTGGAACCCATCATTCTCACTTCAAGAAACCAGAGTGACACCATCAGAGAACTTGAAACTGCAACTACTGACATCTCTCAGGCAACTCAAAGACTGAAGAAGCAACTCGACCGTGTCTCTGGGCAATTGGCCAAAATGACCGAAAAATGCCTAGACCTCGAAGGACGTTCCAAACGCCAAAATTTAAGGATTGTTGGGGTAAAGGACCGAAAGGATGATGGAAAAGACACTCGGGACTTTGCTGCCGACTTACTCCAACAGGTACTTAATCTGCCTGAGATACCCAAACTCGACCGGGCACATCGAGCCCAGAGAGCCCGACCAGGAGCTGGAGCTCCACCAAGCCAACTTATTTTGAAGCAACACCACACATCAGTTCATGAAGACATCATGAAGGAAGTTGCAAGCACAAGAAATCTGATTTTTGAAGGAGACAACATAAGAATCTTTAGAGACTATCCAGCAGAGGTCATCAGGAAAAGAGCACTCTTTACCAAGTCGTGAATTATCCTCAGAGACATACCAAACTTAAGATGTAGGCTAATGTATCCAGCCAAACTAAGGGTCACATACAAAGAGTCAGAACGTTTCTTCACCGACCCAGAAGATGCATTTAAATATGCGCAAGATATAGCAAAGGACAAGTAGATAAGTAACATTTTGCATAGCTCTGTATGAAAATACATTGTATTGACTTTAACTGATTACTAGCAGGGCTAAGCTTTATTTACCCTGAATCTATACTGCTTGTTATATTGTGTGTTTAATTCACTCCTTTATGCATTTATAATTGGGAAATAAAAGTGGTAGGGGTCTTTTAAAGGGTTTATAAGTTTATAATGCATTTAAAAAAATGTTTAAAAATGTTTGTATAAGATGGCCGACAGGCTGTTAAGTCTAGACTAAGATCTGAGATAGTAATGGAATGTATGGGGAAAAAGGAAGAAGAAAAGGGAGGATACGTGGGAGAGAAGCAGAGAGAGAGATTAATCTCTCTCTGAACAACCCAGTTGTGAAAACAACTTAAACTCATAATAATTTATCTAATACACTAACACAGTAACAGAAAAAATCAGACGTATTAAGCCGTCTATTTTAATTTAACACTTAACATCTAACCACGAGACTTAGTAAATCTAGGTTACGGTTAAAGAGTCTGTTTATATCCAAAAGGTGGTTAAAAACTATCCGACAAAAAGGTCTAGACTTCCTGACAGTCAGCAGGACAGAGCGAGAGGGAATATGCTAGAGCAGTTGGCGAGGAGGGGTAAGGTAATAAAGATTTATGGGGTAGAGGAAGGAAGGGTGAGATGGGGAAAATTACAGAATGTTATTGGAAGGGGGGTTTAGTGTGGATTAGTCAGGAAACCAGGGAAAGCTAGGGTAGTCAAGTAGAGTAGAGAGAAAATGGGATGCCCAGGGAGAGGGCAAGGGTCAATAGAGAAAGAGGGGCTAAGCAAGTATAGACAGACACTGGGTAAGTTGTAGCAAGATGCGAGGAAGGTTAGAGACAGTATTAGAATGATTGGGGAATTTGCTGAGGTGTCGACGGGTGTTTGAGAAGGGAGGAGAGAGAGAGATCTCGCTCTGTCTGCTGAACTGCTAGAGGTACTAATTAACTCCTTTAAGCCTGCCGATTTTAAACCGGCTATGTATTTAACATACTAATCTCAGTAAGCAAGTTAATAAGTTTTATATTCCAATTTAACCAGTAAATACCCATTTAGTATGTATTGTATAAAAAGATTTCTAACTTTACCAGATGAAATTATTTACTGATCGTTCTCCGTTTGTTCTTTGTTACACTATATGTCGCTCAGTCCCTCTATTTTTAGTATTACTCTGCAAGGAGCAGAGCTAGCTGAAACCAACATCTACAACATCTTCTATATTTACAAGAAATATCCCACAAGGGGGTGGACCACACGCACAGTATCTCTATATGTTGTGATTTTTGACTTTTTAAAAATAAATATTTAGTTTATCTGGCACACTTTCTATCCACTCTTCTTAAGGCACTTTTTCTCGGGAGATACCTGCAGGGCTTTGGAATTGGGCTCACCCACCCAGTAACCAAAAGTTTGATTTTAAATATTGTGTTACTCCATCTGAAAAAAGGGAAACCATTAAAGCTTTAATGCAAGATGATCCTTTGAAGAAAATTGGAGGAATTACATTTTGTAGTTGGAATATTAGGGGTGTTAATGAGCCAATTAAAAGGGGTGAGGTTTTAGCCCATTTAAAATCAATTAATGCTGATATCATATTTTTACAGGAGACGCATCTCAAGGATGGAGCTCATAACAGGCTGAAGGCTAACTGGATTGGTATATCATTTTACTTTTCTCTCTAAAGCTAGAGGTACTGCTTTCCTTTCACCTTAGGCTGTGAATTTGAATGAAACTGCTGTCCTCTCTAAAAGTTGAAAACATTGTTGATTGTCATCTTGCCTTACATGAGTTTCCTGAACAAAAATAATCTGAGCATTTAGTTTGAGAATAACTTTAAAAAAAATCCTCTTAAATGGGATGGTTCAAGCCATTCACATTCCATGAAAGGAAGTTAATAACTTTATCCATATTTCTTGTAAAAATCATGTGGGATGTAAAGGGTTAATTTCTTAAAGCCTAATAGTTCATGATAGCGGCGGAGGGCGGAGCCTGAAGTGACGCCATTTCAGACATTTTTGTAGTTCTGATTTTGCACAAATTAAAAACACTAAATAAGAAACAAAAGACCCCTCCCCCAACCACCCATGTAAAGCCGTAAACTGACCAATAAGGGGGGGGGGGGGGGAATGAGGGGCAGGTATGTCTCCACTTTCCTTTTTTTTCTCTTCTATCTCTATTCACTTTTCAACCACACTACTTTGGTTGTCTAGGGATCTTTTCTATGTGCTTTTTTCGAGCTATCTTTTCACTTCTCACTTTTTTCCTCTCTTGTTCTCTCTCCTTTTCTCTCATTTACAGGTTATAAGGTTAAAAATGAAAATAAAATAAAATAAAATATACGAGATACTTCCTGCATAGTGTCACTTAAATACTTCACGCTGCCTCGGGAAAGCAGCCAACGTAATCAGATGTGTCGCAATGCTGAGAACTGCACTCTGTATCTTCCCCTTTACTCTATTGTACTTGAGTTTGAATCGATTATGTATGGTATTTCTGATCTGTTTGGATAGCATGCAAAATAAAGCTTATTGTAGTATCTCAGTACAGATGACATTAATAAACCTGAACCTAAACCTAAACGTATGTCCTGGAGTCTTTGATATTTTAACCCTTGGAATAAATGTCCTGAATGTTAACTCTATTTATGCCTCTCATAATTTTATACACTTCAATCATGTCTCTCTTCAACCTGATCACGAGAAGTGTGCCAGAGTCACAATGAATGCTCTCTACAACATCAAGAGCAACTGTACAGGTTACTGCCATGGAGAGTCTGCAATGTGTGGGTGAGGAGCATGTGTTTTTCGTTGTTTCTAACCACCTCCCCGTCTCCCACCATAATGCAGTCACAGCTACATATCTCTTGCTGAGCTCTAAGTGGCCACACACTTTGATAAAGGGCCGGGTCATGAAACAAGGGGAGCTCAGAACAGCGGTCATTAAAGAGAAGAACTTCTGCAGGAAATAGCACCTGTAGAGTTCTGCAGTTGCACATGTACCTGCCCAAACTGCCTCATCCGGTAACTTGTTCCCCTACCCATTTCCCTCTGTGTGAAAAAAGTTGAAGTGTATAAAAAGTGAAAAAAGTGCATAAAATGATGAGAGGCATAAATAGAGTAGACATTCAGGACCTTTATTCCAAGGGTGAAAATATCAAAGACTCCAGGACATACGTTTAGGTTTCCCCTCAGGTTCTTATTAAATCTTTCCCCTCTCACCTAAAACCTATGTTCTCTGGTTCTTGATTCCCTTCATCATCATCATCATCATCATCATCATCATCATCATCATCATCATCATCATCATTGTTGAAAACATCAACGGGCACGGTGCCTATCAATGCTGTGTACGACAGTGATCGCAACTTCTACTGAAGTGTGGATGGCTGTTGGCTCGCTAGGAGCTCATCCGCCCTTTGATAGGTTGTGTTTTTGGTCCTGCTGGCAAACCAGGTGGGGGAGATGGTTTAGTCGCCGACTATCCAACCATTGAGCAAGTAGCACGGGCTTACATGGTTCCCGTGGCCGGGGAAACTTCCCCTGATCTGACCTGATTCCCATACTCTGGGTAAAAGTCTCTGTGCATCTACCCTATCTATTCCCCATGTTGACATAATCATCAAAAATGCTGATTATTCCAAATGAATAACAGCCATGTTAAGGTAAATTATAAATAGTGGTGCCAGTCTAATTTTACTTCGGAGTCACGTGAGTAACTACGTGAAGAAGCCCCGCCTGGCGCTCGATCAGCATTACGTCGACGCTGACGGCAGAGCAAGAGCTGCAGAGGCAGCTCCTCTACAGCGGTAGGTACGGGCCCGCAGGTAGGTGCAGTTGAATTACTTACAGGGCATATCCAAAACTCCGTGGCTGGTGTATAGAGCCACCAGGAGTTAAAAAGAAATGGAATGTAAAAGAAGAAATAAAATAAAAGTTAAAATGAAAAGAAAAAATTACGGGGGAAAAACGGAGTTTAAAAAGCGTCTCAGGGGAAAACTCAGCAATCGGGACGGCAGATTAATGCGGAGCCGGTTCTGATACCGGTGGCCGTTAAAATTACCGTTAGGGAGCTCAATGGGATAAAAATATATAATATAAATATAAATATAAATATATATATATATGTAATTGTTATTGGGACCAATTTTGCACTTTAGATTTGCAGGTCAAAACAGATCAAGTTATGCTAAACTCCTGATTATTATGGAGTAAACCTGCCTCAGGATAAATCAAAGACATTGATTACAAAGGAAAGACTATTGGTCATTAAACTTTGGAAAAATTATGATCCAATGTAAAGATTTGATAATGGATCAAAACAAAGGCAGGAGTATGATAAATAAATATTTATCCAACACAGCCTTATGTGAACCCATATGATTGAGAAGAAAAGGCTTCATGTACATTTGAAGAGGTGCAAAAACTTGTTACAGAAAAAGTTGATGAAATCTCCAATTGTGGGAGTTTACAGGTGTGTTATGATCAATGATATGGCATAACAAAGGGTTGATTTATTTTAATGTGTAAAGGATCTACAAAAAAATTGTAGAAGGAATTGGTTCACCTGTATAGCAAAACCTAAAAATTGATTTTAGGTTTGCACCCAAAATATCTCCAATAAAGAAGAGGTATGTAAATTTGTATCATAGATTTCCCCAGGGAAAATGAAAAAGGTGGTAAAGCCATACAAGACATCATTTTAAATACACATTTATAGTGTAAAAACATTTTATTAAAATGGACTTCAACAATTGGAAAACAGTTGTTATTAACAAATTGTTAATCATTACTATAAGACTCAAAGGATTGGTATTTAGTACCAATTTATTATCATATTTACAGGTGCTTGAAATTAGAATGGGTCAGCTGTGCAAGTTAAGACATTGTCTAATGGATTAAACTGAGTTCTAGGCTGTTCACATAATTACTGTAACAACAATTGCACTGATAAGAAGATCAGCACTTGCACTAATGAGGACATGGTCATGGTTTATCTTGATCACATTTTAAATGGGAAGGTTGATCACGAGTCAGCTGCAAATTAGTGCAGCAATTACAAGCCTGTTGAGAGGCAAGGGTCCTGACCCATCCAATAAAACCTATTGTTTAGGCATTCATAAACATTCCTAAATTACTATTCTGGGTTTAGGAGTAATTCAGCACCATATGAGGGGGAAAAATGTTTTCCAAGATACAAATATGTCTCATTGCTTTGTTGACAAACTTTGTACCTCCATCAGAGAAGGAGCTTAGGTAAAAGAGTAAAAAAGCTCCAAGAAAGGGAAAACACAAGCATTGTAAGAGTATGCAGGCCTTTCTTGACAGGCCTATGCAAATACCAAAGGATACGTTATCAGAATTAAAGTGGTGGATAGACAAGGTTCCACAAGCTGCATTAAATATATAAGCTTAGCAGCCGTTGCAAGCTGAAGCAAGTATTATCGGATGATGGATAGCTTCTGTGATTATTTGGGTTAAGATAAGAATAATATCTATTCTTATCAAGTTAATATTTGATACGTCCCTTTAGGGAACTACGGACAATAACACCAGGGAATTGCAAATGGTTTGTCCTAAGAAATTTTCTCCAAACATTTGTATTAATTATTGGAGTATCAGGAGCTTTTTATGGATTAAATGCCTATTGTTCTATTGTGAAAGTGTGCATGTCATATCAGGTGAACAATACCATGGCTGTGGCATATATCAATCACATGTCAAGTAAGATCATTATCAAGTGATTATCCGGGTAACCAGATGTGGCGTATTCTAAAAATGTTTTAGTCCAGCAGTTTATCTCGAAGGAAGAGACAATGTTGTCGCAGACAACAAATCAGGGGGAAAACATTGTCAGTAATATGGATTACTTACCATTAATCTGGTTGTATCCAGATTAAATCACTGATTTCTCAAATGTTCTCGTGGGAAAACCGAGAACAGGAGCGGTGGATGCATTTTGCTAAATTACATGTGGAAAGATGTTCTTTTATGTTCCCCATTTTTGTCTGATAGGGCAGTGTCTGATGAAAATGTAACAGGACGCTGCCAGGGGCGCTTTGGTGGCCCAAACCGGACCTTCATGGTTCTCATTAATGTTGAGAGTGATGTTGAACTAGTTATGATGACTCATAGTTGCAGTAATTTATTGTTGTACAAATTCATCCAGGGCATGAAGATATGAATTTGGTTATCTGCAGGTTTGACCAGATCATTATAACAGTTTGACGGTCAAAGAGGTCTATGAATGTTTTAACTAATATAACAATATAACTATTATGTACAAAAGGAATGTTATATCTGCAATTTGGAGAAATAGTTTTAAAAAACAATATTTTGTTTGTAAGAAATTGGAAGTCTTTTGAAGACAGTAAAAGTTATTTTATCATATTAGATATATGGGAGTTCTTTGTGGATTGCATTTTTTTCTCAGCATCTAAGTGAAGAGCTAATAATAGAGCTCATACTGTTTATCGTCCTATTTAGGACAAATTGCTGACCAAGAAGTTATCGGGTTCATTCATAATATCCCGATATGAAAAAGGGATATATATATATCTGTCCAAAATTGAAATACAGAAGTTGGGAGATCAGCATAGTCCTGACTTGCCTTAGGCAATGGACTCCAATTCTATCAATGATTCAAAAAATTAACATTGAAAGTAATAATGCTCATGACTTTAGTATCAGCATAAGAGTGCAAACATTGCAAATGTTACGTTAAATAATTGCATGTGGCTACAGATTACATTATCTTATATGTTTATGAATTTACCAAACAAAGCCGACCAAGAGCTGGAACCAAGGTAAAATTTAAGCATATCCTGTCGGTCAAAAACTGTGTGTGGGTCAACATTGACTCAATATGTTAAAGTAGGTAAGAGTCTCTGTGGTGGTGAGACAGCACTACTTATTACACACAAAAACCACATTAAGTACCAGTTAAAACTGATGGTTCTAGATAATTATATTCTAGATGGTTAAAACATGTTTAAAACTCAGTGGAACTAGACATTGAGATGTGGAAAATCACTCCATTAAGGAGGTAGATACATTCACAGGAAAATAGTAAGATTAAACGAGAACTTACCAATTCAAAGTTTGATCGTTATTTTATGAGGAATAACGATGAGGGATTACGTGCCCTCCACTCCCGACCCTCATAAAATAAATGATCATCTGGTAGTTCTAAATCTATGTTGAGCCTTACTATCTTACTCCGGCTATTATGTTCTGTGTTTTTCATGCCGCTGCTTTGAAGTATGCCGATCAAGCGCCAGGCGGGGCTTCTTCACGTAATCCCTCATCGTTACTCCTCATAAAATAACGATCAAACTTCAAACTGTTAAGTTCTCGTTTAATCTTACTATTTTCTCATGTGTGGGACTTCAACAGGAAACACCTAAGCAGGTGAAAAATGAAAATCAAAAATACTACAGATGCTAGAAATCTGAAATAAAATGTGAAAATGCTGGAAGAATATTGTGGACAGAGCCCTTGCTATGTCTCATGTTTTTCCAACAGCTCTACTCACAACCTTTCTCCTCCAGAACATCGTGAGAACCAAGTCCTCCTGGTCTTCACCTTCCATTCCACCTGACCTGCTGAGATTCTCCAGCCTGTTTTTTATTTCTGGTGTACATTGATATTTATGTCCATTTTACACATAAGATACCCACACCATTAGGTGATCTGTCATGACGTGCACCTGCCTGCATAACTCACTGTGGTATATTATGTATAACCGATAAATAAGTCACAAGCACAATAAAGTCATCATTGTATATGTCATAAGACCATAAGATATAGTAGCAGAATTAGACCATTTGGCCCATCAAGTCTGCTTCACCATTCAGTCATGGCAGATCTATTTTTTCCTCATAACCCCATTCTCCTGCCTTCTCCTGGAACCTTTGATGCCCTTACTAATCAAGAAGTTCGCTACTAATATCCGCTTTAAAATAAAACAATAACAGCCTTCAGCCATCTCTGGCAATGAATTTCACAGATTCACCACCCTCTGGCCAAAGGAATTCCTCCTCTTTTCCATTTTGAAGGTTCGTCCTTTTATTCTAAGGCTGTGCCCTCTGGTCCTGGACTCTCCCACTACTGAGAACATCCTCTCCTCGTCCACTTTATCCTGGCCTTTCATTTCATTACATAAGACTTACATTTCATGACACAATTATGACTTGCTCTGTTAGTTGTTGCGAGTCTATCATAATGCTCACATTTTTTGGTGGCCTTATTTACCCTGGAGTTTGCAACAATCTCCAAATCCACCTGAAATAAATTACAATAGGATTTTTAATGAGCAATGTGCATTAGCAGGAAAGCTTATTGGGAAAATCTTCATTCAATCTCCAAATGACCAATCCAATTCTTCAAATCTTCATTGAATCTCCAAATGAACTGAGAGAAATCATTGGTAGGCCTGACTGCAGAATGATTCATTTCATTTGCATGAACGTCTAGGGAGGGAGGGAAAGCTGAAATGCAGATAGGAACATTTCCTCTTAAAGTGGCAGCAATGGATTTTGAATTAAAATTGAATAATACATTTTCTGTTAGTCTGCAACATGGTATGAAACACTGGTGAAAACACCATACACAGGAAGTTTGAGTATTGCATGTTAATGGGGGGGGGAAAAGTAGCTGGAAGTATAGACAGGCTTCATCAGTGCCCTGGGCTAGTCTAGTTTTAGTTTTGTTTATTACCACGTGTACCGAGGTACAGTGCAAAGCTTTTGCTGTGTGCTAACCTATCAGCGGAAAGACAATACATGATTACAAGTGTAGATACATGAATAAGGGAATAATGTGAATAATGTTTAGTCATTCGTGGGGGTGTAGGTTTGTGAATTACACCTTTTATGTCAAGTGGATCGAAACAGTTTCCAGTCTGTTCAACCTGTCTTATAACTAATAACCTCTAATCCAGGCAGCATTCTGGTAAATCCCTTCTGCAACCTCCCCAAAACCTTCACATCCTTCCTGTAATGGGGTGACCAGAACTGCAAGCAATACTTCAAATGCAGCCTGACCAAAGTCCTATAAAACTGCTGGATGACTTACTGACTTATAGTCGATGTCCCGCCCAATGAAGGCAAGCATATTGCATACTTTCTTTACCACTCTTTCTGCTGCAGTTTCATTTTCAGGGAGTTATGGACTTGGACCCCAAGATCGCTCTGTATATCAATGTTGTTAAAGGTCTTACCATTAATTGTATACTTTCCTCTTAAATTCGATCTCCCAAAATGTAACACCTCAGTGAATGTATACTACAGCAACTAAAGCGGTATTTTAACCCACAGATTTGAGATAGTAGTGAGTTCTAAACTTATACTGCAGTAGGGCAACTTATAATGCAGTCCACGCCGACCAGTGATCCCCGTATACTAGCACTATCCTATACACTAGGGACAATGTACAATTTTTACCGAAGTCAATTAAGCTACGAACCTGTACGTCTTTGGAATGTGGGAGCAAACCGGAGCACCCAGAGAAAACTAACGCCTTCACAGGGAAAACGTACAAACTCCATGCAGGCAGCACCTGTGGTCAGGATTGAACCAGGGTCTCTGGCGCTGTAATGCAGCAACTCAGCCGCTGCACCAGTGTGATGCCCTCAAACTGAATGTTGTGTGTTTGCTTCTTGGTGCTGCGGGACACAAACAAGTGTGGAACTCTGGAAATCATGCACCAAGAGACAGGTTGCAGTATGAGCTAGGTTTTGAACATAAGCTGTCGGGCACAGTGAGATATACATTTAACTTGGCAACTTCAGTGGAGGGGCAACTAAAAATGCCCACAAACTTCCACCCTTCTGTGGTGTATATTTATGCCAATACATCTTGTGGGCATTGAAAGTATTGTCATCACGTGGCACAGGCACTATATTTTTTATAGTTACTTTTTGTTCAAAACAAAATATATATCCTTGTTCCTAATCGCTGATATTATTACCAGTGTTAGCAATAGGTACCACTCTAATTATACTTCATGATTTATCCACAATACTTTACACTCATAGTAAGCTCAAGTGTCCTAAAGCAACATGCACTTTATTCCAGAGGCATCTTGTGTGTTATAAATTGGCAGAAACAAAAAAAATACAATAAAGGATAATTTTTCCTTTTGTCCATTGAAATCCTTTTAGCTGCTTTCCAGTTTGTAACCTATTGTAATAGAGTCAGACTTTACAGGCACTCCCTGACTTACATAATAGGCGACTTACATAAATTCACACTTACGTAAGCAATTCTTTAAGGCTACTGATGCCCATGTGGTATCTGTGTCAGAACTCCCACATGGTCTCCGTGTCAGAGTTCCTCATGGTCTCCACCTTGGAGCTTCCTGGTGGTCTCCATGACAGAGCTCTCACATGGTCTCCGCTTTGGAGCTCCACCATGGTCTCTACGACTAACAGTAAGTTTGTGCGTGTGCAGTAGCACTTCCATTTCCGACACGTAACATCCGACTTACACAAGGGTCTGCAGTAACCTTGCGTAAGTTGGGCAGTGTCTATGTAATCTATTCGTAACCTCTTTCCCCACAGCTGCACCACACCTGACAGGAAGGCACTGCAACGGGTGGTGAAAACCGCCCATCACATCATCAGTGCCCCGCTCCCTGCTATAGCTGTCCTTCACCGCACTCGGTGTCTGAGACGGGCTGGCAAAATCATTATGGACCCCTCACACCCCAACCATGGACTGTTTGCCCTCCTCCCATCAGGGAGGCGGTACAGGAGCCTCAGGTCTCGCACCAGCAGGCTAAGGAACAGCTTCTTCCCCAACACCATTACCCTGCTGAGCTCACAGGCCCGGCGCTAGCCCCCCCCCCCTTCTTATCAGTATTATTTATAGTTTATATAATTTATAGTTAAGCTCTTATTCACCAGAATATAGCACATGTCAATCTTTTGCACCTTAACAACTATCTCTATATATGTATATGCCTATGTACATACACCAATATATCCTCATTTGTATATATTGTCTTTTTTGTTTTAATTATTATTATTTTTTTATTTTTTTATTAGAAGCATTGTACATATATCTTAATCATGATATGCAACAAAACACATTTCATGTACAACCTCTTTTTTTCCCCCTTTTATACACTTTAACCTATAATAGAAAATAAGAAAAGAGAAAGATGAGAAGAATGAGAATAGTGGTCCGCAGTGGTTGGCGTTAGATGAATGATGATGGTTAAGTAGACTGCGTGCTTGAGAATGTGAAAAACAAAAAGAAAGGAAAGATAAAAGAAAAAAAAAAAAAGGCCCCAAAGAAAAGTGGGCCTTAAGAAGGGAAAGGAAATAAGTAAAAAATCCAAAGAAGGTAGAGCTAAACAAAAAAGAAAGGGAATGTGCCTAACTCATAACGATTCACACCCATCACCTAGTTCTAAAACAATAACTTACTAGGGTTATGCTGCACCATATTATACTTGTAACAAATCAATAAAAGGTGACCGTATTCTTAAGAATTGTTCTTGTTTTCCTGCTAGAATGAGTATCATTTCCTCGAGATGTAATATTTCCGACATATTTGTGATCCACATTTTAAACATTGGGATAGGTGCGTTTTTCCAGAATTTAAGTATACGTTTTTTTGCCGTTATCAAACCATAGTTTAGGAAACATCTTTGAAATATGGTTAGTTCAGAATAGGCTTCCCTTGCTCTGAAGATAATCAATTCTGTGTTTGGGTCCAGTCTTAATTTAAATACTTTTGAAAAGCTTTCAAAAATTTCCTTCCAAATATTCTGAAGTTTTACACAGGAAACAAATGAGTGTGCTATTGTTGCCTCTTTAGTTAGGCACTTATATATTGTCTTAATGAGCACTTTACTACGTTGCACCCTGGCTAGATGCAAAACTGCATTTTGTTGTGCTGTACGTGTACTATGCAATGACAATAAAGTTGAATCTCATCTAATCTGAATCATCTAACTGTGTCAATTGTTTTGGCTTCTAAACCCTTCTCCTTGCGTGCACATTTCTGCTTCAGAACTCTGGTTAACTTTCCCCACTTCCCTATCCAGCAGTGAGTGCTTCCCAAATGTAGCTGTGACCGCAAGCTCTATATCCATTTGCAGCATTTACTGTAAAATAACTGGGTCAAGGGTGATGACCTCTCCGGCCGCACTCAGTGGAGTTCCCCAGGGCTCAGTCCTAGGCTCCCTCCTTTTTATAATTAATTTATTTTCCCTTGGTTTTATTTTCAGGGAATGCAACATTCAGTGTCACTGCTATGTGGATGACACGCAGCTCTACCTGTCCACCAAACCCACCTCCATGCTTCCTCCCTCTTCCCTGTCTGACTGCTTAGTGGAAATTAAAACCTGGCTTGCTCACAACTTCCTCAAACTCAACAGTGACAAAACTGAAATTATCATTGTTGGCTCCAAATCCACCCTATCTAAATGTCCCAATTTCTCACTCATCGTTGACAATTCCATAGTCCCTCCTTCCCCTCAGGTCAAAAGTCTGGGTGTCATCCTTGATAGCACATTTTCTTTTGAAAAACATCAATAATCTCACTTGGTCTGCTTACTTTCACCTATGCACTATCCACCGTTTTTGTTCATCACTCACACCTAACAGCACTGCTACCCTCATCCACGCCCTCGTCACCTCCTATATTGATTATTGTAACTCTCTCCTCACAAGTCCATCCATAAACTCCAATTGGTCTAGAACTCAGCTGCCCACATTATCAGCAGAACCACATCCACCAAACACATCACTCCCATCCTCAAACAACTGCACTGGCTCCCTGTCCAATATCGCTTTGATTTTAAGATTCTCCTCCTCACTTTCAAAGCCCTCCACAATCTCACTCCTCCATACCTCTCTGAACTCCTCCAGCCTTACACTCCATCTCAAACTCTCCGATCCTCTTCTTCCTCCCTGCTCTTCACTCCATCTGCCCGCCTGTACACGATGGGTTTCAGAGCCTTCAGCCATTCTGCCCCTCACCTCTAGAATGCTCTCCCACTATCCATCCATACTATAGAGTCTCTCCCCACCTTTAAAACCTCCCTCAAAACTCACCTATTCAGACTGGCCTATCCCACGTAACTCCACTTTCTATCAAATTCATGGATATATTGTTATTGTTTCATTTTATTTATATATTTGTAATTTGCTTGTTTTAACTGTAAGGTGTCCTTGAGTGTTTTGAAAGGCGCCCATAAATAAAATGCATTATTATTATTATTATTATTATTATTATTATTATTTTATTTATTTATTTTTTATTTTTTTTGTTGCTGGTCAAGGTTGCATTTCACACCTGCCCATGGCAGCTTTTGAGAAGTGATGTTGACTCACCTTCTTGAGACACTGGTCCTTCTGGTGAAGATCTTTCTCAGCTGCTCTTGGGAAAGAAGTTCCAGAATTTAAATGAAAGGCCTAGACACAGAGGAAAGGATGTTTCCAGGAATGGGGGAGTCTAGAACCAGAAGGCACAGCATCAAAATAAAAGGATACACCTTTAGAATGGAAATGATGAGGAATTTATTTTGCCAGAGGGTGGTGAATCTGTGGAGTTTATTATGGAGGCCAAGACATTGGGTATTTTTAAAGCGGAGATCGAAAGATTCTTGATTAGGAAGAGAATCAACGTTTACAAGGCGATGACAGGAGAATGATATTGAGAGGGAAAAACAGATCAGCATGATTGAACGATGGAGTAGACTACATAGGCTGAATAATCTAATTCTGCTCCCATGTCTTTTGGTCTTATGGTCTAAATCCAGGGGGAAAATGAGGGAAAAATTATAAATTTTAAATACAGAGATGGTGATGTGGCAGGGAACTGGGTGTGCACAAGTACTTGCTGGCTTTTTTATTTCTCAGTGGTGGAGGTCTCAGGTTTGGAAGGGGCTATTGCAACAGGCCAGGCAAATAACAGTCGTGCATTTTGTAGCTGGCACACACAGCAGCTACGCTGTGCAAGTGCTACAGAAAACAAGTATGCAAGAAAATACAAGGGGTACCAGTCCACTGTACTGGATGGAATTGAATTATCTCCGTTCTGCCTCAGACCTCAGAGCGATATCAGCCACCCATTTTTTTTTCCAGTGATGTTTACTGACCTGTTGAGTTACTCCAGCATTTTGTGTTTATCTTCGGTGTAAGCCAGCATCTGCAGTTCCTTGCTACACTCAATGATCATACTGTTGGGTTGTAAGCTACCCAAGCAGTATATGATGTGCTGTTTTTCCAAGCAGAGTATGAGATGCTGTTAACCAAAGCGGAATATGAGGTGGCTATAAAAATGTATGTGGCCAATTCAGTTAACATTCTCCACTATGTTGAACCCACTTTGTTGATGGGGAGAAATTCAGTGATGGGGATGCCACTAAATTCAATAGGGAGAGGTGATAGATCATTACGGGTTTGGCAGCTAAATGGAGCAAATGTTACTACCATCAGAGGAGAAACCTAGAATGTTCAGATTTTGTTTCATAATCTGAAGAGTGTTGAAGGGAAGTAAACATTATGCAATCATCAGCAAATATCCTCCCTTCTACTGAGAAGGCCATTAATAAAGCATTTAAAAGTAAATGGATCTTGGATGCAGTTGACGAACTGCAACAAAAAACCTAGGGCTGAGAGGAAAGATACAAACCCAACCTAGAAAACAATTAAAACTGCAGGTGCTGGAATCTGCAACAAAAAACAGAAATGCTGGAAGAACTCAGCGAGTCAAGCAGCATTTGTGGAAAGAGTATCAATTTACGTTTCAGGTCAGGAACTCTACCTCAGAGACCTACCTGACCTCCATTCTGGGGAAGAGTCCCTGACCCGCAACATTTTTCCACAGATGCTGCTTGGCTAACTGGTTCTTCCAGCATTTCTGTTTTTGTTACATACCCAAGCTATTGGAAGAGAAATAAGTTGTTAAAAAACGGTCCTTAAATAAGGGTGGCACAGTGGTGTACAGGTATAGTTGCTGCCTCACAGCAACTTGCGTTTGATCCTGACTACGGGTGTCGTCTGTGCAGAGTCCGTATGTTTTCCCTGTGACCGCGTGGGTTTTTCCGGGTGCTCCAGTTTTCACCCACATTCAAAAGACGTGCAGGTTTGTAGGCTAATTAGCTTCTGTAAAATTGCCCCTAGTGTGTTGGATGCAAAAGTGGGGTAACAGAGATCTAGTGCACAGGTGATCAATTGGTCGGCATGGACTCAGTGGGTCGCAAGGCCTGTTTCCACGCTATATCTCAAAACTAAACTAAACTAAAGGTCACTGGCCCCAGATGGGTAGTTATTTTAAGCTGCTGGGGAAGTTACTGACTAAAGACACAGACATTGATCACTCACAATGCTAAGCTATTTGGGTTACATGGTGTTGTGCGCTTAAAAGACATTGCTTGAATGCACGGTTGCAATAATAACTAAAGTCTGGGTTATTAAATATTGGAGTCAGGGAATTGATCCAGGCTTTATTCTCCCAATCGAATCATGAAGATTAGACTGGGATCTATAATATTGTAGGCAAGTGCTGTCATTGGGTTGAATTCTATCCGCAGAAATTCGAATGACAACATGTTTGTGGTAAATTTTTTAAGGAAGGTGAGTCATCATTTTCTGAGACCATAAGGGCGGCATGGTGGCGCAGCGGTAGAGTTGCTGCCTTACAGTGCCAGAGACCCAGGTTCGATCCTAACGATGGGTTCTTATCTGTACAGAGTTTTATGCTTTCCCCGTGACCTGCGTGGGTTTTCTCTGGGATCTCCGGTTTCCTCCCACATTCCAAAGAAGTTCAGGTTTGTAGGTTAATTGGGGTGATCTAACAGTAAAATTGTCCCTAGTGTGAGTAGGATAGTGTTAATGTTGGGGATCACTGATGGGCATCAATAGTGGACCGAAGGGCCTGCTTATGCACTGTATCTCTAAACTAAACTAAAGCTAAGTGTGCTGATGGAGGTATCCAATTGCCATCTGTGATTATACACTAACACCCTGGAAGAGAGAATTGTCCCAGGAATGATTGGGTTAACATATGATGAGCGTTTGTTGGCACTGGGCTAGTGCTCACTGTAGTTTAGAAGGACAGGGGCAGGGGGGGCACTGCATTGAAACTTACTGAATAGTGAAAAGCCTGGTTAGAGGAGATGTGGATGCGATGTACAGATTGATTAGTACAGGTGTCAGAGGTTATTGGGAGAAGGCGGGAGAATGGGGTTAGGAGGGAGAGATAGATCAGCCATAACTGAAAGGCGGAGTAGAATTGATGGGCCGAATGGCCAAATTCTACACCTAATACTGAGGAGTATCATCTTATGATGTTTCCACTAGAGGGGGAGTCCAGGACCAGAGGCCATAGCCTCTGAAAAAGAAGATATACCTTTAGAAAGGGGATGAGGAGGAATATAGCCAGAGGGAGGTGAATCTATGGAATCCAGTTCCACAGGTGGCTGGGAAGGCCCTCATTGGGTATTTTAAAGACACAGATTGACAGATTCTTGATGAGTGTCAGGAGTCTTGCGGAGTAGGCAGGAGAATGGAGTTGAAAGGGAAAGATAAATCAGCCATGATTGAATGGCAGAGTAGACTTGATGGGCTGAATGGCTTAATTCGGCTCCTGTAACTAATGAACATATCAACTGTGTTGGTGAAAGCCACACAATCTGCCTGTCATGTTAACTAGTATCTGCAGGCCGAAGTGTGTAGATGTGAGACTTGCACCTGCACTTTAATCCATAGGTCAAGTAAAATATGCTTATCAATGGAAAGCAGCAAATCCCATTCAAACAGAAATAGAAATGCATATGGGAGACCTTACACAAAAATTGAATATAATTGTGCTGAGTTTAGATGATGTGATGCTGGTAACTATAAGATAAATATAATACCCCAAGTCATCACACTAATCCAATCACTCCCACACTAACATTGTCTATTCTTCCTGTCTGCATATGTTTCCTGGTTCACCTCAAATTTAAGGGCACAGACATAATGTTATTAACAGGACCATTTTGACTTTTCCGCAATTTGAAAGCTCTGCCTTTGTTGCAGTTTGGTAATGTTAGAGAAGAGTGGGAGAATACCTGATCCGTGTTTGACCCACCCAGGCCAACTACTGCAGATGGTTTCAGTGGTTCAGGGTTTGAGAGGTCAAACCGACCACTTTTGCTTTTTGTCAAGGACACCATGTGGGAATATCCAACATGTTCACCCAGTGGTACAGCACGTGACTCCAGCACTCAGTGTGGTGCTGATCCATGTGGTCAGATGCCTTCAGCAAGAATGTATGACTCACAGAGAACCCAAAAGTTGTCCAAAAGAACCGGCTGTCATTTCCATCTCAGGGTATTTTGGGGGATTCAATGTCATGGATGAATTTCCAAACAGGCTGAAAACTATGAAGGAAATTCCAAAATCTTTTCTTAAACTAATGGGGGCTTTTCTTCTGGACCCCTGACAATGTTATCCAAATCACAAGATAATTGCATAAATAATAGGCTGAACTCCAAGAATGGCTGTACGAGAAATAACCACAGCCATGTACATGAAATTCTCACAGGCACTTAACAGACCCCAATCAAGCTGGTGATGGGTTTATAGTCATGGTAGTCCAAGCAGAGAATTGTTGACGCCACTGGAGGTTTGGCGAAGGTGGAGGTGGGGGGAGACATTTGCTGGAAAGTTAGAGTAAGTGAATCAGTAATTTGGGGAGAATCACTGCCTTCAAACAGCCAACCCGGACTCGATACCCGACCCCATGAAGGAAGGATATTTGTACGTTACATTATAGTAGCATCCAACATATCAACATCTTCCGGAATGTCGGCTGTACAAGAACAGGATCAAATTTGGCTAGGAGTGGCAACTTTGCCCAGACGGCCACTTTTAACCAAGGACCTGTTGACATCCTAGAATCTCTAATTGTAGGAAGAACTAGAGCTTCCAGGAAAGGAAGGAAAAGAAGAGGGGAAGCAAACAGCAAAATAAAAACTTGTATCCATAGTTGGTACTGAACGTCAAAGTTCATTTAATTCCACTCCTTGCGGAACAGTGTGTTGGGATAACTATTAGTTGAACATATTGATTTGCAATCAGCAATGTATTCAATTTTTACATTAATGTAATCAAACAGTATGAGAAATACATTTTAATTTAAAATTGCCTACTCGGGTCAAATTGTTTCATAGAGATTTTGTAGAATAGTGGAATTATAAAGCTTAGAATGAGCCCATTCAACCATTGAGTTGGGTACTTGAGCTTTTATGGCATTACCTACCTATCTTTCAACTAACAAATTGTTTTTATCAAAAGGATACAGGAACATGTCTAGCAGAGTGGTTTTTTGAGTGGTTACAGAAAGAATACTGTTCATGGAATTGGATGGGCAAGAGTAGAAGCAAGAGAGAACTGTTTCAAGCTATATGCCACTTAATGCCCAACATGAGCAAGATATGTCTTTGCCTTGCTTTCATATAATGGCGTATTTTAGCTTAGTTTAGTTTAGTTTAGAGGAACAGCGTGGAAACAGGCCCTTCAGCCCACTGAGTCCGCACTGACCAGTGCTTCCCGCACATTAACACTGTCCCACACACACTAGGGACAATTTACATTTATACCAAGCCAACTAACCTACAAACCTGTATGTGTTTGGAGTGTGGGGGGAAACTGGAAATCGCGGACAAAACCCACGCAGGTCACGGGAAGAACGTACAAACTCCGTACAAACAAGGCCAATGCGATGGCAAAAGACATAAAACAGCACTTCACTGGCCTCATCATGTCTAGAAACGTTGAAATGTCAAGCTTCTTTCTCTCAAAATAATTCACTGCAAACATACAAATGACATCATGGGTGCCAGAGAGCAGAAGAGGTGACTAGCTGCTCCAATGGCAGAAACTGCAACAGGGAAGTTTTAAACCAAAAGAACTTACTACAAGACCGAGCAACCAGCCACAACACTTACTTTTCCAAGCAGCCATGGTAGTCTTTCAGTAAGAAAAATGAGGAAATGAGAGCAATACAGGGTGTAATGACTTAGGGAAGTACTGAGACAAGACACAACAACATGCTGAAATGCACACACACAAGTCAATCATTTGCATTTCAAGCTAACTTTGTCCAGATAATTAGTTTCTGGAGGAGCAGAATTTAAATATCAATATAGAAAAATGCAATGGGCAATTTGCTACAGGATACTGGGCCAATTGATTATAGATAAAATTTGGAAGGAGAGTGGGGAGAGAACTCAGGCAATTTGCTAAATTCTTCTTAATGAGCACGTGCAACCTGAACTGTGTAACCGAAGGCAATCTTTTACATTACTGATAGTTGTTGAGAAGTTCCTCAAACATACTAACCATACCCACCCTCTCCCCACTCCCGCCTCCCCAATCAACTCCATCTACACTTCACTCTGCCTTGGGAAAGCACCCAGCATAATAAAGGACCACTTACACCCCAGTCATTCTCTCATCTCCCCTCTCCTGTCTGAAGATACAAAAGCCTGAAAGCATTTACCACCAGACTCAGAAACAGCTTTGTGCCCACTGTTATTAGATTAGGAAACAGTCCTCTCATAAGCTAAGGATGTAATCCCGATCTCCCAACCTACCTCATTGTGGCCCTTGCACCTTTTAAAACATCTGCACTTTCTATGTAACTGTAACACTGTATCTCGATATTCTGCACTGTAGTATTTTGATCTTTGCACTTCCTGTCGTCCTTGTGCATGGATTAATTGTACTCATGTGTGGTTATGATTCAACTGGATGGCATACTAACAAAGTTTTTCACTTTATCTCAGTATGTGGCAAAAATAAACCAATACCAATACCAGGAAATGGCTGCCTTTGATTGTGACAGAGAAGTGTTAGATTCTAATCATAACTGACAATTTAATGGGAGATGTCGTTAGTGCAACAGTCATGGCCCCTGCCACTGTAGAAGTAGCTGAGTGTCTAAAGGTGAACAATTACTAGAAATGCTTATGAACAAGAATGACTCCATCTCTTCTTAGAAAATCTGGTATTACGACAGGATAAAAAGCAGAACTAGGATCCATGATAACATATTGCTCAAATACAATTTCTACATTTTTTTTGAGTGGTTACAGAAAGAATACTGTTAATGGAATTGAATGGGCAAGAGTAGAAGCAAGAGAGAAACATCTCAAGGAGCTGAACAACAGCAGGAACACTGCAAGATGCTACATTCAGCTAGGTTGCAGGCAGTAGAGAGGTTAAAGAGAAATAATGCAACACAATCGTGTCTGAAGGGAAAGTCTTTTTTTCTTTTTTGGCTGTTTTGGGATCCATATACTTTTAAATGTAGGGTATTGGCACCGAGATGAAAGATGATGAAAGTGATAACTGGCTTGGCTTCAGTTTTGTTCAACAAGACTGTAAGCAGTGAACAATTCTGCACCTAATTCACTACTCAATTCCACACTCAGATTGGGATGTGCTATCTCTCGTCCCGAGCATTTGGCAGGAATGGTCTGTCAGGTCTTCCATTTTGGTTGTGAGCAAACGATACTCTTGGACAAGCAACCATGGGCAACGGCATATTAAAACTTAAACCAGGTGATTTGGACTGCCTCACAAAAATCATTAATTATTTTCTGAAAGTCAAATAGCAATGCTATCTTAAGATGGATATAGTTTGTTACTTTATATAAATGTACAAGGCGCATCATATATTTTTCTGGTCTGTGATGGAATATGAACAGGAAGGCCGGCATTAATTGTCCATGTGTTATTGCCCTTGACAATGAGGTTGGTGAAGCCGACTTCACAGTGATAATCCATGGCTTTAAGATGAGAGCAGCAGGATTTAAAGTAGTTAGCTAGGCAAGTTTTTTACACAGAGTGCTTGGAATGTGCTGCAAGTGATTGTGGTGGAAGCAGATATGATAGTGGCATTTAAGAGGCTTTTAGATAGGTACATGGATATGAAGGGAATGGAGGAATATGGATCACATACAGGCAGATGTTTAACCATGATGTTTAATCATGTTTGGCTCGGTCACAGTAGACCAAACTGCCTGTTCCTGTACTGTACCATTCGATGCACTGTGCACTCTTTGGGAACTGATTAGAGTGACACTGATCACTACTGCAACTCTGTGTGTTCATTTGCTATGTTATTTTTAATTAGTTTCATCATTACGAACCTGATTGAATGTCTTACAAATCTGATTTGAGCTTTTTGAAAAAGTAACCAAAAAGGTTGATGAGGGTAAAGCCGTAGACATTGTCTATATGGTCTTCAGCAAGGCATTCCCCTAGAGAAGAGGAGAAATGTCTACACTCAGAGATTGGTAAATCTCTGCCTTGGAAGGCTGTGGAGATTCAGTCAGTGAGTTAATAGAAAAACAGAGATCAATAGATTCCCATCAATTAAGGGAATGAAGGGATAAAGGAATTGTGCTGATGTTGACAAATGGTGGAGCAGGCTTGAAGGACTCAATGGCCTACGTTAACTCCAGCTTCTTATGTTTTTATTTACCCGGTATCAATGTGCAACACGCATCTCACTTTGGTGTTCGAGTGAAAACAAACAGCCACATTGTTTTTTAAACAAACATGTATTTATTGAACAGAAATAACCCATGGCACAAATGCTACTTGCACTCTATTGCAGTAGGCCTATTCATACAATGCAGCTCTCAGTCAAGTGATTGATTTGATGTGGGCAATACCTCACTGATCAATGAATGATCAGCCCATCAAATAATCTTCCGCAGTAAGTGTGATAATGTTCACGAGATGTTCAAGTTTATAACTACCTTGGCTATTTGACAAAAATGTCCATTACTCATTGTGTGGATAGATGATTTGGGTATTTCAATGGATTACAATCACTACAATGAAATTGTCCTTGATACATCCCAAAGGTATCCAGAGACTGTTATTTTGTTCACCCCCCAAACTCCATTCACACTTCAGTGACATACAGCTGTGCTTCATGTCATCCATCGGTTTAGTTAGCAGCTTTATCTTTACCAACATCAGAGCTGCCAATTACCTGACTGGATGCAGCATGAATGGGAACGTGAGGAGTGGACACAGAGCAGAACAAGCTGCCTGACAAAGAAGGAACATGAATGGCTCATAGGCTGTAGGCTAGGCTGCCCTTATTTTTTTTTACAAAAGCTTATGGGCACCGTTAATAGAACAGCCGGCTCAGTGCTCTGACGACCTTGCTACAGTCCTAACCTCTTGTGGTGTCGATGTGGAGTCCACACGTTCTCCCTGTGACTATATTGGATTTTTCAAGTCTCCTCCCACATCACAAAAACATGTGGGTTGGTAGGCCAGGAGACTGAGCCTGAAGAAGGGCCCAGACCCGAAATGTCACCTATCCTTTTTCTCCAGGGATGCTTCCTAACCAGTTAATTTATTCCCGCACTTTGTGTCCATCTTTGGTAGAAATCTGCAGTTCTTTGTTTCTACATTAGTCCTTAAATATGAACCATGTTCCTTTCTCTGTAGATGATGCCCGATCTGCTGACAATTCCCAACTTTTCCATTTTATTCCTCCAAAATCCATAGTATTTTTAATGTTGTTAATTTACATCAAAGAGCATTTTTAAAATCAAAATATACAGCAAATTCACAATCACACTATTCACAAGTCACACTATCCAAGTCTTCCCAAAACGCACTCATAAAGTCATAGTCATAGAGCATGGAAACAGGCCCAACGTCCCAACTTGCCCACACCGGCCAACATGTTTGATCTACTCTAGTCCCACCTGCCTGCATTTGGCCCATATCCTTCCAACCCTATCCTGTCCATCTATCTGTCTGAATGTTTCTTAAACATTTTGATAGCACCTGCCTCAACTACCTCCTCTGGCAGCTCATCCCATACACCCATGACCATTTGTGTTAAAAAATGGTAACCCTCAGGTTCCTATTAAATCTTTCCCTCCTCATCTTAAGCCCATGTCCTCCTATTCTTGATTCCCATACTATGGGCACGAGGCTCTGTCCATTTACCCGATCTATTCCTCTCATGATGTTGTACTATTTTATAAGATCACCCCTCATCCTACTTCGCTTCAAGGAACTGAGTCCTAATCAATCTCTGGGTAAAACAACTTGCCTTTTAAATCTCCTTTAAGTTTTTCCCCCTCTAACCTTATAGCTGTGCCCTCTACTTGACAGTTTCAGCCTTGGAGATAAGGCTAAATTGTTGGTTTTGTTTTTCGCTCGATTGCCAGAGGTTGAGAGGAGACCTGATAGAAGTTTATAAAATAATGGCAAACATAACTAGAGTAGATATTCAGAGTCTTTTCCCCTTGGGTAGAACTGTCAAATACTAGAGGGCATAGCTTTAAGGTCAGAAGGAGAAAGTTTAAAGGAGATAAAGGAGGCAGTGGTGAGCGCCTGGAACTCATTGTCTGGGGTATAAGGGGAGCAGATACAATAGCAGTGTTTAAAATACATTAGGACAGTCACACAAACAGGTAGGGAATTGAGAGCTATAGACCAGGACAAGGCCGATATGCCATTAAGGTCAGCACAGATGTGATGGGCTGAAGGGCCTGTTCCTGCGCTGTACTGCTCTGTGTAGAAACAAGGAATTGCAGATGCTGGTTTGCCAAGGAAAGGCACACAATGCTGGAGTAACTCAGCGGGTTGGGCAGCATCTCCGGGTTTTCCTCGGGTGCTTCGCTTTCCTCCCACACTCCAAAGATGTACAGGTTTGTAAGTTAATTGGCTTCGGCAACTTGTCCCTGGTGTGTAGGATAGTGCTGGTGTGCGGTGATCACAGCCGGTCAGCGCGGACTCGATGGGCCTGTTTCCGCTCAAAATCTCTGAACGAAACTAAACTAAACTAAATATATGGATAGGAGTAGGAAGGAACTTGCAAATTCTGGTTTACAATGAAGATAGGCACAAAATGATGGAGTAAACCAGCGCCGCTAAGGAATAGGTGATGTTTCGAATTGAGACCCTTCAGACGGGGAATCGGGGGAGAGGGAAACTAGTGGTTTGAAAATGTACATAATGACAAATCACAGCCGGCACTGTTGACACAAGAAAGGCGGAGTATAGCTGACGTTTTGGGTCAGGACCTTTCTTCACACCTCTGGAAGAAATGTCGCCTATCCGTGTACTGCAGGGTTTCTGCCAGCCCCGCCGAGTTACTCCAGCACTCTGTGTCTGTCCGGCTCTCATTCCCTCTCTCCACAGATGCCGCCTGTCCCGCTGTTCCTCCAGCATTTTGTGTCGATCTTCGGATTAAACCAGCATCTGCAGTTCCTTCAATCGTGCTGATCTCTCTTCTAACCCCATTCTCCTGCCTTCTCCCCGTAACCCCCGACGCCCGTACTTATCATGTGCACTGCTCTCTGCTCCAAATGTTGTTGCTCCTTTATCCGTCAGCCGGAGAATGTTTCTGGGACTTCCGAAACTCTCTGAAAACAAAATAGTAATACATGGCATCCAGGACGCAGTTTATGTTTGCCAAGCAGAGGCAGATCTGCAGTGCGTTGCGCAGAGGCGTCAGGTATTTTGCGTGAATCAGCGAGTTCCGCGCCAGGAAATACAGCAGCATCGCCACGTGGCAGGGCATGAAACAGACCAGGAAAGTCACCAGGTTTGAAAGGACAATGTTCACAGACTTGCTGTTGTGCCCGTGCCCCTCTTTCGCCCCACTCATTCTCCGCAGAGCCCTGACGATCTGCACGGAGCAGAAGACCATGGCGAGAGCCGGGAGCACAAACAGGGTCTGGAGGAGCACGATGACCGGCGACTTCCAGAGGGACGGGTCGTGGTTGAAAAAGCAAACGGGTTTGGGAGTTTTCGTGAAGTAAACGCAGGCGCTGCAAGACCAGACCCCGATCCAAACCGCGGCGCAGGCGGCGGCTGTTCTCTGGGGCGTCCTGTAACTCCTGGCCAAAAATGGGTGTTTGATGGAGATGTAGCGATCGAGGCAAATCAGCACTGTCATCAGGATGCTGGCATAGGTATTCACGTAGTACAGGCACTCCAGAAACATGCAGAACGCCGGTCCCAGGGACCAATTGACTGTCTGGTACGCGTAGATTTTGAAAGGCAGCGAGAAAAGCAGCAGGATGTCCGCCATAATCAGGTTCATCATGTAGATCACGGACACGTTGCTTCTTCTGAACCGAAAGCACAGGCTCCACAGGGCAAAGGCGTTAAAAATCAGGCCCAAAATAAACGTGGGCAGGTTGACGAACAGTTGGAAGCGCCTCACAAACTCGTCCACTGTTCCGTTCGCTGGAGGCACCAATGGTGTGGAGAGAAAGCCAATGGCAAAGTAATCCGTTAACAAGATAAACACACGCTCAAGTCCACAGTAAAAACAAAAATCACACTTCATCAGTCACAGGAGCAGAATTGGCCTATTCGGCCCATCGAGGCTACTCTATCATTCAAACATGACTGATCTATCTTTCCCTCAACTCCATTCTCATGCCTTCTCCACATAACTCTTGACACCCAATCTTCACCTGAATAACGGCTTCCACAGCTGCCTGTGGCATTGAATTGAACAGATTCACCACCACCTGACAAAATTATTTCCTCCTCATCTCCTCTGTAAAAGTATGTCCTTCTATTCTGCGGCTGTGCCCAGTGTGAGTGGGGTGACTCTCCCACTAGTGGAAACATCCTCAACACATCCAACATTTCCCTATTCGATAATTTTCTATGAGGTACCCTCTCATCCTTCTAAACTCCAGCGAGTATAGGCCCAATGCCATCAATGCCCATCTAACGATAACCTAATCATCCCCTGGATTGTTCTAGTAAACCTCCTTGGGACCCTCCAACCCCAGCACATCCTTCCACAGATCTCTACGTCGCAATCTGCAAAACGCACCCAACGAAGTTAAGATCCAAGCCTGGTATATTGCTGCTCCGTGTGGGATCCATTCACTCAAGGAAACATCATTAAGATCCAGGCAGTGCAAAACCAAGCAGCAAGTTTCATGTCTAATATCTACACGTGGCAGAGCTCAGTCTCCAGCATGATAAAGGACCTTAAACTCCATCCACCTACTACTCGTCGCATGTTCATCAGACTGACAACATTCCACAAGATCAAGAATACCACTATTGATTTAAAGATAGAGGCCCACATCGAGTTAATCCAAGTACCCATAGGCATGTCAACCAGAAGCTACCAACCTGGAAATTATTTCATTCCGCACAGCACTTCATTAGCACTTTCTAACTCGTTTTTCTTCAAGGCAGCAAGGAATTGGAATACCCTATCAGCCAGCATCAGAGATCTCCAAAACATCAACACAAAACAAAGATGCACTCCAAAAGCTTCTCCATGTTGACTGGCATGTCCACCACCACCATAGTGCTGAGTGATGTTCTACCTAGAGCTTTTCAGCATATTACATCCAAATCCAGATATGTAGCCTCAAACTGCTCACAATACGCAAAATGCGGTCTGACCAGTGTTCTATAAAGCCTCAGCATTACATACTTGTTTTTACACTAGAGTCCTCTCGAAATAAATTCTAACATTTAATTTTCCCTCCTTACTACTAATTCATCTTGCAAATTATTTTGTATTTGCGTTTGGGCAAGTACGATTCCCCTCTCTGTCAATAGGCTGAAAATGCCTAACATTGGTGACGAACATTTTAAGTTGATAAAATAAAATAAAAATAAATGCAAGATTTCTGAAATCCCCATCAATTCTAAAGGAATTATAAATCTGAGAGTTAGATAAACTGATAACTAGATATTAATCTGTATTTACAAAAAAGTATAAATGTTGTAATTACCAGATATTGTGAGGTTTGATAGCCATTGTGCAGATTTTTGGAATTACTTGCGTACGAGTTCTTGTTCCTAATTCTCTCTTCTGTAAGCAAGCCTGTTTTACACTGGAAACCTCCTTTGTTCTACCCAGTCATGCTGTATACAGTAACAGTTCTGGAGTAAGCAAATCTGCCCATTGTGCTTAGTAAGGGGGTCCATAAATTTGCCAAAAAACCCACTCCCCTTGTAACTAACTCACCCCTCGCACTTGCAAAATCTCACTTCTTCAATCTGTCTTTTAAAACAATGCAGAATAAAAAACCTACCACTTGCGACGGTTTGGTTCATTTTTACTCCGTGGTGACAAAGACTGACAGCTTCCTGCTCAATGTCCACCGAAAGTGAAATGCACGCAGGCTTTAAATTAGCAGAAGCTTGCTTTCCCTTTGTGGCAGACTGTAACCCCACCACAGAAATGAGCTGACAACCGACTGAAAACCGAGTTTATACTCAAAGCAAAATCCAGACACTATTCAGCAAAACGGTCGTTCTGACATCCGTCTCGTTCAAAATGCTTTGTCCTCGATTAACATTAATAGACAATTGTTGAAAAATGCTTGAAAAACACACATCATTATTAAATGAACATTGATCAGCAACTTGTAGACAGGAAGCGATACTGCATGTATTTAGTTGAATTTAGTTTAGAGATACAGCACAGATACAGGTTCATCGACCCACCGAGTCCGCACCGACCAGTGATCCCCGCACATTAGCACTACCCCATACACACTAGGGACAATTTATATTTATAACAAGCCAAATAGCCTACAAACCTTTATAGTCTTTGGAGTGTGGGAAGAAACCGAAGATCCCTGCGAAAACCCATGTGGTCGCGGAGAAAATGTACACATTCCGTACAGACAGCACCCGTCAAGATCGAACCCAGGACTCAGGCGCTGCAAGCGCTATAAGGCAGCAACTCTACCGCTTCATCCATACATAATATACATTTTTATAATATACATACATTAATTAACATATATTTCTATGTTTTAAAAATACATATATTTGCAGGATGGGTGTGGATGATTTCAAAGGGTGTGGAGGTGGTTTATGAGAATGATGCCCAGATTAGGCGTTGTCATTTACAGGGAGAGGTTAGGCAAGCTTGCATTTTTTTATCTGGAATGCCGGGGGGCACGAGGAGTCCTGATTGAAGTATATAAAGTTACATGAGGAATAGACAAGGTAGACAGTCAGAATCATTATAGACACAAAAACTGGAGTAACTCAGCGGGACAGGCAGCATCTCTGGAAAGAAGGAATGGGTGACGTTTCGGGTCGAGACACTTCCTCAGGCTGGTTAGGGATAAGGGAAACAAGAGATATAGATGATGATGTGGAGAGATAAAGAATAATTAATAAAAGATATGCAAAAAAGTAACGATGATAAAGGAAACAGGCCATTGTTAGCCGTTTGCAGGGTGAAAACGAGAAGCTAGTGCGACTTGGGTGGGGAAGGGATAGAGAGACGGAATACCGGGGCTACCTGAAGTGAGAGAAATCAATATTCATACCGCTAGGCTGTTAGCTGCAAAAGCTAAATATAAGATGCGGTTCCTACAATTTGTTTTTAGCCTCACTCTGACAACGGAGATATCTAGGACCATTATCCCAGGATGGAAAACTCAAATACTGGAGGGAATGACTTTAAGCTGGGAGGGGCAAAGTTTAATGGAGATGCTCGGAGCAACCTTTTCTTTTACACAGAAGATGGTGGGTGCCTGCAATGCGCTGTGGGGGTTGGTGGATGAAGCAGTAAATCTTCCCCGCACTCTTTCCAGCTTAATGGTATATTTTCCGATGTGACAGCAAGGTGACCAAAAATGAAGACAGTACTCCAAATGCAGGCTCACCAACATCTTGCACAGCTGTTACAAAATGTTCCAACTTAGAGTCACAGAGTGGTCCAGTGTGGAAACAGGCCCTTCAGTCCAACTTGCCCACTCCAGCCAACAACTTCTATAATCAATAGAACACATAGTGCTGGAGTAATTCAACAGGTCAGGCAGCATCTCTGGAGGACATGGAGAGTGAACGTTTGAGTTTGGAGCCACTCTTCAGACTATTTGCAGTGGGGTGAAGCTGGCAAAGATGTGAGGAGCGGAACAAAGCCAGGCAAATGATAGGTGGATACATGTGTGGGGTCTTTGTCTGTCAGTTGGGTGGCAAAAGGCCAGAGCTGAAGAGGGGATGAAAGACTGACAAAAGCAGACAAAAAGCAGTCATGAAGGTGTCAAATAAGTAGGGAAGACGAGTACAATTGTAGAGGAGGATGGGGTTTTAAGAGTTAATGTGTACATGACAGTTTGCATGTTGCGTGTGGTGAGCCTGCTTTACTTTACTTAGAATTGCTAGCTAATGAATAACAGGTGCTTTTGTAGACCTGCAAAGGGAGTTGTAACTAAAAAGGGAAGAGGCCCGATAGTACTGCAGAAAGAAATAAGTCTGTTCTAGACAATAAGAACCGGTGCAAAAATGTGCTGATTGTGGGAATAGCTGGACCCGTGACTACTCATGTATAAATATACTGCCTGTGCACAGAATAATTCAGTGGGACCGCAAGGAGCTGGCAAGTACGTAACCATACTTGCAGCAACTCTCCCATACCCGCTAGCGAAATAAAATTGTGTCTTTACTATGAGCATCAGTGTCTGACAGTGTTGTTATTCAAGAATGCAGGCGAGCTTTAACACAATGCAAAGTCAGAGGGAGGGATATAGGCAGAAGGGTACGGGTGGATGGAAGGGGGGAAGGGGGAAAGGGGGCAGTGTAGTGGGAGAAAAGGGTGGTGAATCTGTGGAACTCTTTGCCACAGAAGGCTGCGGAGGCCAAGTCAATGGATATTTTTAAAGTGGAGATAGATTCTTGATTAGTACAGGTGTCTGAGGATGTGGGGAGAATGGGGTTAGGAGGCATGGATCGACTGAGCTTGTATTCACTGGAATTTAGAAGGATGAGAAGGGATCTTACAGAAACATATAACATTCTTAAAGGATTGGTCAGGCTAGATGCAGGAACAATGTTCCTGATGTTGGGGGAGTCCAGAACCAGGGGTCCCAGTTTAAGGATAAGGGTTAGGCCATTTGGGACTGAGATGAGGAAAACCTTTTCACATCAGAGAGTTGTGAATCTGTGGAATTCTCAGCCACAGAAGGCAGTGGAGGCCAATTCACTGGATATTTTTCAAGAGAAATAGATACAGCTCTTAGGGCTAACGGAATCAAAGGATATGGGGAAGAAAGCAGGAACAGGGTTCTGATTTTGGATGATCAGCCATGATCATATTGAATGGCAGTGCTGGCTCGTGTATATGTGTAAGTGCCAAATGGCCTACTCCTGCACCTATTTTCTATGTTTCTATGATTCTATGTTTGCATTGCAGTTAAATAGCATGTGTATTTCTCTGTGTAATTCTTATGGGATATTCCATTGTGTTTAAGGTGGTTTGTTGACATTTTTTAACATGGAACACTTGTATCTTAACAGATTTTGTTGTCAAATTCAAAAAACACCAAGGTACAGTGGTAGGATAACATCATAATTTTGTAATGTAAAAAACCTTTTAAAGTTTATGTATGATATCTTCAAACCTCAAACTCTTGTCACATTTCATTTTTTCATTTTTTTTAAACATCACTGGAAAGATGGGAAAGCTTCACTACAGATGTGGAGCTTGCCAGGAAAATAGAGGAAAAATACATAGTTTGTGCCGTTCAATTTAGTTTAGAGAGTGTGGAAACAGGCCCTGCAGCCCACCGTCTCCACGTTGATCAGCGATCCCCACACACTAACTCTATCCTACATACACTCTAGGGACAATTTATAAATGTTACCAAAGCCAATTAACCTAAAAACGTATACGTCTTTGGGGTGTGGGAAGAAACTGGAGCAACCGGAGAAAACCCATGCAGGTCAAGGGGAGAATGTACAAACTCCGTACAGACAGCACCCGTAGTCAGGATCGAACCCGGCACAGTTGTTTATAATAGAAAGTATTGTGTAATCAAAGTCAAAAGTCTAAGTATCCTTTATTGTCATTCAGACCTTTTCGTCTGAACGAAATTTTGTTGCCTTGCAGTCATACATATAATAAAAACCAAAACACACAATAAACACATATTTAACATCCACCACAGTGAGTTCACCAGGCACCTCCTCACTGTGATGGAAGGCAAAAGTCGTAAAGTCTTTGTCTTCTTCCCTCCTTGTTCTCCCTCTGCGCTGAGGCGATCCAGGGCTTCGATGTTATCGTCCACCAGGCCCGCGGCCAAGCCTCCGAAGCCGGGCTGCCGCCACCGCCGGAACACTGGAACCCCGTCACAGCTCTGAAGCCGGGTCCGCTGCCGGAACGCTGGACCGCCACACCCACAGCTCTGAAGCCGGGTCGCCGCTGGAACACTGGAACGCCACAGCTCTGAAGCCGGGCCCGCTGCCGGAACGCTACACCCACAGCTCTGAAGCCGGGTCCGCCGCCGCCGCCGGAGCGCTGGAAGGCCGCCACAGCTCTGAAGCCGAGTCGCCGCTGGAACGCCACAGCTGGAACGCTGGAACGCTGCCACAGCTCCGAGGCCGCCACTTCCGGAATCTGAAATAATAACCAAAAGGATTACTTTTATCTTTTTATATTTCATGCTCAACTATGCACAATTCATCCACAATTAAATGAAAAACTTTGTGAATGTAAAGCATTGCAATACAGTAACTTCATACAGTGTATGCCCAATCATGTCTCCAGTGTCAGATAGAAATTCTCACACATGGGTTCTTGGATCTCCAGGATTTGTGTAAGTGAACCATGGGAGGGGGCATTTTCAACAGGAATTGCCAACAATTGAGTATTTGTTTCACTTGGGAAACTTTAATTTAACATTAAATCACTCTCTCTGCTGCTCCATCAATACAATGGTGTTCATTTCTCCATTGGCTGATTCATTCGTTGGTGCTTAAATGATTTCTGAAGTTTTGTTTAGAGATCCACACCGACCAGCGATCCCTGCACATTAACGCTATCATACACACACTCGGCCACTTCTACCAAGCCAATTACCCTACAAACCTGTATGTCTTTGGAGTGTGTGGGAGGAAACCGAAGATCTTGGAGAAAACCCATGCGGTCACGGGGAGAATGTACAAACTCCACACAGACCGCACCCACAGTTGGGATCACACTCGGGTGGTTGCTGCCTTGCAGCACTTACTCCGGCAAGCGTTGTAAAGCATCAACTCTAGCGCTGCGCCACCGTGCCACCCCAGTGCATGAACTGTATCAAGTGCGTGAAGCTTGCTATAATTCTTTTTTTGTAAAATATTTTTATTAGAAGTAAATATATATTAAGAAGAAATAATATAAAATCGAAAAAAAGGAAACATATTATTCGTCACATACATTCTTAATATTTTTAAAATTTACAGTCATTCTTATTTATACTTCTATATTTTTTATTATTTTATAACAGTAGGAAGTAAAGAGAAATAATAAAAAGAAAAAGAAATAAGATAGAAATAAAAAATCAATAAAATGAGTGGAGTATTAAGTAAGATATTCTTCATTGGAGATATATTCGTGGTCTATTGTATATAATTCTTCATCTATTCCTTCATTCAGGCTTCAGTCAGGGCCTTGATCCGGACCACCTTAACCCTTTAAGTATTCAATAAACTTCATATTCCTCTGAATTGATCTAGCCTGTCCAATAGAATCAAATACACAGGACTAGATGTTAAGAAGTCCCTTGTGCCAGTAGGTGGGGAGCATTTCACGACATTCATTGATTGCTGAGAGTGGTCGACGCTCAACATCAGGGGGGGGGGGTACGTATACGTATATCTTGGCCTGGGTAACCTTCAGGACAGCTGGGCACAGGACACATCATCAGTAGTGTACCCTTGCATCACTGGGTGTTTCGGCCTTTTATCACTATACACCCTCCACAAGGGCGGCCCGCTGCAGGATGATCAGCCCTCAGTGTGTGTCCCGTGTCAAACTGCCTCAAAGATTCACCATGACGCATTTGGGGCCCAGCATGGGTCTTTCCGCTTGAGCCAAATCCCAACAGCTGCTTCTTTCAGCCGCGTCTGAGAGTGATCTTATGGTCTTCTGCAGAGCCTGACCGTGGATTCTAAGCTCCTTCAGCAGTCTGATGGTAGATGACGCAATAAATCCTCTGCATCCCACTTCAACTGGATAAACGTTGATGTTCCAGCCACGCTGCGTTGCCTCTGCTGCAAGCTCTGTGTAGCGCAGCTTCTTACGCTCATAGGCCTCCACAACAGAGTTCTCCCATGGAACTGTGAGCTCTATGATGTAAGCAGTCTTCTGTGAAAGGGACCAGAACACCAAATCTGGCCTGAGGTTGGTTGAAGCAATTTCAGGTGGAAAGATTAGTTGTCGGCCGATGTCCGCCAGCATCCTCCAGTCACGGGCCCTGCATAGGTTTCCTTCTTCTGATCTAGTGGAAGGATGTTTCGGTGTTTTTCTGTCCTTCTCGGACAAAGGTTGTCGCCCTTAAGTGGGAGGGGTTGCTTGCTCTCGGAGGCAAGGAGTTGGTCGCACACAGCCTGTTCTCAAGGGCTGTTGCCAGGCTTTTTAATACCTGATTATGCCTCCACGTGTATCTCCCTTGCGTGAGGCTGGTCTTGCAGCCTACCATGATGTGTTTTGAGGGTCGCTGGAGTTGGGCAGAGGGCACAGGCTGGATCCTCGCCGTACCACTGATTGAGGTTCTTTGGTGATGGAAGGACGTCGTATGTCGCTCTGATGATGAAGCTGATCTTGCTTGATTCCATTTCCCAAAGTTCTTTCCAGCTGATCTTCCTCCACTCCACACCTTCCCACTGCATCCATTGCCCCTGTTTGGCAAGAGAGACCGCCTTTGCACTTCTTGCGGCCTCCTCCTGTCGCCGCACCTCCTCAACCACCAATGTCCTCCGCTCTGATGTTGTGGCCTTTCGCCAAGTTGGTTTACTTGTCGTAAGGCCAAAGCCTCCTCTTCCCTGCTGCACTTGCCCCACGGCGTCTTTGTGCCTCAGGGCTGATGAAGCTTGCTGTACTGCATCAGATGGTGTCCACTTCCGGCCGGTTACTAGGGGCGGCGCAACAGCACTGATGGTCTTGTCTCTAGAGTCCCTCAGTGTCATCTGGAGTCTTACTTTGGAACACTTGTATTCCTCTGTTAGACTAGTGAGAGGTAGTTCCAGGACCCCTTTGCCATAGAGGCCGATGTTAGTTAGACATCGTGGGACACCGAGCCATTTCTTCGCGTATGAAGTTATGGTTCGCTCCATCTTCTCCACAGTTGTTATTGGAGCTTCATAAACGGTCAGTGGCCACATTGTCCGAGGAAGGAGTCCAAACTGTAGGCACCAGAGCTTCAGTTTCCCAGGCAGTAGGGTCTGATTGATGATCTCCAGGCTGTTGACAATTTCTTGCCTTAGCTGTTGCACCTGCTCTTTGTCCTTGAGGCTTGCGTTGTACCATCTGCCCAGGCTTTTTACTGGCTGCTCAGACACTGTTGGTATTAGGTCGTCACCGATGCAGAACCTTGTGTCTCTAAGCACCCCCTTAACTATGGAGATGCTTCGAGACTTACTTGGTTTGATTTTCATTCGGGCCCACTTGATGTTCTCCTGCAGCTTTCCAAGTAGCCGCTTGGTGCATGCTGCAGTAGTGGTTATTGTTGTCATATCGTCCATGTATGCCCTGATGGGTGGCAGACGGAGCCCAGCTCTGGTTCGTTCACCGCCCACCACCCATTTTGAGGCCCTGATGATGACTTCCATGGCCATTGTAAAGGCCAAGGGTGAGACTGTGCAGCCTGCCATGATGCCTACTTCCAAGCGCTGCCATGTTGTACTGAATTCAGCTGTTGTGAAGCACAGCTGCAGGTCTTGGAAATAGTTCTTGACCAGTGTGATGATGAGCTCCGGTACATGGAAAAAGGCAAAAGATTCCCAAAGGAGTTCATGTGGAACTGAACCAAATGCATTGGCCAGATCGAGGAAGATCACATGTAGGTCTCTCTTGTCCTTCTTAGCTGCTTGGATCTGGTGCCAGATCATGCTTGTATGCTCCAAGCAGCCTGAAAAACCTGGAATTCCTGCTTTCTGTACAGATGTATCAATGTACTTGTTTGTTACCAGATAGGTGGATAGCCTTTGTGATACAATGCTGAAAAAGATTTTTTCCCTCGACGTTGAGGAGACATATTGGCCGGAATTGGCTGATGTCTGATGCATCCTTTTCTTTAGGTATTAGTATGCCGCCGGCCCTTCGCCACACCTTAGGTATTGTTTGCTTCTTCCACACCACCCTCATGAGCTTCCATAGAAAGCGTAACACATCCGGTGCATTCTTGTAGAGCTTGTATGGTACTCCGTTTGGCCCCGGAGCTGATGCTGCTCTTGCTCGCCGGACAGTGTTCTCTACCTCTTTCCATTTCGGAGGGCTGGTGTCCAGGTTGAATTCAGGTGGTTGAATAGGTGGGATGTCATGTGGGATGACTAACTTCTCATGCCTTTTCGTGTCTTGGTGGGCCTTTTCCAGGTGTTCCTCCAATAGGACAAGTCTTAATCTTTCCAGGTGAAGTGTCTCCGACATTTCTGTAATCCACATTTTGATTGTGGGAGATGTGGGACCTTTCCAAAATCTTAGTATTAATTTTTTACCAATTATTAAACTATGCCAATAAAAAATATTTGTCGTGTTGTTAGTAGCTGATCTGTTTCTAATATTCCTAATATGATTAATTTTGAGTCTGGAGTTAAATTTGCATTGACTACAGTTGAGATTATCTTAAAATTTCTGTCCAAAAATTAGTAATTTTTGTACATTTTGTGAATGAATGCGTTAGATTAGCTTCTAACTGCTGACATTTATCACATATAGCAGAAATATTTGAAAAAATTCTGTTTAATTTGGATTTTGAGAAGTGTAATCTATGTAAAACTTTAAATTGGATCAAGGTGTGTCTGGCATTTAATGAGCAGTGGTGTATATGTTGTAAACTTTCATTCCATACTTCCACACTAATTGTTTGACCTAATTTGTTTTCCCATGCTTGTCTATATTTTTCCGTGTTTGGTAAATCATTTTCCAGTAAGATATTATAAATATATGATATTAATTTTTCTGTATTCGGATGTTTATTTAGACATTCATCTAAAATTTCTGTCTTTCTATTCCTAAAATCTAGTGTATTTGATTTAATATAATCTCTAATTTGTAGATATCTAAAGTTCTCTTTTGAGTGTAATCCATAATTTTGTTGTAATTCCTGAAATGAAAGAAATAAACTTTCCCTGTAGAGATCACCCATCTTATTTATTCCATAGTTCTTCCATTTAACAAAAACCTTTATCCATCAATGAAGGTTTAAAAGTAATGTTGTTTACAATTGGAAGAGCCAGTGGTATACTCTGTAAATTTAATGTTTTCTTTAATTGTTTCCAAATATGTATACCACTTTCTATTATTGGGTTTCCTCTATAAATTTTCTTATGTATTTTAGTGTTAGCAAATAAAATCGAGCTAATTTTGAAAGGTGAACAGTCTTCCTTTTCCATTTTTAACCAGTTTGGTTGTTTATCTACTTCTTCCAACCAAAAATTCATGTTTTTTATATCAACCGCCCAGTAATAAAACATAAAATTAGGCAATGCAAAACCTCCATTCATTTTTGATTTACATAGATATATTTTATTTATTCTATGGCTCTTATAATCCCAAATAAACTCGGTAACTATAGAGTCCACTTTCTTAAAAAAATTTTAGGAAGATATATCGGGATCAGTTGAAACAGGTATAATAATTGCGGAAGAAAAATCATTTTTATTGCATTAATTTTACCTAGCATTGAAATAGGTAATGTTTTCCAATATAGGATATTCTTAAGTAGTTTATTCAATAAGGGTGGGAAATTAGATTCAAATAAAGAATCATATCTTTTTGTTACATAAATTCCAAGATATTTGAATTTTTCATTTGCTATCTTAAAAGGATATTGTTGTAATATATGTAAGTTATTTCCCATTATTGGCATAAGTTCACTTTTATTCCAATTAATTCTATATCCTGAAAACAATCCAAATTGAGTTATTAAATCTAATAAGTTAGGAATACTAATTTCCGGCTTTGTAATATAAAGTAATACATCATCTGTGTATAAAGAGATTTTATTTTCAGTTTCTTTAGTTTCATACCCGTATATTTCAGGATGTAATCTCACGGATTTTGCTAGTGGTTCTATTGCAAGTGCAAACAGTAGTGGAGATAAAGGACAACCTTGTCTGCAGCCTCGGAATAAGTTAAATTTAATGGTTAACATTTGATTTATTAATATTCTAGCTGTTGGCTTGGTATATAATAACTTAACCCATGTTATAAACTTCTCCCCCAACTGAAAAGTTTCCATAGCCGAAAATAAATAAGACCATTCAATCTGATCAAAAGCTTTCTCTGCGTCCAATGAAATAATTGATAAATCCTTATTAATGTTTATTTTCGAGTATATAATATTGAATAATCTTCTCAGGTTGTTTGAGGAGTATCGTTTTGGTATAAATACTGTTTGATCTGAATGAATTAGTTTATTAATCACTGTATTTAGTCTTTGTGCTAGTATTTTGGTTAATATTTTTTGATCGGTATTTAAAAGAGATATATCTCTATATGACCCTGGGTCATCCAGATTTTTATCTGATAGCTTGCTATAATTCTGACCAGGTTCCTTCTGCTATTGTCAATGAGATGTGATGCATGTATTTTGTATTGTAGCTTTTGTTCTGAAACTGCTTTTGAATGGCATTTTTTTCTAATTTATAATGATGGATGATCACTCGAGATTGGAGTTTTCATTTCTCTGCAGCAAACGCTTCAGAAGTTGCAAGACTCTTCAGCAGGGCCGGCCTTAGGAGGTGCGGGGCCGAATTGGGAACATTTTGGTGAGCCCAAGGTTCTCAGCCAAGGTCTGTAGAATCATAGAAATACAAATGAAGTCTATTATTTATATAATTAAAAGGCTCATCTTGACCACTTCCTATTTGCACTGTGCTTTTATTTTAGAAAAAAACATTACCACATATAGCTGTGATTTTTGGCCATCTTACTCAGAGTCCTCCTCCGCTGCGCAGGCCCCAAGAATCTTTCCGATCGATGAAAAATAAAAGACTTATTAGTGTTTTAAAAATCTTGAGATTCCCTCTCCTGTCAATCACCGCCATGAAGGGACACGGGGGGAGGGGGGGGACTATAAAACATTGAAGTGTGGGCATGGCTCAGTCTGTCTGCAAGACGGCGAGGGAGAGGTCACGATTCTCTGTCTGAGTTGGGAAACTACAGAACACTGTGAGTATGCAATGTACTTGAATAAATGATTTGTTAGCCCTTCATGAAAATGAAATGAGATGTTTGGCCTGCCCTGTACTTGAAATTGCAATGCAATGGAAATGAAATGAAAATGCAATGAACTGTTTGGCTTGGGTCTGCGATGTGCTTGAAACTGCAATGGCAATGGAAATGAAGAGAAAATGCAATTAAGTGAAAATGCAATGAGCTGTTTGGCTTGAGCCGGCCATGTGCTTGAAACTGCAATGGCAATGGAAATGTAGTGAAAATGCAATGAGCTGTTTTGCTAGAGCCAGCCATGTGCTTGAAAGTGCAATGGCAATGGAAATGAAGTGAAAATGCAATGAGCTGTTTGGCTTGAGCCTGAACTGTGCTTGAAACTGCAATGGCAATAGAAGTGAAATGAAAATGCAATGAGCTATTCGGCCTGCCCTGTGCTTAAAACTGCAATGCAATTGGAAATGAAATGAAATTATTGTTTGGCCTGCCTGAAACCACTAATTTCGGCCCACAAGGCCCCTATTAGCCGAGAAACCAGTCCATTTTGCCGAAAATACCCGTATTAGCCCAGGAGGAGCATTTTGGCCCAAAAGGCCTGTGCCAGGCCAGGAAAAGTCCAGAAAAAGTGCTGTTCACTGAGATTTTACTCAGATTTTATTTTAAAGAGCCCCTTCATCCCATCAAGATAGACTTTCCTCCTTCATTGCTGTGATCTGCAGAAAAATATGAAAAATGTCTAAAATTGATTCTCCACCCGCTCCCCCTTCTCTCTCACAGAGTCTCTCACCTGTTTTGGGCAGAATTTCTGGCAGTTTCTGAGCTGCCAGCCCAGCAGGCCTGAGTGACTGAGCTGCCTGCCCACCAGGCCTGAGTGACTGAGCTGCCAACCCACCAGGCCTGAGTGACTGAGCTGCCAGCCCACCAGGCCTGAGTGTCTGAGCTGCCAGCCCAATAATCCATTCGGCCCACAACACCCATACTAGCGCTCCCGAAAGCCCCTCCCCCCACTGACCAGCAATATTGGAATTGGTGGAGAGGAGGAATATTGCGTTGGGGGATCAGCCCTCCCATGTGAACATGGGACCCGACGGGTCCCACTTAGTCTAGACTATATCTCTATGGTAGAATGGAAAGTAATCAAAATGTGTGCTTAAAAAGTGCCTGCGAGTTAATGGACCAAACAAATCTAAGCTACATTTTAATTAAAAATTGCATATATGTAAGCCTACAAGTAACAAATAAAATGTGTAGATCACCTTTGAAAAGTACATAGTTATAATACCACTTGTTTTAGCGACTGTGAAATGAAAACATAAATAAATAATTAACTAGATCCTGGAAAGCCAATAACTATGGCGAAAAACCTGTCCAGGCATTACATTTTGGGTTCTACCCCATCCTAACTTAGGTGTGTGTGTGTAGGTGTGTGTATGTGTGTAGGTGTGCAGGTGTGTGTATGTGTGTAGGTGTGTAGGTGTGTGTGTGTGTGTGTGTGTGTGTGGTGAAAGGAGAGAAGGGAGTGAGGGAAGTAGAGAAAGAAGGGATGGATGTAAGGAGGGAAGAGAGGAAGGAGAGAAAGAAGGGAGGGTGGGAAGGAGAGATGGGAAAAAGAGAGAGGGAGGGAGGGAAGGGAAGGGAGGGAGGGAAGGAGGGAGGGAGGGAGAGGGAGGGAGAGGGAGGGAAGGGAGGGAGGAAGAAGGGAGGGAGGGAATGGAAGGAGAGAAGGGAGGGAGAGGACCGGCAGCAGGAATGGATGCCGAGGTCCAGGCGGACGGGTGTGAGCTGAGGCCGAGGCTTGTAAACGTTGCTCCAACCCCCGGCCCGGCACGGCCCGGCCCTCCCTGTATTGTTCACCGCATCTCCCCGGGGAGTGAGAGGGGTGGAGCCGAGGCTGTGTGCTCCCTCTCTCCCCCTTCTCCCTCATCCCCCCCCCCCCCGTCTATCCCTTTCTTCCCCGTCCACCCCTCTACTCTCTCTCCACCCTTCTCTCCCCCCTCCACCCGGGGTAGATCTACGAGCCGAGAGTAGATTACTCTTGCGCAGGGCCCCCTTAGGCGTGGGACCCAATTGGGAGCAATTGGTCCAATCGGCTTAAGGCTGGCCCTGCTCTTCAGGGATATCTTGATGTTGAGAATCTGCATTCATTGTGATAGTTTTTTTGAATGTTTTCTGGAATATACAAAAGCACCAGATTTGTTTTCCATTTGGAGCAAGTAGGCACAATGCAGTGGTGATTTGTTGTGCCAACACTCCAAAACTCTTGCCAATCCATAAGGAAGGAGATGAGGAGGGATTTCTTTAGGTAGAGGGTGGTGAATCTGTGGAATTCATTGCCACTGGAGGCTGTGGAAGCCAAGTCAATGGATATTTCCAAGGCAGAGCTAGATAGATTTGTGATTAATATGGGTGTCAGGGGTTATGAGCAAAAGGCAGGAGAATGGGGTTGAGAGGGAGAGATTGATCAGCCATGATTGAATGGCGGAGTGGATTGAAGGGCGGTAAGGTGGTGCCGCTGTAGAGTTGCAGCCTCACAGGTTCGATCCTGACTATGGATGCTGTCAGCACGAAGTTTGTATGTTCTCCCCGTGACCGCCTGGGTTTTCTCCGACATCTTCGGTCTCCTCCCATACTGCAAAGGCATACAGGTCTGTAGGTTAATCGGCTTGGTATAAAGGTAAATTGCCTCTAGTGTTTGTAGAGGTCGCTTGTCAGTGCGAACTCGGTGGGCCGAAGGGCCTGTTTCCGTGCTGTATCTCTAAACTAACTTAAAAAAAATAGACTTGATGGGCCAAAAGGCCCAATTCTGCTTCCATCACATATGAACCTATGAAAGCATCGGCAGAAGTGGGGTGAAGAATGCCAGCTGCTGCCCGCAGATGCAAACACCAGGAGATCATTGGAGCATCTATCTGAATCTGAAACTCCTTTTCGTTTTGCACAGACGTTAAGTGACCTGCTGATAGACACAAAATGCTGGAGTAACTCAGGCAGCATCTCTGGATAGAAGGAATGTGTGACGTTTCGGGACCAGACCCTTCTTCGGACTGACAACCCTTCTTCATACTGACTGCTGAGCCTTTCCGACATTTTCTGCTTTTATTTCTAATTTCCAGCATCCTCAGGTTTTTGTAGAGCCAAAAACGGCTTGTTTATTTTTTCAATCCACAAATTTCCATCAGCAGTTACCGCTTGCCCTGTGTTTCAGCACTCTCCGGTCCCCACTAGAGGGCAGGGGAAACCGCAACGTGAGAGCCCACTGTGTAAATTGTGCTGCAAAACTTTGCAAGTACTTTTCGTTTATTCCACCGGGAAATTAATTTAACCCTCGGGATGAAACATGAAAAGGTTATATTATAAATTGAAGCAACATATGCATTATGATTAAATAAAGAACAGATGCGAAAGGAATCTTATATATTATGGAGCCAAGAAGCAAGGAACTGCAGATGCGGGCTTGCAACAAAAAAAGAGAAAAAGTGCTGGAGTAATCCAGCAGGTCAGGCGGCATTTTTGGCGAACAGGGATAGGTGACTTTTCCGGTCGGAATCCATCTTCAGACTGAATCTGCGAAGTTCTCCAGAGATGCTGCCTTACCGGTTGAGTTACTCCAGCACATTGTGTTTTTTTTCTATTACAGAGCCCACATTGGCTCGCTAAGTAGCATAGAGTTCCAGGAATAACAATGAGGCATATTTTGAAACGAAACGGAAACTATCGCCTGATAGATGTGAGCCACTGATTAGGTTGCAGAGTTGGACGCGTTTACGCTTCCTGCAGGAGTGACCGAGCGCCGCGGTTGTCTCCGGCCTCAGACACTGCGAATCTCAGCTGGGGAAGGAGCGAGTGCGTCAGTTTAACTGCCAACACCCGCAGCGTGGCTAAAACTACTGCCCATTCACTCGCTTTGTGGAATTTCAGTCGGACGAAGAGGGGGGGAAACCGCAAAAGGAAAGAAATGAGGGAAAGCCGAGTGCGAAAGAAGGCAAATCCCCCAGGTAAGCGCGGGACTGCAACGCGATTACTATCCAGTACTTAGGTGTTAATCGAGGGGCAAAGATGGTTCTGCTATTGATCTACCCCCTTATGCACCTGCACGAAATGGCAAATAATATAAACGGGCCGGAGTTAATGAAAAGCCTCTTCTGCCATAAAGCCCAGCTACCTGCACCATGAATGCACTAATCTCATGGAGACATTCAGCTGAGATATACCGGGTGGAAACAGCCCCCACCCAGCGGGTCAGCTACGTATTTGATAAAATAATAATTCTCATAATTCTTTCATAACCCTCCATTCCACTTACAACAAACATCTTGGCCGTGTGTTTAGTTGTGGTTTGGAAACATGTTCTTTGTCCCGCCGAGTCCACGCCGACCATTCATCACCTGTGCACACTAGTTCTATGTTGTCCCGCGTTCTCATCCACTCCCTACACATTGGGACCAACTTCCAGAGGCGAAACAACCTGCAAACCCGGGCGTCTTTGAGGTGTGGGAGGAAACCGGAGCACCATATTATTGTTTCTGCTGCATCCGATATACCTCATATCAGGATGCATCAAGCCATTTCAGACTGAGGTGAGAAAAAACTTTTTTACCCAAAGAGTTGTGACTTTATGGAATTCCCTGCCACAGAGGGCAGTGGAGGCCAAATCACTGGATGGATTTAAGAGAGAGTTGGATGGAGCTCTAGGGGCTAGTGGAGTCAAGGGATATGGGGAGAAGGCAGGCAGGCAGGCACGGGTTATTGATAGCAGACGATCAGCCATGATCACAATGAATGGCGGTGCTAGCTCGAAGGGCCGAATGGCCTCTTCCTGCACCTATTTTCTATGTTTCTATGTCATATGATCGGTGTTAACAACGCTCTTATTGTTGATTAGGATTTGTCGGGATATATAACCAGGGGTCCACATGCTACCTGAACACGTTGCTTCAGACTTTCTACATGTCTCCTGAAGTGAAGGATACTATCATCAGGTTTGTATACTCAATAATAAATATGAATCAATATGCCAGCCACATTTCATTCAATTACTTTGGTGTCTCATGTGTGTGAGTGTTAGCTGGTTATGTACAAAATGCAGATGCTACATAATGTCAAATCCACACTAAAAGCTGCAGGGGATGTAGTGCAAATTGACCATTTTATGTCCCTTCCCTTAGATCAACTGAACAACGATTTAAAAAGATCATTAAGGATGCCAGCATCACTTATCAACTTAAAGAACTGTTTGCGAAGCTAGATGCAAGAGAAACACCAAGGACAGATTTGATTACAAGAAATCTAGGCATGAGCAGGGATGATGGTAAGTAAGAATGCGAGAATAATTCTGGAAATTTCTGACTGGAATACAGTGTGTAAATTATATGACAATGACATGTCCAGCATCAACATTGGTCATAAACACTGGTCTTCTCTGGCATTCAGTAGTATTACGCCCACATTTATACCTCACACTACGATGGATAATTGTTTAATACTCCATTCACTTCCTTATTTTCTATATTATTTTTCTCTATCTTTTCCTACTTTATAAACAAAAATTAAAAAATGTATAGAAACATATAGTCTTAAATGTTAATATTAATATTAATAATAAGAATGTATGTAAGAAGTATTTTTTATTAATATGTATTTACAACTAATAAAAAATATTCATCAAAAACATTTATACCTCACACTGCCTTGGCAAGGCCAGCAGCATCATCAAGGACGAGTCGCACACTGGCCACTCCCTCTTCTCCCCTCTCCCATTGGGCAAAAGGTATAGGTCTGAAAACGCGCACCTCTAGATTCAGGGACAGTTTCTTCCCAGCTGTTATCAGGCAACTGAACCAGAGAGCAGTACTGAACTACTATCTGTCTCATTGGGAATCTTTCTGTACGAACTTTGATTCTTTTACAATATAAAAATCCATTAATCAGTCTTGAATATACCTAGGAACTCTGCTTCAGGAGTCCTCTTCGACACGGTGGCACAGTGGTAGAGTTGCTGCCTTACAGTGCTGGAGACAGGGGTTTAATCCTGACTATGCGTGCTCTCTGTATGGCATTTGTATGTTCTCCCCATGACCTGTGTGGGTTTTCCGCAGAAGCTCTGGTTTCCTCCCACACTCCAAGGATGAACAGGTTTGTAGGTTGATTGGCTTAGTAAAATTGTAAATTGTCCCTAGTGTGTGTAAGATAGTGTTAGTGTGCGGGGATCACTGGCCGTTGGGACTCGGTGGGTCGAAGGGCCGGTTACGGGCTGTATCTCAAAACTAAACTTAAAATACTTCCAGAGGCTTGCTACCCTTTGGCTGAAGAAATGTCTTCTCATCTCAGCCCTAATTTGCTGACCCGCTTACTTCATGGCTGGCTCTTGGTTTTGGACACCAGAGTGAAGAGAAAAAAAAAGCAACAGGTTCAGACCTTCAGATCCAGTCTGAAGAAGGGTTTTGACCCGAAATGTCACCTACTCCTTTTCTCCAGAGATGTTACCTGACCCTCTGAGTTACTCCGGCATTTTGTGACTATCTTAGGTTCAGATCTATCCTGTTGTGCCCCACAAGAACTTTATACATTCCAATAGATCACTTCTTAATCTCAATCAAGATACGGAAATACAATGTTGCAGGCACTGAAAATCTGAAACAGAAAATGCCTGAAATATTTAGGACAGGCAGATTTTATGGTAAAACGGAACCAATCTGAAACACTTTATTTCTTCCTGCACAGAGGCGGCATAATTTTCTGAATATTTTCTGTTTTAATTTAATTTAATTGAAAACCTTTTTTATGAGTTGCCAGAAAGGTATCATGTGTTAGAACACGTGTTTACATGAAACCTTTTAAAATGTTAATCTGAACTTGCATTTGTACTATTTTGGCAGTATAATTATGCATTTCAGGCCATTGCAGTAAACATTCTTATGCCAATGTTCGATGATAAATTGAAGGCCATAGAAGGCTAATTGAAAGTCTGCTAATCATAGTAGAGATTCTGCAGCTCATTATTCATAGAAAAACATTTAAAACATTGATCAAAACATTTAAGCATTGTGAGTAGAATGCAAGATACACCACACCACACCATGCAAGATTGAGAACTTACAGCTAGAAATTCTTCAATAGTCCAATGGTGCTTTATTGTCACACGTGCGAAACACAGTGAAATTATTTTTTGCGTCGCCAGATTTGGCGCAATTTCTAGTGTCCGGACCGTGCACTTATGGTGTCTTGTGGAGCGGAGCCCGATCCAGGCGAGCCCCAGGCTGCTGCCGGGCCTCCAGCCTTCACCTGGACCGTCCAGCGAACCGACATCCTTCTCCTCTTCAGAGTTGATAGTGGAATTTTCTTTTCTTTTTTACAAACATGATTTTTGTTATTTCTTTTCCCTGCCCCTTGAGTGTTCCTTCGCTGAACTCTGACAGGTTCTCAGGCTGGTGTTTAGAGTTCCAACGGCATTCCCAGAGCTCCAACCACTGTTTCCAACATTGTTGTCACTTCCTATGGTTTTTAACAATGAATAACTTTTTATTATTCAGAATTAAGCGACAAAAGATAATTTTGGTTTATCTTTAAGTTTACAAACAACAAGACATAGAAGAATATTTCAGACGGTTAGTGAATAAGGTTGGCAAAGAAACTGAAGGGGAGACCTGTAACATATTGCAGGTAAGATGTAATAGATTTCAAACACTCATTCTGGCATGCAATAAAATCAATCTGTGTCGGATCTGATACTGATTCATATCTTTGGTTCATATGCAAATAGTTTATGATGCCTGACCAAATTTGAGGAATTTGGCAAAGAATTTGGAATATGAATGTACCTTTTACCATATCAGGTTTTACATGTTACAATAGAGCTTGATAATTGTTGTCATTGATCTTATCTGAGGCAAAGGATGTGGCATAAGTCAATAAGTTAATAAATTCCATTTACCCCTTCCCTACCATCCAGTCCCTTCATATTGTGAGGATGACAACATTTACAGTGATTCTGTATTGAAGGGAATAACTTGTAACAGGGCTGCAAATTGTCATTGCTGGTGTATAAGAAAACAATATATCATAAAACAAATTCAATAATCCCACACTGGCTGGGGGGAGCCTGCGTTTTAAAGGGACAACTGCCTGGAAACCTAATATCCCACTTGACACAGTTTAATTCAATTTGTAACCTCCCTGTAAGAGGACTTGAGAAATTTCTCCCTTAATATAAATGGGCTGAGCAATAGGAAAATAAAATCAATTGAAGGATCCCAGTTTTGTTGATTGATAAAGCATCAGTGTGAATTGTATGTGTAGGAAAGAACAGCAGATGCTGGTTTAAATCGAAGATAGACACAACATGCTGGATTAACTCAGCGGGACAGGCAGCATCTCTGGAGAGAAGGAATGGGTGACGTCTCGGGTCCAGACTCTTCTGAAGGATCCCGACCCGAAATTCATCCATTCCTTCTCTCCAGAGATGCTGCCTGTCCCACTGAGTTACTCCAGCATTAGTGTGAATTTTATGGTAAGAAAACAACAGGTAGGGTTTTGCCAACTCTATGTTACTTCTCACTAATGAATAGGTTTGTTGGTCAAGTATGTATACAAACAAGGAATTTGCCTTGGTGATCCACCCACAAGTAGCAAAACAACATGCAATAACAATTAAGAATGACACACAAGACATTAAACATTAATAATAAAACATTATAGTTTAAACATGTGAATGAAATAAAATACCAGAGCAAAATGAGGCCGCAGACTTTTGGCTGTTGTGTAGAGCTACTGATCATGGAAAAAAAGCTGTTTTTCTGTCTGGTTGCGGCATCTTTGACAGTCTGGAGAGACCTTCCAGGGGGAAGTGCTTCTCAGAGTTTGTGGCCAGGGTGAGAGGGGTCAGAGATGATCTTACCCGCTTGCTTCCTGGCCCTTGGAGTGTACAGTTCATCAGTGGGGGAAAGGTTACAGCCAACGACCTTCTCAGCTGATTGGACGATTTGCTGCAGCCTTCGGATGTCGTGGTTGGTGGCTGTGCCAAACCAGACCATGATGGAGAAGGTGAGGACAGACTACAATGGCCATATAGAATTGGACCATCATTGCCTGTGGCAGATTGTGTTTCCTCAGCTGCCGCAGGAAGTACATCCTCTGTTGGGCCTTTTTGACTGTGGAGTCGATGGTGACCTCCCATTTCAGGTCCTTGGAGTTGATGGTTCCAAGGAACTTAAAAGACTCCACAGGTGTTACTGTGGTGTTGTTGATGGTGAGTGGGGGGAGGGGAGGGGGAGCTCTCCTAAAGTCTACTATCAATTCCACTGTCCTAAGAGTATTGAGCTCCAGGTTATTACGAAGGCACCAGGACGCCAGCTGTGTCACTTCCTGTCTGTAAGAATCTGTGTTCAATGTACCACAAGGCAATTGTTTGCGTGAAAAAAATGACTTGTGGTGTATAAAAGAAGAGGGAGAAAATATTCATAAACTAAGAATCTTTTTACTTGTAGATATGTAGGGCTAAAGACTTGAGAAGGTTAGTGGGATTTGTGGTGGGAAAATGATTATGAAGAAATAAATCTTATAAAAAAGAAAATTATAACATTTTCCTCCCAGATCTACCAAAGTAAAATGATTAATTGCCAGAGGTGTTTGGAATGCAAGGTTGAAGCCACAGCAGAATGCGATTTTTTGGATATTCCTTTGCCAGTTCACTCAAATGATAGAGGTATCCACATCCAAAATGTGGTAAGTAGCACGTAAATATTTTTATATGGTTCTGACAAAGCATGCTTAAGAATAGGATTGCAAGAAAAGTCAAAGCAGAGCCTCGAAATAAAAAAAACACAGGAACTTAATTGGTCACAGAAAACCACAAAGTCCTTTTTTGTTGGCAGATAAGGATTTCATACAATGGTCTTCAATAAGGATTCTTTGTAGTGGTATCCAATGGAAATAACCACTGATCCTAGTTGTGAAGGGCTCATTTGTTTTGGAAGATGGCCATCAGATGGTTTACCTTGCCCGTAATTAAACCAGATACCATGTGACATCTTAAGTTGCAGGAAATATACTGAAGGAGTGAGAGACTGTTCCATTTCAACTCTTCCTGCTGTACTGTCACTACCAATGGGTTGATCTGCCAATGTGACAGGACGTACTTGGTGACTTTCAACAAGGTGTATGGAAAACTATATCCCGTGGCTTGCCCTCCAATCTCCTTGGTGTGGCACGGTGGTGCAGCGGTAGAGTCGCTGCCTTGCAGCACGAGAGACCCGGGTTCGATCCTGACTACAGGCTCTCTCTGTACGAAGTTTAGACGTTCTCCCTGCGACTGCATGGGTTTTCTCTGGGTTCTCCGGTTTCCTCTCACATTCCAAAGGCATTCTGGTTTGTAGGTTAATTGGCTTCAGTAAAAATTGTAAATTGTCCCGAGTGTGTGTAGGATAGTGTTAGTGTACGGGGACCGCTGATTTGGGGCAGACCCAGTGGGCCAAAGGGCCAGTTTCCACGCTGCATCGCCAACTGAACTAAACTAAATTTGAACATTATCCCCACTTAGAAATATATCCCTAGTTCTTGGTTTCCGAGTCTAATCCTCAATCCAGAACTCCCATCCCAACAGCACCATGGGAGCACCTTCACCCAAATGACTGCAGCCATTCACGGTGGCAGCTTACCAGGGCCATCTGAAGGGCAATAAGAAATGGGAAATGAACAATGACTTTGCCAGCAGCTTGCAGATACCAAAAATGTTTTTTTTTTAATGGTAACAAGAGAACATGGGTTTGTTACAGAACAAGTTCTGCAGGTATGACTAGTGGTAGGTTATCTTCTCCTTGCGAATGAAACATAAACCAATGGAATAGTTAGATCTCAAGCCGGGTGTTGAGCAGCCAGGTTGTTGTCTCTGTGTCAATGTCTGCCTGGCCCTGAGCACCATTTGGTGGGTGGTAGAGTGGGCACCCAGAGATGACATGGTTGGTTATTAATCAGTGAAACAGTTTACCCAGTTTTAGCGCAAGGAATCACATCTTACTGAGAGGTTTGTGGGGTTAACTGAGCTCACTGTGCCTTTGATGCCCTGGTGGATACCAAGTGATTCATTCATTGTTATTATTGCAAGTGGTATTGACTAATGCTACAGAGGACTTTCAACAATGGGGACCCAGCGTGGAGGGACCGCCAAGAACAAAGGTGGACCTGCGTATAGGGAGCTGCCAAGAGAACAAATGGGGACCCGGTAATGTGGGGGGACGGGACCGCCACGAATGAAGAGGAACCATTGGAGACTGTAATGAATATACTTTACATGCCTTGCGTATGGTCTGCAAAACAAAGAATTTCACTGGGACGTGTCACATGTGATAATAACATACCTAGCAATAAATCAATCATTGCATTACTATGAATTTGAAACCTTGACTAAATTTGAGTTTATCTTTTTTGACAATCCACCAGTTACTTGGTTACCTTTGCTTTCTGATTTCTTTGGCCAATCAAATTTAAATTCCCCAGCTCTTTTTGGGAATTGAACTCATGATCAATCATGAGAAAATCATTTTTCACACAGAGAGTGGTGAATCTGTGGAATTCTCTGCCACAGAAGGTAGTTGAGGCCAGTTCATTGGCTCTATTTAAGGGGGAGTTAGATGGGGCCCTTGTGGCTAAAGGGATCAGGGGGTATGGAGAGAAGGCAGGTACAGGATACTGAGTTGGATGATCAGCCGTGATCATATTGAATGGTGGTGCAGGCTCGAAGGGCTGAATGGCCTACTCCTGCACCTATTTTCTATGATTCTGTGATTCTATGATTCCAGCATTACTCGACTGATAATTAAACCAGCCATCCCAGGTTCCCTCTATCTGCAGTCTTAAGTTAAATATTCTGGTCAACTGAAATAATTGTCACTCAAGTGGAAATGTTAATAATATTACATTGCTACAACTTGCTGATGAACTGTTTTGTAGTCGTAGCAACCAGTTTTTCATTATGAATTTATTGAATTAAGTCAAATTTATAATGCAACTTTTAATTGTTCTTTACAGAATGCCACTTTTCAAGACTTCTTGAAATCTTCCATTTTGGATGGAGATAACTTGTGCTATTGTGAAAGGTGTGATAAGAAAACTGAGTTGGAGATTGTGAGTTAATTCTTTGTTCCTTTGATTGAGCCATCCATTTCCTGCTCTTGGTGATAGACACAAAATGCTGGGGTAACTCAGTGCGACAAGTAGCATCTCTGGATAGAAGGAATGGGTGATGTTTTGGGTCTCAACCCGAAACATCACCCATTCCTTCTATCCAGATATACTGCCTGTCCTGCTGAGTTACTCCAGCATTTTGTGTCTATCTTCAGTGTAAGCCAGCATCTGTAGTTCCTTCCTACACATTTTGTCCTGCTCTTGGTGGACAGTTTTTCATGTTGATCAGAAGATAAAGGCCAGAATCATTGCCTATACCCAATGGCCTTTTTTTCTTTTCATGTCTTTTCTCCTCTCTCTCTCTCCCACCCCCTTCTCGTGCTTCCTCTCCCTGTTACTCCTAATGTAGCTAATTTGTCAGTAATTCCAAATACAGCCTTTATTATTGCCGTTGCTTGAGATGGGCAGTGTTGTCAAATGTAATTCAATGTGTGTTTAAAGTCACATGAACAAAATTCTACTGGGCATCTTCCTCGAGGTACAGTGAAAAGCGTTTGTTTCCTCTGACTGGTTAGCACGCACCAAAGGTACCAAAGGTACCTGCTGTTCTAAGGATGATGTATGAGGGCAGATGTTACTGCTGCTGGGCGTGTAGTTTTGCAAGAACACTGAAGCTGGACTTTGGGCCTGCTTCAGCATTGGTTAAAAGGTCCACCTTATCTAGGATGTTGCTGAAGATTCTGAGGCAACTTCCAATCAGTCACCTTCGTAACATCTGTTCTTTGCTGCTTGCTCCAATTCCACCTCACTGCCATCTTGGAAATCCCCCCCCCCCCACTATTGTTCTCGCTATCTGCCAAATCACACAGCATAACCATTTGTCTGATTCTCATCTCTACCTCTCCCTACCTTGATTCTTTCCTAAAGTAGTGCCAATAACAGTTTGGCTGTTGAGGTCAATCAAGGATTGATGATTAGTTTAGAGATTTAGTTTAGAGGTGCAGCGTGGAAACAGGCCCTTCGACCCACATTCACATTCACACTATCCTACACCCACTAGGGACATTTTCTTTTACATTTAACAAGCCAATTAACGTACAAACATGTACATCTTTGGATGTGTGGGTGGAAGCTGGAAATCTCGGAGAAAACCCACGCAGGTCATGGGGAGAACGTACATACTCCGTACAAACATCACCCATAGTCGGGATCGAACCCGGGTCTCCAGAGCTGCATTCGCTGTAAGGCAGCAGCTCTCCTGCTGCGCCACCGTGACCGCCCTGGCCATCTGGTGTGTTTTCTGCCATGCAGTATCAACCAACACATAGTTCCGTGACAACAATGCATCAGAAAAGTCACCAGTGTAATGGTGGGCCAGAACCTCGCACCTACTGATACCTCTGGCCCTTATTAAATACCAGATCATCCATGCCCTCTGTCTATTGATGCATGGCCCTTTACTGAAGTATTGAGAACTTACCTTATTAATTTCTTCAACCACTCTTTCATTAACATCAGAGAATCTTTAAAATGTGATATTTGTCTAGATGGACAAAGAAATGAATGCAGACAACATTGTTTACTGAGGGTTAGAATAAGACCTACTTCTTTTAATATGTAGTTTCTCTGTCCAAATTATATATATGAAGCAGGCACGTGCCGTGAATAATTACTCAGGGTCGGCACTCAGTCGGCTTATAAAAAAAAAAATTTAAACCGCGCATCCGTAAAAATAAAAAATAAAAATAAAAACAGTAACAATTCAATTTGCCCAAGGCTTCCTAGTCTCCTTTATTCTTAATTACTGAATGGGTGGGGGGGGGGAGGTGATGGCAGGTGGAGAGATGGTGGGGAAAAACGGGAGTACAGGGAAAAGTTGAATCAGTTGTCATCTCATTAAATGACAACACTTGCTCAAGGGACCAATTGGGGGGAGTGTTCCTTTCACAGTGTCTGTGCCAGGGGAGGGCAGGAGTGTTGAGAAGGAAGGGTTCGGGGATAATGGCAGTAACTCACTCACTCACCGCTGCCGCAGCTCTCCGGGTGCTACAACATTGTGGCCGGGGATAGAAGCAGCTCGGGTAGCTGCGAGCGGCCGCTGGGAGCTGACAGCAGAACTGGCTACCACTTCAGCGCCTTCTGCCAGCCCGCTCACCTTTGGCTCTCCGTCTAAACACCTCACACCTGCCACTCGCTGGCTTCGCTCATGTCAGCCTCTTCCCGCAAATCTTTAAATTCCCTCAGCCGAGTAACCTCAATCGCGCTGTTGGAATTTAAGGATTTGCAGGACATGAGTGAGGCCGGCGAGCGGCAGGAGAGAGGTTTTTAGACGGAGAGCCGCCAGAGGTGAGCGGGGGCCGGCAGAAATTGCTGAGGTGGCGGCCGGTACCGCTGTCCGGCCCGACTGCCGCTCAAAGCCACCAGAGCTGCTTCTTCCTATCCTCGATGCAGTGGCTCCGTGCAAGGAGCGTATCAAGTGGCATTATCCCAATCCCCTCCCTCACAACATTCGTGCCCTCCCCGCAACTTTACCCCGGGCCAGACTCCCAAACGCTATGAAAGGAACTCTCCTCTCACCCCCACACCCCGGGAAATACGGTATTTAAAAAAATACCACCAAGAAATGTACTTGCCACGCTATTGGTACACAAATTCTATTCTTCTCGCTCTGTTTCCTAAGATACACTTAAAATAATGCCAATCCATATTTGAAAACCTCGCCAAGAAACTAGCGCTGCGCATGTGCAATAGGCTGCTGCGCCTGCACAGTGTTGCAAAGGCAGAATATCTGCTGCCTTCAGCCCCGCTTGAAATTGACGGCTTCAGGCTGCGCTGACAGCACGTGAGCTGCACAGACCTTCAAGGGTTACAAGCGCTGCGGATGAAAGGCACGGAGAATTATGCCTACCTAAGAGATCGATCTCTTAGATAGGCATAATTCTCCCCTGCCTTTACTATTTATATTTAGAAATTACTATGTTATAATTTTAGTCAGGGTAGGCAGTGCCTGCCTTGCCTACCCTGAAGGCACGTGCATGATATGAAGGCAGTAGAGATCAGACCAAACTTTAGTGTCACTGCAGACACAGATTGGTCCTGGATGGAACTACATTTTGTGTTGACATTTATATTAATGATAGCTTTCTTTTATTTCAGAGATACTATTTTGAAAAGCTGCCACAGATATTGGTTCTGCAGTTGAAAAGATTTGAAGTTGATCATTTCACAAGGTCTATGAAAAAGATGCACGACAAAATAGAGATTCCACTGAAGATTAAATTTCAGAAGAAGCGGGTATATATTTACAGTACATTACATTTTAAGCTATTTTCAGATGTTGTCTTTCCATGGATTTTTTTATTTGAGTGGAATCAGAATGGATTTTCTCCTGTAATAATCCCCCAAATAAAGATTTGCTTCCTGCAGTATAGAAAGGAAACCCACAAATGGGCCATTCTTTGGGAAGTGAACCAAAAATGTCACACACGTTACCAAATGGCATCACATAAAGTAATACATTAAAAAATTATTGTAAGAGATTAATCTTATTCATTGCTGTTTTCCTACCTACATGTCTGCTAAAGATATGGACATTCTAGCTTTTTAAAATTCACAAGAGTTTGTAAGATAAAACCGAGTTATGAAGATGCGTCCGAGTGAGATCACACACGTGACCAGTTTGACCACTGACCCTAAACAAACATTGTCAGCATAACATAAATAAGTCACTTGAACAACTTCGAAAAAAAAAATATGAATCATACATAGTGCAAAACAATATATCTGTAATGCTTTCAGAATGCCACAATTTTCATATTTTTTCATCACACACGTGACTAAGAATGGGCCAAATGTACCATAATCTTACTGCTTGCTAAAATTGCCCTCTTTGAGAGGATTATGTTAGTTACACCCTGTCTAAATCATGGACCCCTGTGGCTAGAAAGAAAAATTATACATCTGAACCTTTTAGTTTTTATGGGTTTTGGGAGAAAGCGTAGAAACAAGTCCTGTGGCTCACCGAGTCTACGCCTTCCAGCGATCCATGCACTCTAACACTATCCTACATACTAGGGACAAATTACAATTTTACCAAGCCAGTTAGCCGATAAACCTGTACGTCTTTGGAGTGTGGGAGGAAACCGGAGCACCTGGAGTAAATCCATGCGAGTCACGGGGAGAACGTACAAACTCTGTATAGACAGCTCCCATAGTCAGGATGGAACCTGGGTCTCTGGCGCTGTATCTCTCAACTAGTACTCTACCACTGCGCCACTGTGCAGCCCTTTACAAGTGATGTGTCGTTTGCCAAATATTTTGGGTTAGGAAATATTTCTTCATGCAGAGAGTGGTGAACCTTTAAAATTCTCTAAGGCCAGAGGGACTTGTGGGTCAATCATTGGATTCACTCTTAAGAGTGATGCATAGAAATTTGAATATTCAGGGTATCAAATTATATGGGAGTGAATGCAGGAAAAAGATATTGAGGAAGATAATCAACCCTGACTTGGTCCTGAAGAATGTCAGAAAAGGTTTGAAAGCCAAATGGCCACTACCTATTCCTATTTATATTATGTTTTCATACAACATAATAATGATGCATACTTGTTCAGTTGTGAATAGATAAATCGATGGTTACAATCGACAGGCCAATGTGTCTGTCCACTCTTGGCAACAGCGTAGTTCAGTGAAGAATGGCTCCTCTTTGTACTTCTGCTGTCCTTTTGATCAACAGTCTCACAGGGCTTGCATTACTATTCTCCTTGGTTTGAATTTCAGCACAAAGGCAAAAGAACCAGTGCCAGTCAACCAATATGTTCAGGTAGAAATAAATCACGAGTTACATGTCTCTGAATCTTGCTACTAATTTAAAACCCCACTGGCTTCTGATTAGAAAACATAGCAGCACAGGGACAGGCAGTTCCGTCAACAATGTCAGTGCCGAACATAGTGTTAAGACCGACCCTTGTCTGTGCACATAATCCATATCCCTCCAATCCCTGCATGTCCATGAGCCTATGCAAAATTCTCTAAGGCCACGATCGTGTCAGCCTCCACCACCACCCCTGGCAGCTTGTTTCAGGCACCCACGATTCTCCGTGTAAAAAAATATGCCCCGTAATTCTCCATTAAAAAACTTTATCCCTCTCACCCCATGGACATGCCCTCTAGTATTTGATATTTCCATCCTGGGATAAATGTTCTGACTGTCTACCCTATCTATGATAGGTGCAGAATATGGCACAGATCCCATAAATTTATAAATGTCTATCAGGTCTCCCCTTGCCCTCCTCTGTATTCCAGAGAAACCAATCCAAGTCTGTCCAACTTCTTCCCAGTGGCTAAGACCGTCTAATCCAGGCATTATTCTGGTAAACCTCCTCTGCACCCTATCCAAAGCCTCCACATACTTCCTGTAATAGCGTGACCAGAACTATAGACAATATTCCAAATGTGGCCTAACCCAAGTCCTATGAAACTACATAATGACTTGCGCTCTTGCGCTCAATGCCCCGATCAATGAAAGAATAAATCTCCTCTTTGATAAATCTCTTCTCTAGCCTGCAAGGTTTATTAAGAGCTTGATGCTTTGGACTTTAAATTATCCATTAAACTGGTTGAGAAAATTTGCAACCCGCAAGTGTAAAAATTCTTAACCAAGGTATAATTGTTCGTTGAATGCCAAATAATCTCTAGGGTACTCATACTATGAAATGCCATTCTACCACGCAGTGAATTTGTGTATAATATTTTTTAAACGGCCCTTTATTTATTTTCTTGTCTTTTCTCCTCTTTCTCTGCCCAGCCCTGTTGGGCTCCCCCACCCGCCTTCTCATGCCTCTTCTCCCTTGTAGCTAATTTGATTCACATGCTATCGATTGTTATTGCCATTTCTTTCTTTGCCCTTTTGTGCCTTTAAATGTGTTCTTGCTGGTCACTGTCATCTTAAGGGCCTGTCCCACGGGGGCGTCATTTGCGCGTCTTGCAGACACTGCCTACGTCACCACGCACCATGCACGCGTAATGTGCACCATGCGTGCATCACGTGTGCGGCACGACTCGTGCGTCGTGAGGCGTAAGTGATGTTGCGTAAATTAGGCACAAATGACGCCCATGTGGGACAGGCCCTTTGGACATCCTGTTACAATGTTCGACTAGTTCAACAAGTTACAACGTAAAATATGTTCATAAGCGGAAGGTAGTGGAAAAACCTTGCCCGTGGCATTGTCTGGCTGTAGTAAGGTTGTGCCAATTATGTATCAAATGAGACATGAGGCACATAAATAAAGATATATATATATATACATTTATATTTATAAAGATATAAATAAATAGTACATTGTAAAACGTGATTGTATTGACATTCTAAGAGGAAAAACAAGTTGTATAAGATTCAAGCTTAGTATTTTGATTTGCAGAACAAAAACGACAAAACAGAGTGGTCCCTGAGTTCCTCGGTAAGATATTTTAAAATTTCTAATTGTTTCTGTGAATATGAGACTAATATTTCTGTTGCTTTGATATTAGGAGAGTATTTTGCTATATGCAGAGCCATTGTATAATACTAGGCAGACTGAACCAATAATAAGGACAGTCTCAAAGTAAGTGTGGAATGGTTTTGTACACCCTAGAACAAGAATAAATGTTAGGCTGTGAAAGAATGAAACTCTCATCCTTCTATGCTATTCCTTGATCTCACAAGCTGACTGACTATGTACATTTCCATTTATTCAGCATTTACTTACTTTTACATTTGTTACATTTATTTACATTGATATATAAGTACTATCATTCATGCCTGCATCATTTGGAGTTAATAATGTGAACAATGGAATTATTTGTAACTATATTTAAGTTTAAGCATTTCAAGCAAACTGATGTCTTGCACAATCTGGTGGCTTTTTACTGATTCTTTCAGGGCCTTGATCTATATCCTTTGAAGTGACATAGTTCCCAAAGGGTTGAGTAGGAAGAAACTGCAGATGTTGGTTTACACTGAAGATAAACACAAAATGCTGGAATAACTCAGCGGGTCTGGCAGCATCTCTGGAGAAAAGCAATAGATTACTTTTTGGGTCGAGACCTTTCTTCAGACTTGTGTCTTGAGGCTGAAGAAGAGTCTCGACCAAAATATCACCTATTCCTTTTCTCCAGAGATGATGCCTGGCCTGCTGAGCTATTCCAGCATTTTGAGTCTTCTTATTCCCGAAGTATTGAAGTAAATTGTGAATAGATTACCTCAATTTATGATTAGAGGTTTTTAAAAAAAAAAAAATGAAAGGCCAGGGAGACTAATTGTGCTGTCTGCTACTTTTTTAAGTACACACCATACTGCAAATTTAGACGAATGTAAATACATAGTAAAGCACAAGTCTGTTGCTGTTCAAGATTTGCCTCTTCTTGTGGGCAATATGAAAACAACATCTCATTGTTTGGCTCCCGATTCAAATGCATTAAACAGTGTAAAGCTCATGTACTGAGTTTGCAGCTGGAGGCTAAAGGGCCTGTCCCACGTGGCCGTCATTTGCGCGTCGTTTATGCGTCCGGGCGTCACGTTGTGACGCACGGGTAGTGTGTGGGTAGCGCGGGACGGGCGCATGGAGAGGTGTGGAGTTGCGCGTGGTATCGTGCGGCGCTCCAGGAATGCGTCCTGCACGAAATCTTCGCGCGCCATCGACATCGTAGTTTTACACTTTGTAGTTTGTCTGCATTTCTGTGGATGTTATCGCAGTTCCAATTAAGATTACAATTTGTTCAACACGACGCAAGCAGATGTACTGCGGTCGCACTCTGACGTCCTGACCACGTACATGTAGCACGTGGTGACGCATGATTACATCACCGTGCGTAACCGTGCGCCGCCCATAAGCAGTCGGCACGCCTTTTACGTGTCATTGGTATAAGCGTGCACGATTTGAAAATTTTCACTACACTCTCCGGGTTTCTTGCCACGGAATTTATTTATTTCCACGCAGTGACGATCCACATCGCAAATGGCTCCTATAACAACCAGGGCCATCAAGAGCAAAGCGCAAAAGAAGCAATCCATGCAGGAGCAGAACCAGGTAAAGCAGATAGAGATCCTGGAGGGGCCAGCTACTGTTTCTGGCCATGCTGCTGCCCCATCTCCTGCCCCATCTCCTTCCCCATCTCCTGCCCCATCTCCTGCCCCAGTTTCTGCCACAGCTACTGCACCAGCTCCTGCCCCAGCTGCTGCTGCAGAATCAGACTCTGATTTGGCTCAGGAGACTGATGCCTCAGCTGGGCCAGTAAAGAAGAAGAAGAGGCTTATGGTCACAAAGCCTTACGATTTTACCAGGGAACAAGAGGGGGACCTGGTAGATTGGTATCAGGCCCACCCAGTTGTACGACAAAGCACACCAGAATTTCAGGAGCACGGATCTTCGGAACGCGCTGCTTGAAAGCTAGGCGAAGGAGTTCTCTGGTTGTACTTGTAAGTTTACACTTTGTACTTTGTCTACATTTCTGTGGTTGTAATTGCAGTTCCAATTAAGATTACAATTTGTCCAACACTGATCTTCATTCATTCTATGTTTTCACAGATGACCCATTCTATGTTTTCACAGATGACCAAAGTGTGGGGTTGATCCATCTTAGTCTGGGTGAACCTTGGATGGTTTGCTATGTTATTATTGCCAAATAACTTATTTGACACTGAAATGTAACTTATGCATGGGTATAATTTTATTCTTTTAACTTTCAGTTCTTTTCAACGATTTAATTTTTTTTCACAGCTATTTTTAACATATTGTCTTTATCCATTTTTCTTTTTCTTATCTTTTACTGAGTGGTTGCATTTACTATTCTATTTATAATTCTACAATGTTTGAAGAAGGATTATTGTAGATATGTTTCTGGATTAGTAATGTCAAGGCCAAGATGCTTATTATTATCTTTTAATTTCAAGTGATTTTCAGAATATTTGTGCCATGGCCCAACAAAGATTAAATGATAAATAATTTGGTGAATATTATTCCAGCAAGTGGACAATGTAAAATGCTGTTATAATCCTCAACGCCCTTTGGATAATCTTTTAATAGGAATTCAACGAAGCAGCGGAGAAGCGACGATCTAGTTCACCACGATCAGCGCTGACTGGAAGATTTAGAAGTCATGAATCTGAAGAAAGCCTGAAATCACAGAGGAATAAGAATTTGCAGGTAGGGTTGCTGAGCTTGGCTCATAAAATGGAGCTTGCGGACGCTTTTCCCATGAGGAAATCTATAAAGTCGCCTCTTGATGTTTTCTTCGGCAGTCCATTAAGATTGAGGATCATTTCTTCTGCTCCAGTTCTGTAGATTATGAAATTGCCTGCTGAAGTCAATGTGAGGTATTTAAAGTCATTCCCATTGGGGCAGACAGCGATTGATGAGAGGTAGATTTTGAAGGCAGTGCTCTCCTTTCAACCTTTCCAATCGGTTTTTATAAGTTGGACCTGGAAGGTCAAGGAACAGACAGGATTGGATAAGACAAATAATGTAAGCCGGCCACCAATATTTGAGCAGAATGTAATGGGAAGCCTAGACTGAAAATGCAGCGCAATGAAAACAGAAAGTAAAACCCCTGTCTCACTGTGCGAGTTGGCCCACGAGTGACCCCGAGTTTTCACTCGTGGTGATCACGTAGCGGGAACGTCGGAACTCGCACGAGCAACTTATCGACTCGTTGCGCTAACGGCAGGTACTCGGGAAACTTGTTAACTCGTGAAAAAAATCAAACATGTTTGATTTTTTCCACGAGTCAAATTAACTGTTCAAGTTAAAAATGGAAACATTTAAACTCGTTGTAATAACGTAGTGGCCCCGTGCGTTTATCTTAGTGTCTCGTGAGTCTACCGTGGGAACTTTAATAATCTGTTCTTTTGCTCGAGTAAAGACTGAACCAAAGATAGACACAAAATGCTGGAGTAACTCAGCGGACCAGGCAGCATCTCTGGAGAGAAGGAATAGAGTCGAGACCCTTCTTCAGACTTACCCGAAATGCCACCCATTCCTTCGCTCCAGAGATGCAGCCTGTCCCGCCGAGTTACTCCAGCATTTTGTGTCTATCTTCGGCCTTTCTGCCACTTGTCCTTTATTACTGAGGCGCCTGCCCCGTGGCTTCACTCTGTCTCAATGAACGGCTTAAAGACCTGCCGAAGGGGCAAGTCTGGGGTGGTGGGTGGGATGTGTCCACGTGTGATGCTCCATCCACCCCCCCGGGGCCGAGAGTGTGGGATTGGGAAGGAACTGCAGATGCTGGTTCACACCGGAGATAGACACACACAATGCTGGAGTAACTCCGAGGGACAGGCAGCATCTCTGGAGCGAAGGAATGGGTGGCATTTCGGGTAAGTCTGAAGAAGGGTCTCGACTCTATTCCTTCTCTCCAGAGATGCTGCCTGGTCCGCTGAGTTGTGTGTGTGTGTCTCTCTCCCTCTCTGTCTATCTGTTTGTATCTGTGTGTGTGTGTGCTGTCGGGTCCCGGTGGCCGCTCAAAGTCACCCGAGCTGCTTGATTCCTCTGAAGTGGTGGCCAGCTGCTGTCTGTGTGTATCTCTCTCTCTATGTGTGTGTGTGTGTGTGTGTGTATGTGTGTGTGTGTGTCTCTCTCTCTCTCACTCTCTGTCTATCTGTGTGTATCTGTGTGTGTGTCTGCTGTCGGGTCCCGGTGGCCGCTCAAAGTCACCCGAGCTGCTTCATTCCTCTGAAGTGGTGGCCAGTCCTGCTGTCTGTGTGTATCTCTGTGTGTGTGTGTGTGTGTGTGTGTGTGTGTGTGTGTGTGTGTACTGTCGGGTCCCGGCGGCCGCTCAGTCACCCGAGCTGCTTGATTCCTCTGAAGTGGTGGCCAGCTGCTGTCTGTGTGTGTGTGTGTATGTATGTGTATGTGTATGTGTATGTGTGTGTGTGTACTGTCGGGTCCTGGCGGCCGCTCAGTCACCCGAGCTGCTTCATTCCTCTGAAGTGGTGGCCAGCTGCTGTCTGTGTGTATCTCGCTCTCTGTGTGTGTGTGTGTGTGTGTGTGTGTGTACTGTCGGGTCCCGGCGGCCGCTCAGTCACCCGAGCTGCTTGATTCCTCTGAAGTGGTGGCCAGCTGCTGTCTGTGTGTATCTCTGTGTGTGTGTATGTGTATGTGTATGTGTATGTGTGTGAGTGTGTGTGTGTGTGTGTGTGTACTGTCGGGTCCTGGCGGCCGCTCAGTCACCCGAGCTGCTTCATTCCTCTGAAGTGGTGGCCAGCTGCTGTCTGTGTGTATCTCTCTCTCTCTCTCTCTCTCTCTGTGTGTGTGTGTGTGTGTGTGTGTGTGTGTGTGTGTGTGTGTGTGTGTGTGTGTGTGTGTGTGTGTGTGTGTGTGTGTGTGTGTGTGTGTGTGTGTGTGTGTGTGTGTGTGTGTGTGTGTGTCTGTGTGCCTGCTGTCGGGTCCCGACGGCCGCTCAATGTCAGTCACCCGGGGTGCTTCCTTTTTTAAAATTATTTAAAATAGAGATCCATTGCAAAAAAGTATTTAAAAACATAAAACAACAAGAAATGCTTGGTTACTGGAGGATGCGCATTTTCCCATTGTAGGTCATATCAATAGATGCGGCCGCGCTGAAATAACTCAAAACCACAGGATGGAGATGTATTTTAACATTGTTGCTTTATTAAAACATACCTTCATTCACGGTTGGCTCAAGAGTAACGGGAGAGGAACTTGCTAACTCGGGAGAGGAACTAGGAACATCGCAGCAATGACATACCCGTGGGAACTCGTATTACACACTTGATCATAAACTTGCAGTCTCGTGCACAGCCACGAGTCTGTCACTCGGGGTACCTCGTGGGTCAACTCGCACAGTGAGACAGGGCCATAAGAAAATAAAGAGAGTTTGAAGAAAAAGTATATTTTCTCGAGCGGTCAGTTTGACATTTTGTAATGTTGCACAATATTCAGAGATATTTCATAGGATTTTTCATCCTAACAAATGTAAAATGTTATTACTATTTAATGAACTGATCTGTATAACATTTTCTTAATAGGAATCCAAAGAGGCAAATTTCTCAAGGTCGCAGTCTCCTTTGGCAGGATCGAAAAGACGCAGAAACTCAGAACCCAGAGTAAACCCTGAGGTAAGGTGGTCGAAAGATGAGTTAAGATGTTTAAAAGGAAGGAGGATTCAAAGGGGAAAAGAATGATCTATAAGAGGCCCATAAGGTAACCTGGCTGCAGAGCTAAGTCTTGCATATAATTCTAAATGAGAACCATGTGGCTGCCTCCAAAAGAGATGGATGACATTGTGTCAACGTTATGGAGAAAGAGAGTAAGGAAGTGGATATGATAAACATAAAGAGAAACAATATCAACAGGTCTATCATTTTATAAATGGAAATGCCAAGAATACAAAGAAAGAGTGCATGGACAGTATGTGCCGGAGTAACTCAACGGGTGAGGCAGCATCTCTGGAAAACGACATTCAGGTCGGCACTCTTCCTCAAACTGAATGCGACGGGGCGGGGGGGTGGAGGGAGAATTTTGGGAGGAAGGAGAGGCAGGTATTAGGGGAGTATAGGCAAGGGTTTTTTTTTGTAATAGGCAGATGGTTGGAACAAAGGCCAGAGATTAATACAAAAGGTGTGAGACAAACGAGTTCTAGGGGAAGGGGAAAAGTAAGTGTAAGACTAGGTGGGGCAGTAAAGAATATGATGTCTAACCATTATTTTCAGATCATCTTCGGTTACATATCTGTAATTGGAAAACTAGAAGAGTGCCAATCTGGTATTATTCTTTAAAAAGAGGGATGTAGCCCAAATAATTACAGGATGGTCAGGTGGGCAAATTATTACTAAAAAAATTGACGATGTTTCAGGTCGTCAATTTTTCAAAAAGGGGTGGAGATGGGAAGATATGGCCAGTAGTGGGATATTTTTCAGAAAGGGGTGGATTTGAGACCTAAGCGACTGCAGATGCTGGAGTATGGAGCAAAAACAAACAACTGGAAGAACTGGGGACAGGCAGCATCTCTGGTGAGAAGGAATGGGTGACGTTTTGGGTTGAGACCCTTCTTCAGACTCCAGACAAAACAGATCCAGTTTCTCCGTGTAACTAAAATGCTCCATCCCAGGCAACATTCTGATGAATCTCCTGTGCACCCTCTCCAGTCTATCCTGCATTGTGGTGACCTGAGCTGCACAGTGTAGACCAGCTGAGGTTAGACCAATGTTTTATAATGTTGGAGCATAACCTCACAGTTCTTGTATTCAATGCCTCAATGAAGGGCTGCTATCCAATGGGTCTTCTTAACTACATTACCTACCTTTGATGGTACAGTCAAGGATCTTTGGACCTACCCGCCATACCTCCGTACCTCAATACTCTCTAGGTCCCCACTATTTAAGACCTCATTAATGCTCCCATCACTCATCACCGCATTTATCGAGATTAAACTTCAGGTGCCTTATCTTGGCACCCATCACCAACACATTATTATGGTAAGTGTTTGGCTCCAGATTTACCACTGCGGTGAACATTTAACCTCCCTCTGACTGGGCAAGCTGGGCAATCAATGACGACCTATAAATGCCAGTCTGGGTAAGGCTGCCTGTATCTCAGGGACAAATATTGATCAATGGCTCCTTTACAAACATTGAACCATTGTTCCTACGAATATTGCTCACCAGATTTTTAAGGGGAAAGTGGTCATTTAACTTTCCCCAATTTTCTGCTTTTATGTTCCCAAGATTTCATAGTACACGGACCTGAATTAATGGTGCATAGAAGGCCAGAGGCCCTTCAGTCCATCAACTTCATCCAAGCAATCCCTTCATCCCTATTTCACTTCTTGTTTCTCCATACCCCTGCAATTAATTCAATGGTTCAATGGTCAATGGTTTGTTTGTTGTCAGGTGCACAGAGATACAGTGAAATGTTAGCTCTGCATGCCAACAAATCATACTGTACATTAATACAATAGATCCCCCTCTGGACTGAATGAAGAGAGTCACCATGTTCCTAGTTTAGCTTAGAGATAAGCGCAGAACTTAGCACAGAAAGAGGCCCTTCGGCCCACCAAGCCTATTCTGACCAGTGGTAACTTATTTTAAGTGTATGAAGTAACCTACCAGCAATTTTTTGGTATTTTGGAGAAAACCAGACTACCAAGGGAAACTTACAAGGTCACATGCAAACTCCACACTGACAGAACCTAAAGCTGGGATAGAACCCAGGATCCTACGTTTGTGATGCTGCAGCAATAACTCCTGCACCAACATGCTGCTCTCTCCAGTACAAGGGAGCAGCTAAGTGCTTTATTAATTTTACAAAGTACTCATAGCAAACAATTTTAAAAGGACGTTAGTTTCAGACAGAAACTAATTGCACAGGAATACATTGGTGAAAAAAATGTCGAATTTTAAAGTGTGGCATATTTTGCTTTTTTAAATTGTTGCCATTCTCCCTTCAGAATGACACAACGTACAACCTGTTTGCAATCTGCAATCACGCTGGAGAATTTGGTGGTGGCCATTATGTTGCTCACATTAGACCAGAATCCTCCAGTAAATGGTACTGCTTTGACGATTCATATGTCACTGAGGTAAGTCTTATTTTGCCTTTGTTGAGAAAAGTGTCATGATTTTTAGAACAAATTATCAGTCCATTTAGGTATTACAAAATGCATCAAAAAATTAATAGTTGACAATCATTTTCGACAAAATTAGACACAAAGTGCTGGAGTAACTCAGCGGGTCAGGCAACAACTCGGGAGGAGAAGGATAGGTGATGGTTTGGGTCGGGACCCTTCTTCAGACTTCTTCAGTCTGAGGAAGGCTCCCGACCCAAAACACCACCTTATCCTTTTCCCCTTTGGTATAAGCCAGCATTTGCAGCTATTTGTTTCTACATTATTTTGGACATATTGCATAGGATGAAGTTACAGAATTCATTTTGATTTATTGCACCAATTCTAAGAAGCATCATGAAAAGGTTAAAAGTTAACTTCAGTTGTCATTCTACAATGTCTATATGCTACGTGGCACCTATTTGACACCAAATGAATATAGTGGGCTGCAGATGCAGTGGATTCCTGGAGTGCCATTGTTCTACTGTAAGAGGCAGTGAGTTGGGCCACAGATATCAAGCGGTGTATATATCTGAAAAAGTATGTTTGTAGTTCATGTTATAGGAACAAAATTAAGCCTATTGGCCCATTAAGTCAACTCCACAATTCAATCATGTCTGATTTATCTTTCTCTCTCAACCCCATTCTCCTATATTTGCTCCAAGTCCCCTGACACCCTTACTAATCGAGAACCTGTCAATCTCCGCCTTAAAAATATCCATTGACTTGGCCTCCACAGCCGTCTGTGACAATTCCACAGATTCACCACCCTCTGACAAAATAAACTTTTCCTCATTTCCTTTCTAAAAGTACATCCTTTTATTCTGAGTCTATGGACCCTGGTCCTGGACTCTCCCATTAGTGGAAACATCCTCTCCACATCTGCTCTATCCAGTCCATTCACTATTGTTTTCGTAAATGTGAAATTGTGGGTCCGTTTACCAACAACATCTAAATACCATGAGGGTTTTCAACATTGCAGTCTCCACTTATAATGCCTCAACCAGCTGTCTAAATTGGACACAATGAACTGCAGATGTGGCAAATTTGCATTGTATACAAAGTGCTGGGGGTAAATCAACATATTTCCACGTATCTCTCCCTCTGGCTTTACATCTCTCTCCTCTTCTATGCTTATCTGAAACCCTTTTGTCTCCTTTTCATTTCTAGCCTTTTGTTCACCTATCTGCCAATCAAACTTCCTGCACCTGCATCTACATATCAATTGTGTAGGAAGGAACTGCAGATGCTGGTTTAAACCGAAGATAGACACAAAAAAACTGGAGTAACTCAGTGGGACAGGTGGCATCTCTGGAGAGAAGGAATGGGTGATGTTTCGGGTTGAGACCCTTCGTCAGACTCCTACCAATTGCCAGGCTTTGTCCTGCCCCCACCTTCCAGTTTCTTCCTCCTTCAATTAGTTTGAAGAAGGTTCCCGACCCTTCCACAGATGTTGCTAGACCCATTGAGTTCCTTCAGCATTTAGTGTTTTGCTCCAAATCTATGTCACTGATTCAGTCACATTTTGTGTGAGTTTCCTCTGGTCCTTACCTTTTCTCAGTCTACACCAAAGATTTCTGGTACTTTTGTGCAGTTTAACATTTTTTGAATTTTTCAACAATGTTCTTTCTGTCTTTGGATTGTGTAAACTAAAATACTTTATCTGACATTAACTGTGAAATTAATGGACTAATACTATTACAGGTGGAAGACTTTGTTTCTGAAGCATGCCGTGGCAATGCGGTGCCCTGCATAAGGTAGAGATGCAGTTTTGAATTTGTTTAATTTAGTTACAGGGATAGGCCATTTGGCCCACACAGTCCTCGCCGACCATCAGTCACCTGTTCACACTAGTTCCATGTTATCCCACTGTTGTATCCACTCACTACCCACGGAAGGCAATTAACAGACGTCAATTAACATACAAAACAGCATGGCTTTGGGATGTGGGAGGAAACTGGAACACCTGAAGGAAACCCACAGGATCACGGGGAGATTGTGCAAACTTGACACAGACAGCACCCAAAGTCAGTATCAAACCTGGGCCTTTAGTGCTGTGAGGCAGCAGCTCTACCACTGTGCACTCAATTGCTAGCAGAGTTTCTTGTAATGTATGCCAGATCTATGCAGAATAGAATATACCAAGATCTAACTTGAACCATTTACGTATTTTAACTACAGATCATCTACAGCATATTTGTTAATGTACAGAAAGGAGAAAGCCAACTTCATGGAAGGTAAGTGTTTTTTCACTCTGACATGCCATTGCGAGGTTTTTATTCAGCAATAATGAAGCTGTTCACATTCAAATGCAGCAGCACCTAGACAATATCTAGGCAAGTAACATTACCACAAAACGAGTGACGGGCAATGATGATATTCAACAAGAGAAAGTTCCATTGAGAGTACCATTGACCAGGCAACTGAGCTGGAGTAGTTTACGACATACACTATGTCTAGGAATCCTGGGGTGAATAATCCACCTCCGAACTCACCAAAACCTGTTCACCATCGACAAGTCTCAAGTCAGAAATGTGATGGAATACTCTCCATTTGCCTGGAAGAGTGCAGCTTCAACAACACTCTATGACACCAGATAGCAAATAGCAGCCCAATTGCCAGGCACCCCATCCAAACCATTCACTCACTCCACCACCAGTGCACACTCGCAGCACTTTGTACCAGCTTGGGATGCATTGCAGCAACTTGCCGAGAGTCTTTTGGACAGCACCTTCCCAATCCATGACCTCTACCAACTAGAAGGACAAGGGCAGCAAAAGGGTGGGAATCTCATCAATTGGAATTGCCTTGAAGCCACACACCATTCTGATTTGGAAATATATCGCTGTTCCTTCACTGCTGTTGGATCAAAACCCTGGAACTCCCTAACAGATTTGTAGGTATGAGATCACAAGCGTGAGGTACAGTGAAAAGCTTTTGTTATGTGCTAACCAGTCAGCAGAAATACATGATTACAATCAAGCCATCCATAGTATACAGATACATGACAAAGGGAATAACATTTGGTGCTAGATGAAGTCCAGGAAAGTCCAATTAAAGATTCCTAGGGTCTTTAATGAGGTAGATAGTAGCTCAAGACCGCTCTCTAGCTGTTGATAGAATGGTTCAGTTGCCTGATAGCAGCTGGGAAGAAGTTGTTCCTGAATTTTGAGGTTTGCGTTTTTTCTCCTGTTCCTCTTGCCTGATGGAAGGGAGTGACCAGGGTGAGACTAGTCCATGATAATGCTGGTAGCCTTGCAGAGGCAGCATGTGGCGTAAATGGAATCGATGGAAGGGAGGTTGCTTTGTGTGATGGGCTGGGCTGCGTCCACAATTCTCTGCAATTTCTTGCGAACATTGATGGAGCTGTTCCCAAACCATGCTGTGACCAAACCAACGTTTCACCTTATTGACCTTTTGTCAGAACTCGCCCATTCTCTTACATACTGTAGTTATCTGAAGAAGGGTCTCGACCCGGAATGTCACCTATCCATGTTCAACAGGGATGCTGCCTGATCTGCTGAGTTACTCCATTTAGTGTATTAACCAGCACCTGTTCTTTGTTTCAGTTTAGATATTCAGAAACAAAGAACAGGTGCTGGTTAATACACTAAATGGAGTAACTCAGCAGATCAGGCAGCATCCCTGTTGTATCAGTGTTAAATCGTGGGAGATCGGAGGATGAGAGATTGTTCTCTGTTGTGTGGTATTGGAACAGTGTGTTATTGAAGTCAGAAACTGAAAGTGACAGACAATGGGAAACTCAGTACCACTGTCGGGGGCTGCACTGTTCAACACCTGGTGGTTCCACTCAGTCTGCACATAGTTTCTCAAACTTAGAAGAGATCATATCATGAGAAGTGACTGCAATTTGACGGAGTGGAAACGATACAAGTGAATTGCTGGTTCAGCAGCGTGGAGGGTTTGAACCTCAGGATGGTTGGAAGGGATGGGGTTAAAGGGCAGGTGTTGCATCTCCTTGAGAGTGCATTGGAAGATTTCACAAGGAGAGTGCGTGTTGGTATAAACAGAAAACTAATCCAGGGAGAGTAGACTGCTTGAAGAAGGCACGGTTTGTTTGTAGTTGACGTCTTGTCCAATGTGGGGATGGGTACGGAGGGTGATTCCTTGAATGTGGAGGTAAGTGGGGCAGCATTTGAGGACCACAGCAATTCTACCCTGGCTGGAGGAGATGGAATAAGACAGTTAGGAAAGCAATAGGGGACATTGAAACTTGGAGAAAATGCAGAATCCATTTATTCTAGGACTTCCTCTGCGTGTGTTCATCATTATAGGAGCAGAATTAGGCCATTCAGCCCATCAAGTCTACTCTGCCATTCAATCATGGCTGATCTATCTTTCCCTTTTAACCCCATTCTCCTGCCTTCTGTGCATAACCCCTGACACCCATGCAGCTGCTCAGTTGCTCCATCCATAACACAAAGGGGAAAATGACTGGAGAGAATTTTGGGGGGTGGATAAATTATGCTAGATGCTACTGAAGGAAGTTCAACACAAAGTAGTTAAAATGTTTATGTCTTGTCTTCTCAGCCCAAAGCTTTTTCTTTACTTGCAATATGGATGCCTGTTTGCCCTTCCTCGCAGATACAAGTATGCAAATGTTTTTAACTGGTGGTACAGGAAATCTGAAAATAAAAACAGAGCCTTAGCAGATTAGGCAGCATCTGTGCAAGGTTACCATTCAATATTTCAGGTCTGGGACCCTTCATTTAGTTGTCCCAGCATAAGTGCTAGGAGCAGAATTAGGCCATTTGGCCCATCAGGTCTACTCCACCATTCAACTATGCCTGATCTGTCTTTCGCTCTGCTTCCTTCTCCCCATAACCCCTGACACTCTGCGTTAATAATCTCCATTGACTTGCACTCCACAGCCTTCTGTGGCCATGAATTCTACAGATCCACCACAGATTCATTTGGTTTTGATATAAAAGCTAGATGGTTTAGCAGTTCTTCACACAAGTTAAATGCGGTCACATCCCCATTGAGTTAATTTGAGTTCCAATTCGCACAGTTTTATGAAATTTTCCTTCTCTCCAAAGATGTTGCCTGTCCCACTGAGTAACTCCAGGCAGTTTGTGTCTATCTCAGGACTGTAGGCTAATTATGGTGTAAATGTAAAATGTCACTAGTGTGTGTAGGATAGTGTTATTGTGCGGGGATCAGTGGGCGGCACGGACTCAGTGGGCCGAAGGGCCTGTTACAACGCTGAAGAGCTAAACGAAAGTGTGTGAGGTAATATTAAAATTAATCTCCTAATAATCTCTTCCACCTTGCAAGGTAAGATAATTTACATTTTTTTTTTAAAAGACACACAGTGGTGGCGTAACTCAGTAGGTCAGGTAGCATCATTGGGGAATATGGATAGGTGATGTTTCAGGTCGGGAATCTTATCGGACTATTTGTAGTGGGGGAGTAAGCTGGAGGAGAGGTGGAGGAAGGACAAAGTCTGGCAAGTGACTGGTGGGTGCAGATGAGGTGGGGGTTTTGATAGTGAGACGGTCAGACAAAGACCACCGATGAAAAGACAAAAAGCGTGAGATAAAGATAAGTATAGAAAAGGCTAGAAATGTGAATCTAGTGGAAGAAATGTATAAAAATATAGACACACAAAGCTGGAGTAACTCAGCGGGACAGACAACATCTTTGGAGAGTAGGAATAGGTGACGTTTCAGTTCGAGATGCAAAATATAGATGGAAGGGGACGGGGAGAAGGGGAAAGGAAGAAATGGGTGTGCATCCATGTGGGAAACAGGGAATAGAGGGATGAATTGTAGGGCAGGGGTGTAGTGCCTAGTTTAGAATTACCAGCCTTTGCCCATCTTGAGTAGTTGAGTATTCGTGTTAAGTAGTTTAATTACTGTTTAGCCATGTAATTATTATGTAAAGGCTTATTTATGCCATTCACTATTATATTTCTAGAATCTGTTGGGGGCACTGAGACAGATGAGAAAGCTCAAAGGATCAAGATGCAAGGAATACGTGATGAAGGAAACAGAGGTCAACAGAGCAAGAAAACTTTCTACCCAAATTTACAAGGTCCTCCAGGCAAGAATCGTGCACGGGCAAAAAACAGAGATGAAATGATAAGAACAAGAGATGGTGGAAACCAGACTGAAACTGTGAGAGATAATAGGGACAAACCAACTGTAGGTGACAAGTCAGATGAAATAGATATTAAAAGCAGCAGAGAAACAAGAGCAGAAAAAACAATAAGTCGGTGTAGCACCGAAAGCAGTCAAGTTGAAGTGAAATTAGAACAAGCAGAACTGACTGATGTAATAAGTGAAAGTAATGATAATGAAAAGAAACGATTGATAACAAATACAGCAATGGAAACGTGCACTGAGGCAGAATCTGAGAAATCGGTAGAAGGATTGTCAGTTACCAACAGCACAGAAGCAGACGACCACACATGTGACTGTGGATGTTTCTCGCTTAACTTTGCACCTATGTTCCAAACTTTCTCAAATTTTCTGAAAGAACTTTCTTGCTGTTAGGCAAAAAATATCTGAAGGGAAAATGAGAAAGGTAACAATCAATTAAGCATAATAAAACCCTTTCATTCAGTTTTCTAAAATTAGTTTGGTTATAAATTAGTTTTTGTGAATTCAGAAGCACATTATTTGCATATCTGCAATGTGGATCGTCAAGTCAGAACTGCATTTTATTCTGGTTTATTCATAATTTTAGTTTCAGTTTTTAGTTCTTGAGATGCAGTGCGGCAACAGGCCCTATGGCCCACCAAGTCTAACCTACAAAACCTGTACATCTTTGAAATGTGGGAGGAAACTGAAGATATTGGAGAAACCCCACGCAGGTCACGGGGAGAACGTGCAAACTCCTTACAGACCAGCACCCATAGTCAGGATCGAACCCGGGTCTCTCATGCTGTAAGGAAGCAACTCTACCGCTGCATTACCGTGCCGCCATAATTAATTTATGCTTCTCCTTTTCTTTCACATACAATTACCTGGTTTGGCAGAATATATCATTTTCATGGGCTATTTTTAAGGTGCAGCCTCTATTATCAATGACAAAGCTGCTGATCTTTTGGCCAGATATCGCTTTCTCTGGTACAGTGTGAATATATTGTTTGAGGGTATTCTGTGAAATGTTATCATGTTTTGCACATTATGGAATTAGTGGTGTATTTATTGGTTGCAGGAATTTGACTCATACCCCTCCCCCCCACCTCCTTTTTGAAAATATAATTGTAAAATATGCTTGAATAAGTCACGTTATTTAACAATGTGTTTCTTCCATATTCTCTTGCATAATGCACAAAACCAAAAGTTTTCAAGATGTGAGGGGAAAGATTAAATCGGAACCCGAGGGGCAATCTTTTCACACAGAGGGTGGTGGGTGTATCAGCTACCTGAGGAGGTCGACAATGGACAGTAGGTGCAGGAGTAGGCCATTCGGCCCTTTGAGCCAGCATCATCATTCACTGTGATCATGGCTGATCATCCACAATCAGTACCCCGTTCCTGCCTTCTCCCATATCCTTTGACTCCGCTATCTTTAAGAGCTCAATCTAACTCTCTATTGAAAGCATCCAGAGAATCAGCCTCCACTGCCTCCTGAGGCAGAGAATTCCACAGATTCACAACTCTCTGGGTGAAATGTTTTTCCTCATCTCAGTTCTTAATGGCCTTCCCCTTATTCTTAAACTGTGGCCCCTGGTTCTGCACTCCCCAACATCAGGTACGTGTTTCCTGCATGTCCAATCCCTTAATAATCTTATATGTTTCAATAAGATCCCCTCTCATCAATCTAAAATTCCAGTGTTTTCAAGCCCAGTCGCTCCATTCTTTCAATATGTGACAGTCCAGCCATCCCGGGAATTAACCTCGTGAACCTAAGCTGCACTCCCTCAATAGCAAGTCCTTCCTCAAATTTTGAGACCAAAACTGCACACAATACTCCAGGTGTGGACTCATCAGGGCCCTGTACAACTGTGGAAGGACCTCTTTGCTCCTATATTCAATTTCTCTTGTTATGAAGGCCAACATGCCAATAGCTTTCTTCACTGCCTGCTGTACCTACATGCTTACTTTCAGTTACTGATGTACAAGGGCACCTAGATCTCGTTGTACGTCCCCTTTTCCAAACTTGACACCATTCAGATAATAATCTGCCTCCCTGTTCTTGCTACCAAAGTGGATATCCTCACATTTATCCACCTTAAACTGCATCAGCCATGCATCTGCCCGCTCACCCAACCTATCCAAGTCACCCTGCATCCACATACCATCGTCCTCATAGTTCAAACTGCCACCCAGCTTGGTGTCATCTGCAAATTTGCTAATATTACTCTTAATCCCTTCATCTAAATCATTAATGTGTATTGCAAATAGCTGCAGTCCCAGCACTGAGCCTTGCGGTACCCCACTAGTCACAGCCTGCCATTCTGAAAGGGACCCGTTAATCCCTACTCTTTGTTTCCCGTCTGCCTACATATTTTCTATTCATGTCAGTACCCTACCCCCAATACCATGTTCTTTAATTTTGCCCTCTAATCTCCTATGTGGGAGTTTGTCAAAGGCTTTCTGAAAGTCCAGGCACACTACATCCACTGACTCTCTCTTGTTCATTTTCCTAGTTACATTCTCAAAAAATTTCAGATTAGTCAAGCATGATTTTCCCTTCGTAAATCCATGCTGACTCGGACCAATCCTGTTACTGCTTTCCAAATGTACCACTATTTCATCTTTTATAATTGACTACAGCATCTTCCCCACCTTCCGATATCAGGCTAACTGGTCTATAATTCCCTGTTTTCCCTCTCCCTCCTTTCTTAAAAAGTGGGATAACATCAGCTACCCTCCAATCCACAGGAACTGATCCTGAATCAAAAAAAAACATTGCAAAATGATCACCAATGCATCCATGATTTATAGAGCCACCTCCTTAAGTACCCTGGGATGAAGACCATCAGGCCCTGGGGAATTATCAGCCTTCAGTCCCATCAGTCTACCCAAAACCATTTCCTGCCTAATGTGAATTTCCTTCAGTTCCACCAGCACCCTAGGTCTTCTAGCCACTAGTACACTAGCCATAGTTGGGGAACAAGGAAATAGTTGGGACTGGTACTAAAACAACTTTTAAAAGCCATTTGGATGGGTACCTGATGAGGAAAGGTCTAGAATGATATGGGTCAAATATGTGCAGGTGGGACCAGTGCAGATGGGGCATCTTGGTCAGCATAGGCAAGTCAGGCTGAAGGGCCCGTTTCCATGCTGTATGAATCTATGAGTCTAAAATCACATTCCTGACACTACATCATCCTGTGAATTAAGAACAGAGATGTTAAAATAGCTGCTCAAATAACTTTAGATATCTCATGAAGGAGATCATGTCGATTTGTGTCCTTTTTCTTAATACTCCAAACTGTACATTTTTTTTTAAATTGAACAGTTGAGCTGCTTGTAATTAGTTAATTTTGTTGATTTAAAATATATTTACAAATAAATGAATGCGTGGCCATTTTGTCTTAAGCTTGTATGTGTCATTATCAAGGTAGGCATTGTAGTTTAGTTTAGAGATACTGCAAGGAAACGGGTCTTTCAGCCCACTGAGTCCGCACCGACCAGCGATCCCGGCACATTAACACTATCCTACACGCACTAGACACAATTTTACATTTATAGTGAAGCCAATTAACCTACAAACCTGTATGCCTTTGGAGTGTGGGAGGAAACAAAAAACCTTGGAGAAAACCCATGCATGTCACTGGGAGAATGTACAAACCGTACAGACAAGCACCTATAGTCGGGATCGAACCCGGGTCTCTGACGCTGCAAGGCAGCAACTCTACTAATGTGCCACCCTGTGTTGATGATCATTAAAATAAAACAATGGCATGTTGGTTAATAAAGAGCCAGTACTGGAGCTGCTGCTGACTTCCTCGTGTCGATGGATATTAAAAAATATGTTGGGCCACGTCTTCTGGCATCAATGGTCATCCATTCCAGCACCACAGTATCGTTTTTGATGTGATCTGGCCTGTTTGCTGAGAGCCCAACCCATTGTGGTCCGGTCTAGCACAATGCAGCGTAACCAGCCAGTTCAATAATACAAAGGCGTTCAGAACCAATGAGGCTCCATCTCCAGGTTCACAACTGTTAAAGATATCACAGTTCTTGAATTCTTCTGAAGATACAATACAAAATACTGGAGTAACCCCGTGAGTTAGGCAGCATGTTTGGAGGAAAGGAATAGGTGATGTTCAGTGTCTGGACCCAAACCGCCACCTACTCCTCTTCTCTAGAGATGCTGCCTGACCTACTGAGTAACTCCACTATTTTGTGTCTATCTTCGGTGTAAACCAACATCTGCAGTTCCCTTCTACACATTGAATGCTCCTGTGACAATAGCCAAAAATCTGAACCGTTGAAAGACCAAAAACCATAACACACTCATCACAACAAAAATGGTAATTTTAAATAATTACAATAACTCAAAGCTTGATTCATCCTTTCACCTGGCAACAGTTTTCTCCCATTCACTATAATGGGACAGTGGTACATGTGCCAGATCTAATGTGGTACAGCTTAGTGGGCAGATGTCCTGGCTTGAAAGTCAGGAACTGGCACTGGCCATTAGCCTGGTCCAGTTGTAAAGTCCCAGGTTCATCTCTCCGCTGACTGGCAGTGCTTCCGCCTTTGCCTGAGAGTAGCCCAGTTCCCGGCAGGTCCAGTCAGATTTCTGCAGGAGATCTGCCCCAACCACATTCTTGCCGTTCAGTGCTTTCCCCTTCGATTTTTCTCAGCTGCGAGAGGACGGTAACCAACAACAGTGTTTGAACTGAGATTTGACGTAGTTTGGGTGTTGATTTGCACAACCAATCTTTCCTGATTCAGCTCCTGCCTCTGACTGGCTTGCACTGATCATCGACACATTCATTCTATGCAGGGGTCTTGTTAGCACTGTAAGGCAGCAACTCTACTGCTGTGCCACCCTAATACACCACAAATACAAATGCCAGACAACCAGAGGTCGCCCTGTACATTAACACTATCCTACACACTGGTGACAATTTACAATTTTACCAAATCCAATTAACCTACAAACCTATACATCTTAGGAGCATGGGAGGAACTGGAGCACCTGGAAAATATCCACGCAGTCATGGGGAGTACGTACAAACTTCATTGAGATAGCACCCGTAGTCAGGATCAAACCCGGTCTCTGGCACTGTAATAGCCATCACTGTTAAACACGACAACCTCATGTAAGCTCTGAACTACAATATACAGTATTATTATTATGATTGCACTAATATTAGTTCTATTTGTGTATGCATGTATGTGTATATATATATAGAAAATATATATGTTTGTGTACTTATATTATATTATTTACAGTGTACTATGTTTACATATTCTGTTGGGCTGCAGCAAGGAAGAATTTCATTGTTCTATCTGGGACATATGACAATAAAACACTCTTGACTCTTGAGGACTGCTGCACACTGTGCCATCTTTAATCTCATTGAACACGCTCCTCTCCTGGTCTTAGCCATGAAGTCAGGGACACCGTTGTGGAGCAATTGAAGTCACTGATGAACTCATTGAAGTCCTTAAAGTCGTGACTTCCTTTGCACATTCTCTTCATGTCTCTACCTCTTCCAAAGGTCACTTTAAATGTATGGCTTTTGGAGCAGCATTAACTTCATGGGGCTCACATGTTCTTGTTTGTGTCTCTGAGCTCACTTGCTACATTTTGTATTATGTGGTTAGCGGAAGGGCCTCTTTCTTCATGATTCCTTAGTCCCCTCATGCCTCTCTGCCCCTCATCAAACCCTGACACTTTTATTTGCAACTGTAGGTGGCATAACAACTGTCTCTTCGCCTCCTTCCTCATCACCTGATTCAGCCCTACCAGATGAAGCAGCCGTTCAGCTGCAACTGTTCCAACCTAATCCACTGGTTTCAGCGCTCACAAATGGCTTGCCCTAGTGAGGAATCCAACCATAGACTGGGCAACCATTTTGTGAGGCACCTGTTATGTCCATTGCAACCGTGTCAAGCATCCAACTGCATTAATTTGTAACTGCTATTTTAATTCCTCCCCGCTCCCATTTCTGACTATCCTCGGCCTTCTTTATTGTTACAAAGAGAGCAAATGCAAACTGGAAGAATAGCATTTCATATTCCACCTGGATAACTTAGAACACAATGATACAAACACAGAAAATGTCCAATTTATGATAACTCACACTCCAGATTCTACTCCCACACATACTCAGCTGCCCATCCAGTTTTATTTTCCCTTTGTTCATTTCCCCCATTCGCTCCCTCCTCCCACTCCCTCACCTGGTTCCATCTACTCATCATCCACTCCCCATGTAGTTCCACGTATCACCTACCAGCCTCTGTCCACCTTTCCCTCACACTGCTCTAGCCTGGTCATCCTTCCCCTTCCCTGTCAGTCCTGATAAGGCAGAGTCTCGTCCAGAAATGTCGACATGTCTTTTGACCTTAATGATGTGGATTATCTGATTCATTTTCAGATTGTTTCTAGGGAGACGAATGGTTGGAAAACAGTCAGTGAAGCTGAAACTGAGGTCCAGTGGTTTCAATCTTCCCTCCATATACCTGGAGAGAATTCCTTATCATTCATTATTGAATGTTGGACAAGCAAATTTAGTAGCAAATTTGGTTAGCCCACCACAAGCTTTTCACTGTACCTCAGTACACGTGAAAATAAACTAAACTTAACCAGTCATTTGAGGATGTCACTAGCTGAGTGGATAATGGGAGCATGAGGATATAGTACATGCGTATTTGTAAAAGGCATGTGATGGGGAACCTCAACTTTATGTTACATTTGAGGCTGCAAAATAAAGTTGCATAACTTTAAGAGATGAGAGGAAGATTGTCACTTCAAATCAGTTCTGAAGGTTGATTGTCACTTCAAATCAGTTGTGAAACATGCTTAACATAACATTGGAACATATTTTAACCGGGTGAGGATATTTTTAGTTGCACTTTTGCAGATACACATACCAGAACTATTAACAAACTAGTTTCTGTGCAGATTGCTATCAAGCAACAGTAAGTCAATAGTATTTCCTTATTTGAAACTTGAATTTTGGCTTGTGGTTTTGCATAATTTGATTAAATTAATGTACAATCTTTATCCGTGGGGACGTGTGCTGGACTAAATTCATGAGTTGGGGAATGGGACGGACCACTATGGAGGTGGAAGTGTGGGGTTGCATGCACTAGGGAAGGTTGGGCAAGTAAATGACTTAAAGGAGACCTATCAGAGGGAAGTTCTCAACATAGGCTGATTTTCATTAACAGGTATTGTGAATGGATGGCGCAAGGTATTCATGATCAGATCTACTTAAAGAAGATGTATCCAAGTATAAGCTTCTAAGTAAGTAAGTAAGTAAGTAAGTTTATTGGCCAAGTATTCACAAACAAGGAATTTCTATTCAAATGTCCTCATACATGATGAGATACAATGCATGGAGGATCTAGGAGATAATTTTCACTTTCCCATCCATATCTTGAACCTCACATCTTCCATTATATTTTAGTTTTCATTTGAGTCATAGAGCTATGCAGCAGAGAAACACACCCTTCGGTCCATCTTGTTCATACAATCAAGTTGTCAACCTGAGCTAGTCCCATTTGCTTGCATTTGACCCATGTCCCTCTGAACCTTTTCTGTCCATGCAGCTGCCAAATGTCTTTGAAACGTTGTAATTGAACCCAACAGTGCCACTTACTTTGGCATTGTGTTCCACAAACCTACCAACTTCTGTGAAAAAAATTCCCCATGTGGACCCATTTCAATCTTTCCTTTCCCAATTTTAATCTATGCCTTTAGTTTAAGAGACTGCTACCCTGGGAAAAACAATTCACCCTATCTATGTCCCTCATCATTTTATATATAGTACCTCGATAAGGTCACTCCTCAGTTCACTTCACTGGAGAGAAAACAGCAGAACTTACACTGTCTCTCATTATAAATCACACCCTCCACTCCCAGTAACATCCTTGTGAATCTTTCTTGCACCCTTTCCGACTTAGAAACATAGAAAATAGGTGCAGGAGTAGGCCATTCAGCCCTTCGAGCCTGCACCGCCATTCAATATGATCATGTCTGATCATCCAACTCAGTATCCTGTACCTGCCTTCTCTCCATACCCCCTGATCCCTTCAGCCACAAGGGCCACATCTAACTCCCTCTTAAATATAGCCAATGAACTGGCCTCAACTACCTTCTGTGGCAGAGAATCCCAGAGATTCACCACTCTCTGTGTGAAAAATGTTTTTCTTACCTCGGTCCTAAAAGATTTCCCCCTTATCCTTAAACTGTGACCCCTTGTTCTGGACTTCCCCAACATCGGGAACAATCTTCCTGCATCCAGCCAGTCCAACCCCTTAAGAATTTTGTAAGTTTCTATAAGATCCCCCCTCAATCTTATAAATTCTAGCGAGTACAAGCCGAGTCTATCCAGTCTTTCTTCATTTGAAAGTCCTGACATCCCAGGAATCAGTCTGGTGAACCTTCTCTGTACTCCCTCTATGGCAAGAATGTCTTTCCTCAGATTTGGAGACCAAAACTGTACACAATTAAATTAGATTTGAAAACATTTATGAGCACAAATATTTTTATTTTTCAATATACATTTTAGAATAAGCACATAAAAAGCATTGTGAAAGCACCATATAGATACATTATCCATGATAAGGAACAGCAAATTAAAACAAATTGTGACATATCCTCCTTACAAAAGGAGTGCACTTAATTTCATTTATGTTTCACTTGAAAATATTTTTTAATCTGCGAGGCCTAATACTCATTTACCATGGATATTCTTAATACTAAACATTTTATAACATAGATAAAATTCTTACATTAATACAGCTACATTAACATTATTGCAGGTAGTAGAGCCATACTTCATCTTAAATGTAAAAATAATTTTCTGCCTGTTCATTACCATTCTGGTATTCCGGGTATGGGTTTTGTGCTTGACACTGCTCGAGTGTTGTGGCATCAGACCCTGGCAGTTAAAAAACATTAATATTAATTAAAATAAATTACATAGAACATGGAACTGCACAGAATAGTATCAGGTCCTCAGCCCACAAAGTTCATGCTGAACATGATGCCAAGTTAAACTAAACTCTACGACCTTCATGTGATCCATGTCTCTCCATTTCCCTGTCTCTTAAACGCCCCTGTTGTCATAGGATCATAAGATGTAGGAGGAGAATTAGGCCCATCAACTCTGCTCAGCCATTCGATCATGGCTGATCTATTTTTTCCTCTCAACCGCATTCTCTTGCCTTCTCCCTGTAACCTTTGATGCCAGGGAGGCACAGTGGCGCAGCGGTAGAGTCGCTGCTTACAGTGCCAGGGACTGCGGTTCGATCCTGACTACGGTGCTGTCTGTACGGAGTTTGTACGTTCCCCCTGTGACCGCGTGGGTTTTCTCCGGGTGCTTCGATTTTCGCCCACAATCCAAAGGCATACAGGTTTGTAGGTTAATTGTCTTCTGCAAATTGTAAATTGTCTATAGTGTGTAGATTAGTGTTAGTGTACGGGATGATTGCTGGTCGGCAGGGACTCGGTGGGGTAAGTGCCTGTTTCCACGCTAAAGCCCTTACTAACCAAAACCTACCAATCTCCACTTTAAAAATACCCAATGATGTCCTCCATACCTGTCTGAGGCAATGAATTCCACAGATTCACCACCCTCTGGCTAAAGAAATTCTTCCTGGTTCCATTTTAATGGTATGTCCTTTTATTCTGAGGTGTACCTTCTGGTCCCAAACTCTAACATGAATGGAAACCCTCTCCTGGTCCACTCTGTCTAGGCCTTTCATTATTCGGTAGGTTTCAATAAGATCCCCCTTCAAAACTCCAGCGAGCGCAGTCCCGGAGTAATCAAACGTTCCTCATACATTAACCCAATCATCCCCAGGATCATTCTCATAAATCTCCTCGGGACCCTCTCTATCACTAGTGCAGCTCTCTTTAGAAATGGGGCACAATATTCCAAATATGGTCCAACCAATGCCTTAAAAACCTCAGCATTATATCCTTGCTATTATATTCTAGTCCTCTACCATTGCATTTGTTTTCCTGACTACAGACACGACCTGAAAATTAACCTTCTGTGAATTCTGCACCAGCTCCGAAGTCCTTTAGCCATTTAATTTCTGAATCCTCTCCCCATATAGAAAATACTCTACACCTTTAGTCCTTCAATTGAAGTTCATGATCATATAATTTGCAACACTGTATTCCCTCTGCCCACGTCTTTGCCCACTCTGCCACCCTGTTCAAGTCCTTCTGCAGACTCCCTGCTTTCTTCACACTACCTGCCCCTCCACCTATCTTCGTATCATCCGCAAACTTGGCCACAAAACCATCAAATTTCATCATCATTATATTAACATATAATATGAAAATTAAGCAGACCCAACACCGATCCCTGTACAACACCGCGAGTCACAGGCAGCCAAGCAGAGGAGGCCCCCTTTATTCCCACTCTTTGCCTTTTACCAGTCAACTAATGTTCTATGCCAATACCTTGTTTCTAATGAAATGAGCTCAAAATATTCCAAATGCAGTCTGACCACATTTAAGGATGCAAAGCCCCAGCATTACATCCTTAGTTTTAATTTCTAGTCAAAATGAATGCTTCAGCCCAACTTGCACCTGCCAACCAAGATGCCCCATCTACACTAATCCCACCTGCCCGCTTTTGGCCCATATCTCTCTAAACCTTTCCTACCCATGTACCTGTTCAAATATTTTTAAAATGTCGTTATAGTACAAGTACTGCATTTTCTGTTCTTGTGAAGATGATCCAAAAATGACATGCTTTCAGAAAGGAAGCAGTCCACTTTATTCCCCATCTCTCTCACCTGCTGAAACTAGTGCTGATCTGCATGGATCCATCTACTCCTCCTGTGAACTGAAACTATTAGCGTGGTGCCCATTAACAGACATCTTCTTTCTCCTGTTGAGCTCTGCAGTGTATCCAATAAGATAAACACTGGACTCTCTTATTATGGAAGGCCTCACGAGAATTTTACAACATAAATGATCAAAGAGTATTCAAAGATAGAGGATATGCATAAGGTTAATGATATGCATAAGGTAGTCAGTTGTTCCTCAAAAGTCTTTTTCATGCATCCAGCAATAAGATATTTTTTAATTAATGTAGCCTAATAAAGCCATTGTATCGTGTATGTATGTCAATGATTTGCTGACATAAAGGAATTACTGTTGGATTCCATAAATCATCATACCTGTTTCCTTGTTTGTGTCTACCAGTCTGTACATAACCATGTAGGCAGTTGTGGATCTAAAAAATATCAAACAATTGAAAATTAAAAAAAGAGCAGAATGTATGTCATGTCTTATCCCAATATGTATCAATATGCACATTGTTCCCATCAGGTTCGTTAATCGCCCTTTAGCTTGCCCTTCGATTTGGTTTGCAAGTGAATTTAAAGATTTTGCCATTTCTCCAACACTAAGTAACTGATTACATTATTGGAGTAACAACACCTTATATTTTGCTTGGGCAGCTTACAACCCAGCGGTATGAACATTAACTTCTCCAATTTCAACTAACCCTTGCATTCCCGCTATCTCCATCCCTCCCCACCCTAGTCGCCCTGTTAGTTTCACTGTTCGTATCCCTTCATTATCACCTCTTTCACAACCAACAATGAACCATAGTTGGCTCCACCTATCCTTGGTCATCGGTGCTGGCACTTATTTTGTTCTGTACATTTTCATACCTCTAGTTTCCCTCTCCCCTGACTCTCAGTCTGAAGAAAGGTCTCAACCCAAAACATCACACATTCTTTTTCTCCAGAGGTGCTGCCTGACCAGCTGAGTTACTCCAGAACATTGTGTTGATCTTTGATTACATTATGAATCGATCCAATGGACAAGGCTACAAGTTCATTGGGTGATTTCCTACTAGTATCTTGCAAAAATAATTTGTACCAATACATGTTAACTCAAACATTTCTTAGAAAAGGGATTATGTGTTAAATTTGCTTTTTACCTTAGATTGATATTTTTTCCGATCTTTATGAAACATGATGATGAATAATTATTCATTGAAGACGTGAAAAGGAGAACATAAAAATGTCGTTAGCTGGCTGGAGGATGTTATGTGAAGCAGTTCAGAAACCAAAAACATAATTAATGTAAACAATACTAAAAAATAATTGTTAACAAATTCAGTGCAGTAATTAGTGAGCCATCTTAGCTCAGGGTAAGTTTATTTGTATATTCTTTACAAGTGAAAAGTATAGCAAGCACATGGGGATGTCCGCACTTACATCTCCTTACAGTCCACAATAGGAGTGCTAAAGACAAGGCTGGAGCACAGTCAGACTCAGGAACAGTTTCTCCCCCTCGGTTATCAGACTTCTCAATGGTCCTTCCATGAACTAGAGTGCAAGTTTATTCTCCTTCTACCTCACTGTTCGTTGTTGGGAAGAAACTATTCTTTAAGCCAAGTGATCTCCCAACCATTAGCTTGGATCAAAGATTTATGGTCGTGAAACATCTAGCGATGAATGGTGGTGGACAGTAAAACAGCTAACAAGGAGAAGAGACTCCAAGAACATCAGAGAAAGTGCAACCTAGCATGAGGGATCTCTGGTTTCTTCCCACAATCTAAAGACGTACAGGTTTGTTGGTTAATTGGCTTTGTAGAATTGTAATAATTATCCCCAGTTTGTATAGGATAGTGTTAGTGTGCAGGGATCACTGCTCGATACAGACTTGGTGGGCTGAAGGGCCTGTTTCTGCGGTGTATCTACAAACTAAACCGGTTTCTGTAACGGTGGAGTTTTCAGGAGGCAATCAAAATCGATCTTCTCGCACAGGATTACAAGTGCTTCAACCCTATTTTTAGTACCCTCAAGCTGGGTTGCGCTATCATTGATGGTCTTGGAGTCTCTTCTTGGTTGGGAGATCACTTAGCTTCAAGAATAGTGAAAAGCCTGGATAGAGTGGATGTGGAGTGGATGTTTCCACTAGTGGGATAGTCTAGGAGCAATGGCCACAACATCAGAATAAAAGGGCATAGCTATAGGAAGGAGATGAGGTGGACTTTCTTTAGTCAGGAGGTGATGATTCCATGGAATTCATTGCCACAGAAGGCTGTGGAGCCTATCAATTGATATTTTTAAGGCAAAGATTGATAGATCTTGATTAGCACGGGAGTCAGGTGTTGTGGAGAGAAGGTAGGAGAATGGGTTGAGAGGGAAAGATAGATCCGCTATGATTGAATGGTGGAGTAGACATGATGGGCCAAATGGCCTTATTCTGCTCCCAACACATATGAATAACTAATTCCTAACAACCACAGGTTCTTGAAAACTACACCATACTCACCGATGAACTAAGGACTGTAATAAAAAGAACTGCGATGTTGGTTTATTCGAAAGATAGAGACAATATGTTGGAGTAACTCAATGGGTCAGGTAGCATCTACGGAGAAAGTGAATAGGTGACGTTTCGGGTCAGGACTGAAGAAAGTCTGAAGAAGGTTCTTTATGTGACTGATGAAGCTCCCGACCTGAAATATCACCTATCCAATTTCTCCAGAGATGCCGCCTGACCCGCTGAGTTACTCCAGCATTTTGTGTGGAACTATGAACTGCCTTGGGTTGCTCTTAGCACTTCAGTCTTTTTTTTGTGCACTGTTATTGGGGTTATTAATTGATTGATATTTTTTATTGATTATATATTATCGATTATATATTATTGTGTTACAGGGCTGTTATAGTGCTGAATGTAAGAATATTGTTCCGTGGTTGGTAATATGACTATTAAACACTCTCGCCTCTTGACTGTAACTTGTACCTGAAAAATGGGTGGGGGGGTCAGCTTTGAAAATGGACCAGTGGTACTTAAAACCGCGACAAATATTCCACCTCAGCTAATCCACTTACTGCACTGAATCACATTAATATCCAGCTGTTACTTTGATCCTTTTTCAAGGAACAATTTTATTGCAGACATAAACTAAGAAAATGGTCCGACTCTTGGATTGTATGCTGTCCTTTCCTGGAATCGACAAACGGACTTTCCATTAGTGCGTTGGAGAATTTATCATTCCATGAATAATTTTTACCTTTTTAACAAATCTATCATCAAAGGAGTACCAGTCACCAGAGCCCGATTTTATTTCAGCAATATAATGGCCGCCTCCATAACTTCCACGGTGATGCCATATTGCAAAAAGTTCATACTTTTTCTCCTAAAGTAGAGACATGAGACAGCATTATTTTTTTCATGCTATATACATTTCTTATCAATAGTTTAGAAGGTTGAGGGGGGACCTCATTGATACTTGAAGAATAATGAAAGACATAGACAGAGTGAATGTGGAAAGGATTCACTCTCCTCTGGTGGGAGAGTCTAGGACCAGAGGTTATAGCCTCAGAATTATAGGGCATTCTTTTAGAAAGGAGGCGAGGAGGAACTTGTTTAGTCAGGGTAGTTAATCTAAGGCAGAGATTGACAAATTCTTGATTAGAACAGGCGTCAAGGGTGATGGGGAGAAGGCAGGAAATGGCATTAAGAGGCAGAGATCAGTCACGATTGAGTAGACACGATGGGCCAAATGGCCTAATTCCCCTCCTATAACCTGTGAATGTATAAGACATCTGTGCCAAACATGATGTCAACATAAAATAAGCTCATCTGCCTGCACACAATCCATTTTCTGCTATCTAAAAGCCTCTTAAAAGCTTCCATCATATCTGCCTCCACCAGCAACTCTGGCAGCATGTTCCAGGCACTCACCAACTTCTGTGTAAAAAATCTGCCCCGCACATCTCCTTTAAAATTTCCCCTCTAATCTTTTGACATTTCCACCCTAGGTAAAAGTGTGAAACCTACATAAAAAATCTTATGAAGCTGGGAAGGTAGAAGTGCTGGGAAGGGCGGCACGGTGGTGGTAGAGTTGCTGCCCTCAGGTTTTTTGACGAGTCAAATAGGTACTGACTTCAGAAGCTGTCTGTGTGGAATCCGCACATTCTCCCTGTGACTGCATTAGACCACACCAGAGAGAGGGACGAGGACCACAGGCAAAGAAGCATTACCCAGGCTGGTTTCATCCACCAGTCAGTTTCACCAGCACTCAGCTGGCAGCCAGGCTTTGTGCAACCAACCAGCTCTTGGGCCTGGCACCAAGGGCGAGCACTATCTGCTGTTAAGTGGACTGGATGGCAAACAGCTGATTACCCAGATAAATACCACAAAGTTACACCACTTGACTTAGGACCACTGGAGGAAGTTTTCTCATTAACCCTTTCCATTCACTCACTTCCTGAAGTCCATCATACAAAAACTCATCACTTTTTAAACTATTCTTTGGGATGTCAAGGAACAACCTGATCATTTTCTACATAAACTGTTCCTATACCAACTTGTCGGTACAAGATCTGAATAGGGTATGTAAAGATAAAATTTCTCATAGCAACTTCAAAATGGCACGTTATGCTTTTAATTCCATCTGTTTACTATGAGTGTAAAGTAATATATTGCAGTTCAAAATAATGGCAACATTTCTACAAATATTAGTTTTATGCCTGATCGAAGCCACAGAGAGGTCTGCTTTACATCACCCATTGCTTCTCTCCAGAGATGCTGCCGGTCCCGCTGAGTTACTCCAGCTTTGGGTTCATCTTCAAATGATGTCACGCACTCCAGACGGCCGTGCGTACGTGTGTAATCGTGCCCGACCTTCGCAGGACCATTGCGGCTCAACGCGACCACGAGGTCATGTAATTTGCGTGCCAAGGACACGCAAGTGGGACAGGCTCTTAACTTTACCAATCACACACCAATCAGCTGTGCTTTTAGAATTTTGAACATCGCCTTAATGCCTCAAAACGTTTTCTGTTGCCTTCACTGTTGAAATTGAAATCATGACAGGAAGACGTTGTGGTGTTTAGGGGCGAGTTATTTGCTGCGGGCTAATTGAACGCCAAGTCAAAATTTAAATGCGTCAAAGCCATTCTTTTCATTTGGTATGTGCAATGATCTCCTTATAGTACCACTTCCAAGGAGTAATTCTACAAAACATATTGAATTAATTTAATTTAATTTACCATTCATATTACGAGATCGACCCCTGCTTAGCTGAAGGAAATTGTGGTTCATTTTGCCATTGTGTTCCAGACATGTGGTCCATCAGAGACAAGAACGGAACTTGCGATCAAAATATGGAGGGGACCGCGGGACAGGACACAATTTTTTGGCGGCCGCATGCGCGCGCACACACACACACACACACACACGCGCACACGAGGCTTCAGAGGCTCAATCCAGTGTTAAATGCAGCTCAACTCTGTCTGTCACGCCGGGGTAACTACAGCCCTGCCTGGACTGATAGGACACCAGCGCTGCTTCTCCATGCTGGCCATATTTTCCACAAGCCAGACAGGTTAACCTGGTGGGACAGGCAAAGTTGAGCTGGGTTTAGCGCTGCTTCTCTGCGCTGGCTGTGGGCCTGGGGGTACAGCTCCCATCTGACTGCTGACCTCTCTGGCCACCCATGGGGGGGGGGGGGGGGGGGGTTCACTCGGGTGGGGCCGGGATTGATCCTGGCTGTGGATGAGGCGCCGGTCTGTGCCACGTCTCCCTCCTCCAATCACCGCACTCTATCCTCAGTCCCACCCACCCCCACTCCTCCCTCCTCCAATCATCGGGCTGAATCATCATGTTCTGCCCCCATTGCCTGCTGACCGACGTCTCTCTCGTCCAATCGGCGCACTCGATCAGCAGTTCCACCTCCACTGCCTCGCAGAAAGCGATTTTAAAATCCAGATTACAAAAACTTGGGAGGGATATCCCCACCTCTCAAAACATGGGGGGGACGATATTTTCCTCCCCTCGTGTTTTCCGCCCCTGGTGAGAGGCACTCAAGGAGTTGTCATTCAGAGAGGAGGTAGAAATTGAACATTAACATGCATGCAGATACAACAGACATGATCATGCCAATAGACAATGAACAAGATCATGAGTACATCTTTCAGATTCTAGAGGAAGCTGATGCAGTGATGGAGATGCTCCTGATAGAACTGGATTAGTAAAATGGAACCAGGCAAGATAAAGTTTGGTTGCAGAGATTTAAAATACAAGATTTACAGTGTTGATTCCCGGGATGGCGGGACTGTCATAAGCTGAGATAATGGAGCAGCTGGGCTTGTACTCTGTTTAGAATGATGAGAGGGGAGCTCGTTGAAACATATAACATTGTTAAGGGTTTGGACACGCTGAAGGCAGGAAACATTTTCCCGATGTTGGGGGAGTCTGGAACCAGAGGCCACAGTTTAAGAGTAAGAAGTAGGCCATTTGGAACGGAGAAGAGGAAACACTTTTTCTCACAGAGGGTTTTGAGTCTGTGGAATTCTCTGCCTCAGAGGGTGGTGGAGGCAGGTTCTCTGGATGCTTTCATGAGAACTAGATAGGGCTCTTAAAAATAGCGGAGTCAGAGGATTTGGGGAGAAGGCAGGAACAGGGTACTGATTGGGGAGGATCAGCCATGATCACATTAAATGGTGGTGCTGGCTCGAAGGGTCGAATGGCCTACTCCAGTGTCGATTGTCTATAAGATGCAATGTCATTGTTTGGGAAAGAACGTTAACAAAAAGTGAAGGAGCCTGGCAGCAGATCAGCAATATGCATGAGAGTGGGCTGAGAGAAGTCTTAATCCACTTTAGTGCCATTAACTATGAAGCAACCATTGAATTGATTGATTGGTGAATTGAAATATTCAGCACAGAAACAGGCCTTTGGTACATCGACTACATGCTGACCGTTGGTCGCCCATTTACGCCAGCCCTGTGTTATCCCGCATAAACATTCACTCCTTACAATTTACAGATGCTAATTAACCTACAAACCCACATGTCTTTGGGATGTGGGGGGAAGGCAGAGCACCTGCAGGAAACTCACAAGGTCACAGGTCGAATGTGCAAACTATATACAGACTGTATACAGACCTCAACCAAGGACTGATAGATCCTGGGTCTCTGATGCTATGTGCCACTATGACGCCCAGGATGTCAGCAGTCAAGATTCCTTTCATTGTCTATCTGCGATTATTTTTTATTGATAGAATGAATTAGGCCAGGAACTATAAAGGATTTCAAAAAGGTAAAAGGGCCCAGATTCTTGGTCAACATTTACTGCCTCCATACCTTGTCCTCTGTTGAGTCTTGCTCTGACTGACCTGAAAAAGAAAATTAAATAAACACATCAGAAAAGTTTTTGAAAGCCCCATAATTGCATTCACATGAAATCATGCAAGTCTCTTGCATTGATGCAGATGATTTGTCCCTGATTATTCAAACAAACCTGGAGCTGCCTCAGTCATTCTCCTTTCAGCATTCACAGAATATTCTTCCTGCCCTTGCAGAGGTGAAATCTCACTTTGCCCTCGTTCCATGGCCTTGAAACTGTAGTTATACTGGGCATTACTCTCCTGTAAGAATGCAAAATATCTGTTGTTTAACAAGGGAACAGTTTTGCTGTTGCCTGCGGCTGGAAAAGATGCAAACATCAATGCTTCCTCTCTTACCTCTCTCGGTAGCCTGGGATAGATCCCTGGCTGTACTGGGGATTCATCCACCTTAACACTCGTCAACATCTCCTCCTTAATCTTCAACTGCCCTTGCACATCAATATTGTCCACACTGATCTCTCTGTGCTCCATGTCCCGCTTCTTGGTGAAAACGGATACAAAAAACCTGCTTAGCACCTCGATTCATCCCCAGACTCCAAGCACTAATTCCCTCCTTTATCTTTGAGTGGTCCCACCTTCTCCCTGCTTTTTCTGGACTATGATCAAGAGGATAATAGGCACATTATGCACATTGCTGCCGCATAATTGAAGCTCAAGTTAAAAAAAAATTGTTAAAAGCTATTCATTTAATTTACCATTCACATTGTCAGATATGTGCTTACTCATATTGTTACTAATGCTTAGCTGAGGGAAATTGTGGTTCAGTTTGCCACCGTGTGATGGATGGACTACAACAATTGTTCATCCCAGTATGGCAAAAGAATAAATCAGGGAAGGTGGCGCATCCGTGGATAACGAGGGAAATCAGGGATAGTATCAAAGAAAAAGATGAAGCGTACAAATTAGCCAGAAAAATCAGCCTACCAGGGGACTGGGAGAAATTCAGAGACCAACAGAGGACAAAGGGCTTAATTAGGAAAGGGAAAATGGAGTATGAAAGAAAACTGGCAGGAAACATAAAAACTGACTGCAAAAGTTTTTATCGATATGTGAAGCACAAAAGATTAGTTAGAGCAAATGTAGGTCCCTTGCAGTCAGAAACGTGAATTGATCATGGGGAACAAGGACATGGCAGACCAATTGAATAACTACTTTGGTTCTGTCTTCACTAAGGAAGACATAAATAATTTGCCGGAAATAGCAGGGGATCGCGGGTCAAATGAGATGGAGGAAATGAGTGAAATCCAGGTTAGCCGGAAAGTGGTGTTGGGTAAATTGAATGGATTAAAGGCCGATAAATCCCCAGGGCCAGATAGGCTGCATCCCAGGGTACTTAAGGAAGTAGCCCAGAAATAGCAGATGCCTTAGTGATAATTTTTCAAAACTCTTTAGATTCCGGAGTAGTTCCTGAGGATTGGAGGGTAGCTAATGTAACCCCACTTTTTAAAAAGGGAGGGAGAGAGAAAACAGGGAATTACAGACCAGTTAGTCTAACATCGGTAGTGAGGAAACTGCTAAAGTCAATTATTAAAGATGGGATAGCAGCGCATTTGGAAAGTGGTGAAAGCATTGGACAAAGTCAGCATGGACTTACGAAGGGTAAATAATGTCTGACGAATCTTATTGAATTTTTTGAGGATGTAACTAGTAGAGTGGATAAGGGAGAAGCAGTGGATGTGTTGTATGTGGACTTTCAGAAGGCTTTCGACAAGGTCCCACACCAGAGATTGGTATACAAACTTAAAGCACACGGTATTGGTGGTTCAGTATTGATGTAGATAGAGAACTGGCTGGCAGACAGGAAGCAAAGAGTAGGAGTGAACGGGTCCTTATCAGGATGGCAGACAGTGACTAGTAGGATGCCGCAAGGCTCAGTGCTGGGACCCCAGCTATTTACAATATACATTAATGATTTGGACGAGGGAATTAAATGCAACATCTCGAAGTTTGCGGATGACAAGAAGCTGGGGGGGCAGTGTTAGCTGTGAGAAGGATGCTAGGAGTCTGCAGGATGACTTGGATAGACTGGGTGAGTGGGCAAATAAATGGCAGATGCAGTATAATGTGGATAAATGTGAGGTTATCCACTTTGGTGGCAAAAACAGGAAGGTAGACTAATATTTGAATGGTGACCGATTAGGAAAAGGGGAGATGCAGCGAGACCTGGGTGTCATGGTACACCAGTCATTGAAAGTAGGCATGCAGGTGCAGCAGGCTGTGAAGAAAGCAAATGGTATGTTGGCATTCATAGCAAAAGGATTTGAGTACAAGAGCAGGGAGGTTCTACTGCAGTTGTACAGGGTCTTGGTGAGGCCACACCTGGAGTATTGCGTACAGTTTTGGTCTCCTAAACTGAGGAAAGACATTCTTGCCATAGGGGGAGTACAGAGAAGGTTCACCAGACTGATTCCTGGGATGGCAGGACTTCCATATGAAGAAAGACTGGATAGACTCGGCTTGCACTCGCTGGAATTTAGGAGATTGAGGGGTGATCTCATAGAGACTTACAAAATTCTTAAGGGGTTGGACAGGCTAGATGCAGGAAGATTGTTCCCAATGTTGGGGGAGTCCAGGACAAGGGGTCACAGTTTAAGGATAAGGGGGAAGTCTTTTAGGACCGAGATGAGAAAATCGTTTTTCACACAGAGAGTGGTGAATCTGTGGAATTCTCTGCCACAGAAGGTAGTTGAGGCCAGTTCGTTGGCCATATTTAAGAGGGAGTTCGATGTGGCCCTTGTGGCTGAAGGGATCAGGGGGTATGGAGAGAAGGCAGGTACAGGATACTGAGTTGGATGATCAGCCATGATCATATTGAATGGTGGCGCAGGCTCGAAGGGCCGAATGGCCTGCTCCTGCACCTAATTTCTATGTTTCTATGTGTGTCAGATATAAGGTCCGCCAGAAGCAATTGAAGAATTGTCATTCAGAAAGGAAGTGGAAATTGAGCATCAGCACACACATAGAGACTTGGACATGTTAACACATGAACATGCCAATAGACAATGAACAAGATCAAGAATACATCTTTGCGATTCTAGAGGAAGCTGATCCAGTGATGGAGAAGCTCCCGATAGAACTGGATTAGTAAAATGGAACCAGGCAAGATAAAGTTTGGTTGCAGAGATTCAAATACAAGATGCAATAAGTCATTGTTTGGGAAAGACCTTTAACAAAAAGTGCAGGAGCCCGGCACCAGATCAACAATAAACATGAGAGTGGGTTGAGAGAAGTCTTAATCCACTTTAGTGCCATTGACTATGAAGCAACCATGGGAATGATTGACTGTTGGATTGAAATATGCAGCACAGAAACAGGCCTTTGGTACATCGACTACATGCTGACCGTTGGTCGCCCATTGACGCCAGTCCTGAGTTATCATAGAAACATAGAAACATAGAAATTAGGTGCAGGAGTAGGCCATTCAGCCCTTCGAGCCTGCACCGCCATTCAATATGATCATGGCTGATCATCCAACTCAGTATCCCGTACCTGCCTTCTCTCCATACCCTCTGATCCCCTTAGCCACAAGGGCCACATCCAACTCACTCTTAAATATAGCCAATGAACTGGCCTCAACTACCCTCTGTGGCAGAGAGTTCCAGAGACTCACCACTCTCTGTGTGAAGAAAGTCTTTCTCATCTCGGTCTTAAAGGATTTCCCCCCTTATCCTTAAGCTGTCCCCCTTGTCCTGGACTTCCCCAACATCGGGGAACAATCTTCCTGCATCTACAACCCTTAAGAATTTTGTAAGTTTCTATAAGATCCCCTCTTAATCTCCTAATTTCCAGAGAGTATAAACCGAGTCTATCCAGTCTTTCTTCATAAGACAGTCCTGACATCCCAGGAATCAGTCTGGTGAACCTTCTCTGCACTCCCTCTATGGCAATAATGTCCTTCCTCAGATTTGGAGACCAAAACTGCACGCAATACTCCAGGTGTGGTCTCACCAAGACCCTGTACAACTGAAGTAGAACCTCCCTGCTCCTGTACTCAAATCCTTTTGCTATGAAAGCTAACATATCCCGCATAAACTTTCACTCCTTACAATTTACGGATGCTAATTAACCTACAAACCCACGTCTTTGGGATGTGGGAAGAAGGCAGAACACCCGCAGGAAACCCACAAGGTCACAGGTCGAATGTGCAAACTGTATACAGACTGATAGATCGTGCGTCTCTGATGCTATGTGCTACTATAACGCCCAGGATGTCAGCAGTCAAGATTCCTTTCATTGTCTATCTGTGATTTTTTATTGAAAGAATGAATTAGGCCAGGAACTATAAAGGATTTGAAAAAGGTAAAAGGGCCCTGAATCTTGGTCAGCATTTTCTGCCTCCATACCTTGTCCTCTGTTGAGTCTTGCTCTGACTGACCTGAAAAAGAAAATGAAACAAACACATCAGAAAAGATTTTGAAAGCCCCATAATTGCATTCACATGAAATCATGCAAGTCTCTTGCATTGATGCAGATGATTTGTCCCTGATTATTCAAACAAACCTGGAGCTGCCTCAGTCATTCTCCTTTCAGCATTCACAGAATATTCTTCCTGCCCTTGCAAAGGTGAAATCACACTTCGTCCTCGTTCCATGGCCTTGAAACTGTAGTTATACTGGGCATTACTCTCCTGTAAGAATGCAAAATATCAGTTGTTTAACAAGGGAACAGTTTTGCTGTTGCCTGTGGCTGGAAAAGATGCAAAGATCAATGCTTCCTCTCTTACCTCTCTCGGTAGCCTGGGATAGATCCCTGGCTGTCCTGGGGATTCATCCACCTTAACACTCATCGACACCTCCTCCTTAATCTTCAACTGCCCTTGCACATCAATATTGTCCACACTGATCTCACTGTGCTCAATGTCCCTCTTCTTGGTGAAAACGGATACAAAAAACCTGTTTAGCACCACGATTCATCCCCAGACTCCAAGCACTAATTCCCTCCTTTATCCTTGAGTGGTCCTACCTTCTCCCTGCTTTCTCTGGACTTTGATCAAGAGGATAATAGGCACATTATGCACATTGCTGCCACACAATTGAAGCTCAAGTTAAAAAAAAATGTTAAAGCTATTCATTTAATTTACCATGCACATTGTCAGATATGTGCTTACTCACATTGTTACTAATGCTTAGCTGAGGGAAATTGTGGTTCAGTTTGCCACCGTGTGTCAGATATAAGGTCCGCAGAGGCAATTGAAGAATTGTCATTCAGAAAGGAAGTGGAAATTGAGCATCAGCACACACATAGAGACTTGGACATGTTAACACATGAACATGCCAATAGACAATGAACAAGATCAAGAATACATCTATGCGATTCTAGAGGAAGCTGATCCAGTGATGGAGAAGCTCCTGATAGAACTGGATTAGTAAAATGGAACCAGGCAAGATAAAGTTTGGTTGCAGAGATTCAAATACAAGATGCAATAAGTCATTGTTTGGGAAGAACGTTAACAAAAATGTGAAGGAGCCCTGGCAGCAGATCAACAATATGCATGAGAGTGGGCTGAGAGAGTCTTAATCCACTTTAGTGCCATTGACTATGAAGCAACCATGGGAATGATTGATTGTTGGATTGAAATATGCAGCACAGAAACAGGCCTTTGGTACATCGACTCCATGCTGACCGTTGGTCGCCCATTGACGCCAGTCCAGTGTTATCCCGCTAAACTTTCACTCTTACAATTTACGGATGCTAATTAACCTACAAACCCACATGTCTTTGGGATGTGGGAGGAAGGCAGTGCACCCACAGGAAACCCACAAGGTCAAAGGTTGAATGTGCAAACTGTATACAGACTGTATACAGACCTCAACCAAGGACTGATAGATCCTGGGTCTCTGATGCTATGTGCCACTATGACGCCCAGGATGTCAGCAGTCAAGATTCCTTTCATTGTCTATCTGCGATTATTTTTTATTCAAAGAATGAATTAGGCCAGGAACTATATAGGATTTCAAAAAGATAAAAGGGCCCTGAATCTTGGTCAGCATTTTCTGCCTCCATACCTTGTCCTCTGTTGAGTCTTGCTCTGACTGACCTGAAAAAGAAAATGAAACAAACACATCAGAAAAGTTTTTGAAAGCCCCATAATTGCATTCACATGAAATCATGCAAGTCTCTTGCATTGATGCAGATGATTTGTCCCTGATTATTCAAACAAACCTGTAGCTGCCTCAGTCATTCTCCTTTCAGCATTCACAGAATATTCTTCCTGCCCTTGCAAAGGTGAAAGCTCACTTTGCCCTCGTTCCATGGCCTTGAAACTGTAGTTATACTGGGTATTACTCTCCTGTAACAATGCAAAATATCAGTTGTTTAACAAAGGGAACAGTTTTGCTGTTGCCTGTGGCTGGAAAAGATGCAAACATCAATGCTTCTTCTCTTACCTCTCTCGGTAGCCTGGGATAGATCCCTGCCTGTCCCGGGGATTCATCCACCTTAACAATCGTCAACACCTTCTCCTTAATCTTCAACTGCCCTTGCACATCAATATTGTCCACACTGATCTCACTGTGCTCCATGTCCCTCTTCTTGGTGAAAACGGATACAAAAAACCTGTTTAGCACCTCGATTCATCCCCAGACTCCAAGCACTAATTCCCTCCTTTATCCTTGAGTGGTCCTACCTTCTCCCTGCTTTCTCTGGACTTTGATCAAGAGGATAATAGGCACATTATGCACATTGCTGCCACACAATTGAAGCTCAAGTTAAAAAAAAAATGTTAAAGCTATTCATTTAATTTACCATGCACATTGTCAGATATGTGCTTACTCACATTGTTACTAATGCTTAGCTGAGGGAAATTGTGGTTCAGTTTGCCACCGTGTGTCAGATATAAGGTCCGCAGAGGCAATTGAAGAATTGTCATTCAGAAAGGAAGTGGAAATTGAGCATCAGCACACACATAGAGACTTGGACATGTTAACACATGAACATGCCAATAGACAATGAACAAGATCAAGAATACATCTATGCGATTCTAGAGGAAGCTGATCCAGTGATGGAGAAGCTCCTGATAGAACTGGATTAGTAAAATGGAACCAGGCAAGATAAAGTTTGGTTGCAGAGATTCAAATACAAGATGCAATAAGTCATTGTTTGGGAAAGAACGTTAACAAAAACTGAAGGAGCCAGGCAGCAGATCAACAATATGCATGAGAGTGGGCTGAGAGATGTCTTAATCCACTTTAGTGTCATTGACTATGAAGCAACCATGGGAATGATTGATTGTTGGATTGAAATATGCAGCACAGAAACAGGCCTTTGGTACATCGACTCCATGCTGACCGTTGGTCGCCCATTGACGCCAGTCCAGTGTTATCCCGCTAAACTTTCACTCTTACAATTTACGGATGCTAATTAACCTACAAACCCACATGTCTTTGGGATGTGGGAGGAAGGCAGTGCACCCACAGGAAACCCACAAGGTCAAAGGTTGAATGTGCAAACTGTATACAGACTGTATACAGACCTCAACCAAGGACTGATAGATCCTGGGTCTCTGATGCTATGTGCCACTATGACGCCCAGGATGTCAGCAGTCAAGATTCCTTTCATTGTCTATCTGCGATGATTTTTTATTGATAGAATGAATTAGGCCAGGAACTATAAAGGATTTCAAAAAGGTAAAGGGACCCTGAAACTCGGTCAGCATTTCTGCCTCCATACCTTGTCCTCTGTTGAGTCTTGCTCTGACTGACCTGAAAAAGAAAATGAAATAAACACATCAGAAAAGTTTTTGAAAGCCCCATAATTGCATTCACATGAAATCATGCAAGTCTCTTGCATTGATGCAGATGATTTGTCCCTGATTATTCAAACAAACCTGGAGCTGCCTCAGTCATTCTCCTTTCAGCGTTCACAGAATATTCTTCCTGCGCTTGCAAAGGTGAAATCTCACTTTGCCCTCGTTCCATGCCCTTGAAACTGTAGTTATACTGGGCATTACTCTCCTGTAAGAATGCAAAATATCAGTTGTTTAACAAGGGAACAGTTTTGCTGTTGCCTGTGGCTGGAAAAGATGCAAAGATCAATGCTTCATCTCTTACCTCTCTCGGTAGCCTGGGATAGATCCCTGGCTGTCCTGGGGATTCATCCACCTTAACACTCGTCGACACCTCCTCCTTAATCTTCAACTGCCCTTGCACATCAATATTGTCCACACTGATCTCTCTGTGCTCCATGTCCCTCTTCTTGGTGAAAACGGATACAAAAAACCTGTTTAGCACCTCGATTCATCCCCAGACTCCAAGCACTTTATTTATCCTTGAGTGGTCCTACCTTCTCCCTGGTTTCTCTGGACTATGATCAAGAGGATAATAGGCACATTATGCACATTGCTGCCGCATAATTGAAGCTCAGGTTAAAAAAAAAAAAAAAATAGTTAAAGCTATTCATTTAGTTTACCATTCACATTGTCAGATATGTGCTCACTCATACTGTCACTAATGCTTAGCTGAGGGAAATTGTGGTTCAGTTTGCCATCGTGTGTCAGATATAAGGTCCGTCAGAGGCAATTGAAGAATTGTCATTCAGAAAGGAAGTAGAAATTGAGCATTAGCACACACGTAGAGACTTGGACATGTTAACACATGAACATGCCAATAGACAATGAACAAGATCAAGAATACATCTTTGCGATTCTAGAGGAAGCTGATCTAGTGATGGAGAAGCTCCCGATAGAACTGGATTAGTAAAATGGAACCAGGCAAGATAAAGTTTGGTTGCAGAGATTCAAATACAAGATGCAATAAGTCATTGTTTGGGAAAGAACGTTAACAAAAAGTGAAGGAGCCTGGCAGCAGATCAGCAATATGCATGAGAGTGGGTTGAGAGAAGTCTTAATCCACTTTAGTGCCATTGACTATGAAGCAACCATGGGAATGATTGATTGTTGGGTTGAAATATGCAGCACAGAAACAGGCCTTTGGTACATCGACTCCATGCTGACCGTTGGTCGCCCATTTACGCCAGTCCTGTGTTATCCCGCATAAACACTCACTCCTTACAATTTACAGATGCTAATTAACCTACAAACCCACATGTCTTTGGGATGTGGGAGGAAGGCAGAGCACCCGCAGGAAACGCACAAGGTCACAGGTCGAATGTGCAAACTATATACAGACTGTATACAGACCTCAACCCAAGGACTGATAGATCCTGGGTCTCTGATGCTATGTGCCACTATGACGCCCAGGATGTCAGCAGTCAAGATTCCTTTCATTGTCTAACTGCAATGATTTTTTTATAGAAAAAATGAATTAGGCCAGGAACCTATGAAGGATTTCAAAAAGGTAAAAGGGCCCTGAATCTTGGTCAACATTTTCTGCCTCCATACCTTGTCCTCTGTTGAGTCTTGCTCTGACTGAACTAAAAAAGAAAATGAAATAAACACATCAGAAAAGTTTTTGAAAGCCCCATAATCGCATTCACATGAAATCAAGCAAGTCTCTTGCATTGATGCAGATGATTTGTCCCTGATTATTCAAACAAACCTGGAGCTGCCTCAGTCATTCTCCTTTCAGCGTTCACAGAATATTCTTCCTGCGCTTGCAGAGATGAAATCTCACTTTGGCCTCGTTCCATGCCCTTGAAACTGTAGTTATACTGGGCATTACTCTCCTGTAAGAATGCAAAATATCAGTTGTTTAACAAGGGAACAGTTTTGCTGTTGCCTGTGGCTGGAAAAGATGCAAAGATCAATGCTTCATCTCTTACCTCTCTCGGTAGCCTGGGATAGATCCCTGGCTGTCCTGGGGATTCATCCACCTTAACACTCGTCGACACCTCCTCCTTAATCTTCAACTGCCCTTGCACATCAATATTGTCCACACTGATCTCTCTGTGCTCCATGTCCCTCTTCTTGGTGAAAACGGATACAAAAAACCTGTTTAGCACCTCGATTCATCCCCAGACTCCAAGCACTAATTCCCTCCTTTATCCTTGAGTGGTCCTACCTTCTCCCTGCTTTCTCTGGACTATGATCAAGAGGATAATAGGCACATTATGCACATTGCTGCCGCATAATTGAAGCTCAAGTTTAAAAAAAAAATTGTTAAAGCTATTCATTTAGTTTACCATTCACATTGTCAGATATGTGCTCACTCATACTGTCACTAATGCTTAGCTGAGGGAAATTGTGGTTCAGTTTGCCACCGTGTGTCAGATATAAGGTCTATCAGAGGCAATTGAAGAATTGTCATTCAGAAAGGAAGTAGAAATTGAGCATTAGCACACACGTAGAGACTTGGACATGTTAACACATGAACATGCCAATAGACAATGAACAAGATCAAGAATACATCTTTGCGATTCTAGAGGAAGCTGATCCAGTGATGGAGAAGCTCCCGATAGAACTGGATTAGTAAAATGGAACCAGGCAAGATAAAGTTTGGTTGCAGAGATTCAAATACAAGATGCAATAAGTCATTGTTTGGGAAAGAACGTTAACAAAAAGTGAAGGAGCCCGGCAGCAGATCAACAATATGCATGAGAGTGGGCTGAGAGAAGTCTTAATCCACTTTAGTGCCATTGACTATGAAGCAACCATGGGAATGATTGATTGTTGGATTGAAATATGCAGCACAGAAACAGGCCTTTGGTACATCGACTCCATGCTGACCGTTGGTCGCCATTTGACGCCAGTCCTGTGTTATCCCGCATAAACATTCACTCCTTACAATTTACAGATGCTAATTAACCTACAAACCCACATGTCTTTGGGATGTGGGAGGCAGGCAGAGCACCCGCAGGAAACCCACAAGGTCACAGGTCGAAAGTGCAAACTGTATACAGACTGTATACAGACCGCAACCAAGGACTGATAGATCCTGGGTCTCTGATGCTATGTGCCACTATGACGCCCAGGATGTCAGCAGTCAAGATTCCTTTCATTGTCTATCTGCGATTTTTTATTGAAAGAATGAATTAGGCCAAGAACTATAAAGGATTTCAAGAAGATAAAAGGGCCCTGAATCTTGGTCAGCATTTTTCTGCCTCCATACCTTGTCCTCTGTTGAGTCTTGCTCTGACTGACCTGAAAAAGAAAATGAAATAAACACATCAGAAAAGTTTTTGAAAGCCCCATAATTGCATTCACATGAAATCATGCAAGTCTCTTGCATTGATGCAGATGATTTGTCCCTGATTATTCAAACAAACCTGGAGCTGCCTCAATCATTCTCCTTTCAGCGTTCACAGAATATTCTTCCTGCCCTTGCAACGGTAAAATCTCACTTTGCCCTCGTTCCATGCCCTTGAAACTGTAGTTATACTGGGCATTACTCTCCTGTAAGAATGCAAAATATCAGTTGTTTAACAAGGGAACAGTTTTTGCTGTTGCCTGTGGCTGGAAAAGATGCAAAGATCAATGCTTCCTCTCTTACCTCTCTCGGTAGCCTGGGATAGATCCCTGGCTGTTCTGGGGATTCATCCACCTTAACACTCGTCGACACCTCCTCCTTAATCTTCAACTGCTCTTGCACATCAATATTGTCCACACTGATCTCTCTGTGCTCCATGTCCCTCTTCTTGGTGAAAACGGATACAAAAAACCTGTTTAGCACCTCGATTCATCCCCAGACTCCAAGCACTTTATTTATCCTTGAGTGGTCCTACCTTCTCCCTGGTTTCTCTGGACTATGATCAAGAGGATAATAGGCACATTATGCACATTGCTGCCGCATAATTGAAGCTCAAGTTAAAAAAATAGTTAAAGCTATTCATTTAGTTTACCATTCACATTGTCAGATATGTGCTTACTCATACTGTCACTAATGCTTAGCTGAGGGAAATTGTGGTTCAGTTTGCCATCGTGTGTCAGATATAAGGTCCATCAGAGGCAATTGGAAGAATTGTCATTCAGAAAGGAAGTGGAAATTGAGCATTAGCACACACGTAGAGACTTGGACATGTTAACACATGAACATGCCAATAGACAATGAACAAGATCAAGAATACATCTTTGCGATTCTAGAGGAAGCTGATCTAGTGATGGAGAAGCTCCCGATAGAACTGGATTAGTAAAATGGAACCAGGCAAGATAAAGTTTGGTTGCAGAGATTCAAATTCAAGATGCAATAAGTCATTGTTTTGGGAAAGAACGTTAACAAAAAGTGAAGGAGCCCGGCGGCAGATCAGCAATATGCATGAGAGTGGGCTGAGAGAAGTCTTAATCCACTTTAGTGCCATTGACTATGAAGCAACCATGGGAATGATTGATTGTTGGATTGAAATATGCAGCACAGAAACAGGCCTTTGGTACATCGACTCCATGCTGACCGTTGGTCGCCCATTTACGCCAGTCCTGTGTTATCCCGCATAAACAATCACTCCTTACAATTTACAGATGCTAATTAACCTACAAACCCACATGTCTTTGGGATGTGGGAGGAAGGCAGAGCACCCGCAGGAAACCCACAAGGTCACAGGGGGATGTGCAAACTGTATACAGACAGCAATCAAGGACTGATAGATCCTGGGTCTCTGATGCTATGTGCCACTATGACGCCCAGGATGTCAGCAGTCAAGATTCCTTTCATTGTCTAACTGCAATGATTTTTTTATAGAAAAAATGAATTAGGCCAGGAACCTATGAAGGATTTCAAAAGGTAAAAGGGCCCTGAATCTTGGTCAACATTTTCTGCCTCCATACCTTGTCCTCTGTTGAGTCTTGCTCTGACTGAACTAAAAAAGAAAATGAAATAAACACATCAGAAAAGTTTTTGAAAGCCCCATAATCGCATTCACATGAAATCAAGCAAGTCTCTTGCATTGATGCAGATGATTTGTCCCTGATTATTCAAACAAACCTGGAGCTGCCTCAGTCATTCTCCCTTCAGCGTTCACAGAATATTCTTCCTGCGCTTGCAGAGGTGAAATCTCACTTTGCCCTCGTTCCATGCCCTTGAAACTGTAGTTATACTGGGCATTACTCTCCTGTTAGAATGCAAAATATCAGTTGTTTAACAAGGGAACAGTTTTTGCTGTTACCTGTGGCTGGAAAAGATGAAAAGATAAATGCTTCATCTCTTACCTCTCTCGGTAGCCTGGGATAGATCCCTGGCTGTCCTGGGGATTCATCCACCTTAACACTCGTCGACACCTCCTCCTTAATCTTCCACTGCACTTGCACATCAATATTGTCCACACTGATCTCTCTGTGCTCCATGTCCCTCTTCTTGGTGAAAACGGATACAAAAAACCTGTTTAGCACCTCGATTCATCCCCAGACTCCAAGCACTAATTCCCTTCTTTATCCTTGAGTGGTCCTACCTTCTCCCTGGTTTCTCTGGACTATGATCAAGAGGATAATAGGCACATTATGCACATTGCTGCAGCATAATTGAAGCTAAATTTTAAAAAAAATTCCTAAAGCTATTCATTTAATTTACCATTCACATTGTCAGATATGTGCTTACTCATACTGTCACTAATGCTTAGCTGAGGGAAATTGTGGTTCAGTTTGCCACCGTGCGTCAGATATAAGGTCTATCAGAGGCAATTGAAGAATTGTCATTCAGAAAGGAAGTAGAAATTGAGCATTAGCACACACGTAGAGACTTGGACATGTTAACACATGAACATGCCAATAGACAATGAACAAGATCAAGAATACATCTTTGCGATTCTAGAGGAAGCTGATCCAGTGATGGAGAAGCTCCCGATAGAACTGGATTAGTAAAATGGAACCAGGCAAGATAAAGTTTGGTTGCAGAGATTCAAATACAAGATGCAATAAGTCATTGTTTGGGACAGAACGTTAAGAAAATGTGAAGGAGCCCAGCAGCAGATCAACAATATGCATGAGAGTGGGCTGAGAGAAGTCTTAATCCACTTTAGTGCCATTGACTATGAAGCAACCATGGGAATGATTGATTGTTGGGTTGAAATATGCAGCACAGAAACAGGCCTTTGGTACATCGACTCCATGCTGACCGTTGGTCGCCCATTTACGCCAGTCCTGTGTTATCCCGCATAAACATTCACTCCTTACAATTTACAAATGCTAATTAACCTACAAACCCACATGTCTTTGGGATGTGGGAGGCAGGCAGAGCATCCGCAGGAAACCCACAAGGTCACAGGTCGAAAGTGCAAACTGTATACAGACTGTATACAGACCGCAACCAAGGACTGATAGATCCTGGGTCTCTGATGCTATGTGCCACTATGACGCCCAGGATGTCAGCAGTCAAGATTCCTTTCATTGTCTATCTGCGATGATTTTTTATTGATAGAATGAATTAGGCCAGGAACTATAAAGGATTTCAAAAAGGTAAAGGGACCCTGAAACTCGGTCAGCATTTCTGCCTCCATACCTTGTCCTCTGTTGAGTCTTGCTCTGACTGACCTGAAATACAAAATGAAATAAAGATATCAGAAAAGTTTATGAAAGCCCATAATTGCATTCACATGAAATCATGCAAGTCTCTTGCATTGATGCAGATGATTTGTCGCTGATTATGCAAACAAACCTGGAGCTGCCTCAGTCATTCTCCCTTCAGCGTTCACAGAATATTCTTCCTGCGCTTGCAAAGGTGAAATCTCACTTTGCCCTCGTTCCATGCCCTTGAAACTGTAGTTATACTGGGCATTACTCTCCTGTTAGAATGCAAAATATCAGTTGTTTAACAAGGGAACAGTTTTGCTGTTGCCTGTGGCTGGAAAAGATGCAAAGATCAATGCTTCCTCTCTTGGTAGCCTGGGATAGATCCCTGGCTGTCCTGGGGATTCATCCACCTTAACACTCGTCGACACCTCCTCCTTAATCTTCAACTGCCCTTGCACATCAATATTGTCCACACTGATCTCTCTGGGCTCCATGTCCCTCTTCTTGGTGAAAACGGATACAAAAAACCTGTTTAGCACCTCAATTCATCCCCAGACTCCAAGCACTAATTCCCTCCTTTATCCTTGAGTGGTCCTACCTTCTCCCTGCTTTCGCTGGACTATGATCAAGAGGATAATAGGCACATTATGCACATTGCTGCAGCATAATTGAAGCTCGTTGAAAAAAAATTGTTAAAGCTATTCATTTAATTTACCATTCACATTGTCAGATATGTGCTTACTCACATTGGCACTAATGCTTAGATTAGGGAAATTGTGGTTCAGTTTGCCACTGTGTGTCAGATATAAGGTCCGTCAGAGGCAATTGAAGAATTGTCATTCAGAAATGAAGTGGAAATTGAGCATTAGCACACTCGCAGAAACTCGGACATGTTAACACATGATCATGCCAACAGACAATAAACAAGATCAAGAATACATCTTTGAGATTCTAGATCCAGTGATGGAGAAGCTCCCGATAGAACGGGATTAGTAAAATGGTTCCAGGCAAGACAAATTTTAGTTGCAGAGATTCAAATACAAGATACAATAAGTCATTGTTTGGGAAAGAACGTTAACAAAAAATGAAGGAGCCTGGCAGCAGATCAGCAATATGCATGAGAGTGGGCTGAGAGAAGTCTTAATCCACTTTAGTGCCATTGACTATGAAGCAACCATGGGAATGATTGATTGTTGGATTGAAATATGCAGCACAGAAACAGGCCTTTGGTACATCGACTCTATGCTGACCGTTGGTTGCCCATTTACGCCAGTCCTGTGTTATCCCGCATAAACACTCACTCCTTACAATTTACAGATGCTAATTAATCTACAAACCCCCATGTCTTTGGGATGTGGGAGGAAGGCAGATCACCCGCAAGAAACCCACAAGGTCACAGGGGGGATGTGCAAACTCTATACAGACAGCAACCAAGGACTGATAGATCCTGAGTCTCTGATGCTGTGAGGCAGCAGCTCTACCACCTGTTCCACTATGATGCCCAGGATGTCAGCAGTCAAGATTCCTTTCATTGTGTATCTGCAATGATTTTTGATGGTATCACTTCTCAGGTTTATTGAAGGCTTATTGAATTAGTTAGACACAGGGGTATTTCATTCAACTGGTTACATTGGGAGAATGATTTAGGCCAGGAACTATAAAGGACTAGACTAAGTTGGGTCCCATGTTCACACGGGAGGGCTGGTCCCCCATTGCAATATTCCACCTCTCCACCAATTCCAATATTGGTGGCCAGTGGGGGGGGGGGGGGCTTTCTGGAGCGCTGGTTTGGGTGTTGTTGGCTGCAGGGACTACTGGTCTCCAGAGGGCTAGTATGAACATTGTGGGCCAAATGGATTCTTGGGGTGGCAGCTCAGTCCCTCAAACCTGATGTGCTGGCAGCTCACTCACAGCTGGTGGGCTGGTAGTTGACTCATGGCTGTTCCTTGAAATTCCATTTCAAGCATGGTGCAAGGCCACCAAATTCAAGTGCAGTTTCTTACCATTTCAAGCATGGTGCAAGGCCACCAAATTCAAGTGCAGTTTCTTACCTCTTCGAGCAAGGTGCAATGCCACAAAATTCAAGTGCAGTTTCATACCACTTCAAGCAGGGTGCAAGGCCACCAAATTCAGGTGCATTTTCCTACCACTTCAAGCAGGGTGCAAAGCCATCGAATTCAAGTGCAGATTCCAACCACTTCAAGCAGGGTGCAAAGCCACAAAATTCAAGTGCAGTTTCATACCACTTCAAGCAGGGTGCAAGGCCACCAAATTCAAGTGCAGTTTCATACCATTTCAAGGAGGTGCAAGGCCACCAAATTAAAATGCAGTTTCCTACCACATCAAGCAGGGTGCAACACCACCAAATTCAAGTGCAGTTTCCAACCACTTCAAGCAGGGTGCAAGGCCACCATATTCAAGTGCAGTTTCATACCACTTCAAGCAGGGTCCAAGGCCACTAAATTCAAGTGCAGTTTCATACCACTTCAAGCAGGGTCCAAGGCCACTAAATTCAAGTGCAGTTTAATACCATTTCAAGGAGGGTGCAAGGACACCACATTCAAATGCAGTTTCATACCATTTCATGCAGGGTGAAACCATCATAAAACCACCATTAAACTACACAAAACACCATACTCACAGTCCAGTAGACATTCAGTATGTTCAGTTGATTCACAGCTCAGAGTTGTGACCTCTCCCTCCCCCATCATGCAGAGACTGAGCCACACCCACACTTCCGGGTTTTATAATCCCTCCCCCACCCACCGGAAAATGTGTGGCCTACATGGCGTGATTGACAGGAGAGAGATTCTCAACATTTTTAAAACACTAATAACACTTTTATTTTTCATTGATGGGAAGAATCCACTGCACATGATGAGTGGCGGGGGGCTGAGTGAGATGGCCAAAAATCACAGGCGTAAGTGGTAGCGTTTTATCTAAAATCAATATAGTGCAAACAGGAAGTTGTCAAGTTTAGCCAAACAGCCCTTTGCACTTCATTTTTACTTCAACCCAAAAACTCCCTACACAACAATTTGCATTGCCTTTTTACTTCAACCCACCCCCCCCCCCCCCAAACAACCATTTGCACTGTCTTTTTACTTCAACCCAAACAACACCCCAACCATTTGCACTGCCTTTTTACTTCAACCCAAAACCCCCCCCAAACAAACATTTGCACTGCCTTTTTACTTCAACCCAAAAAAACCCCAAACAACCATTTGCACTGCCTTTTTACTTCAAACCAACCATATTTTCATTTTCAAACCACATTAAGGGCACTCATAGTTGAGTAGACATGTGTTCAGCGTTATTCAGAGCTCAGAGAGACGTGAACCTCTCGCTTCCTCCATCTGGCCGAGACTGAGTGAGGCATACAACTTCTTGGTTTTGTAGTCCCCCCCCCCCCCCCCCAGCAGGCGCAGCAGAAAGAATGGCAACATTTTTAAAAACATTAATATATCCCTGATTCTTCATCGGTGTGTAAATTCTTCCAGTCCAGGCAGGCGGAAGGGGGCTCTGAGCGAGGTGGCCACAAATGACGGCCGTAGGTGGCGGCATTCTCTCGGAAATCACAGCACAGTGAGCCAAAAGCAGTCAAGATCTTACTTTTAGTAATATAGATTTCAAAAAGGTAAAAAGGGCCCTGAATCCTGGTCAGCATTTTCTGCCTCCATACCTTGTCCTCTGTTGTGTCTTGCTCTGACTGACCTGAAATAGAAAATGAAATAAACACATCAGAAAAGTTTTTGAATGCCCCATAATTGCATTCACATGAAATCTAGCATTGATGCAGATGATTTGCCCCCGATTATTCTAACAAACCTGGAGCTGCCTCAGTCATTCTCCCTTCACCATTCACAGAATATTCTTTCTGCCCTTGTAGAGGTGAAATCTCACTTTGCCCTCGTTTCATGGCCTCTAAACTGTGGTTATACTGGGCATTACTCTCCTGTAAGAAAGCAGGATATCAGTTGTTTAACAAGGGAATAGTGTTGCTGTTGCCTGTGGCTGGAGAAGATGCAAAGATCAATGCTCCCGCAATCTCCTCTCTTACCTCTCTCGGTAGCCTGGGATAGATCCCTGACTGTCCTGGGAATTTATCCACCTTAATGCTTGTCGTCACCTCCTCCTTAATCTTCAACTGCTCTTGCACATCAATATTGCCCACACTGATCTCTCTGTCCTCCATTTCCTTCTTGGTGAAAACGGATACAAAAAACGTGTGTCAGATATAAGGTCCGTCAGAGGCAATTGAAGAATTGTCATTCAGAAAGGAAGTGGAAATTGAGCATTAGCGCACACGTAGAGACTTGGACATGTTAACACATGATCGTGCCAATAGATAATGAACAAGATCAATAATACATCTTTAAGATTCTAGAGGAAGCTGATCCAGTGATGGAGATGCTCCCGATAGAACTGGATTAGTAAAATTGAACCAGACAAGACAGAATTTACTTGCAGACTTTTGAGTACAAATTGCAATAAGTGATTGTCTGGCAGCGAACATGAAAAATCTGAAGGAGGCTGGTGGCAGATATGCCATTTGCTTGTGACTGGGCTGATACAAGTCTTAATCCTTATTTAGTGTATATTAGCTTTGAGACAATCATGGGATATTGTCAGGGAAGAATCTTTACATTTTGTATCTGCACTGTTTTATTGGTATTATTATTATTTATAGGGTATATTTCCTTAAAGCTTATTGAATTAAACCAGCAAAGATGTTTTTTATTGATCTGGTTACTGTGGGGAAAAGGACAAGGTACTACAAGTGATTTCAGTGGAAAGGACAAGGCATTACACATGATTTCAAAGAAAAGGAAATAGAACACTAGACCATGTTCAGCATTTTCTGCTTCTTTAACTTTTGCTCTGTAGAATCTTGTTCTGACTGATCTAAGGGAGAGAATGAAAGAAAAAACCCATCAGAAATGTTTTTGAAAGTCGCAGAATTCTAATCACAAGAGATCAACCACGTTCCTTGTCCCGTGTGGGTGAATTGTCCTTCATGGTTTCAACAAACCTTGAGCTTCCTCTGATGTTCTCCCTCCACAACAATCCTTAGATGTTCCATTCTGTAATTGCTGGGTTGAAAAGGAACCTTGTCCTCCTTCCATAGCATCATAACACCGTTTATTCGAACCAAGGTGCTCCTGAAAGAGAGCAGGATATCTGACTCAGGAAGGGTCCCGACACAAAACATCACCTATCCATGTCCTCCAGAGATGCTGCCTAATCCACAGTTACTCCAGCAACTTGTGCTCTATGTAAGTTTCCAGCATCTGACGTGTCTGAAGAATATCAGTTGTTTAACTAGGGCATAATGTTTCTGAACAGTATCTGCTGTTCACTTCATTGTTCAAGATTGCAAGCCCAGATAACATCCTGGTGAATCCCTTCTTAACTGGTCAACTTGTGGCCAAGTTAAGACTAACATTTTTAAACAACTTGAAGGGTACAAGAAGGCACCAGAAATGTGCAGCAGTGCGATCTACTATTCTTACTTTCTTGTACTCAAGTATGATTGTACCTAATGTACAATATGATTGTTACTGAACTGTATGGACAAATACAATTTCACTGCACCTACGTACATGTGACAATAAAGTGCCATTGAACCATATAAAGGAAAAAAGATACACCATAACTGAGACAAAATTAATGCATTTATGCATTTCCTACCTTGTTCACTGGACGCCATTCATTGTAGTCATCCTAAGCAAAAAAAAAACCTGCTGTTAAACAGCAAAACTAGCGGTAATATGATTGCACTTACCAGGGGAGACCTTCATCTCTGATGACTAAAGATAACAGCAGCTGATCATGTCATCATGTCGCACCTGTACATGGCTCTGTTGTCTTCAATGTTTAGATGGCTGCTACCAGCAGTCACTGATCTTGCATGAGTTTAATGCGAGCAACTCAACAGTTTTGTCTTTGATAGAATATGATTTTGAAAGCAGTTTTGTTTAGTCTAGTTTAGAGAAACAATGCTGAAACAGGACCTTCGGCCCACCGAGTCAACGCCGACCAGCGATTCCCCGCACACTAACACTATCCGACACACAATAGGGACAAGTTACAATTTTACCAAGCCAATTAACCTACAAACCCATATGTTTTTGGAGTGTGGGAGGAAACCGGAGCTCCTGGAGAAAACCCACGAAGGTCACGGGGAGAATGTACAAACTACATACAGACAGCACCCGTAGTTAGGGTCGGACCTAGGACCCTGGCACTATAAGGCAGCAACTCCACCGCTGCGCCACCGTGCTGCCAGTTTGGTCCTTATCCTTTTAGAAAGGATAAACAGATGCACATTGCATAAAGGTTCCAACACTATGCCAATAGTATTACACCAGAAATATATGTTAATCGTGGAATTAAGCTGCCAAATGCTGGGAAATGCCTACTTGAAGACACAGTTCCATATATTTGCTGTTTTAACACTCCTTGACACAGGCACAGACTGCAGAGCCCAAAACCTGTAGCCACAAAATTAATTGGTGACGCTAGTCGGTTCTTTATCACCTCTCCCAGAGATTGCGGTGCTGGCTCGAAGGGCCAAATGGCCTACTCCTGCACCTAACCTCAAACATCTTGCCAAACATGCCGAAACTAAAAACCTAGTGAAAACTCAAAAGACCTGCAAGCTGTAACCTTTTGGCATACTATTGAAGCTTGTTTCTGCATAATATATTACATGCTAAAATCTCAAATAAAGCAAAAACAAGGAATGAAAGAACAACAGAAATTGAGTGAGAGTTAGCGACCTCAGTGAGATAATGTGGAAAATTAAAAGTTTGTGTTTTAAACAAATTGATGTTGCTAACAGTTACCACAGAGAATGTTTTTAAGCCCCTTCGGTTTTGTAAATCACAGCAAAAATGTGTAATGTAAGTATTGCGGAATGCACCATAAATTAAAACTCATTGCTAATTTTAACTGAAATATAAGCACCAATGACAAGCATCTTACCTGGGATTTGTTAAATACCAAATCTGATGGAAGATTAATGAAATCTTCAATTTTCCTATATTGCATACAGTAGCAGTCAAATTCAAATCGTTTTAGTTGAAATGTAAGAATTTGTGGCAACTTCTTAAAATAATATCTCTGCAAAATGCAAAATTAATCTTTTTTACTGTTTCATAATTTGCATAAATATTTGCATTTCAAATGTCCCAACCATCCACTGCTTTGTATTATACATCCTTGGCCTAGATAGAGTGGGTATGGAGAGGATATTTCCACTAGTGGGAGAGTCTAGGACCAGGGGCCGTCTTCTCAGTATAAAAGGACTACCTTAAGGAAGGAAATGAAGAGAAATGGAGAGCTAGATAGGGCTCTTAAAGATCAGGGGATGTGGGGAGAAGGCAGGAATGGGGTACTGATTGGGGATGATCAGCCATGATCACATTGAATGGCGGTGCTGGCTCAAAGGGCCGACTGGCCTACTCCTGCACCTATTGTCTATTGTATATTGAATTCCTTTAGTCAGAAGATGGTGAATGCGAGGAATTAATTGCCACAGCTGGACATGGAGGGCAAGTCAATGGATATTTATAAGGCAGAGATTGATAGATTCTTGATCAGTGTGGGTGTCAAAAAGGCAGGAGAATGGGATTGAGAGGGGAAGAGAGATAGATTAGTCAAGATTGAATGGTGGAGTAGACTTGATGGGCCAAATGGCCTAATGCTGCTCCAATAACTTATGAACTTATGTGAATATATTGTAAATGAACCTACATGCTGCAGTTACACAGACCCTGCCAGTGAAGACATTTTGTTCACAACCAGCAATAAATAAGGGCTAAGAACAGATTTCACCTTGAAAATATATGATTTTCTGCCAGTCACCCGCTTCCATTACTTCTCCCTTTAACAGCTAATGAAGAATTAGAAATACCAGGATGATCAATTAAAAAAAACGTACTGATGTTGATTCAGTCTTTTCCGCACAGCTGTCACAATAACATTTGTTGTCACCTTCCATCGTTTCCTCGATCAAAAATTCTTGAAGAGATTCTTCCTTTACCAAGAAAGAAACAGATTAGAATAGAAATGTTCCTGTACATGTGTAAAACATGAGGCATGGAGTACAAGAATTGGACATTATACCTCAGGTGTACAAGTTGCTGAGACTACAGCTAGAGTATTGTGTGCAGTTTTGGTTGCCATAATATGGGAAGATTGTGATTAAGCCAGAGGGGGTGCAGAATAGGACGTTGCAGGGACTGGAAGGCTAGAATTATAAGGGGAGTCAAGAGAGGATGGGGTTCCAGATTGACACAAAAAGCTGGAGTAACTCAGCGGGTCAGACAGCATCTCTGAAGAAAAGGAATAGGCGACATTTTGGGTCTTGACTCTCTTCTTCAGACTGAGAGTCAGGGGCAAAGGATGGGATTGCCTTCCCTGGAGTAAAGGAGGCTAAGGGCTGACCTTATAGATATTTAGAAAATTATGAAAGGTAGCGAGTCACAGTCTTCTTCCCAGGGTAGGGGAGTCTAAAACTAGAGTATATAGGTTTTAGACAGGAGGGATTAGATTTAAATAGAACCTGAGGGGCAGGTGATGGTATACAGCATGAGCTGTTGGAGAAAGTTGTAGAAACAGGAACAATTGCAATGTTTAAATGGCATTTGTTCAGGTATGTGTATTGGAAATGTTTTGAAGGATATGAGCTAACCACAAACAAATGCAACCATCTCAGGTAGACACATTGGTCCACATTGATGAGTTACAGTAGGTTGAAGGACCTTCCTGTAAAACATACTGTATAACCCTACGCCTTATTTGTATTGTCTAAAACATGCTGTAGCTGGTGTTTAAAGACAAATTAACTTGTGAGAGATTACAAATAGTGCTCATCTTTCATGGTTATCTGTATGAGCAACTGGGAGATCAGGTAGGTTAAGGCGGACTGAGCGAAAGTGTTCAGCAAAACGATCGCGAGACCAAGCGCAGGCTCGACGATCACCTCCGCTCAGTCCACCTTAACCTACCTGATCTCCCAATTGCCCAGCACTTTAACTCCCCCTCCCATTCCCAATCTGACCTTTCTGGCCTGAGCCTCTTCCATTGTGAGAGTGGGGCTCAGCACAAATTGGAGGAACAGCACCTCATATTTCGCACGGGTAGCTAACACCCCAGCGGTATAAACATTGAGTTCTTCAACTTCAAATGGCCGTCGCTTTCCCTCTCTCTCCATCCCGTCCCCCTACCCAGTTCTCCCACCAGTCTTACTGTCTCCGACAACATTCTATCTCAGTCACGCCTACTCCCCTGACATCAGTCTGAAGAAGGGTCTCGACCCGAAACGTCTCCTTCTCTCCAGAGATGCTGCCTGTCCAGCTGAATTACTCCAGCATTTTGTGTCTACCTGCTGATTTCTTAAGATCTGTTCCTTTCCATTAATATTTTACGCACTCTATTTGGATATTTGCCAAGTCTAACCTCATGCAGGTCAGTGATTACATTTTCAGGCATAACTGCTGGGAAACTCCAAATGTTTAACATATTTGTCTTGCACTATTTAACTTACCATACATTTAAACTTCACAAACGAAGTAGCTGAACACATAGATAGAGGTATATCCAGGAAAAGATTCTCTTTGTCCAACGGTATCTCGCATTTTAAACACTTCATTGAGTGAACCATTGTGACCTGATAAATCTGAAAGACACAAAACAATGAAGAAAATTGAGCTTATGGTCCATGAGTTCGAATTAAATAATACTGAAAAGAAGACCAACATTCAAAAATCACATTATAAGAAAAGCAATTCATCATTTTTATTTCTTCAAGGTGTACAATGTAATTTATTAAGGAATAAAATGTCTTGGGAACAAAACTTCTTGTCCGCACTTATGGCACAGTGGTGCAGCTGTAGAGCTGCTGCCTCACAGCACCAAAGACCCCCAGTTTGATCCTGATCCCGGGTGCTGTCTGTGTGGAGTTTGCACATTCTCCCTGGGACACCGTGGTTTCCTCCGGGTGCTCCCGTTTCCTCCCACATCCCAAAGACATGCGGGTTTGTAGGTTAATTGGCCTCTGTAAATGAACACAACTAAGTGTGTAGGGGAGTGGCCGCGAAAGTGGGATAACATAGAACTAGTGCGAACGGGAGATCAATGGTCCTTGCTGCAACTTTCAATCAATTCCATCAATCTTATTTATCCCCATATGCAACTTCACATGGAGTTTGGCACAAAGGTGGAAAGTGGTCTGTTATTGTTCTCCCTGTGACTCTGGAATCTCAGTTGTTCTCTTTGCAAGGCCAGTGATGTAGAGATGCAGGGTTAGGTTAAGGATTCCACATGTTAGCATATTGCTCACCAAGGAAGTCAGAACATGGTTACACTAGGTGAGGGAGAATTATCACCCTATTCTCTCGATCGCTCTGAGCCAACCAATACTTCAAAGCTTCAACCATTGCCTAGTGATGAATATTGTTGTGACAATTGCAAAAGTGACTGGTGGGATGGGATATACCGTCAGTGTTTTTCAGGGTTTGGGCACATGGAAATGAACTAATTGCTTGATGCAAAGGCTAATTCTTCATCAGGTAAGTAATAAAAATGATCAGAGGAACTTTAACTGTACTGACCGAGACTTAGTGGTCAACTAACTATATATCCTAGGTAGACACAAAATGCTGGAGTAACTCAGCGGGTCAGGCAGCATCTCTGGTGGGGTGGGAGATTGCAACCTTCAGGTGGTCCGCCCTGTTTCGACGAATGCAATCAACCTGGCGTGCACGATCAAATAAGATCAAATAGAACAAATTGTCCAACAACTTTAAGCTGTTCACACCATACGCAAGAAAAAGCATCTGGAGAGAAGGAATGGGTGATGTTTCGGGTCGAGACCCTTCTGCTGCCTGACCTGCTGAGTTACTCCAGCATTTTGCGTCCACCTTCGATTTAAACCAGCATCCGCAGCTCTTTCCTACACATATCTATATTTCCTTCCCTATGTCCCTAAACACGCATTTCAGTATCAAATCGTTCAGTGGAGCATGGGTGGGGTATGTTAACCCAGAGGAAGTTGTCCAATAACTTTAGGCTGTGCACGCCACACGAAAGAAGAAGAAGATCCCAGAGGAAGATCGGATATTCTACATCCATGGTGTGAACTGGACATGGCGATTTGAGCTAATTGAAGGAGAGGCGATTGTAGAGGATGCTCTCATTTCAATCCTGCCACCAGGAGGATGGTATTGGAGTCTGAAACTGTCACTTTCAGGTTCAAGAACAGCTTCCTCCCAGGAACCATCAGAGTCTTGCGAACTACAAACACAAACTGAACTATGAACTGTGTTGGTTGCATGAAGATTTTTAGCAATAATAAGGGTTTTTAAGATTGTTTTTTGTGTTTATTATGTTATCTGTGAATACTGTGCTTACAGGACTGTTGTGCTGCTGCAAGTAAAAATGTCATTGTTCTGTTTTGGTGCATATGAGAATTAAGCTCTCTTGACTCTGGGATGAGTTGTAACAATATCAGAAGGCCATCAATAATAATCGGCAGATAGACACAAAAAGCTGGAGTAACTCAGCGGGACAGGCAGCATCTCCGGAGAAAGGAATGGGTGATGTTTTGGGTCTAGACGCTTCTTCAGACTGAAGTCACGGGAAAAGGATACAAGAGATATAGAAGATGATGTATTGAGATAAAGAACAATTAATGCAAAAAAGTAACGATAAAAAGGAAGCAGGCCATTGTTAGGCGTATGTTGGTTGTAAATGAGAAGCTGGTGCGACTTGGGTGGGGAGGGATAGCGATGCCGGGGTTCCTTGAAGTTAGATAAATCGATAGTCATACCACAGGGCTGTAAGCTGCCCAAGCGAAATAATCAATCTGTGATTGTAATAAAAATCTTTTGATAAACAAGTAACACATTAACTAACCAAAGTGAGTCACACTAGGTTCCAGTAATGAGTGATTAATGTGTATACCCCACTCCTTCCCAAGCTCTGTGTTCTCCTACAATAGACAGTTTCTATCATAGTTACATGCCACAAAATTTCCTGGATAAATTCCTAAAATCTGACTCTTTTATCCAAGGATTTCAGTCCAATTCAACTTGGTTCATACCCTATTCTGGATTTTAAAACAACATTGAAAAAAATTCAACAATGTCTTATCTCCTAGAGCAGTGGTAGGCAACCGACGGCCCCCCGGGCCGAATGCGGCCCGTAACCCGAAATCATCCGGCCCGCAAGCGTATTTTGCCCCTTGTAATTATCCAGCCCACAGACTTCCGTCATCTCCGGTGCCTCCCGGGCCCGAGGCTGCGGTGCCCAGGCGGGGTGACGCAAGGATCCAAGGCGGCCTGCGCTGGCGGCTGCAATGGCGGGACCGCCGAGCAGCGCTTAGCGCCGAGCTCTGGCTGTACTGCATCCTGCGCAAAGTCGCCGGCACAGCCGCGCACCTTCTGTGCATGGGCTTCACTGTTGGGATTGGGGTTGTCAATCAGCCGGGGAAGAGTGAGTGTGAGTATTTGAGCCACCACTTTCAGGACAAAGCTAATGCAATGGTCCGTAGGTGCGGCGTGTTCATGTGCGCCCGTAACTAGTGGCCAGTGCTCGGGTGGTGTCCTCGAAGGGGCGGAATCTATGTGAACACGTAATCTGATGCCTGCCATCAGGGGCGGTATGCATGTGTACACGTGATAGATGCGGCCCGCCATCCGCTCACAGACATGCATCCTGGTCCCTATGCAGAACAAGGTTGCCGACCCCGTGTCCTAGAGAATGGGAGATAAATTGAAGAAAGAAGAAATAGGTGAAGGAGTGTGTAAGAAAACAGGTTGCAAAGAACGACAACATGTGGGAGGAAGGTACTGCAGGGTGGTGGGTGTATGGAACAAGCTGCCAGAGGAGGTAGTCGAGGCTGGGACTATCTCAGTGTTTAAGAAACAATTTGACAGGTACATGTCTATTTCCACATTGTATCACTCTATGACTTTTAACAGAGGCACCAATTAAAAGCTAATTATGTCGAGTACAACCAGGGATCAATCTTACCTTCAGAATATTGTTCTCCTTGTCCATTTGGGTGCTCAGTTTGCTCATCAGACTGCGGAAACATACTTCAATATCGCACTGTTTGTGAACTGAACAAAATTGTTCGAAAATGTTTAAGTGAGCATGCAAGTTTAAATAATTCCTTTAAAATATGAGCATCAATTTCCTGGTAAGTGCAGATATCAGTAGATTATATTTTCTTGATGATTAATTGTAAATTATGAATTGCATTAATAAACTAAAAAAATGCAGGGATTACTCAGGTCAAACAATGCAGGGAATACTCAGGTCATACAATCTCTGTGGAGATAGAAAAATAGAGGTGACATTTCACGTTGACGATCTTTCATTAAATTTTGATGGAAGATTGTTTACTGCATTTGTTACCTCAAATGTTTACTGTGTTTTTGCAGAAATCTCTCCGGCCCCATTGTGTCTGCACTAACCATCAACTTGCCCTGCAGTCAATTTTCATAACCATCATCGCTATCTATAAAACCACCTAGGTGAGCACCAAATCAGCATTGCAGAGCAATGGTATTACCAAAAGGTTTTTTTTGTCAAGCAGCATGAGGTTTTATTTTGTTCATTGTTGAGCACCTGGGTGTCACAGGCAAGGTCAACATTTATTGTCCATTCCTAACTGATCTTGAACTGATCAAAGCCATTTTAAGAGTCCATCGCATAAGGTGGTTCTGGGGTCATATGTAAGCCAGAATGGCAGTATTCTTCCTCTAAAGAACATTAGTAATCTGGGTGGATTTTTAAGACAACCAGTAGCTTTTGTGCATGAAACTGGCTGGGTTTTTCTTCCAAATGAAACTATTTAAGTTTTGCATATTTGGAATTTGAACACAGGTCTATGAATTACATGTCCAATGCTTTAACTACTGCCTTACCATGGCAATTGTAAGACCGTAATTACAATTCCACACCCATAAACATGTATACCCATAAAATATTGATAATATATGAGATAACACTTAGTCTTTGGATTTGCCCTTCCTTTGTAAGTCTATAATACTGGCTTCACTCACGGACCAACTTAATCGTAAATAGATCAATAGACAGAATTCTAACAATTGGAGAAACATTTTTTTTTAATATAAAAAAGGCTGCTAATTGGTGAAAGCATTGACTTATCTCTTGCTTACCATTTAATTCCAAGTAGGAAGTCAAGCTTTTTGTACACACGGCGTGATCATTTTCACTTTCCAATTGTTCAAACAGGTTTTTCAGCTCATATATTAAACGATCTTGAGTTTGTGATCTGGAAAACAAAATTAAATAGATACATTCTAAATTGTTTTTAGCCTTTGAATAAATAGCAATCATCTTTAAAAAAGGAATAACTATTTGGGCACATAAAACCTGAAGGAATTAAAACAACACCTGTTATATGAGCTTCCTGACTAAAGGTGGTTAAGATATTGCTATGTAGGTAGAAAAACATATTTAATAAAGACACAAGGAACTGCAGATGCTGGAATTTGGAGCAAAACCAAAGTGCTAGAGGAACTCAGGGGGTCAGGCAGCTACTGTGATGGGAAAGGATAGGCGATGTTTCGGCTCTAGACCCTTCTTCAGACTTTAATGGAACTGGCAAATGTTTTTGGATGGTTTCCACTTCGTGTGATAGAATACTTTGTGCCTCCTCATGGATATTGATTCCCTTTTGTTACAGTTTGACAATGCCATTCTAATTTTCTAATGCATGTTTCCATAACGTGAAAACCACATTTTACATTTTTAAATGTGAACACTTTAACAGTGCAGTTTAGACCCATGACCTTGAGTTGCAATAGACCCTTGGTTTCAAAGCCACAGGCATTGATTTGTTTTTACTTCCAACACCTGTTAGTGCACATTTTTGGCATGACTCCTTTGCCTGCCATATTCAGAAAGTTGCAAGTGCGTTTCAGGTATATACAGAGTAGTTTCCACATCAAGTCCCACACTGGTTTAGAGTCATAGAGATTAGAAACATGCTCCTCAGCCCAATTTGCCCACACTGGCCAACATGTCCCATCTATCCGTCCCACCTGTCTGTGTTTGGCCCATACCCCTCCAAACCTGTCCTATCCATTTACCTGTCTAATTGTTTCTTAAATGATGCTATAGTCCTCCCCAGGCAGCTTGTTCCACACACCCACCACTGAAAGTGTGAAAAAAGCTACCCTCCTATTAAATCTTTTACCCTGAAACCAAAAATCTGAAAAAACCTGATTCAGCTAACACAAAATATTAACCTCACATAGAAAACCTGAAGTGTGTAGGAAGGAACTGCAGATGCTGGTTTACACTGAAGGCGGATACAAAATGCTGGAATAACTCAGTGGGACAGGCAGTATCTCTGGATAGAAGGAATGGGTGATGTTTTGGGTCGAGATCCTTCCTCAGACTTGGAAACCTGGAGTTCTGTAACAAGTAGAAATCCCCTCCCTTAACCTTTGAATAAATTGTGCCATCTGCGAAAAGAACTAAACTCAGAATATCCAACCAATAAGGGGGTTGCACGTAAGGTCACCGGGTCATAGGGCTTGACGCACGGAGCCGCTCAACCCGTAACTTCCGATATACGTTGTTAATACACGAAACGCGTACTTTCCCACCTGTTAAAAACCACCAAAATGGTGAATTTTTTAGCTGTAAAAAATTGTGGAAGTCGGGGTAAGCGTGAGAGACATGTACCCAACTTCAGAATTCCAAAAGTGAAGCGAAATGAAGGTAAAGAGAAGTGTGTGCTGAAGGGACATCAACAGCTAAAGTGCTTGGCGAACATTGGTCGTGCGGATATCGAGATTGAATATATTGGGAATTATCGCGTTTGCTCACTGCATTTCATCAACAGTAAGGCATTATTTGTTTTTTCTTGATTCCTTTGGTATCTAAAAAGTCTCAGAAATAATAAATCTGGCTGTAAAGTTTAAAATCGCCCATGTAGATTTTTACATGCAAAAAGTAAACGCTTCTGAAGCTAAATTTATCATTTAAAAAAATCTCCAGACTTATGAGTGGTGTGTGGAAAAGTAAGTCTTCTATCATTATGCTATTGAGATGTATATTTTGGCAAATAATAAAATGTCCTTACAGCTTAAACACCCACTCCCTTTCAATAGGATATTGTCAATTTGCTGAGGTTGATTATGTCCAATCAACAGCTAACAATTATGCCATTCCTTGGCTTGCATCTGAGTAAAATGTCATTCAAAACCCACGAATGGTTTGCGATTTTTTTTAATAATAAATTTTGCTTCAGAGGCGTTTTCTTTTTGCATGTAAAAACCCACTTGAGAACCATGGGCGATTTAAAAATGTTATAGCCAAATTTATCACTTCTGAAACTTTTTAGATGCCAAAGGAATCAAGAAAAAACACAAATAATGCCTTACTTTTGATGAAATGCAGTGAGCAAATGGCCAATGTTCGGCAAGCACTCTGGCTGTTGTCCCTTCAGCTCTCACTTCTATCTACTGTCATTTCTCCTCAATTGGAATTCTGAAGGAGGATAAATGTCTCTCACACTTATCCCGATTTCTATAATTATTTACAGCACAAAAATTGACAATTTTGGCGGGTTTTAACGGGCCCGCTACGCTGGAAACAATGGTCAGTGATTACCTGCAGTTCATCGCGTGTACTCCAGTTAGCGTAGCGTAGCGTAGCAACAGTACGGGTCATGGGTCGTGACCCGACTGCCGTGCAACCTCCCTATACATATTTTAATTTCAAAATAATCTTGTAGCTATCAAATAATTGTTATTTTTCTAATTTCTAGATCTATTGTTTTAAATTTAGTTTGCCAATCAGGATTGAATAATGACAAGCAAAAAAACGCTGTAATTGTTGTAAATGATCAATTCTTTAGACTTTAGAGTTACAGGCCCTTCAGTCCGCCAAGTCTGCGCCAACCAGCAATCACCCTATACACTGGCACCATCCTACACACTAGGGACAATTTACAATTTTCCAGAAGATAATTAACCTACAAACCTGTATGTTCGGAGTGTGGGAGGAAACCAAAACATCTGGAGAAAACCCACATGGCCACAGCGAGAGCGTACAACCTCCGTACAAACAGCACCCGTAGTCAGGATCGAACATGGGTCTCTGGCGCTGTGAGGCAGCAACTCTACCGCTGCGTACTGTACTGCCCGTTTTTCATTTCTCACCTCACAGTTTCTGCCCAGTTTTCTGAGTATTTCCAATACTTTCTGTTTATAAATTAGTATTGAAATAATACACAGCTTTGAGTTGTGGAAATCTCCATCACATTCCCTCCCCAAATAATATCTCACTTGCAATTTTCTGGGTTGCATTATCTTTTCCAAATATGAGTTCACCATTAATTTATAAGTTCTGATGTTTTTGTCAAACAGGATATTCACTTTTCAGAAAGATTTCTATAATTACCACAAATATAGTAGTCAACAGAAACATTAATTCTATATAAAAAATAGAGTAGTGAACAGAAACCATATTTATTGCATAAAAATGTTACACATAGAGTGACCATCTTACCTGTTAATGCAATCTTTAACTTCTCGAGTCATGAACCATGTTTGAAGTAATGTGTTCAGATAACACGTGGCTCCCTGATTAGTCAATCCAACAAAATTAATTTCTGATTTTGGTCCTGAGTAATTTGAATTGAAAGGAAAAGTTGTTTAAAATCCCAACAGTATCTATTCTGTTCAAGGTTTTTCATTGCAATAACCAACATAATTGTCACAATGCAAGAAAGCAAAAATAGATGTGCTTGGGCAAAAGGGGATGAGATTAATTGAGATGCTTTGCCCAGTAGCTGAAAGCAGACCTGAGAAAAAAAAATAAACAGGTTTTAGAAAAAAAAAAGAATATAGAGCATTAGAGAGAATTATTCAGGGAATGCTAAGGACCAGGCGTGCAATGGTTGACTGAATGATCACCTCAGAGAGTACTGTGAAATGAGGGTAGGAAGAGGTCCAGTGTTACTCAAGTAGAGACTGGTGTCAGAGGTTATGGGGAGAAGGCAGGAGAATGGGGCTGAGAGGGAAAGATAGATCAGCCATGATTGAGTGGCGGAGTAGACTTGGTGGGCCTCATGGCCTAATTCTGCTCCTATAACTTACGAACTTATGAAAGCAGACAGCTGTAAGCATAGGAGGCTTAGTCAAGTGAGATCACTTGGTGAATTGACTGAAAATGGCAATCAATAACATGAACGTAATTTGTTTGTCCCCTCCCCCACTAACTGAACGCTAAGCCTTGGGCAGTGATATCTCATTTTAAATTGAATTGAATCTTAGACTTCTTAACCTTTCCCCAAACTCTGTGAAAAATAAACATTTCAGATACATGGAACCGTGGAGGATTGGAGGTGGAGATGGTCGGCTTGGTCGGGGTTGACTTTTAGCATTGTCCCATGAGGGTGACTAGACCCATCGACAGCTTTGCTCTTCCTTTGAAAGCCTGTGGGTTTTAAACACATTCTCTCCCCGCCCACAGTTTCTGCGTGTTTCTGACTGTATTTTATCAGGGTTTGCCATCGATGAGGCTACTTTACCTCGGTTCTTGTCAGTCGCACCGCCCATTATTCTCCTACAATCTGCAAAACATTATCAGAAATGTTATGAATTCAGAACATACAACAAAGAGGGGGAGAGAGAAAAAGTCACAAATTGCTGGAGTAACTCGGCGGATTGGGCAGCATCTCTGGAGAGCATCATGAACAGACGACCTTTTTTTGAGTCGGGACCCTTCTTCAGACACTTGGAAGTCTGAAGTTCTCCACATACAACGGTGGGCAATGGAGAGAGAGAATTGGCCTCCACAGCATTAGTGAAATACCGCACACGTTTGCAAAAGTGCCTCAATTCGTCTGATCGTTGGGTCAATGCTAAAATATTTGTCTTTACCGTCGCGCGGCTATAACCTAGGGACAACTTACGATTCCACGATATATTGATGACAGGCCAAACGTACAGCCAGATCTGGCCAAACGTACAGCAATAAAACCATGAAAGCATCCACACGAAAGCTCTGCAAACAGTTTTCAAAGACACCATCATGCAATGCCTCAGTAAAACTACGTTTATTTTTATTTCTACGATAGACGACCGCTTTTGACTTTCGGTTTCGTTTGTTCTCTGAATCAGAAGACTGTCCACACGGAGCAAAAGGAGAACAAAGTTACAGTTTCAATTTACTGTAATTGGCTGGTGAACAGCAGTTTTGTTTTAGATTTAAAACCAACCTGCTTCCATTAAAACTTAGATTTCAGATGCTGGTGCCCTGGAGTCTGTTGTAATCGATTATGTCATGGGTCCTTTAGGCAGCAATGTTACAAAATGTTGAGATTTAAAAGATCAAGTCTGCAATTTATCCCATCAGAAAAAGCTTAAAAATAAGTTTAAGTTGACACCAACTTAATTCCCACTTAAAATAGTCACGGACAAATTTAAATATCTAGGAATTAATGTATCTAAATCCTATAACTGTCTATTTAAATATAATTACCCTCAATTGTTAAATAAACTAAAAATATATATTTTATATTGGAAAACACTACCTACATCAATGATCGGTAGAATAAATGCTATAAAAATGATTTTTTTTTGCCACAATTGTTATATTTATTTCAAGCCATCCCTTTATATCTCCCTAAAATGTTTTTTTTTAAATAGATACTTTGGTTAATAGTTTTATTTGGGACTATAAAAATCATCGAATAAGTAAAAAACATCTATGTCAATCTAAAATAAATGGTGGACTAGCACTACCAAATTTCTTATGTTATTTCTGGGATGTTCAGATTAAGAATATGAATTTTTGGTTGGTAAATTTAAATTTGGCTAAAGATGAAAAAGGAAGACTGTTTGCCTTTTGATGTAGGTTCGATTCTTTTTGCACCAAGGGAAGTACAAAAAAAAACGTATGGTGACAACCCTATAATTCATAGAAATAGACGTATTTGGAAACAAATAGTTAAGACCCTACATATGGATAATTTGTCGCTTTGTTTGCCAATTATGAATAATAGTAAGATTAAATGAGAACTTACCGGTTCAAAGTTTGATCGTTATTTTATGAGGAGTAACGATGAGGGATTACATGAAGAAGCCCCGCCTGGCGCTGGAACGGCATACTTCAAAGCAGCGGCATGAAAAACACAGAACATAATAGCCGGAGTAAGATAGTAAGGCTCAACATACATTTAGAACTACCAGATGATCATTTATTTTATGAGGGTCGGGAGTGGAGGGCACGTAATCCCTCATCGTTAATCCTCATAAAATAAAGATCAAATTTCGAACTGGTAAGTTCTCATTTAATCTTACTATTTTACTTCGGAGTCACGTGAGTGACAACGTGAAGAGTTTGAAGCTTTCTGTGTTTTTTATGTCGTAGACTCATTCCATACGACACTCTGGCTCATTCAACACAGTAATGAGCAAATAACATATTTTTTCCTCCAAACATTGCCTCAAGTTATGTGATAAATTATTTCACATTATAAAAGAATAAAAGTAATGCCCTTTCCATTGAAAGGCAAATTCATCACCAAAATATCAATTGATATATACAATTTGATGGTACGAACAAAACAACAATTATAGAGAACCCAACACTCCGTGTCCAATCCTGACACTGGTTCCTTTTAATTTAATATTTATTTTACACCCTCCTGCGGCCTTGAATCTTTGCTCGATCGGCTCATCCTGTGCCATTCCTGTGAATGTATGTACGTCCTTAATAGAGTGATTTTCCACATTTCAATATCTAGTTCCACTGAGTGTTATCCAAGTTTTAACCATCTGGAATATTTCTCTAGAACTATCAGTTTTTACTGATACCTAATGTGGTTTTTTGTGTGCAATAAGTAGTGTTGTCTCACCACCACAGAGACTCCCACACACTTCAACACATTTCATCAATGTTGACTCACACACAATTTATGGCCGACAGGATACGCTTATAGGTTTACCTTGGTTTCAGCTCTTCTTGGTCTGCTTTGTTTGGTAAATTCATAAACATATATGATAATGTAATCTGTATCCACATGCAATTATATAACGTAATATTTGCAATGTTTGCACTCTTATGTTGATACTAAAGTCATGAGCATTATTACTTTCAATGTTAACTTTTTTGAATCATTGATAGAATTGGAGTCCATTGCCTAAGGAAATTCAGGACTATATTGATATCCCGACATGTCTTGCAACTTTAGACAGATTATATATATATATATATATATATATATATATATATATTTATATCTACATATATATCCCTTTTTCCATATCAGGATATTACGAATGAACCCGATAACTTCTTGGTTAGTAGATTGTCCGTAAATAGGACGATAAACACTCTGAGCCCTATTATTGGCTCTATCAATTAGATACTCAGAAAAAATGCAATCCACAAGGAACTCACATATATCTAATATGACAAATAACTTTACTGTCTACACTGACTTCCAATTTCTTATAACAAAATATTGTTTTGTTTTTTTTTTAATTTATTTCACCAAATTGCAGGTATAACATTTCTTTTGTACATAATTATTTTATTGTTATGTTTTTATATTAGTTAAAACATTCATAGACTTCTTTGACCATTAAACTGTCGTAATGGTCTGGTCAACCTGCAGATAGTCAAATTCATATTTTCATGTCATGGATGCCTTTGTACAACAATAAATTACTGCAACTATGAATCATCATAAGTGGTTCAACATCACTCAATATTTAATGAAACCCATGAAGGTCCGTTTTGGGCCATCAAAGCGCCTCTGGCAGTGTCCTGCTACATTTTCATCAGACACTGTCCTATCAGACAAAAAAATGAGGAACATAAAAGAACATCTTTCCTCATGTAATTGAGAAATGCATCCACCTTTCCTGTTCTTGGTTTACCCACGAGAACATTTGAAAGATCGGTGATTTAATCTGTATACAACCAGATTAATCGTAAGTAATCCATATTACTGACAATGTTTTGTTTTTTTTCCCCTGATTTGTTGTCTGTGATAACATTGTCTCTTTCTTAGAGATAAACAGCTGGACTAAAACATTTTTAGAATACGCCACATCTGTTTACTCAGATAATCACTTGATTATTATTTTACTTATCTTATGTGATTCATATATGCCACAGCCGTGGTATTGTTTACCTTGATATGACATGGACACTTCCATCATAGAACAATCGATATTTAATCCATAACTCCTTATAATTCAATAATTAATACAAATGTTTGGAGAAATTTCTTAGGACAATCCATTTGCAATTACCTGGTATTATTGTCCGTAGTCCCAACAAGGGACATATCAATTAACTTTATAAGAATAGATATTATTCTTATCTTAACCCAAATATTCACATAAGCTGTCCATCATCTGTTAATACTTGCTTCAGCTTGCAACAGCTGCTAAGCTTATAGTTGAAGCAGCTTGTGGACCTTTTCTATCCATTACTTTAATAATGATAATGTATCATTTGGTATTTGCATAGGCCTCTCACAAAGGCATACATACTCTTATAAAGCTTCTGTATTCCTTCTTTTGGAGCTTTATTTACTCTTTACCTAAGCTCCTTTTCTGATGGAGGGACAAAGTATGTCAACAAAGCAATGAGACATATTTGTATCATGGAAACAATTTTCCCCTCTTATGGTGCTGAATTACTCCTAAATCCAGAATAGTAATTTATGAATATTAATGAATGCCTAACATAGGCTTTATGGGATGGGTCAGGTCCTTGCCTTTCAACAGGCTTGCAATTGCAGCACTAATTTGCAGCCGACTCTTTATTAACCTTCCAATTTAAATGTGATCAAGATAAACCATGACCATGTCCTCATTAGTGCAAGTGCTGATCTTTTTATCAGTACAATTGTTGTTCCAGCATTCTGACAACAGCCTAGAACTGGTTTTAATCCTTTATACAATGCTTTAACTTGCACAGCTGACCCATTTTAATTAATTTCAAGCACCTGTAATATTTGATTAACAATTTGTTAATAACAACTGTATTTCAATGTTGAAGATGTTTCCATTTTAATAAAATGTTTTTACACTGTGAAAGTGTATATAAAATGATGTTTTGTATGGTTTATAGCATCACATCTTTTCACTGAGGTAATTTTATAATATATATGTACGTACCCCTTCTTTATTGGAGTTACTTTGGGTGCAAACCTAAAATCAATGTTTTACGTTTTCCTATACAGGTGAACCAATTCTTTCTACAATTTTTTGTAGTCCTTAGTTATATTAAATCAATGATCATAATACACCTGTAATCCCCCACAATCGGAGATTTCATCAACTTATTTTGTAACAAGTTGTTTGCACCTCTTCAACGTACTTCAAGCCTTCTTTTCCCAATTATATGGGTTCAGATAAGGCTGTGTTAGATAATATTTATTTACCATACTTCTACCTTTGTTTTGATCCATTATAAAATCTTTATATTGGATCATAATTTTTTCCCCCCAAAGTTTAAAGACCAATAATCTGTTCTTTTGTAATCAATGTTTTGATTTATCATAAGGCAGGTTTTATCCATAATAATCAGGAGTTTAACATAACCTGATTTGTATTGATCTGCAAATCTAGAGTGCAAATTTGGTCCCTATACAATTACATATATAACTAAAATTAATATTATATTTTTCTTCCCATTGAGCTCCACAAACTGATGGCAATTTATTTTTTATTTTAAATGTATTGGTTATTAGCACAATGTTTTATTTGTTTTTCATGAATAGTGATGCCATGCACCAGTTTGAAATATTTTGAAATTGTATTTCCTTATATCTCATATAATTGAGACATGGATATCATAACGGATTCACCGTTGATATTTTAATAAAACATAAAAGTTTTATCAATATTCTGCTGTTTCAACCATAACAGCTTTGGTGAGAGACCAATTAATTTTTGGTTTCCATGTTTACTTTCCATGGCCTCACTCATTCATTCGGGTATCGTACCTAGTACACCTCTATATATATTTTTGTGCTGTGGTGCACATGAATAAAACATAAAAAGTTTTATTATTATTCTGCTGTTTTAACCATAACAACTTTAGTGAGAGACCAACTAATTTTGGTTTCCATGGTTATTTTCCATGGCCTCACTCCTTATTCAGGTATTGTACCTAGTACACCTGTATATATATATATATATATATATATATATATATATATATATATATATATATATATATATATATATATATATATTTGTGCTGCTATGGGTACTTTACGACCAGCCACCACTATCAGTGCACTTTTAGGGTCAGTTTTCCATTTTGTTTTACTGGCCTTGTTACTCCTGAGTTATTCCCTCCAGGATACTACCTCCAAACAATCTGAGGTAGATATTCCCACAATATTTCATCATATATATTAATATATGAAACCCCCTTAGGGTAGGCTAGGGAATGTTTTTGGGCCTTTTAACCCTTTTTTGGTTGATTTTTTTTAAATTTTTTATTTTATTTTTATTTTTGGAATCTTTTTCCATTATTTTTTAAACTATAATGCTTTTTTAGTCTGAAGGCCTTTTATTAAGCTTTTAACTTATAGCCTTTCTGACTTCTTTAAAATTCCCCCCCCCCCCCCGCCAAAAGTTTGTGGAGCGACTAAAAAGTCTCCCTAAAGTAATTTTAACGGCCACCAGTATCGGAACCAGCTCCGTAATTAATCTCCCGTCCCGATCGCTGGGTATTCCCCTGGGACGTTCTTTTTAAACTCAGTTGTTTTTATACAGAGTATTTTGTTTCTATTTTAACTTTTATTTATTTTTTTGATTTTAAATTCGTTTTAAATCCTGGTGGTTCAATACACCAGCCACGGAGTTTTTAGACCCTGAAAGTTTTTCAACTGCACTTACCTGCGGGCCCATACCTACCGCTGTCGAGGAGCTGCCTCTGCAGCTCATGCTCTGCCGTCAGCGTCAGGCGGGGCTTCTTCACGTAGTCACTCACGTGACTCCGAAGTAAAATACTTTGTTTGAGCCCTCTGTATTGGACAAGGGGTTTAGACACTGGAATGATTTAGGAATTAAAAGGATAGAACACCTTTACAAGAAAGGAACATTTCTTTCATTTCAAGAATTACGGGATATCTATGGATTGCAGTCAAATAACATATTTAGGTATTTACAAATTAGAAACTATATTAAGTCAAATACGCAAGACTATAAAAATAGAAAACCAGGATTATTAGATGAATTGTTTAATAAACACCCAAATACAGAAAAATTAGTAGCATATATATACAATACTATCTTGGATAGGGAAATCCCAACTTCGGAAATATATCGACAAACATGGGAAAATTAAATAGGTTTATCCATAACGAAGGAAACTTGGGAAGAAAGCTTACAACATATACATCGTTGCTCATTAAATGCTAGACATATATTGATACAATTTAAGGTATTACACAGATTACATTATTCAAAAACGAAATTAAATAGAATTTATCCTAACATTTCTTCTATTTGTGATAAATGTCAGAACTTGGAAGCTAACTTAACGCATAGTTGTGTAACATGTATAAAACTCAACTATTATTGGACAGAAATCTTTAGAGTTATCTCAGAAGTTCTTAAAATTAAACTGGACCCAGATCCAAAATTAATAATATTAGGAGTTCCGGATTCAAACCTAATATTAACAGTAAACCAAAGAAATTTCTTGGATTATTGTTTGATAATGGGGAAAAAATTAATATTGAAATTTTGGAAGGGAACATTATCCCCCACAATTAAAATGTGGACAGTGGAAATGTTGGAGACGTTGCATTTGGAAAGAATCAGATTTGTCCTAATGGACAAATACAAACTCTTTGAACAGATATGGTCTCCATATACAGAATATTTGAAGGGGTAGCTGTTCTTGGCATCACAACTCAATGGGTACCCGGCAGGATTAGATGAAAATAATTCTTTTTTTTGGGATTTGTATGCATGTCTCTTATCGTTATTTGAAATTGTGTTATTCACTATTAAGATGTATACGATAATCTTTTTTTTCTTTTTTTTTCCTCTTCTCTTTCTCTCTCTATATAATCAAAATTATTATTTAATCACTATTCTTATTGATTAAAATCTATTCTTTTCTTTTTCTACTTTCTAAAAAATAGAAGTTTATAAGAATTATTTGTAACATCCGTATACTTATTGAAATAAGTTGGTTGTGTATTTGAAAAGTTGTTATACCGTTGTTATGATGGATTACTTCTAATAAAAATATTATTTTAAAAAAAAACTTAGATTTCAGATGCTGGTGCCCTGGAGTCTGTTGTCATCGATTATGTCATGGGTTCCTTTAGGTAGCAATGTTACAAAATTTTGAGATTTAAAAAATCAAGTCTGAAAATTATCCCATCAGATAAAGCATAAAAATAAGTTTAATTTGACACCTAATTCACTTTCATATCTTCAATATTAAAAAGGTTATGGCCATTTTCATACTCGGAAATTTGCACTTTGTTCCCCATTGCCTTTCCATTGACTTAACACAAAAGCTGTGATCTAGGACAGTCAAAAGCCCATAATTTTCTTAAAAATTAAGAGAACTCAATGAAATTTTCAGTTATTATAGATTGAAGCATTCTGAAACAAATATGAAACAATATCACTTGGATCACCTGAAATTAAAGCATATAATTAGTTAGTTACCTAATTGTAGCTAATTACAAAATTCAATTACTAGATCTAAAACATCTATCAATTTCTTAAGCAAAGATAAACTTTTTTAAATTGCCTAAGTGTCCAAATAACACTCACACAATAATCCACAATATAACATCATTTTCATGAACTTATAGGCCAAATGGAAGGAATTTAGTGTTTAATTCCTGTAAATTAATGGCCATTTAAATCAACTTGCGAGTGGGTTTTAGTGGAACGCGGTGGATTAGAACGTTGCGGTTTGCGGTGAAGTCGGCATGAAAAACACTGACGGTTCATACATTTTTTTTGTCCCCATTTCGCAACATGAAAATGTGATTAAAGGCTTCCTAAAAACCACGTTTTAATGTAAAAATAAACTGTGTACTTCATTTTCTCCCCTACGTAAAATCCTTCCCGTTGTCGGCGCTCACGGCTTTAGAAGATGATTTTTAAATTACTCTAGCTAATAAATAATCTAGCGTAATTTAAAAATACCTTAATGAATGACATGTCGGAGCGATTTTTCTTCAGCAACGAAATCGCCTGACATGGATCGATTTGCCCTGTATGTGGAAAAACGGCACTTTAAACACGCCCCCCTCTGAAAGGCGCCAAAGTCACGCACACGGGGAGCGGCAGAACTGCAGCGCTGCTCAAGGTAAGTTTTGTAACATACCTACTTTAGGTTTGATTTGAGTTTATTATTGTTATAAGTTCATTTGTTCATAAGTGATATGAGCAGAATTAGGCCATTCAACCCATTGAGTTTACTCGGCTATCCAATCATAATTGATCTAACTTTCCCCCTCAACCCCATTCTCCTGCCTTTTCCCCGTAAACTTTGATACCATACTGATCAAGAACCTGTCAGAACATCCAGGTTCAGGAACAGCTTCTGCCCTAGAGCCATCAGGATATTAAACACTACAACCTCCAATAAGGTTTTCACCCAACAAACAGCTAACAATGGCCTGTTTCCTTAATTATCATTACTTTTTTGCATATCTTTCATTCTTTGTTCTTTATCTCTCTACATCATCATCTATATCTCTCATTTCCCTTATCCCTAACTTGTATGAATAAGGGTCTTGACCCAAAACATCACCCATTCCTTCTCTCCAGAGATGCTGTCTGTCCCGCTGAGTTACTCCAGCTTTTTGTGTCTATTTTGGGTTTAAACAAGCATCTGCAGTTCTTTCCTGCACAACCTCCAATAAGGTCTGAACTGCATAGACTTGGGGGCATTGGTTTTGTCTTTTTGCACTATAATAGTTTGTTTTTTATGTTATATATAGGTGTGTGCGTGCGAGAGTGTGTGTGTTTATATATATATATGTGTGTGTGTGTGTGTGTGCGCGTGTGTGTACATATATATTTATATGTGTGTGTGTGTGTGTATATATATATATATATATATATATATATATATATATATATATATATATATATGTGTGTGTGTATGTATATATGTATATATGTATGTATGTGTGTGTATTTATATATATACACAACACAATATAACTTTATGCATGCCAGGAGGGCAATTGGTCAGGTATATGTGTGGGTATGTACACACTCACTGAACTTTTGTTTCTCATTTATTATATTGTTTGCAGTCTACTATGTTTTCATATTCTGTTGTTCTGCTGCAAGTAAGAATTTCATTGTTCTCTCTGGGACATACGACAATAAAACACTCTTGACTTGGGCTCTACCACTGTCTGTGACAATGAATTTCACTGGTTCAACAGCCAGGTTAAGAGTGTATAATTGTTATATGGCCTGAAATGGAACAATGAAATTCTTACTTACAGCAACACAAACAGCTATGTAAACACAGTTCTGTTATGGTACCCTTTCATTGAGGAGCTGGATTGAAGGGTTTGACAACTGAAAGTAATGGCTTGAATTTAAGGGAGCAATCCTTAATTTGCAACACATATACCTCCCTTTGAGGCAGAAAGTTGTAATAGGAAAAGCGCTTACAGGAAATATTAATGATTATATTAATTCTAAGGAAAAAGTTTACAAGTTATCAGAATGAAGGAGTAGACCTGGGAATAGGAATTTTTTAGAACACAAGAAAGGATGGCCAAGAAAATGACAAGGAAGCAGAATGTAAGGATAAACCGGCAGGGAATAAAAAAGACTGACCTTCAAATAGTATGTGAACAGGAAAAGACCAGTGAGGGCAAATGTCAGTCTTCTTACGAACAGAGGCAATCGCATTTATAAAGAGAAATGAGGAATTGCCAGATGAATTAAACAAATACACTGTTTGTGCCTACTTTGTGCTCAAAAGCATATTATATACATATAATGCTAGAGCATACTGGGAAAACATAATGAGAAAAGAGGCCAACATAGTGAAGGCAACTTTAAGTTTATGTTAGGAGAGGCAATTTATATATTTAGGAGGTGTTTTGGCTACAAGGAGTACAGATAGTCATGGAGTTCTGTGGATAAGGCTTGGGGCAATAAAATTAATCATGGGATGAGGATTCTTTATTACACCCACTTGTCAGACAAGTAGGTGGTTGTTTGTTACAAGAGGAAGAGTGGGACAGCACAGTGGTGTAGCAATAAACCCGGGCTCAATCTTGACGTTGGGTGTTTTCTGTTTGTTCTCCCCATAGGTTCCCCCCCCCCCCCCACCCGGTTTCCACCCACATTCCAAAGAGGTGCAGTTTGTAAGTGATTGGCTTCTGTAAATTGTCCTTAAAATGTAGGATAGAACTAGTCTATGGGTGTTTGCTGGTCGGCACAGACTCAAAGGGCTGAAGGGCCTGTTTCCGTGCTGTATCTTTAAACTAAACTGAACTAAAGGAAACAGAAAATTCTCTAAAACAGAGAAAACAAAGATGAATGATTAAAAAGAAATGTTGATAACCGATTAATTATTTCCAAAATGTAATATCTGCATGTTATAATTAAGATAAAGAATATAAGAGGCCATGCGTGCTATGAATCTGTAGCTTGGCAGGGCTGCCAACTCTCGTGCTTTGAACGTGAGAGTTATTTTTTTTTTAGTTCGCTTTAATTTATTAGTTGATTGTTAGTTGACTGCCATCATTTCTGAAATGGTCTTAAAATAACTTAACGTAACTTAAAGCAGTAAGTGACTTTTGTCCAAACAATTGGAACTTGCATAAAATGTTTGCATTATTAGACAAAAGACAATAGACATTAAACAATAGGTGCAGGAGTAGGCCATTCAGCCCTTCGAGCCAGCACCACCATTCATGGCTGATCATCCATAATAAGTACCCTGTTCCTGCCTTTTCCCCATATTTCCTGACTCTGCTATCTTTAAGATCCCATTCCAGCTCTCTCTCTTGAAAGCATCCAGAGAACCTGCCTCCACCACTCTCTGAGAATTCCACAGAGTTAGCAGGGCTGCCAGCTCTCACGCATTGAGCGTGAGAGTCACGCATTTCACAAAATTCTCACGCTCTCACGCTGATCACAAATTTCTCACACTCAAAAATCTGCAGGTGATGGAAGTTCATAATAAAGCAAATATTGTTTTAGAGGTGAGTAAAAAAACCACGAGGGGAATATAAGGTGAATGCATAATCTTTTTCACGGGATATGTGATTCAAGAACTAGAGGGCATTGGTTTAAAGCAGGGATGTAAAACTACCGGCCCGTGGGATGATTTTGGGGGAAATAAAAGTTTTGTTTCTCCCGTGCAGATGGTGCACCAACCCCCCCTCCCCCCCCCCCCCTCCCCCCCCCCCCCCCCCCCCCCCCCCCCCCCCCCGCCCCCCCGAGGCACCGCACACATCCAGGGCCGGATTTAGATGAAGAGAGGCCCTAAGCTATTTCACTTGTGAGGCCCCCCCACCTCCCAAATACCCCACCCCCACGACTAGAGGACCATGACTACCCGACAGTGACAGTGTGACACTTTTAGATCCTACTGTATGTTGTCATTAAACAGTTGGTTTTAAAATACATATTGGATTCACCGCAGAGCAGGCGATGCCTTACCTGGGATCGCCGTTTGAAGCTCCGGAGTGTTGGGCCTGCTGCTTTAACATCATGGAGCTGTGGTTTGCAGAGCTCCCAGCCTCGGGCCGCGCTGATTTTAATATTGCGAAGCCCTGGGAACCCGTTGCCGAGGGCCGCCAGCGTGAATCTCCACCCAGCTCAGCCTGTGGACTTCGGGACCCGCAGTCTCCGGTAGGAAGTGGCCGATTTGGAAGTGCAAGCCGCTGAGAATGTTCTCCCGTTCCGACGTCAGATGGTGACCCCCAAATTTCATTGTACTAATAGCCATGAAGGCGTGGTCCAAGAGGAGGGGGTTTGTAGACGGAAAAAGTGATCATCAATAGGGGCAAGGACTCCTTCCCATGGAAGAACAGTGTGAGGCGGAGGCGACGGAAGAAGAGCTCCAAATCGCGGCGGAGCCGGAACTCATTGAGGTAGGGACCGAGGGGGACAAAGGTAAGGCCTCTGCTGAGGACTGACCATTCGGTATCAGAAAGGGGGAGGTCAGGGGGGACGGTGAACACACGGCAGGGATGGGGGTTGGGGCCGGAGGAAGGCAGGTGAGTGGACTAAGGCCAAGATGATGTCTGGTGGAGGGATGGTGGGTGGTCGGGGAGTAGGGGGGAAGAGGACTGTAGTGTGGGTGGGGAAGAGCTGGGGTCACATGGTTTGAGGGGAATGGGGAAGACCCAGTGGAACAGGGTTGGGGGGCTAGCACTAGGACCCAGCGCAATCAAACCCAGGGGAATGGGAGTCTGCAGCGTGGAAACTTCAGGCCCGGTGCTGAGTCTAGGATGCAGGTAAGGCAACGGCTGTGGCTGCTGGAGGGAGGTGGAGTGGCCAGAGTCAGTGGCAAAGCGTAGGAGGTCCCGGTGGGCGGATGATAGGTGAGGTTCGACGGGTCAGGTGAGGCATGAAGTGAGTAGGCCTCACTAGATCTCGAGGCCCTAAGCTTTAGCTTGTCTAGCTTATACGTAAATCGGGCCCTGCACACATCTCCCACCCTCACCTCCAGCAGCTCTATGTCCATCGGCCACTCTATCCACACCCCATGGAGTTTTAACACCGGTCCAGAGCCAGGAGCGAACCGGGTGAGTGGGAGCGTTGGTGCCGCTTCCGGAGCCATGGGGATGAATCTCGGGCTAAGGCTCCGCTCCGATGCCCAACCCCTAGGTCACTGACCCTCACCTCCCGCGGACCCCAGCTGGACACAGAGCACCTGGCCCAGCCTGCATTCCCAGGTGGGGGGGAGGGGGAAGAGACGGGGGGGTGGGAGGGAAACGCTCCCCGGGCAAAACCAAATCTACACTCACTTCAGATGTTGTCGCCGCTTCACTGACACACATTCTCTCACACACACACACTGGCACACACATGTTTTAAAGGGATATGGGCCAAATGCAAATAAATGAGACTGGTTTAGATGGGGCATCTTGATCTGCATGCACAAGTTGGGATGAAGGGCCTGTTTCCACGCTGTAAGACTATGACACATTGTAGAAAGGGTGCGATTGCTCTAAAGAGGATCCAGGGGTGATTTATGAAGATGTTGGCAGGGCTGGATTTTTATTTTCACTTTGAAGAAATATTTGATAACTGCCATTGTATTCTCTGCAGCAACGGAGGTGAAGAAAAAACTTAGTTGAGGTGAATAATATTATGAGAATAGGACCTGTTTCGCTTAACAAAGAGTGTAGGAAGGAACTGCAGATGTTGGTTGAAACTGAAGATAGATACTAAAAACTAGAAAAACTCAGCAGGACAGGCAGCATCTCATCCCCCCTCCCACACCCTTCCCCCCTCAGTCGCTACACTCCCTCGCAATTTCTCACTCTCAACTCTCACCCAATGTTGGCAGCACTGTTTTCTCTCAGAATGTTTCCCAGTGCATACTATTTAGGCCTGGATTAAGCTGACTTGTTTGAGAAACTCACCATTGCTGCACGAGTTGGTATTTGTACCTGCCTGGTCTGAGCAATAATTGAGAGTGTGACTGGGACCCACATGCAAGCTAGATATTGAGTACAGATTAGCAATGTTACAAAATTTGATGTTACTTTAGTCCAGCCACACCTATATGTCTTTAGAACGTGTCCTGATGCTCGTTTTTTCATGAGTTTTGCCACTTGCTTGATTCAATGTCGTATCCATTCCGGGTGGTCAGTCGATGAGTCATCTTGCGCCCCCGCTCTCGCAGACTCTGGGGGTATTTTTCTCTTTGAACTTTTTGTAGCCACGTGAGGGTGGCTATTGTGCCCTAACAAGGTGACGGAGCCAGCTGTTATTTCCTCCTGTCAGCTGTCTCTCCAAGCTCACATGGTCTTTCCCTTGTCGTCAGCTGCACTTTCACAGCAAAGTCAAAGTCAAAAGAGTTTATTGTATATTGTATATTAACTAATAATATTTTATCCACGAAATTTCAACTGTCAAGGGGTAATAGACAAGGTTGTTCATTATCACCATTGTTATTTGCCCTCATAATTGAACCACTAGCGGAGAGAATTAGAACGCATCAGAATATCCATGGATATGTCAAAATAATCAAACAATAAAATATCATTATACGCTGATGATGTACGTTTGTACATCACAAAGCCTCATATCACTATACCCAACATTTTAAATTTAATTGAGGATTTTGGTTCATTTTCAGGTTATAGAATAAACTGGAATAAAAGTGAAATCATGTCAATAAAACCGAAAGATTCTACACATCTCGTACAATTTCCTTTTAAAATAGCTGTGGAAAAATTAAAATATTTGGGTATTGAAATTACTAGAAGATATCAAGACATGTTTAAAGCAAACTATAACCCTGTACTTAAGAAACTACATAATTTAATTAAATTCTGGAAAACGCGACTTCCGGTGGCGCTATGGAGGGCTAGAGGATAACGCCAGCCAGCTCCGCGAAAAAAAACGGGGAAAAAACGGGGGATTAACGGACCTACCTGCTGCCTGCTGCCTGCTGCCTGCCGTCTCTGCACGATTGTTGTGAGTGACGTCATTAGGCGCGCGACTAGTTATGTCTACAACATGCAGCCCAACCGAAAAATCGAAAACTCGACCAACCAGGCAGAGGACCGGGAGAAGGCCTGACTGAAGCCTCGGACTCAGGTAGGACCTCATCCCAGGACGATGTATCGAAAAGAACAGTGAAAAAAACTGAAAGTGAAGAACTGAAAACTTTTATTTCACGTGAAATTGCTGGTTTAAAGGAGGAAATAAACCAGATGAATAATCAAATGAAAGAATTAGAACTGGAAACTAATTCCAATATTAATAATAAGGCTAAGAAAATATCGGAAGATCTGAAGAAAGAAATCACAGAAATGATGAACGAAATGTCAAAGGAGATGAACGATAAAATTGAAAAGGTCAAAACTGACTTCGAAAAAAGACTGAATCCTGTGGAGAAGGCACTGGACCAACAGACGGCTGGTATAAAAAGCCTTGAAGAAACTAGCTGACATAAGTGCTGGGACTACAGCAAAGCTGGTTACAGAAAATGAACGTCTAACGGATTTACTGACTAAAATAACCGAGAAATGTACTGAGCTAGAAGGTCGCCAGAGAAGACAAAACCTAAGAATCGCGGGTATTCCCGAAGGACGAGAGAAAGATGAAGATCCTCGAGAATTTAACTGCGAACTACTGCAACACGTTTTATCTCTGGAACAAAAGCCTTTATTAGCCCGTGCACATAGAGTGAGGAGACGTCAGACAAGACTAAACGCCCCCCCAAGACAAATGATTATAAAGGTACAATATGACTACGTCTTGGAGGAGATAATGCGAAAAACCTCGAGAAACAGAAACCTGATATTTGAAGGACAAAGGATCAGTATCAATAAAGAAAACATTAAAACTAAAATCTATATCATTAGGTCTTACCATCGCCAATAATGTTACGTTCAAACCTTCAATGATGGATAAGGCTTTTTTACAATGGAAAAATAAAGGAATTACTAAGATGGGTGATCTTTATAAGGAAAACTCTTTCCTTTCATTTCAAGAGTTACAACAAATTTATGGACTACACAATAAAGAATATTTTAGATATTTACAAATCAGAAATTATGTTTCTGCAAATACACAAGAACTTAGAAATAGAAAGACAGAAATTTTAGATGAATGCTTGAATAAACATCCAAATACGGAAAAAATGATATCATATATATACAATATTTTATTGGAAAGTGATGTTCCATCAACAGAAATATATAGACCAGTCTTGGGAAAATGAATTAGGCCAAATTATAAGACCAGAAATATGGGACGAAAGTTTCTGGTCTTATAAGAAGCTTATATACATATATAAGTAGCATATACATCATTGCTCGTTAAATGCTAAACATTCCCTTATACAGTTTAAAATACTACATAGATTACATTATTCCAAATCTAAATTACATAACATTTTTCCAAAAGTATCCTCTATATGTGATAAATGTCAAAACTCAGAAGCAAATTTATCACATTCATTCACTAACTGTATAAAAATTGTAAAATACTGGAATGAAATATTTAAGATAATTTCGAATGTTGTCAATATAACTTTGATTCCTGATCCAAAGTTAATAATACTTGGAATACTAGAAACTGACCAACTAATAACAATGAACCAAAGAACTTTTATCGACTATGGTTTAATAATTGGGAAAAAATTAATATTAAAATTTTGGAAAGGCCCTACATCCCCAACAATCAAAATGTGGAACACAGAAATGTCGGAGACACTTGGACAGGTTAGATCTCTTCAGAAAGATTTGGTCTCCATATATTAAATATTTACAGGGTCATAATGGTTCGGCACGAGGGCTTGACTGAGGCCTGAATATTTGAATGGATGAAGAAATATATATAATAAATCATGAATATATCTCCAAGGACGGATTAATGATTAATACTCCATTCTCCATCAAACTTTTCACACTCTTTTTCTCTATTTTTTCATACTTTTATAAAAAAATTAGAAAAATGTATAGAAACACATAATCTTAATTTTTTAATATCAGTTACGAATATAAATATTACTAATTTCATGAAAGTATTATTAGTATCATGTATTTTCAATTATATAAAATATATAATTTTAAATTTTAAAATCAATGATAATACAAATATTATTAACAGTATGAAAATATAATGAATATCATGAAGGTGTTACTAGTATTACGTATTTTCAATTATATAAAAATATGGTCCTACATTTCAAAATCAGTGACAATACAAATATTATCAACAGTACGAGTATATTACTAATATTATGAATGTATTACTAGTACCATGTATTCTCAATTATATAAAATACATAATCTTAAAATTTATAATCAATAATAATACAAATATTATTAACAGTACGAATATATCATTAATATCATGTATTTTCATCATTGCAAAATAATGTACTTTGTTATTATTTTGTTTCTATAATAAAAATATTTTTTAAAAAAAATTAAAAAAAAGGATCAGTATCTACCGAGATTACCCAGCAGAAGTTTCCAGGAAACGGAAAGCATTTAATGAGGCTAAAAGTCTTCTGAGGGGAGTGGAAAAATTTGAGATACGGCCTGAATTATCCAGCTACTTTAAGAGTTACTTTCAACAACAAGGAATATTTCTTCTCCAATCCAGCGGAAGCACCGGACTTTGCCCGGCAGATCAAGACATGAGAATCCTCTACCATCGAATATACTGACTTTTATGGACTTTACAAGAATCCTCAAGACTCTGCAAGACTTCATAAGACAACGTAAGATTGGATGGAATTGGACAACGCTGGATGGAAGCTGGAGAAAGAAGCGGATTGGAAAACCTCACATGGATACTAATAATTAGTATAATCATATTACTAATATAAATAACTAACACATATTAAAGTCACACCGTGGTATCTTTATTAATCATTAATTTTACTAATATTATATAACTAATAAATAACAAAAATTATAGCGTATTACTTTTACTAATTAAAATTAATCATTATTACTAATAATTAATGTTTATCTATGTTGGAATGATTAGAGTCAAATATAGAGATGGATTTCATTTGGAGACTTTCTTTTACACCAGCAATATTCATTTTTACTCCTTGTTTTCCTTTTGTTTTATGATTTTTTTTTTCTTTTTTGCCTTTTTTTTAATATATTAATTAGATTCTTAAATAATTTTTAAATATATGTATTTTTATATCTTTAATTATTATAATATGAATAATTGTTTTTTCTTTTTTTTCCCTTTCTTTTTTTTTAATGTTATACCCCCGGTAAAATATTATTATGGAATAATAATTCCAAATACCTGGGAGCTGGTTAAGTTACTAACATCAACAACGGAAGTCGGTAGATGGTTAGCCATGCTAGTATGGCTAGCACTAACTGCAACAATTCTAGATGTAGTTTTTTCTTTCTTTATACACAATACTAACTTCTTAATCTATCCTTTGTTCTTCTCTTTTTATAAACTATTATTGCTTTTTTCAGTTTGAATGGAGTTATATATTGGATCAAAGGAGATATATACGTGAGAGACATTCACGAGACTTAAAATTCATCTATTCGATATTCGGGTGTAAGGTCGGGTCTGTCGGGCTGAACCATAGACTCTATTGCAGACCCCCATAGACAAAAGATGCAAGACTTAAAAATGAATATGGGGAATGAGGGAATAACGTTTTGTAGTTGGAATGTTAAAGGTATTAATGAACTGATTAAGAGAGGAAAAGTATTAACACATTTAAAAGCAATTAAAGCTGATGTAACTTTCATTCAAGAAACCCACTTGAAAAAAGATGCTGAACATAGGCTGAAAGCTAAATGGATAGATAAAATGTATCATTCTTCTTTTACACACAAATCAAGAGGTGTAGCAATATTATTTCGTAAAGGCATTTTATTTAAACATACATCAACTATAACTGATAACGATGGCAGATACATTATTGTAATAGGAGAATTAAATGCACAAAAAATGATTTTTGTTAATGTATATGGACCAAACTTTGATAGTCCATTGTTTTTCAAGAAAATATTAATAGAATATTGACTGGCCTTGAGGGGGATACGACATATATTGCCTGAAGTAGATTCATATTGCCCGAGTCGAAGACGAGGGCAATATGGATCTAGTGAGAGCAATATATGTCGTATCTCCGAAAGAGGACAGTCAATATTGTTATTATTACCCATTATCAGACATCTAGAGGAAAATTTGAACATCTCAGCTCGGCGGACTTCCAGGTAAAATTTAACCAAAATGGACGCGGCAGTCTTCCTGTCTGCCGTTTGAATATTCTAAATTTCCCACGCAGCGTCACGTTGCCGTCACGTTGCCAAGTTCCCGGATGTGAGACCAGGGGAATATAAGACTATATTCCCCGCTGTTTTAACAGGTAAAGTCCATAGGTGTTCGCAAGAAAGGGGAATACAAGAAAATATTCCCCTGTTACCCCTGCTGGCAGTAAAAACGAAGGGAATACAATTTTGTAAAAGCATACCTCAGATGTGTGATATGGGTAATAATTAACAATATCCCGTAATTAACACAATACAATCTAATAATTGGAGGAGATTTTAATTGTACACTAGACCCCTACTTAGACAGATCTACAAGGCAAAGGAAAACTAAATCACATTCTAGTGACTTATTAAATGCATATATGGAAACTACTAATATCAAAGATGTTTGGAGAGTAGAAAATCCTACCAGACGAGAATACTCCTTTTACTCGTCAGTACATAAAACCTACTCAAGAATACATTCTTTTTTGGTTGATGCCAAACTTATTTCACTCACTTATAATTCTAAATATCACAATATTATAATTTCAGATCATGCACCTTTAACATTTAAGATTAAAATAAATGGTAAAACAGAAATATCAGGACAGTGGAGATTTAACCCACAAATTTTAAAAAACAAAATAACTCAGGAATATATTACAGCACAAATTAAGATTTTTTTCAAAACAAATGATAAACCGGAAACATCTTGTTCCTTATTATGGGAAACATTTAAAGCATATCTCCGGGGAATCATGATTTCCTCCCAAGCATTTTATAATAAAAAGAATCGTAAGGATCAACAAGAACTGGAAAAGGAGATTAAACAATTAGATATAGAGAATGCAGCGAATCCATCTATAATATTACATAATAAAATTGCAGCATTGAAATATAAATTAAATAAAATATATACAGATCAAGTTGTAAAACTTTATCAACATACTAAACAATTACAGTTTGAATTCGGAGATAAACCTCAAAACTATTGGCTCGCCAACTAAGGAAAATGGAAGCCAAAAAATAATCCATAGGATTAAATCACATAATGGCGAACTGCTAATACAACCTAAAGATATTAACGAAAGATTTATGCAATACTATAAAAACTTATACACTGCTAAAACAACAGAAAATAAAATAGGAATAGAAGCATTTTTTTAAAAATGTAACCTGAAAGGGTTGGACTTACAAAATAGAGAATCACTAAATGCTGATATCTCAATAAAAGAAATCCAAGAATCTATTAGATCATTAAAAAAATGGTAAAACACCGGGACCAGATGGTATTGGCTCGGAATTTTATAAAACATTTCATGATCAGATTGTACCATGTCTGAAATCATTATATGAATATATATATACACAGCAGAAATTACCAGAAACGTTAAATGAATCTACCATAACACTTATACCTAAAATAAACAAAGACCTGGATGAACCAGGATCATTTAGAGCAATAGCTCTTTTAAATACTGATCAAAAGATATTAACCAAAATATTAGCACAAAGGCTAAGCACAGTTATTAATGAATTAATTCACCCCGATCAAACAGGATTTATACCAAAACGATATTCCTCATATAATTTTAGACGGTTATTCAATATCATATATTCGAAAAGAGGTATTAAAAAAGATCTAGTAGTTATCTCGCAAGATGCAGAGAAAGCCTTCGATCAGGTGGAATGGCCTTATTTGTTTTCTGTTATGGAAGCTTTCAAATTGGGAGAGAAGTTCATTACTTGGATCAAATTCTTATATACAAATCCGACAGCTAGAATAACAACAAATCGAATGTTATCAACTAAATTCAATTTATCTCGAGGCTGTAGACAAGGTTGTCCTTTATCCCCCTTACTGTTTGCACTTGCAATAGAACCGTTAGCTCAGAGGGTGAGATTACATCCGGAAATATATGGATACGATACCAGAGATACTAAAAATAAAAATTTCCTTATATGCGGATGATGTATTACTTTACATCACAAAACCAGAAATTAGTATCCAAAATTTTGTTAAAATTAATAACTGAATTTGGATCCTTCTCAAGATATAGTATCAATTGGAATAAAAGTGAACATGCCAATAACGGTAAATAATTTACACATATTACAACAATTCCCTTTTAAGATAACAAATGAAAACAATTAAATATCTTGGAATTTACGTAACAAAAATATTTGATTCTTTATTTAAATCTAACTTCCCACCATTATTGAATAAATTAAATACGAATATTTTATATTGGAAAACTACCTATTTCAATGTTAGATAAAATTAATATAATAAAAATGATTTTTCTCCACAATTATTATATCTTTTCCAATTAATTCCGATTATATCTCCCTAAAAAATTCTTTTAAAAAGGTGGACTCCCTAATTACTAACTTCATTTGGGATTATAAGAGCCATAGAATAAATAAAAAACATTTATGTAAATCAAAAATAAATGGAGGTTTAGCACTACCAAATTTTATGTTTTATTACTGGGCAGTTAATATCAAAAATATGAATTTTTGGTTTAGAAGAGACAGATAACCAACCAGTTTGGTTAAATATGGAAAAAGAAGATTGTTCTCCTTTTGAAATTAGTTCTATAATATTTGCTAATATTAATTTAGCTAAGAAAATCTATAGCGAAAACCCGATAATAGAAAATGGAATACGTATTTGGAAACAAATAAAGAAAACATTAAAACTGAAATCTATACCACTATCCCTTACCATTGTAAATAACGTTACATTTAAACCTTCAATGATGGATAAAGGCTTTTTACAATGGGAAAAAACAAGGGAATTATTAAGATGGGTGATCTCTATAAGGAAAACTCTTTCCTTTCATTTCAAGATTTACAACAAATTTATGGACTACACTCTAAAGATTATTTTAGATATTTACAAATCAGAGACTATGTTAAAGCAAACACACAGGAACTTAGAAATAGAAAGATAGACATTTTAGATGAATGCTTAAATAAACATCCGAACACAGAAAAAATGATTTCATATATATATAACACCTTATTGGAAAGTGATGTCCCATCAACAGAAATATATAGATAATCTTGGAAAAACAAACTAGGTCAAATTATTAGACCAGAAGTATGGGACGAAAGTTTACAACATATACACCATTGCTCGTTAAATGCTAAACACTCTCTTATTTACAGTTTAAAATACTACATAGACTTCATTATTCAAAATCCAAACTACATAACATCTTTCCAAAAGTATCTCCCATATGTGATAAATGTCAACATTTAGAAGCTAATCTTTCACATTCATTTACAATCTGTGTAAAAATTACAAAATTCTGGATAGAAATATTTAGGATAATTTCGAATGTTGTTAATATAATTTTGACCCCTGATTCAAAGTTAATAATACTAGGAATACTGGAAACAGACCAATTAATAACAACGAATCAAAGAACTTTTATTGATTACGGTTTAATAATTGGGAAAAAATTAATACTAAAATTCTGGAAAGGTCCTACATCCCCCACAATCAAAATGTGGAATACAGAAATGTCGGAGACACTCCATCTGGAGAGATTGAGGCTTGTCCTAATGGACAGGTTGGATCTCTTCAGTGGGATATGGTCTCCATATATTGAATATTTACAGGGTCAAAGTGGCTCAGTGCGAGGGCTTGACTGAGGCCTGAATAACAGAATGGATGAAGAAGTATACATAATAAATCATGCTTATATCTCCAATGACGGATTATTGATTAATACTCCATTCGCTTCCATATTTTCTACATTTATTTATCTCTATCCTTTCCTACTTTTATAAAAATGTTTTTTTTTAATGTATAGAAGCATAAAGTCTTAAATCTTAATATTAATATTAATATTAATATTAATAATATTATGAAAGTATCTAATAATGTATTTTCATTAATGTATAATAATGTATTTTTCATTAATATGTTTCTACAATAAAAATATTTAACAAAATTCTGGAAAACGCTTCCGATGTCCTTAATAGGTCGAATAAATGCCATAAAAATGATTTTTCTACCACAAATTCTATACTTGTTCCAATCAATCCCATTATATCGACCCAAAACGTTTTATAAAAAAATTGGACTCAGATATTACAAATTTTATCTGGGATTATAAATCCCATAGAATACAAAGACCACACCTGAATAAACCCAAAGTAGTAGGGGAATTAGCACTCCCTAATTTTATGTATTATTATTGGTCGGTAAATATTATAAAAATGATTCAATTGTTGGATAACTCTCATCATCAACCGGAATGGATCATTATGGAGAAAGAGGACTGCTCCCCTTTTAATATTGGTGCGATCCTTCTTTCACCATGACGGTGAATAATACAAACTACAACAAAAACCCCAAATTATACATAGTACAATCAGAATTTGGAAACAAATAAAATACAATTTAAAATTAAGAAAACGTATCTCTCTTATCTCCTATTACTAAAAACCCTCTGTTTAATCCCTCAATTATAGGCAAAGAATTTATACAATGGGAAAGAGCAGGAATTAAAACTTTGGGAGATTTGTATGATACGGGAAAAACTATTATCATTTAAACAATTACAACTAAATACAATCTGGGTAACAATCAGTATTTTAAATATTTCCAAATATGTGATATCTGAAAAAAACATGCACAAGAATTTCACAAAAATGCCATTAGACTTACTAGATGAAGTAATGAATACAAAGGCAGAATCAGCAAATTTAATTTCATATATATATATATATAATATTATACTAAATGCAGTAATACCAACAACGGACGGTATCAGAGGTGAGTGGGAAAACGAACTAAGCATAAAAATTTCCAATGAAAGGTGGAAAGAGTACTTATTAAATGTGCACAAATGCTCAATTAACGTAAGACACACTTTAATACAATTTTAAAATTTACACAGATTATACTACTCAAAAACTAAATTAAATACATTTTTCCCTAACGTTTCACCAATTTGTGATAAATGCCAGTGTCAAGAAGCTATTATAGCGCACTCATTCATCTTTTGTACAAAAATTCAAAGTTTTTGGATTGAAATCTTTGAAATTTTCACAAAACTGTTTAAAATAAAAATGACACCAAAGCCAGAATGGATTATTTTCGGAATGACAGAAGGTAGTTCGTAATTAAATGTGTATCAAAAGAATTTATTTCATTATGGCTTAATAATAGGAAAAAAGCTAATCATAACATTCTGGAAAAATGCTCCTATACCAACATTAAATATGTGGATTTCAACTTTGTTTGAAACATTACATCTGGAAGATATGAGACTCCGCCTGGCAGGAAAATCAGAACGCTTCTATCAGACATGGTCTGCATTTATAGAATTGCTACAAAGATAGGGTGCAGGAGTACCTAGGGCCTTGGTAGGGGGGGTGAAAAATTATCGAGTTGGTGGATTCCTTTTGCGTAATATATATAATATAGTAACTGGCTTTTTTTTCTTTTCTCTCTCTTTGTCTCTCTTTCTTTTTTCCTTTTCTTTTCTAGCGTCTATCTCTTAACCCCCTTTCTCTAATTCTTTGACCAAGGGTTTCTTCTCCCCTTTGGCACGCTCTTTCACTTTCACAACTCTTTTCACCTACTTCACTCTCTTTCTTTCTATTCTTTTTCTTTAAAAGCCATAAAATTATGAGGTACAATGATTGTAACAATATATATGAGATGTACACTGATGTATTTACCTCTAATAAATAAAAATATTAAAAAAAATAAAAATAAATATATTTTTTTTTAAAAGAGTTTATTGACATGTGTCCCTGAGAGGACAATGAAATTCTTTCTTTGCATAGCACAACAGAACATAGTAGGCATTGACAACAATTATATACGTAAATACACACATTAATTAATAAATTAATAACGTGCAAATAACAGATGGAGGGGTATTAATGTTCAGAGTTTTGTCCGAGCCAAGTTTAATAGCCTGATGGCTGTGGGGTAGTAGCTATTCCTGAACCGGGTCGTTACAGTTCTCAGGCTCCTGTACCTTCTACCCGAAGGTAGCAGGGAGATGAGTGTGTGGCCAGGGTGGTGTGGGTCCTTGATGATGCTGCCAGCCTTTTTGAGGCAGCGACTGTGGTAGATCCCCTCGATGGAAGGAAGGTCAGAGCCGAAGATGGACTGGGCAGTGTTTACTACTTTTTGTAGTCTTTTCCTCTCCAGGGCACTCAAGTTGCCGAACCAAGCCACGATGCAACCGGTCAGCAAGCTCTCTACTGTGCACCTGTAGAAGTTAGAGAGAGTCCTCCCAGCAGTCACTGTTTTTTCCTCCAGAAGGTCAGTAGAGGTAATAGGACTTGATGTTTCACCAACGGGTGGTGAAAACCGCCCAGTACATCATCGGTGCCCCGCTCCCTGCCTTGGATGCCCTCCACCGAAAACGGTGTCTGAGACGGGCTGGGAAGATCATCAAGGACCCCTCCCACCCTAACCATGGACTGTTTGCCCTCCTACCATCGGGAAGGCGGTACAGGAGCCTCAGGTCCCGCACCAGCAGGATGAGGAGTAGCTTCTACAATAACACCATCGCACTGCTGAACTCGGAGTCCTGCCGATAGATTCCCACATCTGTATTTATTTTTCTGTATTTATTTATCTGTACTTATCTAAACATTACTATCACTACGTACTGACACTAAACTGCATTTCGTTGTACCCATACCTGTATCTGTACAATGACATTAAATTTGAATTGAATTGAATTGAATTGAATGTTTCAATCCCTGTAATAAGTCGGCACTCTTGCTAGTGGGATTGGAGTTGTGAAAGGTAGGGCACCCTCCTTCTTTGACGTTTCATTGATAAGCCCACAACATCTCCAGAGGGCTCAACGGTGATACCTGGCGTCCCAGTTACACCCCCCTCAATTCCATACCCTCCTGTATTCATCTTGCAGCCCAATTGTTGTCTCTCCTTTAGATCCAAATCCGAGATCTAAACATCTATCCATTTTTTAAGAAAAGGTTAACATTTTTAAAAAGCCTAAGTGTCGAAATATACACACAAGAATTCACAGTCTAACATGATTTTTAAATCTCATTGTCATGAATTTATAGGCCAAATGGAAGGAATTTAGTGTTTAATTCCCGTAAATTAATGGCCATTTTAATCATCATGCGAGTGGGTTTTTGTGGAACGCGATCGATTGGGGCGTTGCGGTTGCGGCGAATTTAAACCCCATATTGGCAGGAAAAATACTGCCAGTTCGTATGGGTCCTAAGTCACCTTTTCGTAACGTGAAATTTTGATTAAAGGCATCCTAAGAAGCAAGTTTAAAGGAAAAAATAAATGGTGTACCCTGCCTTGTCCCCTACGTGAGATCCGTCCCGTTGTCGGTGTGGGCAGCATTAGAAGATGATTTTTAATTTACTCCTGCTATTAACTTATCCAGCGCTAATTTTAATAAACTTAATAAAACGGCAGTTGAAGCGATTTTTCTTCAGCAACTAAGCAGTCTGTTCAAATTTGATTTGAATAGGCTGGAGAAAACTCGCATTTTAAACCCGCCCCCTCTGAAAGGTGCCAAAGTCGTGCACACGGCCAGTGACAGAACTGCAGCGCCACTGAAGGTAAGTTTTGTAACATACCTAAGCAGATTACACACAATCTCCTCCAACAGAAATATAAAAAATGATGAGAGGCATGGAAAGGGTAGACAGTCATAACCTTTCACCCTGGATGGAAATGTCAAAGACTAGACAGCATTGCTTTAAGGTGAGAGAGCCAAAGTTTAAAGGAGATGTGCCCGACAATTTTTTCACACAGAGAATGGTGGTGCCTGGAACACGCTGCCAGCGATGGTGGCAGAAGCAGATACAATAGTGGTGTTTAAGGGGCACGTGAATATGTAGGAAACAGAGCAACAGTAGAGTTGCTGCCTTACAACGCCAGCGTCCCGGGTTCCATCCTGACAACGGATGGTATCTGTGCGGTGTTTGTACATTCTCCCTGTGACTGCGTGGATTTTCTTTGCACACCAAAAATGTATAGGTTTGGTGGTTAATTTTAAAATTGTAAAGTGTCCCAAGTGTGTAGGATAGTACTAGTGTACGGGGTGATCACTGGTCGGTGCGGACTTGGTGGGCCGAAGGGTCTTTTTCCACGCTTTATCTCTAAAGTCTAAATGAAGAAGAGGAAGGAGACTGCAACGTGAGTTTAGAGAGTTAAGAAAAAGACTGAAAAGCAGGACTTCTAGGGTGGTTATCTATGGATTGCTTCCAGTACCTTGTGCTGATGAGGGCAGGAACAGGGAGATAGGGGATCTGAATGTGCAGGGAGCAGGGATTTCCATTTATAGACTACTGGGATCTTTTCTGGGGTAGGGGTGACCTATACAAAAGGAACGGGTTACACCTTAACTGGAGGGGGACCAACGTTCTGGCAGGCAGGTTTGGTCCCCCTCCAGTTAAGGTGTAACCCGTCCCTTAAACCCGTGCTACACGTGTGGGTTTAAACTAAATAGCGGGTGGGAGTGGTTGACAAATTGGGAGTATAAAGATGGAGTTAATGGGGAAGTGAGTACAGGAAAAGTTACAAAAAGACTCCAGAATTAATGGGAACGAAAGTTCGAGAAGGGATATGAGACTAAGGTCAGGGCCAATAGTGACTGGTGTGAGAGGGGAGGTGAATATCGAAGTTAAAGTGTTGTATATGAATGCGCGAAGTATAAGAAATAAAGTGGATGAGCTTGAGGCTCAGTTTGAAATTGGCAAGAATTATGTTGTGGGAATTTCAGAGACATGGCTGCAAGAGGACCAGGCTTGGAACTGAATATTCAGGGGTATACGTCCTATCGAAAAGCCAGACAGGTGGGCAGAGGGGATGGGGTAGCTCTGTTGCTGAGGAATGAAGTTCCGTCCCTTGTGAGTCATGACATAGAATCAGGAGATGTAGAGTCAGTATGGATAGTACTGAGGAATTGTAAGGGTAAAAAGACCCTAATGGGAGTTATCTACAGGCCCCCAAACAGTAGCCTGGATATAGGGTGCAAGTTGAATCAAGCGTTAAAATTGGCATGTAGCAAAGATAATGCTACGGTCGTTATGGGAGATTTCAACATGCAGGAAGACTGGGAAAATCAGGTTGGTACTGGTCCCCAAAAATGGGAGTTTGTGGAGTGCCTCAGAGATGGATTCTTAGAGCAACTGGAGCCTACCAGGGAGAAGGCAATTCTGGATTTAACGATGTGTAATGAACCAGATTTGATAAGGGAACTCAAGGTAAAGGAGCCATTAGGAGGTAGTGACCATAATATGATGTTTGAATCTACAATTTGAGAGGGAGAATGGGAAATTGGAAGTGTCAGCATTACAGTTGAGCAAAGGGGACTATGGCAGCATGAGGGAGGAGCTGGCCAAAGTTGACTGGAAAGAGATCCTTGCAGGGATGACAGTGGAACAACAATGGCAGTTTTTTTCTGGGAACAATACAGAATGTGCAGGATCAGTTCATTCCAAAAAGGAAGAAAGATTCTAAGGGGAATAAGAGGCGACAGTGGCTGACAAGGGAAGTCAAGGACAGTGTAAAAATAAAAGAGAAGATGTATAACATAGCAAAGATGAGAGGGAAGCCAGAGGATTGGGGAACTTTTAAAGAGCAACAGAAGATAACTAAAAAGGCAATACGAGGGAGGAAAGATGAGATACAAAGGTATAAAGGAGGATAGTAAAAGCTTATTTAGGTATGTGAAGAGGAACAAATTAGTTAAGGCAAATATGCGTCCCTTGAAGACAGAAACAGGTGAATGTATTATGGGGAACAAAGAAATGGCAGATGAGTTGAACAGGTACTTTCGATCTGTCTTCACTAAGGAAGACACAAACAATCTCCCAGATGTACTAGTGCCAGAGGACCTAGGGTGATGGAGTAACTGAAGAAAATCCACATTAGGCAGGAAATGGTATTGGGCAGACTGATGGGACTGAAGGCTGATAAATCACCAGGGCCGGATGGTCTGTATCCCAGGGTACTCAAGGAAGTTGCTCAAGGAATCGTGGACACATTGGTGATTATTTTCCAATGTTCTATAAATTCAGAATCAGTTCCTGTGGATTGGAGGGCAGCTAATGTTATCTCACTTTTTAAGAAAGGGGGGAGAGAGAAAACAGGGAATAATAGACCAGTTAGCCTGACATCGGTGGTGGGGAAGATGCTGGAGTCAATTATAAAAGATGAAATAACGGCACATTTGGATAGCAGTAACAGGATCGGACCGAGACAGCATGGATTTACGAAGGGGAAATTATGCTTGACGAATCTTCTAGAATTTTTTGAGAATGTAACTAGGAAAATGGACAAGGGAGAGCCAGTGGATGTAGTGTACCTGGACTTTCAGAAAGCCTTTGATTAGGTCCCACTAGGAGATTAGTGGGCAAAATTAGAGCACATGGTATTGGAGGTAGGGTACCGACATGAATCAAAAATTGATTGGCAGACAGGAAACAAAGAGTAGGGATTAACCGGTCCCTTTCTGAATGGCAGGCAGTGACTAGTGTGGTACCGCAAGGCGCGGTGCTGGGACCGCAGCTATTTACTATATACATCAATGATTTAGATGAAGGGATTAAGAGTAACATTAGCAAATTTGCAGATGACACAAAGCTGGGTGGCAGTGTGAACTGTGAGGAGGATGCTATGAGGATGCTAGGTGACTTTAACAGGTTGGGTGAGTGGGCATATGCATGGAAGATGCAGTTTAATGTGGATAAATGTGAGGTTATCCACTTTGGTGGCAAGAACAGGAAGGCAAATTATTATCTGAATGGTGTCAAGTTAGGAATCGGGGAAGTACAACAAGATCTGGGTGTCCTTGTTCAGCAGTCACTGAAAGTAAGCATGCAGGTACAGCAGGCAGTGAAGAAAGCTAATGGCATGTTGGTCTTCATAACAAGAGGAGTTGAGTATGGGAGTAAAGAGGTCCTTCTGCAGTTGTACTGGGCCCTAGTGAGACCAAACCTGGAGTATTGTGTGCAGTTTTGGTCTCCAAATTTGAGGAAGGACATTCTTACTATTGAGGGAGTGCAGCGTAGGTTCACAAGGGATGGGATGGCAGGATTGTCATATGTTGAAAGAATGGAGTGACTAGTTTTGTATACACCTGAATTTAGAAGGATGAGAGGGCATCTTATTGAAACTTATAAGATAATTAAGGGATTGGACACGTTAGAGGCAGGAAACATGTTCTCGATGTTGGGGGAGTCCAGAACCAGGGGCCACAGTTTAAGAATAAGGGGTAGACCATTTAGAACGGAGATGAGGAAAAACTTTTTCACCCAGAGAAATGTGAATCTGTGGTATTCTCTGCCTCAGAAGGCAGTTGAGGCCAATTCTCTGGATGCTTTCAAGAGAGATAGCGGGGTCAAGGGATATGGGGAGAAGGCATGAAAGGGGTACTGATTGTGATTGATCAGCCATGATCACAGTGAATGGCGGTGTTGGCGTGAATGGCTGAATGGCCGGCTCCTGCACCTATTGTCTATTGATATGGATCACTTGCAGGCAGATGAAATGTTTATCTTGGCATCATGCTTGGCACTGACATTACATGCTGAATGGCCTATTCTTGTGCTACTCTGTTCTATGTTGCATGTATATGCTCTGTGTGACTGCAGGAGCGATCAGTTTGAAGTTTAAACAACTATCATGAAAGGTTTTGTTAAACAGGATCAACTTGTTAAGTTTGCCTCAACCGGATCAAGTGCTCCTTCATTATCACGTGTACCAAGGTGGAGTGAGTTTGTTTTTTTGCATGCAGGTCAGTATAGATGATTGCCAAACATAAATACATTCCCGGTTCAGTACACGGATACATTGACCACTTGTGCTCGGCCTGCATTGTTCACTGCATCTGTTGGGTTTTTTTTTGGTCCGGTTCTCATCCTTCTAAATTCCGGTGTATACAAACCTAGTCACTCCATTCTTTCAACATTTGAGAGTCCTGCCAGTCCTGTCATCTTGACGCCTTGAGCAGGCAAGCTGTCGATGCCCCTTCTGCACGATTCGCCGTGGAAAGCAGCGGCAGACCTGCCTGTTCGAATACCCCCATCGCTGCATTCGGGGAACTGCCGCGTTGAACCCAAACCAGATCAGAACTGGAGCAGGTTCAGAGACTTCAATGAATTTCAGTCCGGGAAGGGAGAGCCCAAAATAACCCCGCTGGGTCCATTCTGTAATGTCTTCTTGTGCAGGAAGGAACTGCAGATGCTGGTTTACACCGAAGATAGACACAAAATGCTGGAGTAACTCAGCGGGACAGGCAGCATCTCTGGAGAGAAGGGATGGGTGACGTTTCGGGCCGAGATCCTCCTTCATTTGCCCGACCCACTTAAACACAATACTCATGAATTAAATGAAAGTTTTTTGCACATATATCTTTATTTTAAAATTGATATCATATTTTTTATATATGCCGACTTCGAAAAAATAATCAAATAATAAGAAAAATGTACATTTTTGCATTAACTACACAGAGATTTGTCCGAGGGAAAATTGCACATGTCATCATGAACATTTTCTTCACTTGTTCAATTTCAATTGATGGCAGTAGCTCATTACAAATGCCAACGTTTGTATAGAAAGTATACTTCCTATGCTCATGATGGGCAAGATTTGAAATGGGCATAGGCAATCATAAATTCATAAGTGATAGGAGCAGAATTAGCCCATTCGGCCCTTCAAGTCTACTTCGCCATTCAATCACGGCTGATCCCTCTCAGCCCATTCTCCTGCCTTCTCCCCGTAACTCCTGACCCCAAGCATACACTGCATCTACTTTAGAGAGCTATATATATATATTAAAACCACGATTGCGGTTAACATCTCTGAATAATATCATATGTAATAAAAATAATATCATTTATCGGTAATAACAGCGGAGATTAATAAAGTTAAATGGTGTGGCATGTGAGATTACTTCAGAAAGGCTCTTCAAATCTCCATTTCCAATCCTGCTCCAAGTAGTCTGCAAACGGTGCATATTGTGGATCGGTCGTTGATCCCGTAATCTGATAATGTCTTTTCGTTTTCCAATTCCTGGTTGGAGAAAAGTAGTCTCAGATAATCTATCCCCGCGAGTCCTGCAAAAGAGAGAACGTTAGAAAGAAAGCTAAACACCACCCAATGCTATTTTGTTTAAGAAAGAACTGCAGATGCTCCAATACTATTTTAGACTCTTTGGTCTGATTAAATATATAAATATATATATGCTTAAACCCAGCGCCGCATCGAGAAAACTGAATTAAAAGATTGCAATGTGTAGGAAGGAACTGCGGATGGTGGTTTAAACTGAAGATAGGCACAAAAAGCTGGAGTAGCTCAGCGGGCCATGCAGCATCTCTGGAGAGAAGGAATGGGTGGCGTTTCGGGTCGACACCCTTCTTCAGACTGGTTAGGGATAAGATGAAACGAGAGGTATAGGCGAAGATGAAAGAACAAAGAATGAACGGCATGCAAAAAAGTAACGAATGTAATATTAGCGTCAAAAGCGCGCAGTTACTTATCAGTCAGTTCACCCGAAGCCCAGTTTCAACTCCCAGCACTAAACGAACCAAAGTGTTAACCGATTTTCATCTTGGTCATTTCGGAAAGTAGTCAGGTACCCGTGAGAGAAGGTAGTCTCGTTATCAGCAATTTCTTTAACGTGACGATCTTCATCCCCTTGAATTCACTTTCAGACTCCGATATATCAATAATTTTTCTTTCGTTGTTGATTCCAATCGTGATTAGTTGATAGGTCCTTCCCATTTCGCTGTCACCTCAACTTTCGGTAGCTGCGGCGCCGCTCGCAATGCTCAGTTTATTAGAAAGGCGCAAGAGGTGGCAGATGCGGGAACCTGGAGCAAAATAAAAGAGAGGTGCTGGAGGATCTCGGGGAGGTCGGGCAGCACCTGTGGAGAGAAATGGACGTTGGACGTTTCGGGTGCTGAACTGGAAAGGGGAGAGAGGTGTTTGCCCATATGAAGAGGTGAAGGGAGGGGTGGGGCGAGATGTGAGAAGCAGGAGGTGGATCAATGAGAGGAAGGGTTGATTGGTAAATAAGGGTCAGGCACGGAAAGGTGTGTAGGACAGAGGCTGAGATGATCAGCTGGGGACAAAGGTTACAGTCTCTGGAATCTCGTAGCAAGGAAGGCAAAGGATGAAACTAAATAAGGTAGAGGTGGTCTTCTTCTTCTTGCGTACGGCGTGCACAGCCTAAAGTTGTAAGACAACTTGTTCTGTTTGATCTTCTGTTTGTGCACGCCAGGTTGATTGCATTTGTTGGATCAGGCTGGACCGCATGAAGGTTGCAATCTCCCACCCCAAGTGGAGGTGGTAGCAGATGGGTGGAACAGAGGTGGGTGGGGAGGGGAGAAGGTGAGCGGTGGGGGAGGGGTTCCAGTGGGAGCAGTGTGTGGAGATGAACAGGTGGGGGTGCTGGTGTAGCGAATAAAGAATATTTTGCCCTACCTGCTTGGTCACACTACACTGGGAAATAAACAAGACTACAGGCAGCTGGGGGAGATTGTGGGAAGAAGGTCGTCGTGGGAATCAGTGGGTTTGGGGTAGATTTTGGTGGTTAGTTTGTCTCCAGAGATGGAGACAGAGAGAGATCAAGAAACGGAAGAGAGGTGTCCATGGGAATTTGAGGGCTGGATGGAAGTTTGTGGTGAGCTCTTTGTGGAGCACTGTTCACTATAGCCACCTTGATCTCCCATTCAGTCATTTTAATTCCCTGGCCTAGTTTCTGCTCTTTCACTCCAAATGTAGGGTCTTGAATTGAAAAGTCGACTGAACATTTGTCTCAGTTTATAGAAATTATTTGGATGAAGGCTTTGAACGTAAAGTTACTAGATTTTCTGCCAATGTTGAGATGAGATAGCACAGAGTCTTGTACCCAGAGTAGGAGAATCAAGAACCAGAGGACATAGGTTTAAGGTGAGGGAGGAAAATTTTAATAGGAACCTGAGCAGCATCCTTTTTTATGCAAAGGGTGGTAGGTATATGGAACAAGCTGCCGGAGGAGATAGCTGAGGCAGGTACTACCACAACATTAAAAAAAAACACATTTTGGACAAGTACATGGATAGGATCTTTTTAGAGAGAATCTGTAGGAAGGAACTGCAGATGCTAGTTTGGACAAGTACATGCCTGAGCCACTGAGTTCCAACTTCTATTTTTTGCTCTGGTAAAGGATTGTTGATTCAGGATTGTACCTTCGGACAGCCTTAAGCAATTCCAATACCAAGAAATCTCTTTGGCGCATAAATATCAATAACTTTCAATCGCTTCAGACAAACTGAATAGCTTTACCACATTATAGCTATTCAACAAAGTAGGGATTATGCACTGTGAAAATAGCGAACATATGCCATATTCCAGAATTTCCAGCCTTATTTTCCGCTACTTAATGGCCAATGTTGGATCATTTCAGAGCAATAGGATTTGGAAAAGATAAGTGATAAGATACTCAGAGCTTTAGACCACAAAAGACCAGCACCGTCCACATCATAAAGAATGAATGAATAAGATTGCATGACACAGTGGCACCGCAATAACTATTGCAGCCTTAGAGCTCTGTCAATGCTGACCTACTCTAATGGCTGTGTGGAGTTTGCATGTTCTCCCCATGACCTCCTGAGAGTTCTACCTTCCTCTGCATCCCAAAGACATGCTAGTAGGTTAATTGACCTCTGCAACTGACCCCTTTACTGTATCTAAGTGACAAAATAATCACAGGGCACTGTGAGAGGGATTCATTTCATGTGACAAAGAGTTATAATGAATAAACAAATGACTGGGACTCCGATGAGGTTAGGAGCTGGCATGGACTTAGTGTGCCAAATGGCCTCCATCTTTGTCACAGTAAATGAGTTGAAAAGAGGAGACAGAAAGCAAAAATTTACACGCAGTTAGCTTACAACTTCTCACTGGAGAAACATGAGATATATTATTACAGTAGGGCTCCTAGAAAAATGAATCCTAATCGGGCAAAGACAATATTGTTTTATGAAGAGGAAATCATGTTTGACCAATTTATTTGTATTATTTGAAGAAGCAATATGTGCTGTGGATAAAGTGGATCCAGTCAATAAACAGTAAGTAGATTTCCAGATGCCATTTAAGAAGATGCCACGTTCAAAGTTATCGCAAAAGATAAAAGATGGCATAGAAGGTACCAGATTGGTGTTGACACATTGTTCAGTGACAAGAAATAAAAGAGTAGGAGAATCTGTCATTTTCTGATTAGCAAGGATGTAACGAGTGATGTACCACAAGGACTGGTGCTGAGGCATTTTTATAATTTGTAACAATTATTTGGTTGAAGGTTTTGAAGGTTGCTAGATTTTCTGTTGATGCTAAAATGTGATAGGGTAAATACACAGAGCTGGAGGATGAGAGATAATCTTATAGAAGTGTATAAGATCATGAGAGGATTAAATTGGGTGAATGCACAGTCTTGTACCCAGAGTAGGGGAATCAAAAACCAGAGGACATAGGGTTAAGGTGAGGGAGAAAATATTTAATAGGAACCTGAGGGCATCTGTTTTTATGCAAAGGGTGGTAGGTATATGGAACAAGCTGCCGGAGGAGATAGCTGAGGCAGGTACTACCACAACAGTGAAAAAAGCAATTGGACTGCAGATGCTGGTTTAAACTGATATTGATACAAAAAGCTGGTGTTGCTCAGCGGGTCAGGGAGCATCCCTGGAGAAAATAAATAGGTTACATTTCGGGTCGAGATCATTTTTCTTAGTAAACAAGTCTAAAGTCTGAAAAAGGGTCTCGTCCAGAAATATCACCTATTTCTTTTCTCCAGAAATGCTGCCTGACCAGTTGAGTTACTCCCAGCTTTTTGTGTCTATCTTAGGTTTAGAGGGATATGGGCCAAACGCAGGCAGTGGGACTAGTGTGGTGGGGCATGTTGGTTGGCATGGGCAAGTTAGACTGTAGGACAGTATGACTGACTATCCAGTGGTTTGTTTGTTACAAAATCATTGCTCACACAGGTTTTGACTGTGAGGCAGAAATGCTGCAGTAAGTGAGTGTCACGCAACAAGCTGGTCGGTATGAAACAGCATCCATTCCTAAGTAAGCAATCACATTATAATTTCTAAATCAAGCACAAGGGCACAGATTAGTCAACCCAAATCCAATTATCCAAATTCCAATAAGACCAGAAGCAGGCATGTGGGAAACTGGCCAGGGCGTCATTTTTATATTTTGTACATTTCCTGATAGACCCAACTGTGTACTTTTGAACAATAAAATTCCCAGCACTGTATCAAAAGAGATCATCTGTACTTTATAATTAACATCAGCATTGTTTGTTAGACTTTGCATCAACAAATCAGCTAACATTTTATTGTTATGAACAATTGTTAAGTTCAGGCATTTGTTGCAGAGACTTGCCATTTAGTGCGGAGTGGGGAAATAAGCCTTTGTAGTTAGTATTAACAAAACTGGAATGAACAGAGAAAGATGACTTTGAGGATAGAAACATAGAAACATAGAAATTAGGTGCAGGAGTAGGCCATTCAGCCCTTCGAGCCTGCACCGCCATTCAATATGATCATGGCTGATCATCCAACTCAGTATCCCGTACCTGCCTTCTCTCCATACCCTCTGATCCCCTTAGCCACAAGGGCCACATCCAACTCACTCTTAAATATAGCCAATGAACTGGCCTCAACTACCCTCTGTGGCAGAGAGTTCCAGAGACTCACCACTCTCTGTGTGAAGAAAGTCTTTCTCATCTCGGTCTTAAAGGATTTCCCCCTTATCCTTAAGCTGTGACCCCTTGTCCTGGACTTCCCCAACTTCGGGAACAATCTTCCTGCATCTAGCCTGTCCAACCTTAAGAATTTTGTAAGTTTCTATAAGATCCCTCTTAATCTCCTAAATTCCAGAGAGTATAAACCGAGTCTATCCAGTCTTTCTTCATAAGACAGTCCTGACATCCCAGGAATCAGTCTGGTGAACCTTCTCTGCACTCCCTCTATGGCAATAATGTCCTTTCAGATTTGGGGACCAAAACTGCACGCAATACTCCAGGTGTGGTCTCACCAAGACCCTGTACAACTGAAGTAGAACCTCCCTGCTCCTGTACTCAAATCCTTTGCTAGAAAGCTAACATACCATTCGCTTTTTTCACTGCCTGCTGCACCTGCATGCCTACTTTCAATGACTGGTGTACCATGACACCCAGGTCTCGCTGCATCTCCCCTTTTCCTAATCGGCCACCATTTAAATAATAGTCTGCTTTCCTGTTTTTGCCACCAAAGTGGATAACCTCACATTTATCCACATTATACTGCATCTGCCAAACATTTGCCCACTCACCCAGCCTATCCAAGTCACCTTGCAGTCTCCTAGCTCCTCTCACAGCGAACACTGCCCCCCAGCTTAGTGTCATCCGCAAACTTGGAGATATTGCCTTCAATTCCCTCATCCAGATCATTAATATTATTGTAAATAGCTGGGGTCCCAGCACTGAGCCCTGCGGTACCCCACTAGTTACTGCCTGCCATTGTGAAAAGGACCCGTTTACTCCTACTCTTTGCTTCCTGTTTGCCAGCCAGTCCACATCAATACTGAACCCCTAATACCGTATGCTTTAAGTTTGTAAAGATCAGATTGTAATCTTGGGCAAATGCTTATCTGTACTATCTGTAACTTACTGGTACTGGCGTCAGGTTTTTGGTATTTGGTATTTACTGTACATGCAAACATCAGGCTTACGCATTAGCAAGATTTTCCAGTTCCTTCATTGTTCTGATAAATTTTGTATTTTTGCTTCCAGAATGTGGTTTGTCTTCATTTGATTGTGAACTGATATCCCTCCAAACAGGTGGCTTGGGTGACAGGTGCCTACTGATATATACAGTTCCCCAAGTGGAGCACTTGATTATTAATGCACAGTTTGAACATATTTAGAAGGGGGATTTTGGTAGAAATCTCAATCAGGATTCCAAAGGAAACACTGAAGCAAATATTTACATTTCATTCTTTGAATTTAAGAACAAAAGCTAACAAATGGAAGGTGATGTGGGCTATTTGGCCCTTTCTGCCAGCTCTATTGTTCAGTACTATTAAGTTGTTTCTGCACCACTTGACTGTGTTAGCCCTTATTAATTTAGGTTAGTTAAGAGATACAGCATGGAAACAGGCCCTTCAGCCCACTGAGTCCATGCCAACCAGTGATCTCCGCACACCTAACACTATCTTATACAAACCTGTAAGAGGAAAACCCATGGGGCGAACGTACAAAGTCCGTGCAGACAAGCATTCATAGTCAGGATTGAACCTGGGTCCCTGCCACTGTAAGGCAGCATCTCTACCACTATGCCATCATGCCACTCTGTACACGATCCTTTAATATCTCAAAATTGGCCCTTCTCTGTCTTTGAAACCAAGGCTCCACAGCCCACCTGGATGGAAAATTCCAAATGTTCTCTCTCTGCTGGGAGAAGAAATGTCACCTTTGTCTCAAATGGCACCGAAATGGCACCTCTGTTCTTATTTTGAGACTGTGTCTCATAGTTCTAGACAACTCCACCAGATGGACCATTCTCGCATTCAGGGCACCCTGTCAAACCCTAAAAAGAGGGATCACCTCTTATCCTTCTAAATGCAGGAAAGTAGAGATTAAAACATCTGCTCAATCCCTCCTTGTAGGACAAACTTATGAAAAGGACGTTCTTTTAGGAAGGAGATGAGGATACATTTCTTTAGAGGGTAGTGAATCTGTGTAATTCTTTGCCACAGAAGGATATGGGGGCTGTCAGTGGATATTTTTGAGGCAGAGATCGATAGATTCTTGATTCGTACAGGTGTCAGAGGAAGAAGGTAGGAGAATGGGGTTAGGATGGAGAGATAGATCAGCCATGATTGAATGGCGGAGTAGACTTGATGCTCCAAATGGCATAAGTCTACCCCTATCGCTTATGACCTTATGACCTTATGAAGCAAGAGAGAGAAAGATGCATGGAACTGCAAATACTGGAGTATTTGGAGTCAAGAGCAGGGGTCATTATTGAAGGCGTGAAGAAGGGTCTCGCCCCAAAATGTCATCGATCCTTTTATTCCAGAAATGCCGTTGAGTTACTCCAGCAGTTTGTCTTTATTTTCCCATGAAGCAAACTAGATCTTTGCTTCATGCTTCTTTCACAAGTATATCTGTGTTTGGACAGGGAGACCAAACTTGTGCACAGCATTCCAAATCTGATATGCTCTTTATAATTTGCGCAAGCTATCTCTTGCTCTAATTACCTTGCCAAAAAGGACAGTATTCCTCACTACTTGTTGAACGTCAAGTCAAGTCAAGAGAGTTTATTGTCATATGTCCCAGATAGGACAATGAAATTCTTGCTGCTGCAGCACAACAGAATATTGTAGGCATGAATACAGAACAGATCAGTGTGTCCATATACCATAGAATATATATATATATATATATATACACACATTAATAAACAGGTAAAGTGCAATAGGCTGTCATAGTTCAGATTTTCTTTGAAGTTGTATTTAATAATCTGATGGCTGTGGGGAAGAGCTGTTCCTGAACCTGGATGTTGCAGATTCTCCTGTTTCTTCTACCTGATGGTGTCGTGGTTTTAAGACTCAAATTTGGAGAAGATGACACAGACACAGAGAATTCTTCAAGAAGACGAAAGCCTTTATTTGCAAATATCGGCTGGAACATTCAGAGATGACGCCACCTGTCCGTTCTCTAATTGCTCTCTGAATCCCAGAAACAAGCAGCTTTTTATTACAGTTTTGAGCCCTATCTCTGCTGCATTATCTTGCATGCTGTATTCCTTTCGCATCAATCTTTCTTCAATTCTAATTTTCTCTATCTTGCCACCATTATATTCCGACCTTGGCTCAATCTTATTAAACTTTACATTTCCCCTCGTATCTCTCCTTCACTCGCCAACCTTAAATTCCAAACTATTGCTTTTTAATCTCCCAGCTATGTTTTAGCGAAAGCCATTTTATACTGTTACACACACCATTTTAGTTTATGTTTAATACAAGGATAAAATACAAAAGTAAAAAAAAGTAAAAGTAAAAATAAGTAACTTGCTTATAACTTAAAGTAACTTGTTTATAACTTCCATATAACTCCCTCCTCTGAGACTCCAACGAGTCTCAAAAGACAAAGTAAGCCACACACACACATCCCCCAGGTCAAATCACCCATAGAGCCCTAAAATGCAGGCTCTTCTAATTAAGTTAGTGTAATGCTGTGTAGTGTTCTTTCTCTTGCTCCCTGAGAATCTGGGCCAAAAACCCACCCTCATTATGTGAGGCAGGAAAAAAAGATCGAGCTTCCCTTACAGACTTCGTTTAACATTTTCCTAACACTTATTCTCCATTGTAGTAGTATTCTATCACCGAGGTCCACTTTCCTTGAGGGCCGGATTCAGCTTCACCCGTTATCATTGGTAGTTGCTTCACGGTAGCTTTCACCAGGAGAGACTTAATACAGGGGGAAACACAGCACAACATTATTGCCACTGCAAGTAGTACCACGTCAATGGTCAAACCAATTTTAATCAGCCATGCTCCCCAACCCCCCCAACATCCTCTCCAGCCATCCAAACAATTGATGTCTGAACCCTACGTTTATTTTAACCTCACTCCTCAGGGTTTTAGCTTATCCATGGCTTTAGTGAAAGACCGCTCCGGGCTATTATTATTATTAGGTATGAAGGTGAAACATTGTTCCCCAAACAAGACACATACACCCCCTCATTCTGACCCTATTTACACCAATCTCATAGTCACTAATGTCTCCAAAAAGCTCACATTATCTTAATCATATAACAATTACAGCACGGAAACAGGCCATCTTGGCCCTTCTAGTATGTGCCAAATACTTATTCTCCCTGAGTCCCATCTACCTACACTCAGACCCTCATGTTACCCCTAAATTTCTGTCCCTTAATTCTGAAATCATGTCCTCTAGTTTGAATCTTCCCTACTCTCAGTGGAAAATGCTTATCCACGTCAACTCTGTCTATCCCTCTCATCATATCCTTCTGCGCGCCAAACAATAAAGACCTAACTTGTTCAACCTTTCTCTGTAACTTAGTTCCTGAAACCCAAATTTCCTCTGTACTCTCTCTATTTTGTTGACATCTATATTACTAAAATTATGATCTTGACCGCTTTTGGCCCACTGTGCTGCGATTTCCGAGAGAACGCCGCCACCTACAGCCGTCATTTTTGGCCACCTCGCTCAGAGCCCCCCTCTGCCTTGCAGGACCAGAGGACTTTTCCCATTGATGAAAAATGAGAGGGATATTAATGTTTTTAAAAAAATCCCCATTCTCTCTGTTCTCTCTGCTGCCCCCGCTGGTGGCACCATAAAATCCGGAAGAGTCGTGCCTCACTCGGTCTCTGCCAGACCCAGGAAGTGAGAGGGACACTGCTCTCTGAGCTGTGAATAACACGGAATGGACGTCTACTCCACGGTGAGTCCCCTTGATGTGGCTGCTGCCATATTGTTTACCTTTTTTTTAAGTTTGTGTTCACAGAATGAATTTTGGTTGTCAGGTGGCTGTGGCCCAATTGTTTTCCTCGCCTTTTTTAAAGGTTTGTGTTCACAAAATGAATTTTAGTTGTCATTTGGCTGCTTCCTGCCCAATTGTTTGCCTTGCCTTTTTAAAAAGTTTGTGTTCACAAAATTAATTTTGGTTGTCATTTGGCTGCTTGCTGCCCAATTGTTTGCCTCGTCTTTTTAAAAAGTTTGTGTTCACAAAATGAATTTTGGTTGTCATTTGGCTGCTTCCTGCCCAATTGTTTGCCTTGCCTTTTTAAAAAGTTTGTATTCACAAAATGAATTTTGGTTGTCATTTGGCTGCTTGCTGCCCAATTGTTTGCCTCGCCTTTTAAAAAAAAATTTGTGTTCATAAAATGGATTTAGGTTGTCAGGTGGCTGCGGCCCAATAGTTTGCCTCGCCTTTTTCAAGAGTTTGTGTTCACAAAATGGATTTTGGTTGTCAGGTGGCTGCGGCCCAATTGTTTGCCTCGCCTTTTTCAAGAGTTTGTGTTCACAAAATGGATTTAGGTTGTCAGGTGGCTGCGGCCCAATTGTTTGCCTCGTCTTTTTCAAGAGTTTGTGTTCACAAAATGGATTTAGGTTGTCAGGTGGCTGCGGCCCAATTGTTTGCCTCGTCTTTTTCAAGAGTTTGTGTTCACAAAATGGATTTAGGTTGTCAGGTGGCTGCGGCCCAATTGTTTGCCTCGCCTTTTTAAAAAGTTTGTGTTCACAAAATGGATTTTAGGTTGTCAGGTGACTGCGGCCCAATTGTTTGCCTCGCCTTTTTTAAAAAGTTTGTGTTCACAAAATGGATTTTGGTTGTCAAGTGGCTGCGGCCCAATTGTTTGCCTCGCCTTTTTAAAAAGTTTGTGTTCACAAAATGGATTTTGTTTGTCAGGTGGCTGCAGCCAAATCGTTTGCCTTGGCTTTTAAAATCGTTGCCACAGTTGGCTTCCAGCCCAAGAATCCATTCGGCCCAAAATGTCTATACTATCCCTCCAGAAACCAGTACCTTCGGCCCGCAACACCCATACTAGCACAACAGAAAGCCTCCCCCCCCCCCCCCCACTAGCGAGTAATATTGGAATTGGTGGAGAGGTGGACCCAACGGGTCCCACTTAGTCTAGTCTTTCCTATAATTTGGCGACCAAAATTGTACACCATACTCCATAATAGTCCTCACCAATGCCTTGTACAATTTTAACATTACATCCCAACTTCTATACTCAATGCTCTGATTTATAAAGGCCAGCACACCAAAAGCTTTCTTTACCACCCTATCTACATGAGATTCCACCTTCAAGGAACTATGCACAGTTATTCCTAGATCCCTCTGTTCAAGTGCATTCCTCAATTTGCTACCATTTACCATGTAAGTCCCATTTTCACTTGTTCTGCCAAGATGTAGCACCTCCCACTTATCAGCATTAAACTCCATCTGCCATCTTTCATCTCACTCTTCCAAATGGCCTAAATCTCTCTGTAGACTGAAAATCTACTTCATTGTCCACAACACCACCTATCTTAGTATCATCTGCATACTTACTAATCCAATATACCACACCATCATCCAGATCATTGATGTACATGACAAAAAACAGTGGACCCAACACAGATCCCTGAGGCACCCCACTAGTCACCGGCCTCCAACCTGACAATCAGGCATCCACCATTACACTCTCACATCTCCCATTCAGCCACTGTTGAATCCATCTTGCTACTCCACCAATAATACCCAACAATTAAACTTTCTTAACCAACCTTCCATATGGAACCTTGTCAAAGGCCTTGCTGAAGTCCATATAGACAACATCCACCACTTTACCCTCATCAATTTCCCTAGTAACCTCTTCAAAAATTCAAGAAGATTAGTCAAACATGACCTTCCAGGCACAAATCCATGTTGACTGTTCCTAATCAGACCCTGTTTATCCGGATGCTTATATATATTATCTTTAAGTATCCTTTCCATTAATTTGCCCACCACCGACGTCAAACAACGTTCTTGTTAGAACTCTGCTCTTGGCCCTGATGGCCTAAGTGCTGAATTTTATAAGAAGTTTCACGACTTGATTTCCCCACGTTTACAAGCGATATATAAATATGCTTAAGAACAAGGAAAGTTACCAGAAACTCTAAATGAGTCTACAATCACACTCATTCCTAAAGTAGATAAGGATCTGGAAGATCCTGGATCATATAGAGCAATTGATCGTCTAAATACTGATCAAAAATTATTAACTAAAATTTTATCCCAAAGGTTAAGTTTAGTGATTAATAAACTAATACATCATGATCAAACAGGCTTTATTCCCAAACATTACTCCACTTATAACCTGAGACGACTATTCAATATTATATATTCAAAAAGAATTAATGATATTGAATTAGCTGTCATTTCACTAGATGCGGAAAAAGCTTTCGACCATTAAGATAATGCAGAAATTTCAACTGGGCGATAGATTTTGTAAATGGGTTAAAATTTTGTACTCCAACCCTACAGCAAAAATACTAACAAATCAAATGTTATCAGCTAAATTTAATCTTTCTAGGGGTTGTAGACAAGGATGCCCGTTATCACCTTTATTATTTGCTCTCGCAATCGAGCCATTAGCCGAAAGGATTAGATCAGATCCAGAAATATATGGATACAATACTAATACCACAACGAATAAAATATCATTATATGCAGACGATGTTTTAATATATATCACAAAACCGGAGATCAGTATTCCTAACTTAACATTATAACTAAGTTCGGTACATTTTCAGGATATAGAATTAATTGGAATAAAAGTGAAATTATGTCTATAACCGGAATAAAATTAAACATATTACAACAATTTCCGTTTAAAATAGTTACGGATAAATTTAAATATCTAGGAATTAATGTATCTAAATCTTATAATCTATTATTCAAATTAAATTACCCTCAGTTATTGGATAAACTAAAAAAGAATATTTTATACTGGAAAACACTACCAATATCAATGATTGGCAGAATAAATGCTATAAAAATGGTCTTCTTACCACAATTATTATATTTATTTCAAGCTATCCCTTTATATCTCCCAAATTCTTTCCACCATGCCCTGTGACTGCAGGTGTTACACACCCAAATCTGTGTTTTACTCTAAGGGACTGTAGTGTTCTTGCACCCAAGTCGATCCAAACTTACCCTAGGTGCAATAACAGCTGATCATAGCTTTTACTTCTTTAGATATTACTCGTCCAAAATATTCTACCTGCTGCTGACAAAACAACAACTTCTTCCTTGATACTTTATGACCTCCTATGCCATCTTTTCCAAGATACTTAAAATGTCTCTCACACATTGCTTTTCACTTGTGGAACAAACCAACAAATCATCCACATACTATATCAACACCTTCCAAATCTGCCTATAACATCTGATTAAAAACATGGGGCTAGTATTTAAAACCCTGCCGCATCCTAGCCTAGGTGTATTTAATACCTCTTCTTAATGTTCTTAACATAGCTATGTTCACCGCTATCGTAATATAATTATTATTATTTCCTGATTACCATACCTGTTCACATCTCCAACACACCTTATCCATTATCTGTCTCCTTACTAGCCTTTCTTGACCTCCTCCTTGAGATCCCTCCCTCCCTCCCTTGGGGACCCCAGTCCTGTCTGGGCTTATATCCAGATTTATTTCACTTCTGATAGGGCATTTGAGGAAACGCTCTCCCAAAGACATTTATTATTGGCATGGAATTATCTGGCCCCTGTTTGGCTCTGTCATAGGACTCACTGTGTGTCGGTGCATCACTTATTTCAGACTTTTTACCAGGTCTGTTGTTACTGACAACATTGTCTTTCCTTTTTCACGCTCTTTCTTTTTGAGCTCTTCAAGTTACATTTCCATCATTTTTCTCTGCACCTCTTCCTGCTGGTCTGCAAGTCTTTTTCCTACCTCTGCGATATTTCTCTACCTCATTGACCAAATGATCACTGAATCAGGGGTGGGAAATAGATGACAATCCCACCACCTCCTCCATTCTAGACTTGACTTTAGGAGGAATGACATCCACCACAGTGGTTCAGAATATCGTGTTCATTAACTGGTTGCCTTCTATTTCTTGTTCAGTTTCCAGTCTCCACCTTTTCAGCTTGTTCTCCAGATAGGCTGCTGGATTATTGTCTGAGGGCCTGCCATACCCTCTGCCTGACTGTGTCAAACGGCGTGCCATTGTTTATTGCATTGTTCACAGCATTTTTATACCAGCCATCTTCAGGAGTTCTGTCAGTTTAGTGGTTCCTATCACTTTCACCAACAGTGCCTTCAAATCTCCCATAGCCAATAATCATCCCACGTTCTCCTCCTCCAAAGCCATAATCCATTTCCTGCCCCATCAGGAATATTGGGTAATATGCCCCATCAGGAATATTTTTTTAGCCCTCTCAGTTTATGGGTGCCCCAACGGATAATCTGTGTCTGGCCTGCTCTTATATTTTTAAAGCAGTCTCATCAATTTATCCCTCTGCTTTAATCCTTTCTGATATGCCTTCTTTCTCATTCTAAACTTAATTTCTTACTTCTCAGATAGTTTATCCTCCTTTGCAAATGCATTCACCTTTCTTTTAAAACTTCCACTGACTCCTCCTGATTTATTACTTTCACACCTGTCGTTTCCTACTTCTGTTACCTCCTCACTGCCTCTCTCTCTTTTCTCTCTAAACTGCCTAAGTATATCTAATTCCTTTCCTCTCCCCTTTTCCCACCTTTCCACCTTTCTGTGACATATAATTCGTAATTAACACTTCCGTCTTGTCACACATTTATCTTGAAAGTGCCTTCCTTGGGCCTCTTCCTCACAACTGTTTCTGAAAATCTCAGCAAACAATCATTACCCTTCTCCAACCAGAATGTTTATCTAAACAAACCACAATAGCTGGTCATGTTTCAGCAATTAACTTATTTCCAATTATTTCAATCCATTCTCACCACTATTTTAAATTTCCAATTCCTAGTACTAGTAACAATTTTCCAAATTAACTTTACAGAAAAAAAATCTATAGAAACATCAGCAAAACCAAGCAACCTACATTTTCCAACTTTCCCCTTTTAAGTTGCGATGATACAAAGTGTTACCTTACAACTGTTCGTAATCTCCCCCATTGCTTACAATTTCTTAAAGGAACACACACACATACCCTTACAGCATGTGGTCTACAACAAACAAAAGACTTATCAAGTCTGAAGAAGGGTCTCGACCCGAAACGTCGCCTATCTCCTTCGCTCCTTAGATGCTGCTGCACCCGCTGAGTTTCTCCAGCTTTTTGTGTATCCCAGACTTATCACATATATGAACTTCCTCATTCATTCAAAACCAGTTTTTACACACAAATCACATTCATTCCATTCTTACTTTAAAGAAATTATGCAAATTTCTACACAGATTAAAGTTTCAAAATTAACATTTATATAATTCTTGTCTCCCCTTTTAAATTAAAGTAGGATTGTTTAATCCTCTATCAGTCGGGTTCCTGCGCGCTGTGATTGGACATTGATTCAGATCATGATTAGTCAGACTCACCGTCACTCAAATTCTAACCACACCCCACTAAGATCACAACCAATCAAAATCCTAGTCAACATCTGACCACACCCCATTAATCTCCAAACAAAGAAGCACATTTTATCTTGATCTCTGAGCAGAGAAAATGCAGCAATTTGATCTCCACAAACAGTTAACAAACTCAGTCCTTACACCTCCTCTGTCCTCGTAGTCACTATATTACCTTACACTATTCTTATTGCTATACTACTTTCTGCTATTCTACACTATTTTATCACTGTGTACACCGTTTCTGTACCCACGTACCCTAAATTCGTATTTTGCCCATGCGACCCTCAGTCCCCCAAGGCGGTATCCACAAAATACTTTATTCTGCCCGCACAAACCCCTAACCTCTCAGGGTGGTATCCACAGAATGGCTTATTCTGCCCGTACAAACCCCTGACCTCTCAGGGTGGTATCCACAGAATGGCTTATTCTGCCCGTACAAACCCCTGACCTCTCAGGGTGGTATCCACAGAATGGCTTATTCTGCCCGTACAAACCCCTGACCTCTCAGGGTGGTATCCACGAGGACCCAATAAACTCTTAAAACTGCTTCGTCCGTGCAACCTCTGAGCTCTCAGGGTGGTATCCGCGAGGTCTCAATAAACTCGTAATATCACATAATGCAATGCTGTACTTTCTTATTACAAATATTATTACTCACCACACAGTGCAGCCTTCTTGGACAATCCTCCGGGCCTCCTTTTTAGAACAATTTAGTGCCAGATTCTTGGGTCTGAGAGACCTTCTAACTACCTAGGCACTTCTGTGTCCCCAGTGGCTTCTCATGTTCTACAGGTTATTAGTCCAAATGAAGCGGAAAACCGCCTAATAATTTTGCTGGGTGGCCACCCTTTTCCTGTTGTCCTTAGGAGCCAGAGGGGCTGGGAAGCGCCCTGAGCTGTTTGTCTTTTAATTAACGGTCTCTTACCGACCCTGCTCGCTGCGCATATTTTGTCATGGTTTTAAGACACAAATTTGGAGAAGATGACACAGACACAGAGAATTCTTCAAGAAGACGAAAGCCTTTATTTGCAAATATCGGCTGGTACATTCAGAGATGACACCACCTGTCCGTTCTCTAATTGCTCTCAATCCCAGAAACAAGCAGCTTTTTATTACAGTTTCAAGCCCTATCTCTGCTGCATCATCTTGCATGCTGTACTCCTTTCGCATCAATCTTTCTTCAATTCTAATTTTCTATATCTCGCCACCATTAAATACTGACCTTGGCTCAATCTTATTAAATTTTACATTACCCCTCGTACCTCTCCTTCACTCACCACCCTTAAATTCCAAACTATTGCTTTTTAATCTCCCAGCTATGTTTTAGCTAATGTCTATGCTAAAGCAATTTTATACTGTTACACACGCCATTTTAGTTTATGTTTAATACAAGGATATAAATGTATTTATTAAGAATACAAAAGTAAAAATAAGTAACTTGTTTATAACTTAAAGTAACTTAACTTTAATATTTACTATTACTATTTACTATTTTACTATTAATAGCAAAAGGATAACGAGGGATAAAATTGGACCATTAGAGAGACGGAATGGACAGCTATCTTCAGAGCCAAAAGAGATGGGGGAGATATAGAACAATTTATTTTCTTCGGTATTCACCAAGGAGAAGGATATTGAACTATGTGAAGTAAGGAAAAAAAGTAGAGTAACTAAGGAAACTATGAGATTCAAAGAGGAGGAAGTACTGACACTTTTGAAAAAATATAGAAGTGGATAAATCTCCAGGTCCTGATAGGATATTCCCTAGGACATTGAGGGAAGTTAGTGTAGAAATAGCAGGAGCTATGACAGAAATATTTCAAATGTCATTAGAAACAGGAATAGTGCTGGAGGATTGGCGTACTGCGCATGTTGTTCCATTGTTTAAAAAGGGTTCAAAGAATAAACCTAGCAATTATAGACCTGTTAGTTTGACGTCAGTGGTGGGTAAATTAATGGAAAGGATACTTAGAGATAATATATATAAGCATCTGGATAAACAGGGTCTGATCAGAACAGTCAACATGGATTTGTGCCTGGAAGGTCATGTTTGACAAACCTTCTTGAATTTTTTTGAAGCGGTTACTAGGGAAATTGATGAGGGTAAAGCAATGGATGTAGTCTATATGGATTTCAGTAAGGCCTTTGACAAGGTTCCCCATGGAAGGTTGGTTAAGAAGGTTCAATCTTTGGGTGTTAATGGTGGAGTAGCAAGATGGATTCAACAGTGGCTGAATGGGAGATGTCAGAGAGTAATGGTGGATGGCTGTTTGTCAGGTTGGAAGCCGGTGACCAGTGGGGTGCCTCAAGGATCTGTGTTGGGTCCACTGTTGTTTGTCATGTACATCAATGATCTGGATGATGGGGTGGAAAATTGGATAAGTAAGTATGCAGATGATACTAAGATAGGTAGGGTTGTGGATAATGAAGTATATTTTCAAAGTCTACAGAGAGATTTGGGTCATGTGGAAAAGTGGGCTGAAAGATGGCAGATGGAGTTTAATGCTGATAAGTGTGAAGTGCTACATCTTGGCAGGACAAATCAAAATAGGACGTACATGGTAAATGGTAGGGAATTGAGGAATGTTGTGGAACAGAGAGATCTAGGAATAACTGTGCATAGTTCCCTGAAGGTGGAATCGTATGTAGATGGGATGGTAAAGAAAGCCTTTGGTGTGCTGGCCTTTATAATTTATAATCAGAGCATTGAATATAGGAGTAGGGAAGTAATGTTACAATTGTACAAGGCATTGGTAAGACCAATTCTGGAGTATGGTGTACAATTTTGGTCGCCTAATTATAGGAAGGATGTCAACAAAATAGAGAGCGTACAGAGGAGATTTACTAGAATGTTGCCTGGGTTCCAGCAACTATGTTACAGAGAAAGGTTGAACAAGTTAGGTCTTTATTCTTTGGAGCGCAGAAGGTTAAGGGGGGACTTGATTGAGGTCTTTAAAATGATGAAAGGGATACAAAGAGTTGACGTGGATAAGCTTTTCCCATTGAGGGTAGGGAAGATTCAAACAAGAGGGCATGACATGCGAATTAAGGGACGGAAGTTTAGGGGTAACGTGAGGGGGAACTTCTTTACTCAGAGGGTGATGGCTGTGTGGAATGAGCTTCCAGCAGAAGTGGTGGAGGCAGGATCGATTTTAACATTTAAAAGTAAAGTGGATAGGTATATGGACGGGAAGGGATTGGAGGGGTATGGTCTGAGTGCAGGTAGATGGGACTAGGGGAAAACAAATGGTCAGCACGGACTGGAAGGGCCGAGAGGGCCTGTTTCCGTGCTGTAATTGTTATATGGTTAACTTGTTTATAACTTCCATAATGGCAACGGAGAGATGAGTGCGTGGCCAGGATGGTGTCGGTCCTTGATGATGTTGGCAGCCTTTATGAGGCAGCGAATGAGATAGATCCCCTGGTAGGGAGGTCAGAGCCGATGATGGACTGGGCAGTGTTTACAACTTTTTGCAGCCTTTTCCGCTCCTGGACGCTCAATTTCCGAACCAAGCCATGATGCAACCGGTCAGCATGCTCTCTACTGTGCACTCGTAGAATGTAAAGTGATCCATGTATAAGAACATCTATTACAATTTGAATACCAATTTCTTTCATCTCCTCACTATTGAATATTGCTTTTTCTCTTTATGTTTTCTAACAATGGTAGATACTACTATATAACTACATTATATAATACTAGATAACCATATAACCATATAACAATTACAGCACGGAAACAGGCCCCCTCAGCCCTTCCAGTCCGTGCCGACCATTTGATTTCCCCTAGTCCCATCTACCTGCACTCAGACCATACCCCTCCATTCCCTTCCCGTCCATATACCTATCCACTTTTACTTTTAAATGTTAAAATCGATCCTGCCTCCACCACTTCTGCTAGAAGCTCATTCCACACATCCACCACCCTCTGAGTAAAGAAGTACCCCCTCACGTTACCCCTAAACTTCTGTCCCTTAATTCTCATGTCATGCCCTCTTGTTTGAATCTTCCCTACCCTCAATGGGAAAAGCTTATCCACGTCAACTCTGTCTATCCCTTTCATCATTTTAAAGACTTCAATCAAGTCCCCCCTTAACCTTCTGTGCTCCAAAGAATAAAGACCTAACTTGTTCAACCTTTCTCTGTAACATAGTTGCTGGAACCCAGGCAACATTCTAATAAATCTTCTCTGTACTCTCTCTATTTTGTTGACATCCTTCCTATAATTAGGCGACCAAACTTGTACACCAGAATAGGTCTTACCAATGCCTTGTACAATTGTAACATTACTTCCCTACTCCTATATTCAATGCTCTGCTTTATAAAGGCCAGCACACCAAAGGCTTTCTTTACCACCCTATCTACATGCGATTCCACCTTCAGGGAACTATGCACAGTTATTCCTAGATCTCTCTGTTCCACAGCATTCCCCAATTCCCTACCATTTACCATGTACGCCCTATTTTGATTTGTCCTGCCAAGATGTAGCACTTCACACTTATCAGCATTAAACTCCATCTGCCATCTTTCAGCCCACTTTTCCAAATGGCCCAAATCTCTCTGTAGACTTTGAAAATCTACTTCATTATCCACAACCCCACCTATCTTAGTATCATCTGCATACTTACTTACTTATCCAATTTTCCACCCCATCATCCAGATCATTGATGTGCATGACAAACAACAGTGGACCCAACACAGATCCCTGAGGCACCCCACTGGTCACCGGCTTCCAACCTGACAAACAGCCATCCACCATTACTCTCTGACATCTCCCATTCAGCCATTGTTGAATCCATCCATTAACACCCAAAGATTGAACCTTCTTAACCAACCTTCCATGGGGAACCTTGTCAAAGGCCTCACTGAAATCCATATAGACAACGTCCACTGCTTTACCCTCATCAATTTCCCTAGTAACCGCCTCAAAAAATTCAAGAAGGTTTGTCAAACATGACCTTCCAGGCAAAAATCCATGTTGACTGTTCCTGATCCTTCCCTGTTTATACAGATGCTTATATATATTATCTCTAAGTATCCTTTCCATTAATTTGCCCACCACTGACGTCAAACTAACAGGTCAATAATTATTAGGTTTATTCTTTGAACCCTTTTTAAACAATGGAAGAACATGCGCAGTACGCCAATCCTCCGGCACTATTCCCATTTCTAATGACATTTGAAATATTTCTGTCATAGCTCCTGCTATTTCTACACTAACTTCCCTCAATGTCCTAGGGAATATCCTGTCAGGACCTGGAGACTTATCCACTTTTATATTTTTCAAAAGTGTCAGTACTTCCTCCTCTTTGAATCTCATAGTTTCCATGGCTACTCTACTTTTTTTCCCTTACCTACCAGAGTTCAATATCCTTCTCCTTGGTGAATACCGAAGAAAATAAATTGTTCAATATCTCCCCCATCTCTTTTAGCTGTCCATTCTGGCTCTCTAATGGTCCAATTTTATCCCGCGTTATCCTTTTGCTATTAATGTAGCTGTAGAAACCCTTTGGATTTACTTTCACCTTTCTTGCCAAAGCAACCTCATACAGCGGCTTGCAAAAGTATTCATACCCCTTGAACTTTTCCACATTTTGTCACGTTACAACCACAAATGTAAATGTATTTTATTGGGATTTATTGGGACCATCACAAAGTGGCGCATAATTGTGAAGTGGAAGGAAAATGATACATGGTTTTCAAATTTTTTTACAAATAAAAAACTGAAAAGTGTGGCGTGCAAAAGTATTCAGCCCCCTTTACTCTGATACCCCTAAATAAAATCCAGTGCAACCAATTGCCTTCAGAAGTCACCTAATTAGTAAATAGAGTCCACTTGTGTGTAATCTAATCTCAGTATAAATACAGCTGTTCTGTGAAGGCCTCAGAGGTTTGTTAGAGAACATTACTGAACAAACAATGTTCCTTGGGCATCATGAAGCCCAAGGAACACACCAGACAGGTCAGGGATAAAGTTGTGGAGAGGTTTAAAGCAGGGTTAGGTTATAAAAAAATATCCCAAGCTTTGAACATCTCACGGAGCACTGTTCAATCCATCATCCGAAAATGGAAAGAGAATGGCACAACTGCAAACCTACCAAGACATGGCCGTCCACCTAAACTGACAGGTCGGGCAAGGAGAGCATTGATCAGAGAAACAGCCAAGAGGCCCATGGTAACTGGAGGAGCTGCAGAGATCCACAGCTCAGGTGAGAGGATCTGTCCACAGGACAACTATTAGTCGTGCACTCCACAAATCGGGCCTTTATGGAAGAGTGGCAAGAAGAAAGCCATTGTTGAAACAAAGCCATAAGAAGTCCCGTTTGCAGTTTGCCACAAGCCATGTGGGGGACACAGCAAACATGTGGAGGAACGTGCTCTGGTCTGATGAGACCAAAATTGAAGTTTTTGGCCTAAATGCAATATGCTATGTGTGGCGGAAAACTAACACTACACATCACCCTGAACACACCATCCCCACTGTGAAACATGGTGGTGGCAGCATCATGCTGTGGGGATGCGTTTCTTCAGCAGGGACAGGGAAGCTGGTCAGAGTTGATGGGAAGATGGATGGAGCCAAATACAGGGCAATCTTGGAAGAAAACCTGTTAGAGTCTGCAAAAGACTTGAGACTGGGGCAGAGGTTCACCTTCCAGCAGGACAACGACCCTAAACATACAGCCAGAGCTACAATGGAATGGTTTATATCAAAGCATATTCCTGTGTTAGAATGGCCCAGTCAAAGTCCAGACCTAATTCCAATTGAGAATCTCTGGCAAGACTTGAAAATTGCTGTTCACAGACGCTCTCCATCCAATCTGACTGAGCTTGAGCTATTTTGCAAAGAAGAATGGGCAAAAATTTCAGTCTCTAGATGTGCAAAGCTGGTAGAGACATACCCCAAAAGACTTGCAGCTGTAATTGCAGCGAAAGATGGTTCTACAAAGTATTGACTCAGGGGGGCTGAATATTCTTGCACACCACACTTTTCAGTTTTTTATTTGTAATAAAATTTGGAAACCATGTATCATTTTCCTTCCACTTCATAATTATGTACCACTTTGTGTTGGTCTATCACATACAATCCCAATAAAACACATTTACGTTTGTGGATGATCAGCCATAATCATATTGAATGGTGACTTGAATGGCCGAATGGGCTACTTTCTATGTTTATATGTTTACCAGCTGTGCCACTGTGCCACCCTTTACAGGCCTCTATATAGCTGAAGTACCATGTTTGTACACACATACCCAAATCCTCTTGCAATAAAGACAACATACTGGTTGCCTTCCTAATTGCTCACTGAGTCTTTTATTAACTCTCTGTGATGTGAATATTTCAATAACTTTCAAAACAATCAGAATGTTTATTTGGCAGCGCAGTTGTTCCTAATTGTTTGGTGATAACCCTTGTACTTTGATTCAGCCCCATGACTGGAAGGAACTAGAATGTATTATTGTGTTCCTGCTTAGTGATTCAGTGAAACAGAACAACAAAATGTTGTTTACATATTGTCGCATTGAAAGATCTAAGTGTTCAAATTGTTGAAGAATCACTGACATTTTATCTGCAGTCCCTTAAGGGGAAGATAAACAGCTTCCAGCCTGTTTATGACAGATACTACTCTATACACTACATTATATACTAGTGGATAGAGAGACTGAACCTGCCTAAAACCTAGGATTAGGATATACAAATATAAACATTCTCACTGCAATGGTTAATTGGCAGTGGTGAGAGCGCAATTGAATATTGTACAGAGGTTCCAATGAAAGATGGAAGACAATGATGGTTTGTTAGACTGGTACCCAGGATGGCATGTTTGTCATATGGGGAAAAACTGGGCAGACAAAGCCAACAGACCATAGAACCCAGATCATAGAATAGTGCAGCATAGGAACAGGCCCATCAGCCCACAATATCTGTACTGAACATAATGCCAAACTAAACAAATCTCATCTGCCTGCACATGATCCATGTCCCTCCATCCCTTGTACATCCACACGTCCACCTAAAAGCCTCTTAAACAACACTATCATATCTCGTTTCATCATCGTTCTTGCCAGCTGTTCTAGACAGCCACCACCATGACACTCAAATTCTATATACTTCTATCAGGTCTAATCTAAATTTGCTGATAGCTAATGCCCTCTAATCCAGACAGCGCTGTGGTAAGCCTCTTCTGCACCTGCTCCAAAGCCACTACATCTCTCCTGTAATGGGGCAACCAAAACAGAATACAATGCTCCAAATGTGGCCTAACCATAACCCTATATTCTCTTGGGATTTGAAAAATGAGACTTGATTTCATTGAAATGCATAAAATACTTCACACGGTAGACATGGTAGATGTGGAACTGGTGTTTCCCTGGCTGTGGTGTCTTGAATTAAGTTAACATTAAGTTGACATTGCAGCCAAATATAAGACCAACACTAGCAGAAATTCTCTCAACACAAATATACGCACCATGTGTAAACTACATCCACAGTTCAGACATCCCTTCCTCTAGTATATTGCTTTGGTTTGGTTCAGTAGAAATTTGGTGGCAAGGTGGCACAGCGGTTGAGTTGCTGCCTTACAGCGCCAGAGACCCATGTTCAATTCTAACTATGGGTGCTGTGTGTATGGAGTTTGTACGTTCTTGTGTGACTGCATGGGTTTTCTCCGGGTGCTCCAGTTTCCCACCACACTCCAAAGACGTATAGGTTTGTAGGTTAATTTGGCTTCAGTAAAAATTGTGAATTGGCCCTCGTCTGTAGGATAGTGCTTGCCTGCGGGGATCGCTGGTCAGCATGAACTCGGTGGGCCGTAGGGCGTGCTTCCATGCTGTATTTCTAAACTAAACTAAACTAAACATTTCTATTGAAAGTTCAGTAAGTTCAATCAGTCAGTCTCCTTAGGTGGAGCTGGAAACAGAAGCAAAAATATTGATCAGGCTATGTAATAAAAATTTGTAGTGCGTGATGTAAACTCATTGCATGGATACCCGACTGCCAAAACAGCCCCAGGCACTCGCTCGTTATCTTTCTGTAAATACCACACTGTATATCTGAGGCGATGAAGTTTGTTTACAGCTTAAACACACCTGCAAGTTCTTTAAATCTTCCCATGGGCCCTTGGCTAAAATTAGAATCATAATCATGGGCAGGAAAGTTTCAAGGAAGTGGACTGAAAATATTGTGTGGTGGCAATTTGAATAGGCACAGTGCATTCAGAAAGTAGTTAGACCTCTTCACTTTTTGTTACGTTAGCCTTATTTTAAAATTGATTACATTCATTTTTTTAATCATCAATCTACACACAATACCCCAGAATGAAGAAGCGAAAACAGGTGTTTAGAAATTTTTGCAAAGTAATTGAAAAAAAATAACTGAAATATCACATTTGCATAAGTATTCAAACCCTTTGCTATGACACTCATAATTGAGCTCAGGTTCATCCTGTTTCCATTGATTATCCTTGAGATGTTTCCACAACTTGATTGGAGCCCACCAGTGGTAAATTAAATTGAGTGTACATGATTTGGAAAGGCACACTCCTGTCTATATAAGGTCCCACAATTGACAGACATGTCAGAGCAAAAACCAAGCCATGAAATGAAAGGAAATGTCTGTAGACCTCCCAGACAGGATTGTGTCGAGACACAGATCTGGGGAAGGGTATAAAACAATTTATGCAGCATTGCAGGTCCCGAAGAGCACAGCGCCCTCTGTCATTCTTAAATGGAAGAACTTTGGAACTATCAGGACTATTCATGGAGCTGGCCAAACTGAGCAATCGGGGGAGAAGGGCCTTGGTCAGGGAGGTGACCAAGAACCCAATGGTCATCCTGACAGCATTCCATAGTTCTTCTGTGGAGATGGGAGAACCTTCCAGAAGGATAACTATATCTGCAGCACTCCACTTTATGGTAGAGTGGCCAGACGGAAGCCACTCCTCAGGAAAAGGCACATGACAGCCTGCTTGAAGTTTGCCAAAAGGACTCTCAGACCATGAGAAACAAGATTCTCTGGTCTGATGAAAGCAAGTAGACAAGTGTCACGTCTGGGGGAAACCAGGCACCGCTCATCACCTGGCCAATACCACACTCGGACTATCTTTAATCAGGCCTTGCTGGACTTAATCTTGCACTAAATGTTATTCCCGTTATCCTGTATCTGTACCCTGATTGTAGTATAGACTTTCCGTTGACTGGTCAGCACGCAATAGCTTTTCACTGTACCACAGTATACATGACAATAAACTAAACTAACCCATGGCTAAGTAGCCAGCAGTCAGTGCAGGGTACACAAAAGGCTGGAGAAACTCAGCGGGTGCAGCAGCATCTAAGGAGCGAAGGAGATAGGCGACGTTTCGGGTCGAGACCCTTCTTCAGACTGAAGAAATTCTGAACCAAAGAGGAAATTCTGAACCAAGCAAGAATCCCACAATAACCACCCAGATGTCCATCAGTTGTGGTAAAGCATAAATGCTGTAATGAGCTGCAATGTGAAGCCAGGCAGTGTTGTTGGCACAGACACATCACTCCTTGACAACTCAATGCTTTCTCTGCCCTTTTTGAAAAGATAGGCAGTGGAATGATATCACCAGCCCCATCAGTCTCAGATTCCAGGGTCTAAATAGCCTGGTTTAGTTTAATTTAGAGATACAGTTCCAAAACAAGTCCTTTGGTCCGCCAAGTCCATGCCAACCATCAATCACCCATACTTCCCTACACACTAGGGACATTTTATAGAAGTCAATTAACCTACAAACCTGCGCATCTTTGGAGGTATGCTAGGAAACCGAAGCACCTGGAGAAAACCCATGTGGTCACAGAGAGAAAGTACAAACTCAGTATAAACAGCAGTGGTCGTCAGGATCAAACCCAGGTATGGCAGCAACTCTACAACTGCCACACTGTGCCACCCAGCATAGTCCTGCTTCCTTTCTGATATTCTGGAGAAATATTTTTACGCAGTAGTTTGGAACTGCAATCACAAACACAAAATGATACCAGGTCAATTAATTTGGGAGATATCTGTTGTCTCAGAGGTGGTGTCTTAACATGATTACACAATAGACAATAGGTGCAGGAGTAGGCCATTCGGCCATTCGAGCCAGCACCGCCATTCAATGTGATCATGGCTGATCATCCCCAATCAGTACCCCACTCCTGCCTTCTCCCCATAACCCCTGACTCCGCTATTTTTAAGAGCCCTATCTAGCTCTCTCTTGAAAGCAATTGAAAGCATTTTACTATTCAGGACAGGGGAGACCTGATAGATGTTTGTGAAATTATGAGTGATAAAGATAGGGTAAACAGTCAGAAACTATTTCCCAGGATGGAAATATCGAAATAACGGGCATAGCTTTAAGGTGAGAGGGGGAAAGTTTAAAGGAGATGTGCAGGGCATGTTTTTTTTTACATAGAGGGTGATGGGCACCTGGAATGTGTTGTCGGGGGATGGTGTTGGAGGCAGATACCATGGTGTCATAGGCACCTGGATATGCAGGAAATGGAGGGACGTGGATTTTGTGCAGGCAGCCAAGGGTTGGTATTGGCATTATGTTAGGCACAGACATTGTGGGCCGAAGGGCCTCTTCCTCTGATGCACTGTTCTATGGTCTATGCTAACAGTGCGGCAGAGTTTACAAGATTTCTCTCCACTTTTAATCTGGACCAGGAAACTGAAACTTAAATTCACTTCGACAACAAACGCCCTGTTGTTCATTTAGAAACAAACTCCATCACGATGCTGATGGAAACAGGACGCTAAATTTGAAGGGCTGTTTTTTTTTATGACGAGAGAGAAAAATAAACATCTTCTCTGTGAAATCAGAGTGTGAAATCAGAGTGTGGACATCCCGTAGTCTGTTGACCAGATTACTACGAGTCGATTTGGTTTGAATTTTCCAAATAAATGCGCTTAATTCAGTTGATTGAAACGAGTTTACGAACTGTAGAGGGTTCTCACTGATACAGGTAAGCGACTCCACTGACACCTCTTCATATAAATCATTTTAACGCCGAGTATCGCAGGAGTCCTTGAGCGTCGCTGTGTGAATAAACGCGAGAGCCGACCCCGCTGTAGCAATATCGGTTTAGTTCTCTCTCTGTCGTGGCATTGCGCAGCTTCTATAACCCTGCCGGTAATGTTTTACAGCTGCAGAAAATTAAAAGAAAAGATGGGCAATATCTTGGATAAATCAGGTAAGTTGTGAATAGCAGCGGGTTAAACTCGTAAACGCGACAAGCCAGGCAGCAGCTGCGGGGAGAGAGAAACGAACAGCAAATATGCATCCTCCAAACCCCCCTCCCCTCGCCTCCCTTCACCCCACCCCTGCTATGAAGGCGGCGCCTGATCTTCAGTCTGCCAACATGCTCTCTGACAAATCTGATTAGTACGGTTGTCAGGGGATATGGAGAGAAGGGAAATAGAATGAGGTTTGGAGAGAGAGATAGATCAGCCATGATTCCATCAGTCTGAAGAATGGTCTCGACCGGAAACATCAGTCCCATTCCCTCTCTCCAGAGATGCTGCCTGTCCAGCTGAGTTACTCCAGCATATTGTGTCTTTCTTTGGTTTAAACCACCATCTGCAGTTCCTTCCAACACATTTAACCATGATTGAATGGCGAAGTTGACTTGATGGGCCAAATGGCCTAATTCTTCTCCTATCACTTATGATCTTATAAATCTCCAGAGTCTGTATCAAAGCTAGAAACTCCACACACATTTTATACTTTCTGGACTTGTAAGTGGCTATATCCCCAACCTATTGCAAGGAGGCTTCTGACCAGCAAGGATTTCACCGAGCAAGGCATATTCGTGTTCTATTTTTTAGTTTAGAAGTACAGCGCGGAAACAGGCCCTTTGGCCCACCGAGTCTGTGTCGACTACCGATCCCCCACACTAACACTATTCTACACACCCTAGGGACCATTTACAATTTTACCAAAGCCAATTAACCAGCACACTTGTACATCTTTGGAGTGTAGGGGGAAACTGGAGCACCCGGTCACGGGGAGAATCGCACAAACGCAGTACACTCTCCTCTGCAAAACTCCAAATTCTGGTAATTGAAATGAAAACACCAAATATTGTTAAAACTCAACAGGTCAAGCAGCATCAGCAGAAAGAGAAACCGTTAACGAATCAGGTCCGAGATACTTTGTCAGGGTCTTTACTGAGTTTTTCCAACATTTTTTGTTTCTACGTAAAGGGAATGAAGGTGTGTGTCTTGGGGAATACAGTATCTTCACCCATCAACTGCAGATGAGCAATTTATGTAATATTTGCTTGTTGATATTCAGAGTTTAAATGTAACCATAATTGGCAGGACATTATGGGAGCTGGTTTGGTGACGGTTGAGGTGAGATTGATATTTAAGATTAAACAATCTCTTAACGTAAAAGGTGACAAATCAGATCCTTAAGGATGATGACCTGGGGAGCTAGAGTAATAAAGAAGATGAGGCTTGGAGCAAATCAGCCATGCTCATATTGACTTGGAAATACTTTGAATCTAATCAACCTTTCCTTTGAATTCCATATTTTAAAACATACAAAGACTTTGTTGGATTGAAAAACCAGGGTGCCACGTGTTATCTGAACACATTGCTTCAAACATGGTTCATGACACCAGAAGTCAGAGAATGCATTACCAGGTAGGTAGTAAGCAAATCCTTCAACTGAAAGCAGTCATTGCAGCTGCAACACAGCTCTGACCTCCTGTCCTCTGTGTGTGGAGTTGTCTCATGCTCCCTAATAAGTAAGGATAAAATTGGTCTGAGCGTTTTTTCGCTTGGATGACATTTTTCACAGTATTTAGTGACATGAGAAAATTGACCCATTTTTTATATTTCATAGCCCAATTTAATTATGATTGTTAACCCTTCAGAGTCTCTGATGAACTCGGGATAGCTTCATTAGAAAATAATAAATTACATTGTTCTTGAATTGCAAGCAGTATTATTTGTCTGAAGTGTTCCATATTTGTCTAGTGCCAAATCAGATGCTGCGCTTGTGTGTGTACTACAAGACCTATTTAACAATTTAGAAGACAGTGGGAATACTTCATTGAGGACAGATGAGTTGACGACACTCTTGAGAATGAATGGTAAGTTTTAGATATGTATATCTTTTTATCATTTCTGAATGTATCTATTAATCAAAATAAATCTACAACTCTTAGTTTGTCACTTGAGAGTGTATTGTCCATTTGTCCGAGTATCATACAACATTGGAACAAGTCTTTTGGTTCAACTTATTCTTACCGACCAAGATGCCCCATTTACACAATTGCCCCTGTTTGGCCCATATTCCTCTATCTATCCAATCGATCTACCTGTCCAAATGTTTTTAAATGTTGTTATTCTACCTGCCTTAATCACTTCCTCTGGCAGCTCGTTCCATATACCCACCACCCGCTGCATATCAAATTCGCTCTTCAGGATCCTATTAAAATTGTCCTCTCTCATTTTTAGCCTATGCCCATTAGTTCTTGATTACCAATCCTGGGAAAAAGACTTTGTGCATACGAGAGATCGCTGGTCGGCATGGACTCGCTGCACTGAAGGGCCTGTTTCCATGTTGTATCTCTAAATCAATTATGTTAATTGATGAAGAGGAAAAGAATACAGACACCTGGGATTGAACCAGAGATCAAGAATGGTCTGATTGAGTGAAAAACAGACTATTGGGACTCAGAAGCCTGCTCCTAATTCTATGCTCACTTCTAACAATTGCTCTTAAGTTTATCAACAGCATGATATTGAGGAATGTTTCCGCAACATGATTAACAAGCTGCACACTGCAATGGAACCAGAGCAAAACATTCTGAAGGTAAAATGAATCTGTGGAGTTGCTTTCAGACAACTTATTTTAGTTTCTGACTCGGTCTTTATTTATCTGGATTGATGTTTGCGATGTTCACAGTTTTGGTTCATTTTTCACTACTACATTTTTTTTAATAATGTTCAAAGTATATTAATTGTCATCATGAAATGAAAGTTCACAGGGATTTCCAATAAGCTATTTTTTAATTAATTACCCCAAAAAGATGGTATTTTATAGTTGATTTTCAATTATCAGTTTTATAACTAGACTTAAAATATTCAGTTTTAATAGATGATTTTCTTGCTTTGAAACATAGTCTGCTTATGTACAGTATTTTAGTTTGTTAGATCAGGATGCTAATTAAAAACGAGAAACCGTGTCTGCTTCTTGGGATTGTCAAAGTTGTTAATTGTAAAGATTATAGAGCACAGAAAAGTAAAGCATAGGAATAAGCCCTTCAGCTCACAATGTCTCTGCTGAACAAGGTGCCAAGCTAAACTAAACTCATCTGCCTGCATATGCTCCATACACCTCCATTCCCTGCATATCCATGTTCCTATCTAAAAGCCTCTCAAGTGCCACTATGGTATCTGCCTCCACCACCATCCCTGGCAGTACGTTCCAGGCAACCAGCACCCTCTATGTAGATAACGGCCCACTCATCTCCTTTACACATTGCTCCTTTCACTATAAAGCAATGCCCTCTAGTCTTTGACATTTCCACCCCAGGAAAATCCAGCACCTAAAATGATACTGATCACAGGCACAATTGACAGCTTTGGGCATGCCATTGATTTCTATCCAATTCTGACAGGGGGAGGACACCTCATTTGATTGACCATTATAAGAGCCCATCCTCTTGGCACCTGCCTGTCTCTACAGTGTTAGAAAGTTGGACAACATTTGCTAGCTCCAGGAAAAGCAATCCAAATGTTAGTCACTGATGTCTTTAAAAATCCATCAAGAAATTACATAAAACATCACTACCCGAAGGCAGTGATCCAGCAATTGAAATGCAGTGAAGCCACAGATCTACCAAGGAAGAGGCTAGCATTGTTCTTCACTCTGGACATACCAACCTTCTCATGTGTGTTCAACTGCTACCAAATCCAATATCACAGTGCATCTTGACATGTGAAGCCAGAGCTTTGATCATGCCCATGTCATTGTCCTTGTAAAGGGTCAGCAGAAACTCCAATGTATCAAGCAATGTAGGATGTGCCAGGAATGGCAGGGTAATTCCAAACCTTGTGTAAACTCTGTGAAGTTACCGGCAAAGCAGTGGCAGGACAAGTCATTTTGTAGCCCAGATACATTATGCGCTTTTAACTAACCAAAATAGTTTCGATATCTCCAGAAAAATCAAATGTTTGTCAGTGCCTTCAATAAATAATGGGATGGAACTTAAAAGATTTTTTTTTTTTAATCAGTATTGCAGGAAACCTTATAACTGATTGCTGGCTTGGTGCTCATTAGACAATGTGTTCTAGTTTTATCAGATCAATATGATTCAATCCTTGAAGTGTTCGTGCTGCACCAACCTTATTCAGATTGACTGTCCCTTCCTAGATTTACCTCTACTCATTCACTCAGCCAACTCTTCAAGAAAGTTTGAACATTTGGTAAGTTGCAACAAGTTACAAAACAAATAAATTAGTCGGAAAATAGACACAAAATTCTGGAGTAACATTGCTGGTCAGACAGCATCTCTGGAGAAAACTCTCGAGATATGCTGTTCAACCCACTGAATTACTCCAACTTTTTGTGTCTATCTTCGATTTAAACCAACATCTGCAGTTCCTACCTACAAATAATTTAATCCTATATATTTTGCATTCAAGTTATTCTTTCACTTAAGTGAGACTATTATATTGGTTCTGTTGTGGAGTTCAGTGGAAATGGTGCATGAATTATCCAAATAGACTGAAATACTGAGAAATTGCAGAGATTTACAATATGACTCTCTACATGCTTGCTATATTGAATGGAAAAATAGTTAAGATTGTTTCATCACACTTAATCTGTCTAGCTGATATTCTTGGTCTCATTTCTTCGGTTTTAAAATGGAATTTCTGTATTTTGTTAATGGGACAGCCGGAAAGTATATACAGGTCCAGATGAACTTCTTCCCAAATGCTCTCATCTAAACCATAATTTGTCCTTTCAATTTTTTTTTTTTTTTTTAAGAAATATAACATTCCGGGTTCAGAAGATTTCTGTTCTTGATTTCCTGAAATCTTTCATTCACTGTAAACTCTTCCCTGCAACTCTGAATAATTAAGAAAAAACAATAACTGAAGCAATAAATCACCGTAGCTTCCTCTACAGCACTTATAATCCCTCACCTTGGCCAGTCTAATAGGGCATAGGAAACAGATGCATGAGAAATCTACTAGCTGCAAGTTGCCTCCAAGTTACTTTGACTTTATTACAGGTAGACAAAAAAGCTGGAGAAACTCAGCGGGTGGGGCAGCATTTATGGAACGAAGGAAATAGGTGATGTTTCAGGTCAAGACCCTTCTTCAGTCTGATGTGAGGGTGGGGGGGGGGGGGGGGCAGGAAGAAGAAAGGAAGAGGCGGAGTCAGTGGGTTGAGGGAGAGCAGGGAAGGGGAGGAGAAAGTAGGGACTACCTGAAATTGGAGAAGTCAATGTTCATACCGCTGGGGTGTAAACTGACTAAGCAAAATATGAGGTGCTGTTCCTCAGGGTGGAAGGTTGCAACCTTCACATGGTCCGCCCTGTTTCGACTAATGCAATCAACTCGACGTGCACAAACGGAAGATCAAATAGAACAAGTTGTCCAACGACTTTAGGCTGTGCACGCCACACGAAAGAAGAAGGAGAAGAAGGTGCTGCTCCTCCAATTTACGGTGGGCCTCACTCTGTCCATGGAGGAGGCCCAGGACAGAAAGGTCGGAATTTTACAGTTCACCATTCGCCCATTGCCACCATGTCAACACCTTTGAACTCCTTAATCAATAGCAGCACCTTGGTAGTTCTTGCAAAAAGAATGGATTACAGTTATTTAAGAAGATTCGATGATTTGGCAAGAAGTTGGCAGAATGGAACATCACATGTAAAAATGTGAGATTATTAACTTTGGAAGAAAAAATAAAAAGCAAATTATTAATGAAGCCAAGAGAGATTACAAAATGTTGCCACACAAAGGGATCTGAAGGTTCTAGTCGTTCTTGTATTTTACTCCAGATATCTTCAATTTGAAAACCAAGTTCTAAGTTCCATTGTTCCTCACAAGCAGACAATGAAATGGTCATTTAATATTACAAACGGAACAACTCTTTAATTGGGCTGAAACACAACCAAATAAATTGTGTAAATACTCAGCATTTGGGAATCCGTGGGGAGAGAAACAGAGGTTCACGTTTCAGATTGAAAAGCAATCGCTAGAATTAGCGAAGAGATCTCGACCTGAAACATCAACTCTGTTTCTCTTTCCACAGTTGCAGCCAGACCTGCTGAGGATTTATAGCATTTTCTGTGTTTGTTTTACATATCCAGTAACTGGAGTTCTTTTCTAGTTTTCACTCAATTGATTTGAATCAGTGATTTAATATTTTGATAACCCTTTATAAAACAAATGAAATAAAGCCAGCTAATATTTTCATTTATGCAGAATTTTAATTGTTAACCTGTTCATCTGGCACAAATAGTACAGAGGTAAGCAATCCTTAACCGGTCTGACTACATTACTCCTCCAAGATATACATCATGATGAATGATGATGAGGAACTGCAACAACGTCATTTTGCAACTCTTGCGTGCATTAAAGCCAATGTGAATAGCTAACCACCAGCATATTAGATATGCAGGGGGATTTTTTTTTGACTTCTTGGTTTCCTTTTAAGGAAATGGCTCTTCGGGAGTTTTTGAAGGAAGAAACAATGGAAGATGACAATGCATGTTACTGTGACTGCTGTAATACAAAAACTAAAACAAAAATAGTAAGTTTCCAATATTGCTGTGAAGGCATTTGTATCATTCAACAAAACATTAACTCTTAGGGGTAAGAGGTAATAATTGGAGCAACTAAATGGATGGAAACTTTATTTCAATGTGAAATAATCTCCTTAATCCCTTTAGTAAGCTTGTACGCCATTCATATGAAGTGTGCTATTATATTGTGTGTTATTATCATATGCTCAGAGAATGGAGCGGCTGGGCTTGTAAACTCCGGAGTTTAGAAGGATGAGAGGGGATCTAATTGAGACATATAAAATTATTAAGGGTTTGGACACGCTAGAGGCAGGAAACATGTTCCCGATGTTGGGGGAGTCCAGAACCAGGGGCCACAGTTTAAGAATAAGGGGTAAGCCATTTAGAACGGAGACGAGGAAACACCTTTTCATACTGAGAGTTGTGAGTCAGTGGAATTCTCTTCCACAGAGGGTGATGGAGGCCATTTCTCTGGATACTTTCAAGGGAGAGCTCGATAGGGCTCTTAAAGATAGCAAAGTCAGGGAATATGGGGAGAAGGCAGGAACGGGGTACTGATTGGGGATGATCAGCCATGATCACATTGAATGGCGGTGCTGGCTCGAAGGGCCGAATGGCCTACTGCTGCACCTGTTGTCTATTGTCTATTGTGGTAAATTCACAAAGGAAATAGGGATATTTATATTTATAATTCTTTAGAGCCTCATACGTATTGATGTAGTATTTGAAACGTACTAGAAATTTGCAAGAGATGCTTCCAAGATGGTGCCCAACCTAGGCGACTAGTTGACTGCTAGCCACAGAAGCAGATCTACAATCACATATTACAATTGCTCCACACTCTTATATCTCTATACACTGTAAGTGGCTCAATTGTAATCATGTATTGTCGTCTGCTGACTGAATAGCATGCAGCAAAAGCTTTTCACTGTACCTAGGTACATGTGACAATAAACAAAACTAAACTGTACTATGTTTCAGTCAACTTAACACATTAATGATTTCCAAAAGTTAGATTCATCTCTTTCTTTTATGCAACTTATTTTCTTGTGTATTACACTTATTCCATGATGTATTTTACAGAGATACTATTTTAAACATTTGCCAAGGATTCTCACATTCCAACTAAAACGAGTCAACATTGATGGTGACAGAATGCGATATCAGAAAATTCATGATAACATCACTTTGCCGCTAAGTATTGAGTTTAATAAATCCCAGGTAAGACCTTTGCCATTGTTACTGGTGCTAATAGTTCAGTATAAACTCTTCTAAATTTCTATTTTACTGGAGGAAATTCACAGTGACTTTCAGTTAATTGTTATTCTCCATTTGTACTTTAATTGTGACTGAAGCAGGAGGAGAGGCAATAGAAAGCATCGTCCTTTAGTTGCTGCAAATAATAGTTGGCAGTGTCTGCCATTGTTAATTTTAATACATTCTTTTAATGTTTCATGTTCTTCATTTCCACCATTTTGGCCACCTAAAACTATTTCACCTGTGTTTTACTGCGATGCATCACATGGGATTGTTATTTTATTTTATCAGTGGAACATATTATTGGCCCACAAGATTCAGTTTCATCTTGGAAAGATATAACTTAATTTAGTTTTGCTGTTGTCACGTGGTACTTTCTCCATAATTCTGTTATTGTAGATGGTTTCTACTTCTATATAAATGGAAACTTGAAGAGACTGGTACATTGAGACTAACCTGCACAATTCTGACCAATAGGTATCATAGTTCATACATTTTCATAGATCCTTTTGTCATAGGAGGAGATTATTTGGCCCATTGATGTTATGTCACCTCTCAAAGCTATCCAGTCTATTAAATTCTTCCAAGTATTTCACTGTAACTTATCCTCTCATGCTTGGTCATTAACAATCCTCTGTTCTCCGCCCACTCACCCATACTGATGGCCAATTAACTCAATCATCGGGTCATCTTTGTGATGTGAGAAGAAACTGGAGCATCTGAGAGAAACCCACATTATAAAAGGGAGAACCTGCATCCTCCACAGTGACTGCACTGTGGGCCAGCATCGAGTCCAGATTATTAGAGGTGTGAGGCAGCTGCTCTGCCTAATGCCCCTGTCCCACTTAGGAAACCTGAACGGAAACCTCTGGAGACCTTGCGGTCAGATAAGGAATAAGTTAAAGTCGTCAATGGATTATGCGGCTTCTACCTTAGTGCTCCATCATTTTGTCTTGTACATGAGTCAAAGGTGCTTGTAAGTTCCAATAACAGTCAGGTCACATCTATGTCTTTATCAGCTTTTGTAGCTCAATGGCAAAGCTATCTCAGATGCATGATGTGGTGCATTTGGCATAATGTTGGCATCTACTAGCAGTTTACAATGTCATTATAATCATTCCTTGTTCTGAATTGCACAACATTAAATTCATTTTAAAGGGGAAATTCATCTTTGGTTGCAACTGCTGGTTGTGCTCCCTCACCTTTGGAGTCAATGGAAGCCGAATACCATGTGAATAATACTGGCAACAAATAGGGTCATATCTGTTTAGCACCAGTCTCAATAGATGTACATCTATATTATAAATGGTCAATTTTATAGTTCATTGTAGTTTTTCTTTCACCGTGTATACAGGATAATTGCAATGAATGGATTCTAAAAGCAACCAGGGGAAAGGTAAGAAAACAGCAGAAAGAAAAATAAAATGAAATGTGTGATAGGTAGGTGATTGACTCTTGCAATATATAGTTTAGACAAATCAATAAAGTTAAAATTAGCCTTCTAAAGATTTGATCTTTGTATAGATGGCCAATGCAAAATATACAATGCAAAATGCCTCATATAATATTTTTTATTTCATTCTCGTTAAGGCAAATTCCATCATGATTATTATCATAATTAATCATCATATTTAGAACATGGATCCAAATAGATTTCAGCTAAAACCCTGACAGTTATGGGTTTTTACCTTCAAAGTTGAGCCTGCTAGAACATTTGTTAAAGAATATCTCATCTCAGTTTCATGGGTCTGACACATTTGACCCTTTAACATTAAATATCCATAGAAAAGTGTGTGAATGTGGTCTTATATAAAATATTTGATTTGGTTCACTTCATTGAAGATAGGACAACACTGCAGCACAGCGGTAAAGATGCTGCCTTAAAGCGCCAGAGACCTGGGTTTGATCCCTACTATGGGTGCTGGCTGTAAGGAGTATGAATATGCCCCCTGTGACCACAGGGGTTTTCTCTGGGTGCTCCAGTTTGGTTCCACGTTTCAAAGACGTGTAGGTTTGTAGGTTAATTGGCCTCTGTGAGTAGGATGCAAATCTAGAATGACATAGAACTTGTGCATGGATGAACATTGGTCCGAAGATCCTATTTCCACACCGTACTTCTACTGATCTGCAAGAGAATTGTACCCATCAAGAAGTTGATAAGCCTAACTTGGTGAATAAGTGCTCCAATTTGGGCAGAACTATGGCATTTTTTTCTCCAAGAAGGTTGCAGGTCTTTGGGGCTCTCTTCCTCAGTAGATAGTGGGAGAATTCTTGAACATTTCTGGGCTGGAGATAGATGAATGTTTGATCGACAAATGGATTAAAGAATACCATGAGAAAGCAGGAATAATAAGTTGAGGTTATAATCAGATCACCCATGATCTTATTAAATAGTGGGGCAATTTGGTGGGTGGGAGGTATGACTATCAGACAAGGGAGCCATTCATGGACACAATGGCAAGGTGGAGATCAGGGTTAAATTACTGGGCACCTGATCACAGCCTGTAAAATGGAAATTAAGATACCAGATTTATCATGTCTAATCTGGGTGAAATATTGTCAAATGCCTTTGTGTCGACAGTAAACTTTGATTGTGCCTGCTTAAAATCTGGCATTAAGTAATTTGTGCCGACTGCAGGACCTTTAATAGGAAATGTAAGTACAATATAAATGAATTGATACCTTGCTTGAAATGAGGCTTCATGTTGCAGGCTGAGCAGAAGCTCTCTGTTCAGAAACTCGGCCCCGTTGACATAAGGTCATAAGTGATAGGAGCAGAATTACGCCATTCGGCCCATCAATCATTCAATCATGGCTGATCTACCTCTCCCTCCTAACTCCACTGTCCTGCCTTCTCCCCATAACCCTCTCACACAGGAGAATAATGTCCAGAATACTCATTGCCCAGAGAGTACTGACAGAGGACGATCCTTCGCTCCAACTCAGGCAATGCAAGCCGGATATGCTGTGGATGGTGAAGGGAGAAATGTTGAGGCTGTTCAAGGTTGGTTGAAACCATTAGGGGCAAATCATTGGCCTGGTCTGTGGAACAGCATGCCTATTACAAACAAAAAAAAAACACTGGTCTCTTGACTTTTAAAAACTCAAGGGACTGAGCTGTAGGGAGAAGTTGACCAGGTTAGGGCTTTATTCCTCGGAGCGCAGGAAGATGAGGGGTGATGTTGCAGAGGTGTACAAAATCATGAGAAGAATAGATCGGGTAAATGCAGTCTTTTCCCAGAATGGGGAAATTGAGAATCAGAGGGCACAGGTTTAAGGTGAGGGGGGAAAGATTTAATAGGAACCTGAGGGGTAACATTTTCACACATAGGGTGGTGGGTGTATGGAATGAGCAGCCGGAGGAGGTAATTGAGGCAGGTACTATTGCGACTTTTAAGAAACATTTAGACAGGTATATGGTTAGGGTTGTTTTTGAGGGATATGGGCCATAAGTAGGCAGATGGGGTCGGTGTAGATGGGGTTGGTTGGTCTGGGCAAGTTGGGCTGAAAGGCCTGTTTCCACTGTATTATTCTATAATTTATCTCATATCTTTCTTTTATTCTCCCCTTAAGATCAATCGGACCAAGATTCCTCAAAAGAAAAGGTAAGAAAACAGAAAATATTTAAAGCAGGCTAATACTCTTCTACCTTCTTATAATTCCTAGTATAACTTATCCTTTCTCCCTCCTTAATATATTGTGCATTTTACATTACCTGCAGAAAGTTAATACTTTCCCATCTTCCATTTTCTGAACACTGTAGATCTTCAATAGAAACTTACACATTTGGTAGAATAAATAGCATCAATTTGTAGATTCATGCTAAACTAACTGTGTACGTGGAGTTTGGTGGCAGACTGGGCTGTATGTGTAGAGATTCACGGCAGGCTCGATTTATTATCAGGCTTCTGGGTGTATGATCTACCGCAATAAGAGTGCAGGGCATCCCAGACTCCTAGGGTACTCGGTACAGAATTTACTATCAGCCGCGACAATATTTGGAGCCATTTATTTCTAGGTCAGAAATATGTGAATTTATAAGTGGTGTTGTACATATGTGGTTAGGTCATTTGTGTCAGTTGCGGGACCTTGACTAAGAGTTTTCTTCCACACAGAGGGTGATGGGTGTATTGAAGGAGCTGCCAGAGGAGATAGTTGAGGCAGGTATTATTACAGCATTTAAAAGATGTTCGGACAGGTACATGGGTGAAGGGATATGGGCCAAATATAGGCAGGTGGGACTAGTGTAGTTGCGACATCTTGGTCGGCATGGATGAGATAAGCCGAATACCCTGTTTCCATGCTGTATGACTAGGACTCTAAATGTAAGTATAAATTAGCTTATACTTTGCTGGAAATGCAAAGTCCCTTCCAAGGATTTCACCCAAGGAGTGTTGAAGTATTGAAGGTATCATTAAGTTGAATATTAATGATCCATTGCCACTATCGTAAGAAGAATATTGAACTTCTTTGGTTTCTGGCCAGTCTTCATTCTCCAACCAACACATAAAACAGATTATCCGTTCACTTATTTTTTTGGACCTTCCTCAAACATTTTCTTTGCAGGTTAGCTGCTCTGATTCTCCTTTACTAAAATAATTTGACTTTGTGTAGCACCTGAGCAAATTCTCCACTAACACCAATTATACTTCAGAATTACACTGGGATTTCTCCAGCTCAATCAGTCTTTTTTTTGTGTGAAATATGTGCCTGAGAGTCTGAAAAGGTTTGAGGACAACTTGTTGAATAACTGTGAGCCTAAAACATTTGATAAAATGAAAATAAAAAATAAAATATACCATCATCAAAGTAGAAAGTGTTGGAAATGTACAGTTCATGAGAGCGTGGCTGTAGTTTTTGATAATGTGTCTTTTACCAAAGGTAGCATCTGAGTTTAAATGGATACTCATCCATTGCTAACCTTCCAGGAGTTGGTTGGGTTCTGCAATGCAGCAGCAGAGTTATTTGTACTGCTATAATGTAATGTCAATGCCCTATCCTCTTAGAAATTTTAAAACTATCCCTGGTCTGTCAATGTTCTATTAGAGTGTGTAAATCTAGGAATTCTAACCATGAAAACAAAGAAAAGTTAAAAATCAACATTCAGAAATTTAATCTTTCACAAAACAAGAAGTTACATCTTTTGGGGGTACACAAAAAGCTGGAGAAACTCAGCGGGTGCAGCAGCATCTAAGGAGCGAAGGAGATAGGCGACGTTTCGGGTCGAGACCCTTCTTCAGACTGGTCAGGGATCAGGGAATCGAGAGATATAGACGGTGATGTGGAGAGATAAGGAACAATGAATGAAAGAGATGCAAAAAAGTATCGGTGATAAAGGGAACAAGCCATTGTAAGCTGTTTGTGGTGTGAAAATGAGAAGCTGGTGCGACTGGGGTGGGGGAGGGAGATAGAGATAGAGGGAATGTCAGGGCCCGAGGGCTGAGGGAGAGGTGGGAAGGGGAGGAGACAGCAGGGGTTAACAGAATTGAGGAAAATTCAATATTCAAGCCAAAGGATGCAGACTCCCCAAGCGGAAATATGAGGTGCTGTTCCTCCAGCTTGCGGTGTTGCTCACTCTGGCCGTGGAGGAGGCCCAGGACGAGAGGTCAGATACGGAATGGGAGGGGGAGTTGAAGTTGAAGTGCTGAGCCACCGGGAGGTCGGGTTGGTTATTGCGGACGAGCGGAGGTGTTCGACGAAGCGATCGCCAAGCCTCCGCTTGGTCTCACCGATATAGATCATCTGGCATCTGGAGCAGCGGATGCAGTAGATGAGGTTGGAGGAGGTGCAGGTGAACCTCTGTCGGACCTGGAAGGACTGCTTGGGTCCCTGAAAGGAGTGGAGGGGGGAGGTGAAGGGACAAGTGTTGCATTTCTTGCGGTTGCAAGGGAAAGTGCCCGGGGAAGGGGTAGAGTGGGAGGGGAGGGAAGAATGGACAAGGGAGTTGCGGAGGGAGCGGTCTTTGCGGAAGGCAGACGGGGGGGGAGATGGGAAGATGTGGCGGGTGGGAGGGGTCACTTTGGAGGTGGCGAAACTGGCGGAGGACTATATTGTTGTATTTGCCGGCTGGTGGGGTGAAAGGTGAGGACCAGGGGGACTCTGCCCTGTTTGCGAGTGGGGGAATGGGGAGCGAGGGCAGTGTTGCGGGGTATGGAGGAGACCCTGGTGCGAGCCTCATCAATAGTGGGGGAGGGGAATCCCCGTTCTCTGAAGAATGAGGCCATTTGTGATGACCTGGTGTGGAACACCTCATCCTGGGAGCAGATGCGGCGTAGACGGAGGAATTGGGAATAGGGGATGGAGTCCTTACAGGAAGCAGGGTGGGAGGTAGAGTTGCGGAGGGAGCGGTCTTTGCGGAAGGCAGACAGGGGGGGAGATGGGAAGATGTGGCGGGTGGAGGGGTCACGTTGGAGGTGGCGAAACTGGCGGAGGACTATAAGTTACATCTTTTGTTCCCCTTCTTTCTTTTAGGAGAGAAAGTATGAGTTGTTTGCAATTTGGCACCACGTTGGGGGATTTGGTGGTGGACACTATTACGCTGAAATCAAATCAGTTGCTGATGGTACCTGGTACTGCTTTAATGACAGAACTGTTGAGCAGGTAACTATGTCAGCAAAGTAAGAATCTCCAAGGCATTAATAAATAGCATGCCTCTCACATCATGGAAAGAGTGGAGTAGAATTAGATAGCCAAGTGATCTGATGCTGCCATGAAGTATTTTCTATGACGGTTATCTTGTTGGTTTGTGCTCTGGAATTTGAAAAATGGAGAGTGAATGGCAATAAATGGATGAGTTAATGGCACAAAGCTTGTAGAGTCTGCAGACTTTAGAGATACAGCCCTTAAGCCCACATAGTCCACACCATCCAACGATCACTGCATATACTAGCACTATCCTACACGTTTAGGATATTTAACAGAAACCAATTAACCTACAAACCTGTACATCTTTGAAGTGTGGGAGGAAACATAGAAACATAGAAATTAGGTGCAGGAGTAGGCCATTCAGCCCTTCGAGCCTGCACCGCCATTCAATATGATCATGGCTGATCATCCAATTCAGTATCCCGTACCTGCCTTCTCTCCATACCCTCTGATCCCCTTAGCCACAAGGGCCACATCCAACTCACTCTTAAATATAGCCAATGAACTGGCCTCAACTACCCTCTGTGGCAGAGAGTTCCAGAGACTCACCACTCTCTGTGTGAAGAAAGTCTTTCTCATCTCAGTCTTAAAGGATTTCCCCCTTATCCTTAAGCTGTGACCCCTTGTCCTGGGACTTCCCCAACATCAGGAACAATCTTCCTGCATCTAGCCTGTCCAACCCCTTAAGAATTTTGTAAGTTTCTATAAGATCCCCTCTTAATCTCCTAAATTCCAGAGAGTATAAACCGAGTCTATCCAGTCTTTCTTCATAAGACAGTCCTGACATCCCAGGAATCAGTCTGGTGAACCTTCTCTGCACTCCCTCTATGGCAATAATGTCCTTCCTCAGATTTGGAGACCAAAACTGCACGCAATACTCCAGGTGTGGTCTCACCAAGACCCTGTACAACTGAAGTAGAACCTCCCTGCTCCTGTACTCAAATCTTTTGCTATGAAAGCTAACATTACCATTCGCTTTTTTCACTGCCTGCTGCACCTGCATGCCTACTTTCAATGACAGGTGTACCATGACACCCAGGTCTCGCTGCATCTCCCCTTTTCCTAAAATCGGCCACCATTTAAATAATAGTTTGCTTTCCTGTTTTTGCCACCAAAGTGGGATAACCTCACATTTATCCACATTATACTGCATCTGCCAAAACATTTGCCCACTCACCCAGCCTATCCAAGTCACCTTGCAGTCTCCTTAGCATCCTCCTCACAGCGAACACTGCCCCCCCAGCTTTAGTGTCATCCGCAAAACTTGGAGATATTGCCTTCAATTCCCTCATCCAGATCATTAATATATATTGTAAATAGCTGGGGTCCCAGCACTGAGCCTGCGGTACCCCACTAGTTACTGCCTGCCATTGTGAAAAGGGACCCGTTTACTCCTACTCTTTGCTTCCTGTTTGCCAGCCAGTTCTCTATCCACATCAATACTGAAACCCCTAATACCGTATGCTTTAAGTTTGTATACTAATCTCTTATGTGGGACCTTGTCGAAAGCCTTCTGGAAGTCCAGATATACCACATCCACTGGTTCTCCCTTATCCACGCTACTAGTTACATCCTCGAAAAAATTCCACAAGATTCGTCAGACATGATTTACCTTTTGTAAATCCATGCTGACTTTGTCAATGATTTCACCACTTTCCAAATGTGCTGCTATCCCATCTTTAATAACTGACTCTAGCAGTTTCCCCACTACCGATGTTAGACTAACTGGTCTGTAATTCCCCGTTTTCTCTCTCCCTCCCTTCTTAAAAAGAGGGGTTACATTTGCTACCCGCCAATCCTCAGGAAACTACTCCAGAATCTAAAGAGTTTTGAAAGATTATCACTAATGCATCCACTATTTCCTGAGCTACTTTCCTTAAGTACTCTGGGATGCAGCCTATCTGCCCTGGGGATTTATCGGCCTTTAAATCTATTCAATTTACCCAACACCACTTCCCGACTGACCTGGATTTCACTCAATTCCTCCTTTGACCCACAGTCCCCTGCTATTTCAGGCAGATTATTTATGTCTTCCTTAGTGAAGACGGAACCAAAGTAGTTATTCAATTGGTCCGCCATATCCTTGTTCCCCATGATCAACTCACCTGTTTCTGACTGCAAGGGACCTACATTTGTTTTAACTAACCTCTTTCTCTTCACATATCTATAAAAACTTTTGCAGTCAGTTTTTATGTTCCCTGCCAGTTTTCTTTCATAATCTATTTTTCCTTTCCTAATTAAGCCCTTTGTCCTCCTCTGCTGGTCTCTGAATTTCTCCCAGTCCTCTGGTATGCTGCTTTTTCTGGCTACTTTGTACGCATCATCCTTTGCTTTGATACTATCCCTGATGTTTCCCTTGTTATCCACGGATGCACTACCTTCCCCGATTTATTCTTTTGCCAAACTGGGATGAACAATTTTTGTAGTTCATCCATGCAGTCTTTAAATGTCTTCCATTGTATATCCACCGTCAACCCTTTTAGAATTAATTGCCAGTCAATCTTGGCCAATTCACGTCTCATACCCTCAAAGTTACCTTTCTTTAAGTTCAGAAACCATTGTTTCTGAATTAACAATGTCACTCTCCATCCTAATGAAGAACTCAACCATATTATGGTCACTCTTGCCCAAGGGGGCACGTTACAACAAGACGGCTAATTACCCTTCCTCATTACTCAAAAACCCAGTCTAAAATAGGCTGCTCTCTCGTTGGTTCCTGTACCATGTTGATTTAGATAACTGTCCCGCATACATTCCAAAAAATCCTCTTCCTCAGCACCCCTGCCAATTTGATTAACCCAATCTATATGTAGATTGAAGTCACCCATTATAATTGTTTTGCCTTTGTCGCACGCATTTCTAATTTCCTGTTTGATACCATCCCCAACTTCTCTGCTACTGTTAGGTGGCCTGTACACAACACCCACCAGCGTTTTCTGCCCCTTAGTGTTTTGTAGCTCTACCCATACCGATTCCACATCCTCCAAGCTAATGTCCTTCCTTTCCATTGCTTTAATCTCCTCTCTAACCAGCAACGCTACCCCACCTCCTTTTCCTTTCTCTCTATCCCTCCTGAATATTGAATATCCCTGGATGTTCAGCTCCCAGCCTACGTCACCCTGGAGCCATGTCTCCGTGATCCCAACTATATCATAATCATTAATATCTATCTGCACGTTCAACTCGTCCACCTTGTTACGAATACTCCTTGCATTCAGACTCCTTGCATTCAGACACAAAGCCTTCAGGCTTGTCTTTACAACGCATTTACCCCTTATACAATTTTGCTGAAAAGTGGCCCTTTTTGATTTTTGCCCTGGTTTTGTCTGCCTGCCACTTTTACCTTTCACCTTGCTACCTAATGCTTCTACCCTCATTTTACACCCTCCTGCCTCTCTGCTCTTGTACCCATCCCCCTGCCACATTAGTTTAAATCCTCCCCGACAGCACTAGCAAACCAGAACAACCCCAGAAAACTAACACCATCACAGGGAAAATGTACAATCTCCCTACGGACAGCACCTATAGTCAGGATCGAACCACGGTCTCTGATGCTATAGAGCAACAACTCTACCACTGCACCACTATGCCGCCCTATTATGCTGCTCCAAAATGGGCGGATGAAATGGAGCCAGGACATTATGCTTTAATGATGATGGTAACACTCAATTTACCTTCAGTATCTGGAATTGACATTGTACCAGAATCATACCACATGATGCAAGTTCGTACAGGCATCGCATCAATTTTCATTTGTGAGCCCAGGTCTAAATGACAGTCCCAAAGAAATCTTAATTCTTATTGATGGAGTGACATCAAAATTGACACTGGGGCAAAACACGTCTCCATAAACCATTTCAGTTGTGGACTTACCATTGCAAACCTTAGTATGCCTGAAGGCTGAGGCTTCAGCTGCTATTGAACTACTGTTACACTGTGTAACAGCAAAGGACAATGTGCCACCTGGGATCAAGATAAGGTTCATGGAGCAAGCCAACAGGTGAAGGTCCAATTGCCTCCTGAAGGATAGAAGTGGGGTCTAGCCACACACTGGAAGATCAGAGCTGGGAAGGAGGAGCATTGGGAATTTTAGAGCTCAGCTTGGAAAGGATTGTGCCACGGTGGATATCAGCCTTGTACTGACCATCTCTAATACATCTTGCAGTCAAGATTGAGCAACCAAGAGGAAGTGAGCATAGTTCAGAGCACAATGCAAACATTATGTATTTTCTTTTTTACATTATCTATTTATAATGCAAAATACATCATGTATACATGATGTATTTTCTCCTGCATCACCATATTGCTTATTTTTCAATAATCGCGACATTAATTGTATCAAGATTTGTAACCCTCATGAGTTTTTTTTGTTCCCATTTTATATGATCTTTGTGAATATGGTTGATCATTATATTCCTTTAAGAGGGGAAAGGACATTTCTCTGAGGTAAAGTTCATATTCATCTATTCCATAATCTGCAATGTGCATGTATTTTTAAATGGTAATAATTATTGTTATGTGATTTCTGCAAGAGGCGTGACATAACTCACTAAAATAGCATAAGGCCTTACATATAGGATGTGCTCATAATCTAATGGGATGTTTAAAATACAGAAGAAAATTAATAATTAACTCAGGAGTAAATCGTAAAGCTAAGGAAAGGGAAGTGAAATATGAACAATATACATATTAATTCAAATCTGAAAATAAATGGGACATATTTTGTTTCATCCTATCTTGCAGGTCCAAAACAGCTTACTTGATTATGTACAGAATGACAGAAACAAACAGCATATCAGGTATGGTGATGTGTAGAGTTCAATTCAGTAATTGTTTTATCCAATTAAGTAATTTATTTACAGAATACTGCCTGTTAAACCCATGAGTTGAAGTTTCAATTTTGTGTTTTTTAAAAAAAACAATATTTTATTTTCCTTCTCACCTCAAAATTTGAGGTACCATAACTTTCTGCACCGGTTCTCCACCACTGAGTGAATTCTATGTTCTGCTCCTTTCCAACTAAGGTGAGGTGGAGCCCATTGTTGGCTATGGGGAAAGTGATAACAAGTCAAATAGTGAATCTAAGCAGGAACTAGTATGACAACTAGGGTGGGGGATGGACGGAGAGAGAGGAGATACAAAGGTTACTTGAAGTTAGAGATTTCAATATTCATACCGCTGGGTTGTAAGCTGCGCAAGCAAAATATGAGGTGCTATTCCTCCAATTTGCATTTGCACAGTGGGGGAGGCCCAGGACAGAAAGGTCAGTGTGGGAATGGGAAGGGGAGTTAAAGTATTTGGCAACCAGGAGGTCGCATAGGCCAAGGCTGACTGAGTGAAGGTGTTCAGCGAAATGATCGCCCAGTCTGCGCTTGTTCTCGCCGATATATTGAAGTCCACATCTGGAACAACTGATACAGTAGACAAGGTTGGAGTAGGTGCAAGTGAGCTTCTGCCTCACCTGAAAGGACTGTTGGGGTCTTTGGACGGAGTCGAGGGGGGAGGTATAGGGACAGGAGATGCATCTCCTGCTGTTACTGACGAAGATACCTGGGGAGGGGGTGGTTTGGGTGGGAAGGGATGAGTTAAGCAGGGAGTTGCGGAGGGAACAATGTCTGCGGAAAGCAGAAAGGGGTGGAAATGGGAAGATGTGGCTAGTGGTGGAATCCCGTTGGAAGTGGCAAAAATGTGCTGTGTGCGACGGCTGATAGGATGAAAGGTGAGGACCAGGGGGACTAGATTGCCTGCATTTCCTCATTAAAGAGGCTCACCCCAAAAGAGCTTCTCTATTAATGAGTTAAAGAAGGAACTGCAGATGCTGGAGAACCGAGGGTTACACAAAAAGCTGGAGAAACTCAGCGGGTGCAGCAGCATCTAAGGAGCGAAGGAGATGGGCGACGTTTCGGGTCGAGACCCTTTTTCAGACTCTATTAATGATTTCCTCAAGATTGAATTAATTGTTGCTGTAAACCTTGAGCACTGCTTTATTTGTCCATTCTTTACTACCCAACAGCAGCTGAAGGCTCAGAGATGTATTTTATAAGAGTTTGGAAATTCCTGTCAGAGATCTTTGCAAGACTAAAAAATAATCTGCCTTTTTTGACAACTTCACCTCAAGAAAGTGAGTCTGTTTTTCTTATGCATCTTATAGAAATTACTAAGAGAAGGGAAATGTTAGATTAATGCCATTTTGTCGAGGGTTTCAAATGAACTGTGAGAAGAAGGGGAGGACAACATAAGGCTTGGCCAGGCCAAACTGCTTTAGGAAAAAGAGATGGAGGTGCAGGAGGAGGAGGCAGGCACAATAGGGGCATTTAAAAGGCTTTTGGATAGGCACATGGATACGAATGAGATGGATTGATATGGATCACTTGCAGGCTGGAAAGATTGGTTTCACCTGGCATCATGTTTGGCAAGAACATTGTGTGTTAAATTGCCCGTTCCTGTACTGTATCATTGAGTTTAGTTTAATTTGGAGATACACCACAAAAACAAGCCCTTTGGCCCACCAAGTCCTCGCCGACCAGCGATCCCCACACACTAACACTATCCTACACACACTAGGGACAATTTATAATTTTACCAAGCTATTAGCCTACAAATCTGATGAAGGGTCTCGAGGTCACCGTTTCTGTTACTCCAGCTTTCTATGTCTATCTTCAGGGTACAAACCTGCCCGTCTTAGGGGTGTGGGAAGAAACTGTAGCGAAAACCCACACAGGTCAAGGGGAGAACGTACAAACTCCGTACAGACAGCACCATCCTTAGGATTGATCCGGGGTCTCTGGCACTGTAAGACAGCAACTTTACCACTGTGCCACTATGCTACCCCTTCTATGTTCTATGTTCTGCATTTACTTTTCCATCATGGACAGGTACCAATATAAACTCAGCCTCAGCCCATGCCACACCATCAGGGAAAGTAGAATAAAGCAGTCTCCATGACAAGTATCAGGGGAAATGCAATAATCTGTGCTTGTGTGCTTAACTTGAAGATTTTGTTTTTTACATTTGCAATCATGTGTTCTGAATTCACATTTTCAAACAAGCATTCCAGATTATCTCAGTCCACAAATTAACAGCCTTTGATAAAAAATACATTCTGTATGTTCTCCAACAATAATATCACTGTATTAAAATTACCAGAAGGGCTAAAAGCATTTGTCGAATAAATGAAAGACATGATCAAGTTATCTCATTTGACTGCATTTGTGCAAACTTTGTACTGATCAAAGTATGGAAACCAAGATTTACTATTTACACAGAAAACGCTAATTTTTTTTAACACTTTTTCAGGAAATTGTCAACTACACAATGTCATGGCAGAAGATATAAAAATCTATTAGTGGGTATCACTCAAAACTGTAGATTGCAATGAGAAACTTTGCCTCATAAAATGATTAAATATTATTGCTTATGTGGAATTGCTGCTTTTAATAATTAAAATATCTCCATGAAAATGTTTCGCATTTTTTTACTTGTATGGATATAATTAAAAGTGTGATCTAAAATAAAAGTCTGCTTTCTGTAACGATCAATTTTCTTCTTTGAAAAAACTGTCGAGTTGGTAGATTCCTTTTGCGAGATGTTTATAATAAAGTAACTGGCTTTTCTTCCTCCTTTCTCTATCTTTCCCTTTTACTTTTTCTTTTCCTCTCCAGGGTCTATCTCTTAAACTCCGGTCTCTAACTCTTCAAGGGTTTCCTTTCCCTCTGACACACTTTTGCATTTTCATATCTCTTTTTCATTTTTCTACTTTATTTGCTGGTGTTTCTCTATCTTTTCTCTCTTTTCTAAAGCCTTAAAAAAAAATTAAGGGGTACAATGACTGTAATACAATATAAGGGATGTACACTGATGTAACTTACGGTACCTCTAATAAATAAAGATATATTTTAAAAAAAATTTAATTCTTCTTGGACCACTGTACAAATGGCACAGCAAAACATTGACTGGTTCAATATCCATGGTGTCATTTACCCAAGTCGTATCCAAATGCTGTCCTGATTTTGAATGACAGGAAATCATTCTTAATCTTGAACTACTAATTTTCTTGAAATCAGTCCTTTGCGAATGTCAACAGCAGATACCAAATCTCCTGAAATAAATGCAAAGTAGAATGTATGTTCGTCAAAACACATGGCTGATTTTTATTTTCCATTCATACTTTTGATATTGAATATCCAGAGACCCAGATTCAGTCCTGACTTCAGCTACTATCTGTGTAGACTTCACGTATTCTCTCTGTGACTATGTGGGTTTCCGTGATTCATGGAATGTGGGTTAGTAGGTTAATTGGCTAGGTGTAAATGTGTGACTTATCCTTCGTGTGCAGATGAGTGGTAGAATCAAAGTGGAGTTGATGAGATACACAAAAAGCTGGAGTAACTCAGCGGGTCAGGCAGCACCTCTGGAGAGAAGTAGCTCCACAGATGCTGTCTGACCTGCTGAGTTAATCCAGCTTTTTGCGTCTATCGCGGAGTTGATGTGAATGTGAGGAGTATAAAAATGGGATTAGTGTGGGATTAGGTAAATGGGTATTAGATGGTCAACATGCACTTGGTGAACCAGAGGGCCTGTTTCCATGCTATATGTGGCCATGGCTCTATGATTAAAACTATGCAGTTGACAATTCATATCTTAATGCCTTGGGTAACTCCTACTCCACCTATATTCCTTCCTCTGTCTTCACAATTTGGACCTTTTCTATCCTTATCTCATCCTTTTTGCCTCTTCATCTCTGGCCTTTGTCCAACCATCTTCCTTGTCTGTATCCACCTACCACTTCCTAGACTTTGTCCTGCCCTCACCTCACTTTCCGCTTTCTTGCCCCCCACCCCACCTGGCTACGGGTGTTGGAGGTTATGGGGAGAGAGATAGATCAGCCATGATTGGTGGAGTTGACATGATGGGCCAAAAGGCCTAATTCTGCTCCTATCACATGAACAATCAGCCTGAAGAAGGTACTGACCCGAGCCGTCACCTTTCCATGTTCTCCAGCGATGCTGCCTGATCCACTAAGTTACTCCATTGCTTTGTATCAGCAGTTCCTCGGGTCAGCATTCCATGGAGCCCAGGAACTCCTGCAGGCCCAGGCATCTCTGGCAGGAAGCAGTAATTAATGTTAAGCTGCAAAGAAGAATCAAGGGCATGAACTTAATGTCAGAGGAAGCTTATTGATTTCACACATGTATCTGATGGCAAAGATCCCTTCCCAATCCAATCTCCTATCAGATGCACTACCATCCTCAAGTTTTGAGAACAGTGTAATGAGAGGTCACCTGGTGGATCCTATAATGGTGGACAGGTGTGGAGATGTTATCATTTGAGGAGAGACTGAGAATGGGCTAGGTCTGCATACTGCTAAGTTTAAAAGAGAGAGATTGCGTTGAAACAGACAAAATATTTACAGAGCTAAGCATGATAGATGCATGGATGAAGAATCCGCTGGCTGCGGTACCTAGAATCAAGAATCAGTATAAAAATAAGGAGTCAGCCATTCAAAATATTCTATATGAAATATTAGTTAGTTCACACGGAATATTGTGTGCAGTTCTGGCTGCCCCTTTACAGTTTATGTGCAGTTGGAGTTGCCACATTTCACGTAAGATAAGGAGGCTTTGTACAGGGTGCAGAAGATGTTTGGAGATGCAAGGAACTGCAGATGCTGGTTTACAAAATATGGCATGGAATAATTTAGCAGCTTTTGCAGGTAGGGTCCCAATCTGAAGAAGGGTCCTGACCCAAAACCTGTCCATATTCCCCAGAAATACTGCCTGACCAGTTGAATTACTCCCCCCATTTTGTGTCTTTTTTGGCAAAAGATGTTCACCAGAATCTGCCTGGTTTAGAGTGTATTAGCAATAAGATGTTGGACAAACTTGGAGAGTTTCCTTTGTAGTATGGGAAGCTGATAGATGGCCTGGTGGACATGCATAATGTTCTGAGAGACATAGATAGAATAGGCTGTCTGAGTCTTTTTTTCCATGAGTAGAAATGCTAAATACAGGAGGGCACAGATTTAACGTAAGAGGTGGGAAATCTCAAAGGAGATCATGTATTTGGCAGGTTTTTTTTGCAGAGGGTGGTCGGTGCCTGGAATACGTTGCCTGGGGAAGTGGAAGAAGTGGTACGATTGTAATGTTTAAGAGGCATTGTGACAGAAACAGGGATAGGTGGCGAATAGCCATTGTTCGGTCAAATAATATTAATTTAAATTGGCATCATGGACGGCGCACTGATGGGCCACTGTTTCACTGTGATGGGCCATGGATCACTGTTCAATGGAACGAGCAGAGGAATGGGGTTAGGTCGTTATTGTTAGAGATGAGGAGGATATTTTTAACAGAAAAAAAAGCAGTACAGACAAAACTTGAAAAAGGAGAATTTACCGGTACAAGGAAGCGTTGCGCCTGGAAATACATCTCAGTGTTCTGGTGGGAGTGGTTAGATGCTTCGAATTTCACTGCGTGCGTTTTGGAAACTGCAATCTGATTTTTTGATCGACAAAACTCGCCGCTTTAGTACAGACGCGTCAGTCGGGAACATCAGCCAAGGAAATGCACCACCTTGCCAATAACTACCAACTGACATTTGTTCAGAGACCGGACGATATCACAGGTAAAAATACTTATCCACAGGGAAATAAGAACAGACTCCAAAGTAGCCAGAGTCTGATGTTAATGCAAAGTGCTGGAGTAACTCAGCGGGTCAGGAATCATCTTTGGAGGCTTTGTGTAGGCGACGTTTCGACAGGGGATCGGGGAAATCCATGTGCTCCAGAGATGCTGCCTGTGGATGTCCCAATGAGTTATGCCCCTGTCCCACTTAGGAAACCTGAACGGAAACCTCTGGAGACTTTGCGCCCCATCCAAGGTTTCCGTGCGGTTCCCGGAGGTTTTTGTCAGGTTCCTGGAGGTTGTATCAATTTTTTGAAATAAACGCCGTAACATAGAAGAAGCGGAAACCACTTTCGACCATTAGGGAGACTGACAAAAACCTCCGGGAACCGCACGGAAACCTTGGGTGGGGCGCAAAGTCTCCAGAGGTTTCCGTTCAGGTTTCCTAAGTGGAACAGGGGCATACGTGGGACAGGGGCATATCTCCAGCAATTTGAGGATTGATTAAGGATTCCAGCATCTGCAGTTGCTTGTGTCTGTAATGACAATCTCGTGTATCTAATGACAACCTGTCCCTCCCTCTGGGTAGGTTTGAGACGTGGGTGGCTCACTCCAATGTCCCAGATTTACCGATCCGGGCCGGGGGTAGGGTTGACCAAAGTGGGAGATGAATCTCTCAGCCTTTAGTCCGCCTTCAATAATCCGGGATCTCCCGAGGTTTCCCAGGAGGTTTGTGGGTGGGCGGGAATCTGGGAAGGAAAGGGGGATCCTGGCTGAGCCTGGAACCTGATGGAAAAGTCTTGGATGGAGAGAAGCTGGTGAACTCTGAGAGCTTTTGATCGCAAACGTTAATAATGTTCCAACTGTTCTTTTGCTATTTCGAGACTGGTGTATACCAGCCGGTGGGCTTGGTCAGCCATGCCATGCAGTAAAATCGTGACTTCAACTCCCCATCCCGTCAGCACCTCTCTTTCCCAGCTTGATCTCCCCTCCCCATCAGTCTGATGAACCCTCCCTACCCGAATCGTCGCCTGTCCATTGAACCGCCCGATGAAAACCGTTTGCCTTCTTTATCACTCTATCTACTTGTTTTGCGATTGTTGGGGACTGTTGTCTTGGACCTGGGTTAATATTGTTTTTTTTTTATTAGATAGTCAAATCACATTGACCTTGAAAAATGTCTCTCGCGGCTGGTGTTTTCATGCTGGCGATAAGATGACGTTGTTTTTAAAGAAGCATTGGTTTACTTTTAAATCCTTTGATATTTTGAGGAGAATACCGGGAATGGCAGGTGTCCGGCATGCACAGCCAGTGGGTGCTAATAGAAGCAGGTTTGATGGCAAAGTGTAAAAGACATTTAGATAGACATGAGAACGTGTGGCTATCTAAATAGAGGTATGTGGACCATGTCTAGACAGACGCAGCGGCGCAGCTACAGCCTCACAGTGCCAGAGACCCGGATTCGATTCTCACTGCGGGTGCTGTCTGGGTGGAGTTTGCACGTTCTCCCCGTGACTGTGTGGGTTTCCTCTGGATGCCCCGGTTTCCTCCCACATTCCAAAGCTGCGCGGCTTTAAAGGTTAATTGTCCTCTGTAAATTGCCCCCCCCCCCAGTGTGTAGATAGTGAACTTATCTTTTGGCCTTTAATATTTTATGTGCAAAGTCAAATCTAAGGCTAACAGTTGTTTACAACTACCTTTAGTTCTGCTTTTGAGTGTTTTTTTAACCCATTTGTCGATTTGACATATACTCGTTTTCTAGTGTATTAGTAATCAATCTTCCCACATTCTCCCTGTGACTGCATTTGTTTTCTCCAGGTGCTCCAGTTTCCTTGCACATTCCAAAGAAGTGCAGGTCTGTAGGTTAATTGGCTTCTGTAAATTGGCCCTAGTGTGTAGGATTCAAAAGTGCAATAACATAGAAGTAGTGTATGGGTGACCAATGGTCAGTGTGGACTCGGTGGGCTGAAGGGCCTGTTTGTTTACATGCTGCATCTCTAAACTTAACTATATTATGGAATTAGTTTAGTTTGGCATCATGGTCAGTGCAGACCCTGGTCAAAAGACCTGTTCCTCTGCTATACTGGTCTGTGCTCTCCAATTGCGAAAAGCTCCTAACCCCTTTCAAATCACACCAGGATACACTCAAATTAAAGGGTACACAAAATGCTGGAGAAACTCAGCGGGTGCAGCAGCATCTAAGGAGCGAAGGAGATAGGCGACGTTTCGGGTCGAGACCCTTCTTCAGACTCAAATTAAAGCTATTTTATAACCAATGGCAATCAAATTTCCCCAAACTATTCCGTTTTGTTTCATCTAATCAAGTTGCTTAGATGAAAACACTTTGTGGCTGGTCTTTTCTTTACTCCTAAGGCACGTGTTGCAGTGATTCTAATGAAATGTTCTGTTGCAGGAGATGATGATCCAGGTGTTTACAGAGTGGAAATGTCCTGTGGACATGCCGTGGACCCCATTTCACTTACTGAGTGGTGTCGCTGCCTTATCGACCAGGTGGGCTGTCATGGGCAATCCGTTCTCTTATATCACACGCTTAATCCATTTAAAATCAATTGTTAAATAGGGACAATTTTTTGCAATATAATGTTCAACTTATTTTCCAGGGTCACTTGAAATTTCACTGCCCTGCTTCAACACATGGGACTAATGAAAAGTGTAATAAGGAATGGTCATACCCAGAGGTTCGCACACGAGCCCTGCTGTCTGTCGAGGAACGCCAGTTATTTGAAGAGAAGCTTGCCCTTCTCACAGCTGCAAAGTACTGCGAATACAAACAGGTAAACTCCAACAAGCATCTTACTCTTAGCTGGTAATAAATAGGCCGAAACTGAGGAAGTTGCCGAAACTGAGGAAGTTGAAATGTTGTGAGAGATGTAGAAATGAGGTGATTATGCATGGAAAGGCGGCAAACATATTTCAGATATTCTCTGGGGAAAATAAATAATTAAGTTGAATTTTTTCAGCGTTTCCCAGAGACTCACTTTTCTGGAAAGGGGAGCCAACAGATTTGTTTTCCTTATTTTCCTACAATTTCTGTACCCTCTTTTATCTAATATTTCCACAGGCAATTCCTGTGCTCTCTGCCGACTCCCTTTCCTGGTGGTCACCCATCTACTGCACTTTCTTCCTGTACCTTAGGTGTGACCATCACATTATAACTATTATCTATGATGCTCTCGATCTCCTTGGATGATCCTGAGGTCGGCCAGCTCCAGTTCTCTCTCTTGGTCAGACAGGAGCTGCACCTGGATGCATCTCCCACGTGCATAGTCTTCAGGAACACAGGAAGTTTTCCTGCTACCAACTGTCATTCCCAACTGAACTAAGACCAAGGAAGAGTCACAAAGAGAAAAACAGACCCTCCCTAATTCTACAGTCTCCCTACAACAGTCTCCTCACAGTAGCTTTGCGTGTCAAAGCCTCCACACTTACCTTCAAATACAGAGCATAGATTCACAAGTTGTTTTTAATCTTTGCTAGTGACTAGGATCTCTGCTCATTTTTTATCCTTTTAGTTTAGTTTCGTTTAGAGATACAGCTCGGAAACAGGCCCTTGGGCCCACCGGTTCCACACCGACCAGCGATCCCCACATACTGGCACTATCCTACACACACTTGGGACAATTTACATTTTTTTTAAAATTCTGAGCTAATTAACCTGCTAACTTGTACATCTTTGGAGTGTGGGAGGAAACCAGAGACCTTGGAGAAAACCCACACAGGTTACGAGAAGAACGTACAAACTCTGCGACAGCACCAGTAGTCAGGATCGAACCCAGGTCTCTGGTGCTGTAAGGCAGTAGTGCTGCTGCTATGCCACCGTGCCGCCTTTTCTTTCTTTCTTTATCTATTCAGGGTTCTGCATTTATTATTTACTCCTGTCAATCGTCTATTAAAGGTTTCAAAGGTCTTTTATTGTCACATGTACCAATTCAGGTACAGTGATATTTGTATTACCACACAGCCATACTAAAAAAGGTAACAAGACATACTACATAAAAGTTAACATAAACATCCATCACAGCAGATTCCACATTCCTCACTGTGATGGAAGGCAATAATGTCTAATGTTCTTCCCTCATTTTTCTCCCGCGGTTGGGGCAGTCGAAGCCCCCGCGTCGGGGCGGTCAAAGTTCCCGCATTGGGGCGGACGAAGCTCCTGCGGTTGGAGCTCTCACAGTCTATCTCTAACCAGAGTCTGCGAGCTCCACGATGTTAAAGTCAGCAAGCTCCCGTAGTTGGAGCTCAGAGGTCGATCCCTGGCAAAGGGATCGCAAGCTCCACGATGGTAAGTCCACAGGATCCCACGGTTGGAGCTCCCAAAGTCAGTCTCCAACAGAGGCCTCCAGCTCCTCGATGTTAGGCCGCAATGCGGACAGAGATACGATACGGGAAAAAAGTGCATGTCCGTCGAGGTAAGAGTTTAAAACAAGTTTTCCCGCCCCCTCCCCCTCCCCAGGTACTTTCCCCTGCAACTGCAGGAGTTGCAACACCTGTCCCTATGCATCTCCCCTCAACTTTGTCCAAGGACTCAGACAGTCTCCAGCATTTTGTGTCTATCCAAAATATAGAAATCGTCCTGGAGGTCTGTTGCTAAGATGGGGTTATGATTATCAATTAGCTGCCTGCCTACTACCCACCTAATTCATAAAACACTCACTCACCTTAAATCACCAATACCTTTGAGAGCCGATATCTTATTTAGGCTTGTAGTTGTGCGAATTCTCCAAACAAAGCCATTTCCTCCTTTCTTCTTTCTTATGCTGTTGGAAATAAGATGGAAATCACTTTCTTCTTTATAGTTTGGATATCACAAAGAGGATGGATTAAGGAATGGTTGGATAGTAAAGCAATGTAAAGGGACATTGTTCCACTTAGTTACTGTGGTAGAAACCTCTTTGACCATAGAATTAAATATCATATGAATATCACCCCAAGAAAACTCCGACTGAACCAGTGTTTAGTTAATCGCTTAGAAATGGTGCCAACCTAGATTTTATTATTGTGATGATAATTTCATGCCTAAAATGCAACAATCCTTTAATTGAATGGATAACAAAAAATGTCAATGCAGGTGATGGCATGAGAATAATTTTGAAGGAGCATAGTTAAATGCGAAAATCCTATCGTTATTGAATGGATTATCAGTAGTGTATTGTCTTAATTGCTAATTTTATTATCTATATTTTATTTCAAGTGTCCCAGATGCAATAGTTGTGTAGAACGGAAAGACTTGGCTAACTTAGCAGTGGATTGTTCAATCTGCATGGCCAATGATGACAAACCTTTTGAATTTTGCTGGCAATGTTTGAAGAAGTGGAAGGGAGCAGCACCACGCTCTGATCGATGTGACAATAAACAATGCACTAACGTCCACCTGCAAGTCTTACAGAACTGTGGCAGAAAAAACCTATCCATGAGCAATGTTCAGAGTTGTCCTAAAATCCGTGCTTGCCCCACTTGCGGGATGATTATAGAGCATAAAGACATGTGCAAATACATGGTGTGCATCAGATGCCATGTGGCGTTTTGCTTTGCTTGTCTTCAGACAAAGGCAATTTGTGGCAAATCATCCACCCACTACACTGCTTGTTCTAGACCTGTGGCCCCAAGGCAAACACGTATACCTGTATGGAATCAGGCTGTAAAAAAGAATGTAAATAAGACTGCAAATCGCACTCCAAATTTCCATTCACAGAACATTCCAAACCGCACTCTCAATGTAACTGTACCTCCCCCTCGAAATTACATTCCACATCGTAATTTGGAACAAACTTTAAACCCCACTTTAAATTCTGATAGACATTCCAATTGCTGTACAATTCTGTAATTCAATGCTCTGGAAAAGAATTAATGAAGGCATAGACTAAAATGTACGAAAGGCAGGATTGGACAAAACAACATTTGGCACAAGTACATTTAAATGGCACAACAAAAATGTCTTTGATAAATAGAAGTAGGTAGTGGAAGTTAATTGATTGTGATTTTAGATCTGCAGAAATACTCTGGGCAAAATGAATAGAATTAAGAATTTATTTGAATTATAATTTAGCTAATTGTAGTTTTATACAGATACACCCTTGATTTATGCAATAGGCAACTTATGTAAAGTTGTACTTACGTAAACAATTCTGTACTCAGTCCCTCCTGCAGTCAAGGGAGTTTGTAATTTCAACAACACTGTACGATCACTGAGGTTTACATTGGAAACAAGGTGGCAATGGCGGCAGTCCTTACCCAGAAGGCCATGCACCGCAGAAAGTGCCCTAACGGTGAGCGTTGGTGATTCCGTCAAAAGTTAAATCTGACTTACGTAAAGGTTCACAGAATGTAACCCTAACTTAAAACAGGCAGTGTTTGCACATGTCCTTGTACTGAAAATTTAAATGTGCATTATATGGACTTTGGAAACCATATGTTGTGATTATGTCAGTGGGAATTTAATCAGAATGTTATTGTGGAATAATATTAAATTACACATTGGAAAATCTATGAGAAGTAATCATTTGTGATAAATATCATTTTAATATATTTAATAACCAAACTTTAAACAATATTTTAAACAAATAATTATTCAGTAGCCTGGAAAGTTGTTCACACAACTCTTCGCTTTTTTTGTTCTATGATTCAATTTCAATAAAATACAAAATGGAATGAAAAATGAAGTAACTAACATTGTGTACTCCTAAACCTGAGATAATTAATTTTTGACCTCATGATCTGCGCTGTTGGGAAGTCACTCGTGCAAAAGCTGACATATCGAATGATTCGGAGCCCTGACGTGAATGGGAGCATACCTGAGATTCCCTTCGTAACTTTTATACCAGGTTGTCCATAGTCTCCCTCGGGCACTGCCCCCAAAAAACTCTTGTACCACCCCACCCCACTCATAGAAACATAGAAACATAGAAAATAGGTGCAGGAGTAGGCCATTCGGCCCTTCAAGCCTGCACCGCCATTCAATATGATCATGGCTGATCATCCAACTCAGTATCCTGTACCTGCCTTCTCTCCATACCCCCTGATCCCTTTAGACACAAGGGCCACATCTAACTCCCTCTTAAATATAGCCAACAAACTGGCCTCAACTACCTCCTGTGGCAGAGAATTCCACAGACTCACCACTCTCATTTCTCATCTCGGTACCTAAAAGACTTCCCCCTTATCCTTAAACTGTGACCCCTTGTCCTGGACTTCCCCAACATCGGGAAAAATCTTCCTGCATCTAGCCTGTCCAACCGCTTAAGAATTTTGTAAAGTCTCTATGAGATCCCCCCTCAATCTTCTATATTTTTCCAGCGAGTACAAGCTGAGTCTATCCAGTCTTTCTTCATATGGAAGTCCTGCCATCCCAGGATTCAGTCTGGTGAACCTTCTCTGTACTCCCACTATGGCAAGAATGTCTTTCCTCAGATTAGGAGACCAAAACTGTACGCAATACTCACCAAGACCCTGTACAACTGCACTTGTGGGAGAGTCTAGGTCCAGAGGCCATAGCCTCAGAATTAAAGGACGTTCTTTTCAGAAGGAGATGAGGAGGAATTTCTTTAGTCAGTGGGTGGTGAACTTGTGGAATTATTTGCCACAGAAGGCTGTGGAGGGCAAAATCAGTGGATATATTTACGGGAGAGATTGATAGATTCTTGATTAGTACGGGTGTCAGAGGTTATGGGGAGTAGGCAGGAGAATGGGGTTAGGAGGGAGAGAAAGATCAGCTATGATTGAATGGCAGAGTAGACTTGATGGGATAATTCTACTCCTATCACTTATGACATGATCTTACCCCCACCAGTACTAAGCTGATGACACAAAACCTCCACACATTGTGAGTAATCCCTGCACTAACTGCTGAATCTCCGCAGATTCCTGATTTCACCAACACCCATCTAGATACTCATTCATCACCGATTTCCAACTCATCCCAACACATACTCATGATCTCCAATAACCAAACCTTTCACTCCAAACCTTTCACTGTGGCGCAGCAGTAGAATTGCTGCCTTACAATGCTTACAACATCAGAGGCCCGGGTTTGTATCCGACTACGGGTGCTATCTGTACGGAGTTTGTACCTTCTCTCTGTGGGTTTTCTACAAGAACTTTGGTTTCCTCTCACACCCCAAAAACGGACTGGTTTGTAGTTTAATTGGCTTGGTATGAACGTAAATTGTCCCTAGTGTGTGTGTAAGATAGCGATACTGTGCGGGGATCGCTGGTCGGTGTGGACTGGGTGGGCGGAAGAGCCTGTTTCCGTGCTGTTTCTCTGAACTGAACTAAACAGAACACTGCACCCTGTACTAAGGTAGGTTCCTAATTAACTCTTACTCTTGTTATGTTGGAAAGCCAGAAGCTTTGTTCCGAATTATGAGTAAGACAGCGCCTGACAAAATATGAGAAAGAACAAATGGTAATCACTGTTTAATAATGCTGATTTAGGTAAAAATATTGTCTGGAAGAACTGAATAAATCCTCCAGCATTTGATAAAATTGAATATAAACGCACTGAGTCCATGGTGACCACCATTACCCTTATTCACACTAATTCCATGTTACCCACTTTTGCATCCACTTCCTACATACAAAGAACATTCTACAGAGGCTGCACATCTGTGGGATGTGGGAAGAAATGGAGCACCTGCATGAAACTTGAAAGCAGTGGAGGCCAATTCACTGGATGTATTCAAGAAAAAAAATTGGATATAGCTCCTAGGGCTAAAGGAATCAAGGGATATGGGGAGAAAGCAGGAACGGGGTACTGATTCTGGATTATCAGCCATGATCATTTTCAATGGCCTACTCCTGCACCTATTTTCTATGTTTCTATGTTTCTATACAGATAGCAACTGAGGTCAGAATTGAGCCCGGGTCTCTGGTGCTATGAGGCAGCAGCTAAACCAGCTGTACCACTGTACCGCCCTATGCCCTTTTGCCAAGCAGACTTCTAAACCACACCCAATTTGTGTTATTCTGTTTTTGACTCTTGAGTTTCTATTTCCTGGAACTCCTCAGTTTAATTTTCTTCTACGTTATTCTAATTTGGTTCACTTCGTCCAGCTTTCCCAGATTTAGGTTTATTATTGGCACATGTACTGAGGTACAGCAAAAAGGTTCATTTCGCATGCTATCCAAACAGATCAGATATATCATACATAAATACAATCATGTCAAACTCAACTACAATAGATAGAGCAATGGGGAAGATACAGAGTTCAGCATTGTAGCACAACAGTTCCTTTGGCAAAGTCCAATGTCCACAATGGGAGTTGAAGTGTATCGGACAGTACCCTAGCTTATGGCACGACCATTATGAGCCTGTTAATGGAGGGGGTGCAGCTGTTCTTGAGTCTGGTGGTGCGCACCTTCAAGCTTCTACATCTTCCATCGGACGGGATCAGGGAAAAGAAAGAATCGCCGGGATGAGGCAAGATTTGATTATGTTGGCTAAATTCACGAGGCATCATAAAGTGTAGATGGAGTCAATGGTGGGAAGTCTGGTCTGTGTGATGGACTGTATTACATCTATAGCTCTCCGCAATTTCTTGCACATTTGGGCAGAGCTGTTCTCAACCCAAGCAGTGATGCTTCCTGACAGTATGCTTTTTTACAGTGGCAGTCACATCAACGACAGATCACTGGTAATATTAACACCAAGGGTCCCAACCCAAAATGCCACCTATCTATCTTCTCTGGAGACACTGCCTAACCCGTTCAGTTACTCCAGCGTCTGTCTTTTTGGTATAAAATGTAGAAACTTGGAAAAAAAAGAAGAAAATAGTTTGAATTCTTTATTTGAACATGCCTCTGAATTTTCTTTTGCATAGAGTCACCCAAGATAATCTTTTCACATTGTGTATCTGATAGGAAAGATGTCGGTCCACCTGGAAAAGGTGCTGAGATTTACAAGCATGTTTGCAGGACTCGAGGGCCTGAGCGATAGGGAGAGGTTGAGCAGGCTGGGACTCTATTCTCTGGAGCACAGGAGGTTGAGGGGTGATTTCATGGATGTGCACAAAATCATGAGAGGAATAGATTAGTTAAATGCACAGCGTCTCTTGCACAGAGTAAGGAAATCGAGAAACGGAAGGAATAGGTTCAAAGTGAGAAGGTAAAGATTTAATAGGAACCTGAGGGGTAACTGCTCCAGAAAGGGAAATTAGAGTAGTGTTTATATATAGTCCCCCCATTTCAGGGCACCATAATGTTTGGGACACAGCAATGACATGTAAATGAAAGTAGTCATGTTCAGTATTTTGTTGCATATCCTTTGCATGCAATGACTGCTTGAAGTCTGCTATTCATGGGCATCACCAGTGTCTTCTCTGGTGAAGCTCTGCCAAGCCTGTATTGCAGCCATCTTTAGCTTATGCTTGTTTTGGGGCTAGTCCCCTTCAATTTTCTCTTCAGCATATAAAAGCATAGAAACATAGAAAATAGGTGCAGGAGGAGGCCATTCGGCCCATCGAGCCTGCACCGCCATTCAATATGATCATGGCTGATCATCCAATTCAGTATCCTGTACCTGCTCCTTCTCTCCCATACCCCCTGATCCTTTTAGACACATGGGCCACATCTAACTCCCTCTTAAATATAGCCAACAAACTGGCCCTCATCTACCTTCTGTGGAAGAGAATTCCACAGATTCACACTCTCTGTGTGAAAAAAAACAAAAAAAAAATGATTTTCTCATCTCGGTCCTAAAAGACTTCCCCCTTATCCTTAAACTGTGACCCCTTGTCCTGGACTTCAACAACATCGGGAACAATCTTCCTGCATCTTAGCCTGTCCAACCGCTTAAGAATTTTGTAAGTCTCTATGAGATCCCCCCTCAATCTTCTATATTCCAGCGAAGTACAAGCCGAGTCTATCCAGTCTTCTTCTTCATATGGAAGTCCTGCCATCCCAGGATTCAGTTTGGTGAACCTTCTCTGTACTCCCACTATGGCAAGAATGTCTTTCCTCAGATTAGGAGACCAAAACTGTACGCAATACTCCAGGTGTGGCCTCACCAAGACCCTGTACAACAGCAATAGAACCTCCCTGCTCTTGTACTCAAATCCTTTTGCTATGAATGCCAACATACCATTCGCTTTCTTCACAGCCTGCTGCACCTGCATGCCTACTTTCAATGACTAGTGTACCATGACACCCAGGTCTCGTTGCATCTCCCCTTTTCCTAATCGGTCACCATTCAAATAATAATCCTGTAGGTCCTCCATCCGTTTACCAACCTGCAGGTTTGCATCCCTCTTAACCGCAAAAGGCTTGGATAGAGTGGATGTGGAGAAGATGTTTCCACTTGTGGGAGAGTCTAGGTCCAGAGGCCATAGCCTCAGAATTAAAGGACGTTCTTTTCAGAAGGAGATGAGGAGGAATTTCTTTAGTCAGTGGGTGGTGAACTTGTGGAATTATTTGCCACAGAAGGCTGTGGAGGCAAAATCAGTGGATATATTTACGGGAGAGATTGATAGATTCTTGATTAGTACGGGTGTCAGAGGTTATGGGGAGTAGGCAGGAGAATGGGGTTAGGAGGGAGAGAAAGATCAGCTATGATTGAATGGCAGAGTAGACTTGATGGGATAATTCTACTCCTATCACTTATGACATGATCTTACCCCCACCAGTACTAAGCTGATGACACAAAACCTCCACACATTGTGAGTAATCCCTGCACTAACTGCTGAATCTCCGCAGATTCCTGATTTCAACCAACACTCATCTAGATACTCATTCATCACAGATTTCCAACTCATACCCAAACACGCACTCATGATCTCCAATAACCAAACCTTTCACTCCGAAACGTCGCCTATCTCCTTCGCTCCTTAGATGCTGCTGCACCCGCTGAGTTTCTCCAGCTTTTTGTGTATCCCCTCGATTCTCCAGCATCTGCAGTTCCTTCTTAAAAAAAATGGTAATCACTGTTTAATAATGCTGATTTAGGTAAAAATATTGTCTGGAAGAACTGAATAAATCCTCCAGCATTTGATAAAATTGAATATAAACGCACTGAGTCCATGGTGACCACCATTACCCTTATTCACACTAATTCCATGTTACCCACTTTTGCATCCACTTCCTACATACAAAGAACATTCTACAGAGGCTGCACATCTGTGGGATGTGGGAAGAAATGGAGCACCTGCATGAAACTTGAAAGCAGTGGAGGCCAATTCACTGGATGTATTCAAGAAAAAAAATTGGATATAGCTCCTAGGGCTAAAGGAATCAAGGGATATGGGGAGAAAGCAGGATCGGGGTCTGATTCTGATTATCAGCCATGATAATTTTCAATGGCCTTACTCCTGCACTTATTTTCTATGTTTCTATGTTTCTATACAGATAGCAACTGAGGTCAGAATTGAGCCCGGGTCTCTGGTGCTATGAGGCAGCAGCTAAACCAGCTGTACCACTGTACCGCCCTATGCCCTTTTGCCAAGCAGACTTCTAAACCACACCCAATTTGTGTTATTCTGTTTTTGACTCTTGAGTTTCTATTTCCTGGAACTCTTCAGTTTTTAATTTTCTTCTATTATTCTAATTTGGTTCATTTCGTCCAGCTTTCCAGATTTAGGTTTATTATTGGCACATGTACTGAGGTTACAGCAAAGAGCTTCATTTCGCATGCTATCCAAACAGATCAGATATATCATTACATAAATACAATCATGTCAAACTCAACTACAATAGATAGAGCAATGGGGAAGATACAGAGTGCAGAGTTCAGCATTGTAGCACAACAGTTCCTTTGGCAAAGTCCAATGTCCCACAATGGGAGTTGAAAGTGTATCGGACAGTACCCTAGCTTATGGTACCCGAGCCTGTTAATGGAGGGAGAGTACAGCTGTTCTTGAGTCTGGTGGTGCGCACCTTCAAGCTTCTACATCTTCCATCGGACGGGATCAGGGAAAAGAAAGAATCGCCGGGATGAGGCAAGATTTGATTATGTTGGCTAAATTCACCGAGGCATCATAAAGAGTGGATGATGATTCTCAATGGTGGGAAGTCTGGTCTGTGTGATGGACTGTATTACATCTATAGCTCTCCGCAATTTCTTGCACATTTGGGCAGAGCTGTTCTCAACCCAAGCAGTGATGCTTCCTGACAGTATGCTTTTTTACAGTGGCAGTCACATCAACGACCAGATCACTGGGTAATATTAACACAAGGGTCCCAACCCAAAATGTCACCTATCTATCTTCTCTGGAGACACTGCCTAACCCGTTCAGTTACTCCAGCCGTCTGTCTTTTTGGTATAAAATGTAGAAACTGAAAAAAAAGAAAGAAAATAGTTTGAATTCTGTTTATTTGAACATGCCTCTGAATTTTCTTTTGCATAGAGTCACCCAAGATAATCTTTTCACATTGTGTAACTGATAGGAAATAGATGTCGGTCTACCTGGAAAAGGTGCTGCGATTTACAAGCATGTTTGCAGGACTCGAGGGCCTGAGCGATAGGGAGAGGTTGAGCAGGCTGGGACTCTATTCTCTGGAGCACAGGAGGTTGAGGGGTGATTTCATGGATGTGCACAAAATCATGAGAGGAATAGATTAGTTAAATGCACAGCGTCTCTTGCACAGAGTAAGGAAATCGAGAAACGGAAGGCATAGGTTTAAAGTGAGAAGGTAAAGATTTAATAGGAACCTGAGGGGTAACTGCTCCAGAAAGGGAAATTAGAGTAGTGTTTATATATAGTCCCCCCATTTCAGGGCACCATAATGTTTGGGACACAGCAATGACATGTAAATGAAAGTAGTCATGTTCAGTATTTTGTTGCATATCCTTTGCATGCAATGACTGCTTGAAGTCTGCTATTCATGGGCATCACCAGTGTCTTCTCTGGTGAAGCTCTCCAAGCCTGTATTGCAGCCATCTTTAGCTTATGCTTGTTTTGGGGCTAGTCCCCTTCAATTTTCTCTTCAGCATATAAAAGCATAGAAACATAGAAAATAGGTGCAGGAGGAGGCCATTCGGCCCTTCGAGCCAGCACCGCCATTCAATATGATCATGGCTGATTGTCCGCTATCAATAACCCCTGCCTGCCTTCACCCTTGACTCCACTAGCCCCTAGAGCTCTATCCAACTCTCTCTTAAATCCATCCAGTGATTTGGCCTCCACTGCCCTCTGTGGCAGGGAATTCCATAAATTCACAACTCTCTGGGTAAAAAAGTATTTCTTCCTCAGTTCAGTCGTAAATGACCTCCCCCTTTATTCCTTCTAAGACTGTGGTCCCTGGTTCTGGACTCACCCAACATTGGGAACATTTTTCCTGCCATCTACGCTGTCCAGTCCTTTTATAATTTTATATGTTTTTTATAAGATTTTCCCCCCCAATCATCCTTCTAAACTCCAGTGAATACAAGCCAAGTCTTTTCCAATCTATCCTCATAAAAAAACCCACATATGTGGAAAAAAAAAAAAAAAAAAACCAGCCCCGCCATCCCAGGGAGCAATTCTTGTGAACATACGCTGCACTGCTCATCACAAAGGAGTTGTACCTCAAATTAGGAGACCAAAACTGAACACAATACTCCAAATGTGGTCCTCACCAGAGTGCTATACAACGCAGAAGAGCCTCTTTACTCCAGAACTGAAATCCTCTTGTTATGAAGGCCAACATTCCATTAGCTTTCTTTCTTCACTGCCTGCTGTAGCCTGCACGCTAACTATTCAGTGAGACTGGTGTACTAGGACACCCAGGTCTCGCTGTACCTCCCCCTTACCTAACTACCCCATTGAGATAATAATCTGCCCCCCTTGTTTTTGCCGGCAAAGTGGAGAACCTCACATTTATCTATTATTTTAACTGCATATCTGCCACGCATTTGCCCACTCACTCAACTGTCCAGGTCCCCCCTGCAACCCTCCTAACATCCTCTTCACAGTTCACACTGCCACCCAGCTTTGTGGTCATCCGCAAAACTTGCTAGTGTTGCTCCTAATTCCCTCTTCCAATCATTTATTATATATGGTAAACAAATTGCAGCCCCAACACGAGCCTTGCGGCACTTTCCACTCGCCACTGCCTGCCATTCTGAAAAGGACACCGTTCACTCCTACTCTTTGCTTTCTGGTCTGCCAACCAAAGTTGGCCATACTCACCTATCCCTTAGTCAAGCATGATATCCCTTTCATAAATCCATGTTGACTTGACTAATCCTTTTTACTGCTATATATCCCAATGGCATAACCAATTATTACATCTTTAAATAATTGACAATCCAGCATCTATCCACACCACCACAACGGAAGTCAGGCTAACTGGTACTGTATTTTCACCTCGTTTTATTCCTCTCGATTACGCTACCTTTTTTGGAAAAAGTAGGATAACATAGCTATCCTCCTATCCACAGGAACTGATCCTAAATCTATTGAACATTAGATAAATGAACACCAATTTCGGCAGAGTTCCACGATATATTCTAGCGCCGACCTCTCCCTGAGGACTCCTAGGGATGCAGACCATCAAGAGAGTCCCAGGGGATTTATACATCTCTTCAGCCCATTAGCCAGCCCAATACTATTTCCTAGGCCATAAAGAAAATTTATTTTCAAGTTCGCCCTACGCCCCTTAGATAGATCCTCCTGTCCCTCCAGTACATCTGGGAGTTTTGTTTTTGTGATCATCCTCAGTGAAGACAGAGAGTCTATGAAGTAGCCTATTCAAACTCTTCTGCCATTTCCCCTGTTGGCCGCAATAAATATTTCACGCCGTGTCTGCCTTCAAGGGACTCACATTTGACGCTACTCGATTTATTCTACATCTCTTTTTAAACGCATTATCCTAAAAGAAGTCTTTTAAACTGTCCTTCTTTATAATTCCCTTGGCCATTTTTCTTCACCATCTACGTACTTCATCTTTTTCTATTTATTTCTAGCCTTGATTTAGGTTTGCCAGTTTTGTTTCCCCTTCTGTTTTTCCTATGAAAGTTTCCCAATCCTATCCGGCTTCGGCTAGCATCTTTTTTTGCTTGTTTAATATACTAATCTTTTCTTTTGATTTTTATCTATCACCTAACTTCATCTTTATGTCAGCCAGCGGTTGCACTCCTACTCCATCCTTAAGAATCTTCTCTGCCTTTTTTGGAATGAAAATCGAATCCGTCAGCGTCATTCCGGAATTATGCCCAGAAAATTCCTGTCCATTGACCACTGTCCACCGACATTCCTGCTAGGAATCCCTTACCCTGTTCTAACTTATTGGCCCAGCTACCCTACTCAGTTAGTAGACCATTTCATATTGTCTCCAACTTTGTTCAACTGCATCACTGCCACTATCCGATTTAAGACGTTCTTCACTTCTGCCAGAATTGACAGATTAAAACTAATCATTTATGATCACAAACCTCCAAGGAGCGGTTCCACTTTAAACCGTCAGAGTTCTCACATTATCATCTTTTCATCTCCCTTCCTGGTGTCAAATAGTTGATTGAGACAAACACAATAAATCCAGTATTTTATGCCTATTTCCTCTAGTCTGGATCATCCATTACAATGCTGCATCTAAGAATCCATCTCAAGATAGGCATATTCTATGAACTCTTGCTTATCTGAGGGTACCTGAACCACTGATTTTCCCAGTCTACTCTGCATAAATTGTGGGAAATATCCCACATACACCACAGTGGTTATTTACCAATTTGTTACATGCCAGTTTTAAAACCACACTGAGCGTACACTTATACAACCCTACATTATCCCCGGCTACAATTTGGCTGGTCTGAAATAACACCTAATTAGTGTCTTCATGCTCTTCACCATTCAATCTCAACTCAATCGCGCAGATGTTGACATTCTACCAACCCTTCGTCAGATCCGTATATGTCTATCCCATTTGCAAAGGACTGAATTCCATCCCTCACCAGCAGAGCTAAAATAAGCTTAACTCCCCATTCCTCCATCTGCACCCAACAATAAACTCGTACCCTGTGCGCGTTTTATTTATAATCGATAGGATGTATAACCCTGAATATTAGTTCCCAGAAGGCCTGATCCCTCTGCATGAAAAGCACACATCTTCAGTAATCCCCCCCAATGTCATATCTACCAACCTTGGTAACATGAGCCATCAGCTCAATCTACTTTACTTCTTTAATACTCACGGTAGCAAACATTCATAAATACAATACTTTTAGATATCTCTTATAACGCATCTTCATCCTTTTTCAACATGACCACTAGCAATTATCAACTTTGGCCATACTCCACTATCCCTTTGTGAGCACTTCCTTATCCCATTAATTTTCTGGGGTCCAATTAAACCATCTCCCCAAATCCTCTCACCAAAACATGCGCAACTCGTACCCAACACCCAGACTTCTCCTTAATACACTTCTCTAACACCTTCACTTATCCACACATAACCCACTCCCCCTTCCGCCCCAGCATCCCTTAACCCCCCGACCCTCTCGAACTTCTATACGGGGGGGGAGGGGGCGGGTGGGGGGGGGGGGGTCCACCGCCCTTTATTCATTTAAAAACCACCTCATGTAGCAGGAGCAGCAAACCCTGCCTGCCAGGATGCTGGTCCCCCACCTGTTAAGATGCAATCCATCCCTTTTGTACAGTTCCGCACTGCATTTAACGTCTGCCACTGTCCAATTTAACATTCCTCCTTCAACTCAATTGTTTAAGACAATTGAAGAGAAATGCCCAGGCTCAATTGGGGTTCAGATCGGGTGAATACCACTCAAGAGTTGACCATTTTTTGTAGATTTTGAAAAACTCCAATAGTTCTTTAACAGTAATGTTTGGGACGCATTGTCCTTGCTCTAAAAACCACCGGCCAATGGATTTTTGAGGCCATTTGAACTTGAGCAGGATTAGTGCTGTGTCTGTAACACTTCAGAATTCATTTTGCTAACTACCATCAGAGGTTGTATCATCAATGATGAATAAGTGAGACCAGTAACCATATCAGGCAGCCACACATACCAGAGCCATAACCCCACCCCACCCACCGAGTTTCACATATGAGGGTATGCTTTAGAACTTGTGGCAGTTCCTGCACTCCCTCGTACTATTGCTTGTTGGGCCATCACTCTGATATATAGTTAATCTTCGTTCTCATCTGCCACAAACTTTTTCCAGAACTGAGGTTGCTCTTGTAAGTACTTCTTGGCAAACCGAACCTGACCAATCCTATTTTTTGCGGGCGAACCAGTGGTTGCATCTTTGCATCAACAAACAGCAAAGCGTAGCCTCTGTATTCCTGTTCATGAAAATCGTCTTGGGGAAGTGTTCAGTGACAAATCCACATCTGACTCCTGAAATAGTTCTTGATCCATTGGACATAATGTTTTTGGGGGATTTTTCTATTAATATAGAGAGAATCTTCTGTCATCAGATGTGGTCCCTTCCTTGGCCTGGCAGTCCCGTTGCGATTATTAAGCTCACCAGTCACCATGGCTCTCTTTTTTCTTAATGATGTTCAAATAAATAGTTGGTTTGGAAATCCTAATGGGTTTGGCTAATGTCTATACAGTTTAATACTTGGTTTCTCTCTCCTCCCATCTCCTCATATGGCTTATTTTGACTTTCATTTAGGCAATCAACAGGTGTCCTCATGTTTTGATGAAACAGCAATAAAAGTTTTCCAAATGAGGATGGAGGAAAGACTGGAGGAAAGACTGAGAGCGCTCTTATGCCTGCACTAAGGAGGCAATTAACCACACCTGAGCAATTACAAACACATGTGAAGCCATGTGTCCCAAACATTATGGTCCCCTGAAATGGGGGGACTATGTATAAACACATGGTGAAACTGAGATGTATAAAAATGGCCTTTAATAAATTCTGACAATGTGCGCTTTAACCATATGTGATATTTTCTATTACAAATCTCAAATTGTGGAGTACAGAGGCAAATAAATAAATGATGGGTCTTTGTCCCAAACATTATGGAGGGCACTGTATGTGCCAAACGCAGGCAGGTGGCACTAACGTAGATAGGACATGTTGGTCGGTGTGGGCAAGTTGGGTCGAAGGGTCTGTTTCCAAGGTGTAGGGCTCTACACTACGGTAGTTCGTTGTCCGCTCATGTAGTTGCAACAGGGATGGGCCACGGAATTGCTCATTGCTGCATTTCTTGTAAACATGTGGAAACCAAAAGTGAAACCTTGTCCAGTTTTATATAGATTCTGTGAACTAACGAAGCGAGAACAGAGCCGTCCGCGGTCCGGGCTGCTGCGATGGGGAAAACGTATCAAGTGTTCGTGAACGGCCTGAGAGGGAAAACAAATACTATTGATATTGGAGAATCCGAAGATGATTTCAAAAGGATGACAGTCCTAAGTTTAAAGAAGAAAGTGGTCGAGAAATTGCTAACAGGTCCGTGAGTAAAATGTGCCGTCTAGCTAAAAAAAAAACCGGCTGGGATGAAATCGAGAAAGCAGTTTGTAATGGGGGTTAAAAATTTGGAATGGCAATATTCCATGGACTCCATAGAAACGTGGTTACGTGTGTGACTAATAAATGGGATAAATGCTGGATGTAAAGGCGAAATTAGACGGTTTACCAAATAATGCAGGCACAAAAGTGCTTGAGGACAAACTTAGCTGGACAGGTAGCATCTCCATGATGGATAGCAACGTTTCAGGTCGGGACCCTTCTTCAGACTGATTGTTGTTGGGGATAGGGAGCTAGAAAAGAGGTATGGAATGGGTGGATGGGTGTGGGGGGTAAACAAAACCTGGCAAGTGATCGGTGGAAAGGCATTCCGGATGGACTGAGGCAGTGTTCTTTTCTCACACACACATACCCCACCCTCTCCTCTTTTTCTGCAGAGGTCGGGAACACAAATGACCTCCGCCTGCTTTTTTCCAACAATGAACTGGAAGACAAGAAAATGTTGGCGGATTACGGGATCCAGGACAGATCCACAATACTCGCCGTACTGGGTCTGGATGGAGGGGGAATGAACAGCAAGTGAGATTCTCACCCGTGAAAAATTCGTGTGGAAATGAAGATTCTAGACAATGAATGGTGATGATCCATATCTCTCCGATTCGAAAATGCCGACACAACGCTAATCTTAACAACCATTGAAATTATGTTATCCAAAGTACCTTAGTATTTCTTTCAATATGGGGGATAACAATTTAACAATTTTATGCAGAAGAGCTTCAACATTCACCAGACGTTCTATATACTCTGTATTCTCGTCTGTAAATCATCCTGCATTGTTTCAATACTTTATATTTTGCAAATCGTCCACCGGAATAGTCTTTGTATTTTCCCAACAGGTGTTTGCATGGGATAGTAAATGCGATTATTTACACTGCCCATCGAGTAAATACGAACGAGCAGTTTTGTATAAATTTGCACAAACGCATCGGGCCTTTGCTCAAAACCTTAATTACCTTTATCATTTATCCTTTATTAATAAATATGTTAATGTATGCAGTGTTGTTGTACACACACAAGGTTGGTGTTTAAGGCGGGAGGTGAAAATATTGGAGAAGTAAATGTGGGAAGATGACTAATGAAGGCAAGCATGCCAAATAACTTCATCGCCACTGCTTGCAGGGAACTATGCACTTTTACTCCAAGCCTCTTAGTATTTCTAAATACCACTTTTTTCAGGGCCCTGCCATTCACTGTGCAGGTCGTGCCCTGGTTTAACTCACCAAAATGCAACATGTTGCACTTGTCAGAGTTATATTCTATCTGCAATTCCTTCGCCGACTTTCTCAGTTGTTCCAGATTGTAATCCTAAATAATCTTCTTTACTCTCCACTCTCCAATGTTGGTGTTGGCCGTCAACTTTGCCTAGCTCACTGTAAGGCAATAATGCAGGAACTGCTGGCATTAATTGCTCCAAAATATACCATTAGTCTCATAATAGCTTGTTATTCTATATCTTGGTGATTATTTATCATGAAGGTTGAATCATTGTATCCAGATCCTGCTCTAATTCCTAGTCAATCCACACATGAGATTTTACTTACCATGGTACGAAAAACATTGAAGTAATAGTTGTAAAATCACAAACAATTTCACTTATTCATAAAGGCTAGGTTTCTGCCCACATATTTTTCACATTATTTTCAGAAAATTGTATCACATCTTGTTATAATTTTACTGTTGGTCAAATGAAATAATAAAATTAAATAAATATGTGGATAACTTTGTCATCAATAGCAGGGCTCAGTGCTGGGACCCACCAGCTATTTACAATATATATTAATGATCTGATGAGGGAATTGAAGGCAATATCTCCAAGTTTGCGGGATGACAAACTAAGCTGGTGGGGGGGGCAGTGTTCGCTGTGAGGAGGATGCTAAGGAGGAACTGCAAGGTGAACATGATAGGCTGGGTGAGTGGGCAAATGTTTGGCAGATGAGTATAATGTGGATAAATGTGAGGATATCCACTTTGTGGCAAAAACAGAAAGCTGAATATTATTAAATGGTGGCCCGATTAGGAAAAGGGGAGATGCAGCGAGACCTGGTTAGTCATGTACCACCAGTCAAATTGAAAGTAGGCATGCAGTGCAGCAGCAGGCGTGAAAAAAGCGAATGGTAATGTTAGCTGATTCATAGCAAAAGGATATGATACATGAGCAGGGTGGTTCTACTTCAGTTGTACAGGGTCTTGGTGAGAGACCCGACACCTGGAGTATTGCGTGCAGTTGTTGGTCTCCAAATCCTGAGGAAAGGACATTATTGCCATAGAGGGAGTGCAGAGAAGGTTCAACCAGACTGATTCCTCTGGGATGTCAGGACTGTCTTATGAAGAAAGACTTGATGACTGGTTTATACACTCTGGAATTTAGGAGATTAAGAGGGGATCTTCAGAAGACTTACAAAAATTCTTAAGGGGTTGGACAGGGCTAGATGCAGGAAGATTGTTCCCTCCGATGTGTGGGAAGTCCAGGACAAGGTCCACAGCTTAAGGATACAGGGGGAAATCCTAAAGACCGAGATGAGGAAAGACTTTCTTCACACCAGAGAGTGTGAGTCTCTTGGAACTCTCTGCCACAAGGGTAGTTGAGGCCAGGTTTCATTGGCAAAATTTAAGAGAGAGTTGGATGTGGGCCCTTGTGGCTAAGGGCTCAAGGTATGGAGAGAAGGCAGGTACGGGAATACTGAGTTGGAAATGAACATCCATGATCATATTGAATGGGCGGTGCAGGCTCAAGGGTGAATGGGCCTACACCTATGCACCTAATTTCTCTTTCTATGTTTCTTCTAAGTTTCTAGTGTTTTACTATCTTTTTCCATTGATTCCCTTATGTTAAATATGTTCAACACATATTCAATCTTGGCATATGTTGGATTTGTGCAAAAGTGAAACCTTTATTGTCCGTACTCAATCATGTCCTACGATTCTGTCATAAGGCAAAAAGATAGAAAATAGCCCAAAATTAAGTTACAATGTGACTAGTCATCTAAGAACACAAGAAAATAGTATAATTGGTTTAATTGTAAATTGTCCCTAATGCGTGTAGGATAGTGTTAGTGTGCGGAGAGCACTGGTCGGCACAGGCGGTGGGCTGAGGAGCCTGTTTCCGTGCTGCATCTCTAACTTAAACTAAACTAAACCTTGATCGTGATCTATCTCCACCTTAGATGTATCTAATGATCTGGCCACCACCCTCTAAGACAGAGAATTGTAGAGATTCACGACATTCCAAGAGAAGGATTTTTGACACACCTTGTCGGTTTTGTGCTCATTTTCATGACTCTCCCACTAGTGCCACATATCACATGCCACATTAGCATCATCATAAGAAGAACTGCAGATGCTGGTTTAAACTGAAGATAGACACAAAAAGCTGGAGTACCTCAGCGGGACAAGCAGCATCTCTGGAGAGAAGGAATGCGAGACCGTATCGGATCGTGATCCTTCTTTAAGGGCCTGTCCCACCTGGCAATTTTGCCAGCATCATATCAGTGTCGCGAAAAGATTTGAACAGTTCAATTTCAACGGCAACCAAAAACTTTGCGACACTCGCTAAGACCCTGCGCGACCAACGTCATACGCCATGTCACCGCCCGCACACATGTCGTCACTGCCGCATATTCTTCGGTGACCCGATACGTCAGTCAATGATGCCGACAGTCACCGAAAAAATCACCAAGTGGGACAGGCCCTTTACTCCAGCTTTTTGTGTCTATCTCAGCATCATAGATGTTGGACTGAGGTCACCCTATATTCTGCCAAACTACAAGAAACTCCCAAAGAGACCACTTCACCTCTCTTGGCAAACCGACACATTTGTCTTGTGAATCTCCTTTGGAACTGCCCCCAATACTGTAACATCTTTGTGCAAATTACTTGACTTAAGTCTACACTCAGAGAAAACAAGTCAATATATATGTCGGAGGTAGACAAAAAATGCTGGAAAAACTCAGCGGGTGAGGCAGCATCTATGGAGCGAAGGAAATAGGCGACGTTTTGAGTCAAGACTCTTCTTCAGACTGATGCAAGGGGGGGGGGGCGGGAAGAAAAGGAGAGGCGGAGACGGTGGGCTGAAGGAGAGCTGGTAAGGGGAGGTGAAAACAGGGACTACCTGAAATTGGAGAAGTCAATGTTCATACCGCTGTGGTGTAAACTGCCCAAGCGAAATATGAGGTGCTGCTCATCCAATTTATGGTGGGCCTCACTCTGGCCAATGTGGAGAACGCCCAGGCCCAGACAGAAGGTCGGATTCGGAATGGGCAGGGGGAGTTGAAGTGCTGAGCCACCGGGAGGTCAGGTTGGTTATTGCGAACTGAGCGGAGGTGTTGGGTGAAGCGATCGCCAAGCCTACACTTGGTCTCACCAATGTAGAGCAGCTGACATCTAGAGCAGCGGATACAATAGATGAGGTTGGAAGGGGTGCAGGTGAACCCCTGCCGCACCTGGAAAGACAGTTTGGGTCCTTGAATGGAGTCAAGGGGGGAGGTAAAGCGACAAGTGTAGCATTTCCTGCGGTTGCAAGGAAAAGTGCCAGGTGAAGGGGTGGTTTGGGTGGAAGAGATGAATTGACCAGGGAGTTACGGAGGGAGTGGTCTCTGCAGACAGCAGACGGGAGGAGATGGGAAGATGTGGCTGGTGGTGGGATTCTACCGGGGAGTTACGGAGGGAGCAGTTTCTGCGGTCTACCAGGGAGTTATATGTCAGGGTATCTTTATTTATTATCATCACACCATTATGTCTTTAGTACATTATATATGTTCACCATCATAGACACACAATGCTGGAGTACTCAATGGGTCAGGCAGTATCAGGTACTGTTTTGAGTCGAAACCCGTCTTCAGATTCGAAATGTCACCTATTCCTTTTCTCCAGAGATGCTGCCTGACCCGATGAGTTACTCCAGCACTTTACGTTTATCTTTGGTGTAAACCAGCATCTGCAGATCCTCCCTGCACGTATATCCACCGTGGTTCATTATTAAATCTATTGAATGATTTGGCAAGAAATCTATCTGATTCAGACAGCTTCCGAAGATTTTTCAATCTCGAGACCACAGCAGAATTATGTCCTCAATAAGCTTCTGTCCTGTGGTACAGGCCAGGGCCGGCCTTAGGAGGTGGGGGGCCCAATTGGGAACAATTTTCAGAGAAATATAAATATATAATTATAAATGAGTCATATTCAGGCACATGTCGTGAGTAATATGACAGTCAGTCGGCTTTTAAAAAATCTTAAACCGCATGTGCAGATTGTTCTCTCCGTAAAAATAAAAAATAAAAATAAATAAAGTAACACTTCAACTTGCCCAAGGCTTCCATATCTCCTTCTTTCTGAATTACTGAATGGGTGGGGGGTGGAGGGTGACGGCAGGTGGAGAGATGGTGGGAAAAACAGGAGAACACAGGGACAAGTTGAAATCAGTTGTCATCTTATTGAATGATTATACTAGTTCAAGGGACCAATTGTGGGGAGAGTTCCTTTCACAGCATGTGGGGAGTCTAGCCAGGGGTAAAGTTGCGGGGAGGGCAGGAGCGTTGAGAAGGAGGGAATCGGGTTCATGCCAGTGACCCACTCACTCACCGCTACCGCGGGACTCCGGGCGCATTGTGGCCGGGGAGGGAAGAAGCTTGCGTGGCTACGAGCGGCGGCCATCAGCGGACAGCGGACCCGATTGCCATCTCAGCGCCTTCTGCCGGCCCGCTCACCTCTGCCAGTGCTCTCTGTCTGAACAGTGAGGCGACCAGCTCAAGAGCAAATATCATAGAGCGGAATGGGTCAGCGGGTGATGGATAATATCACAGCGGGCGGTGGAGCTTACTCCTGTGTCAGCACAAACAAGGGATCAATTGAGGTTACTCGCCCTGACACATGGAGTAAGCTCCACCGCCCGCTGTCCTGTTATCCATCGCCTGCTGACCCGCTCTTCAGCTGGATGCTGGCATGATCCCTGACCCCCTGCTTCTCAATGTTCTTGCCCTCCCTGCAACTTTACCCCTGGCCAGGCTCCCCACACGCTGTGAAAGGAACTCCCCCCCCCCCCCCCCACCCCCCCCCCCCCCCCCCCCCCCCCCCCCCCCCCCCCCCAGCAGCGCTGTCCTTTTACAGCCTCTACACACTTTACAGCCGCTTCCCATCAGCTGCTAGCATTGAGGGATAGACTTGGCTAACCCTCAGTACAGCAACATTGTTCTTGATGCTGCTGAACTGAGGGATAACGAAGTCTATCTTTTTGGCCAACAACCAAACCTTCGGCCGCCAAGATGCAGGTACATTTTCTAGCAATGTTACAAAATTTGAGATTTAAAAAATCAAGTCTGCGATTTATGCCATCAGATAAAGCATAAAAAGAAGTTTAATTTGACACCTAATTCACTTTCATATCTTCAGTATTAAAAAAGTTATGGCCATTTTCATAATCGGAAATTAGCATCTTGTTCCCTATTGCTTTTCCATTGACTTAACACAAAAGCTGTGATCGGGGACAGTCAAAAGCCCATAACTTTCTTAAAAATTAAGAGAACTGAATGAAATTATCAGTTATTATAGATTGAAGTATTCTGAAACAAATATAAATATCTTACTTGGATGACCTGAAATTAAAGCATATAATTAGTTAATTACCTAATTGTAGCTAATTACAAAATTGACCTTTGAGGCGGAAATAGTAATAAACACCCAGACTGCCTTGAAAATTCAAAAATGTGATATTCTCAAGATCAGAACTTTAATATTATTGTATTATATGCTGTTAGTCCGTAACAGATAGGTAAATAAATTACAATTTCTAGCAATAGACCATTTCTTTATGGAGAAGATCAGTTGCTAGCTGGTACATTGGCATATCATAATCAGTAGCATCATCATACTCCTCAGATGTAACCAATAAACAACTCAGTACTGTACACCTTGTTTTTCCTGAACTTTTCAATTTTGGCATTGTAAACTACACGTTTTTGCTCTTCAAACCACGCATGACAAGCCTTTCTGCCCACTACTTTCCCATTAAGAATGTCCTGTTGGATTCCATTCCTTAAGAAAATGATATTTTTTTTAATAGCCTAAGTATCCAAAAAACAAATTAATCTTATTCACACAAGAATATAACATGATTTTTAAATCTCACTGTCATGAATTTATATGCCAGATCAGAGATGGAAATGGGTTTTAGGAACTACATGTACGCTAAGGTCCATGAGGCTGAAGTTGTGAAGGAAGGGGCGGGGGGGGGGGGGGGGGGGGGGGGGGGGGGGAGGGGGGGGGGAGGGGGGTGGAAGACGCTATAAACCCCCATGAGAAATTGTATCTGAAATTGAAGATAGACAAAAGTTGGAGTAGCTCAGCAGGACAGGTAGTGCAGCGACTCTGGAGAGAAGACCCTTCTTCAGACTGAACTGAACTCTCGCCGGTGAGAGTACTTGTGATTGTCTGAAGAAGGGTCTCGACCACAAACGCAACCCTCCCCAGAGTCCCTGCCCGTCCCGCTGAGCCACCGCAGACAGGGAGTTGAAGGTAGACGGGGGGAGGGTGGGGGCGTCCACCTTCAACTTCAGAGCCAAACAAAAAATGCAGATTGCTGGAGGAACTCAGCGGGCAAGGCAGCATCGGCGGAGGGAACATATCACTTATTTTCGCGAGCATTCCTAAACGTAGTTTCCAGTGACCGTTTGACGAAGTTACTAGCAGCGCCTGTAATACACAACGCACCACGTCTGAGGCAGGGTGTCCAACAGTGGAGGTAATATTCACCGAAAACATTTATTATAAACGTGGAAACAACATACAAGGAAGGGTCCAAGGGTCACTGGGCCGAATAACGCTAGGCAACAGATAGACACAAAAAGCTGGAGTAACTCAACGGGACAGGCAGCATCCCCGGAGAGAAGGAATGGACAACACTTGGCCATGGCAGCTTTCGGCCTCGTGAGTGTTATTAATATTGACCTCGGTCAAAAAAGCTGCAACAGGGCAGGTGACATATTTTAACTAACTTTAAAATCTCCAGTATTGCACTGCACCACATACGGACATGGTTCCACTGGAGATTAAAAAAAATATATTATTGGGTCTCAAGCTAATATTTCTAATAACATAACAAATACAAGAAATGTATGCCAAGGCAAGCCCATTTCGGCAGCCCATTGTTCAAACACATAGAAACATAGAAACATAGAAATTAGGTGCAGGAGTAGGCCATTCAACCCTTCGAGCCTGCACCGCCATTCAATATGATCATGGCTGATCATCCAACTCAGCATCCCGTACCTGCTTTCTCTCCATACCCTCTGATCCCCTTAGCCACAAGGGCCACATCCAACTCACTCTTAAATATAGCCAATGAACTGGCCTCAACTACCCTCTGTGGCAGAGAGTTCCAGAGATTCACCACTCTCTGTGTGAAAAAAGTCTTTCTCATCTCGGTCTTAAAGGATTTCCCCCTTATCCTTAAGCTGTGACCCCTTGTCCTGGACTTCCCCAACATCGGGAACAATCTTCCTGCATCTAGCCTGTCCAAACCCTTAAGAATTTTGTAAGTTTCTATAAGATCCCCTCTTAATCTCCTAAATTCCAGAGAGTATAAACCGAGTCTATCCAGTCTTTCTTCATAAGACAGTCCTGACATCCCAGGAATCAGTCTGGTGAACCTTCTCTGCACTCCCTCTATGGCAATAATGTCCTTCCTCAGATTTGGAGACCAAAACTGCACGCAATACTCCAGGTGTGGTCTCACCAAGATCCTGTACAACTGAAGTAGAACCTCTCTGCTCCTGTACTCAAATCCTTTTGCTATGAAAGCTAACATACCATTCGCTTTTTTCACTGCCTGCTGCACCTGCATGCCTACTTTCAATGACTGGTGTACCATGACACCCAGGTCTCGCTGCATCTCCCCTTTTCCTAATCGGCCACCATTTAAATAATAGTCTGCTTTCCTGTTTTTGCCACCAAAGTGGATAACCTCACATTTATCCACATTATACTGCATCTGCCAAACATTTGCCCACTCACCCAGCCTATCCAAGTCACCTTGCAGTCTCCTAGCATCCTCCTCACAGCGAACACTGCCCCCAGCTTAGTGTCATCCGCTAACTTGGAGATATTGCCTTCAATTCCCTCATCCAGATCATTAATATATATTGTAAATAGCTGGGGTCCCAGCACTGAGCCCTGCGGTACCCCACTAGTTACTGCCTGCCATTGTGAAAAGGACCCGTTTACTCCTACTCTTTGCTTCCTGTTTGCCAGCCAGTTCTCTATCCACATCAATACTGAACCCCTAATACCGTATGCTTTAAGTTTGTATACTAATCTCTTATGTGGGACCTTGTCGAAAGCCTTCTGGAAGTCCAGATATACCACATCCACTGGTTCTCCCTTATCCACGCTACTAGTTACATCCTCGAAAAATTCCACAAGATTCGTCAGACATGATTTACCTTTTGTAAATCCATGCTGACTTTGTCCAATGATTTCACCACTTTCCAAATGTGCTGCTATCCCATCTTTAATAACTGACTCTAGCAGTTTCCCCACTACCGATGTTAGACTAACTGGTCTGTAATTCCCCGTTTTCTCTCTCCCTCCCTTCTTAAAAAGAGGGGTTACATTTGCTACCGCCAATCCTCAGGAACTACTCCAGAATCTAAAGAGTTTTGAAAGATTATCACTAATGCATCCACTATTTCCTGAGCTACTTCCTTAAGTACTCTGGGATGCAGCCTATCTGGCCCTGGGGATTTATCGGCCTTTAATCTATTCAATTTACCCAACACCACTTCCCGACTAACCTGGATTTCACTCAATTCCTCCTTTGACCTACAGTCCCCTGCTATTTCCGGCAGATTATTTATGTCTTCCTTAGTGAAGACGGAACCAAAGTAGTTATTCAATTGGTCCGCCATATCCTTGTTCCCCATGATCAACTCACCTGTTTCTGACTGCAAGGGACCTACATTTGTTTTAACTAACCTCTTTCTCTTCACATATCTATAAAAACTTTTGCAGTCAGTTTTTATGTTCCCTGCCAGTTTTCTTTCATAATCTATTTTTTCCTTTCCTAATTAAGCCCTTTGTCCTCCTCTGCTGGTCTCTGAATTTCTCCCAGTCCTCTGGTATGCTGCTTTTTCTGGCTACTTTGTACGCATCATCCTTTGCTTTGATACTATCCCTGAGGATAGTATCAAAGAGTAATGAGGAAGGGGTAATTAGCCGTCTTGTTGTACGTGCCCCCTTGGGCAAGAGTGACCATAATATGGTTGAGTTCTCCATTAGGATGGAGAGTGACATTGTTAATTCAGAAACAATGGTTCTGAACTTAAAGAAAGGTAACTTTGAGGGTATGAGACGTGAATTGGCCAAGATTGACTGGCAATTAATTCTAAAAGGGTTGACGGTGGATATACAATGGAAGACATTTAAAGACTGCATGGATGAACTACAAAAATTGTTCATCCCAGTTTGGCAAAAGAATAAATCGGGGAAGGTAGTGCATCCGTGGATAACAAGGGAAATCAGGGATAGTATCAAAGCAAAGGATGATGCGTACAAAGTAGCCAGAAAAAGCAGCATACCAGAGGACTGGGAGAAATTCAGAGACCAGCAGAGGAGGACAAAGGGCTTAATTAGGAAAGGAAAAATAGATTATGAAAGAAAACTGGCAGGGAACATAAAAACTGACTGCAAAAGTTTTTATAGATATGTGAAGAGAAAGAGGTTAGTTAAAACAAATGTAGGTCCCTTGCAGTCAGAAACAGGTGAGTTGATCATGGGGAACAAGGATATGGCGGACCAATTGAATAACTACTTTGGTTCCGTCTTCACTAAGGAAGACATAAATAATCTGCCTGAAATAGCAGGGGACTGTGGGTCAAAGGAGGAATTGAGTGAAATCCAGGTCAGTCGGGAAGTGGTGTTGGGTAAATTGAATAGATTAAAGGCCGATAAATCCCCAGGGCCAGATAGGCTGCATCCCAGAGTACTTAAGGAAGTAGCTCAGGAAATAGTGGATGCATTAGTGATAATCTTTCAAAAACTCTTTAGATTCTGGAGTAGTTCCTGAGGATTGGCAGGTAGCAAATGTAACCCCTCTTTTTAAGAAGGGAGGGAGAGAGAAAACGGGGAATTACAGACCAGTTAGTCTAACATCGGTAGTGGGGAAAACTGCTAGAGTCAGTTATTAAAGATGGGATAGCAGCACATTTGGAAAATGGTGAAATCATTGGACAAAGTCAGCATGGATTTACAAAAGGTAAATCATGTCTGACGAATCTTGTGGAATTTTTCGAGGATGTTAACTAGTAGCGTGGATAAGGGAGAACCAGTGGATGTGGTATATCTGGACTTCCAGAAGGCTTTCGACAAGGTCCCACATAAGAGATTAGTATACAAACTTAAAGCATACGGTATTAGGGGTTCAGTATTGATGTGGATAGAGAACTGGCTGGCAAACAGGAAGCAAAGAGTAGGAGTAAACGGGTCCTTTTCACAATGGCAGGCAGTAACTAGTGGGGTACCGCAGGGCTCAGTGCTGGGACCCCAGCTATTTACAATATATATTAATGATCTGGATGAGGGAATTGAAGGCAATATCCCCAAGTTTGCGGATGACACTAAGCTGGGGGGCAGTGTTCGCTGTGAGGAGGATGCTAGGAGACTGCAAGGTGACTTGGATAGGCTGGGTGAGTGGGCAAATGTTTGGCAGATGCAGTATAATGTGGATAAATGTGAGGTTATCCACTTTGGTGGCAAAAACAGGAAAGCAGACTATTATTTAAATGGTGGCCGATTAGGAAAAGGGGAGATGCAGCGAGACCTGGGTGTCATGGTACACCAGTCATTGAAAGTAGGCATGCAGGTGCAGCAGGCAGTGAAAAAAGCGAATGGTATGTTAGCTTTCATAGCAAAAGGATTTGAGTACAGGAGCAGGGAGGTTCTACTTCAGTTGTACAGGGTCTTGGTGAGACCACACCTGGAGTATTGCGTGCAGTTTTGGTCTCCAAATCTGAGGAAGGACATTATTGCCATAGAGGGAGTGCAGAGAAGGTTCACCAGACTGATTCCTGGGATGTCAGGACTGTCTTATGAAGAAAGACTGGATAGACTCGGTTTATACTCTCTGGAATTTAGGAGATTAAGAGGGGATCTTATAGAAACTTACAAAATTCTTAAGGGGTTGGACAGGCTAGATGCAGGAAGATTGTTCCCGATGTTGGGGAAGTCCAGGACAAGGGGTCACAGCTTAAGGATAAGGGGGAAATCCTTTAAGACCGAGATGAGAAAGACTTTCTTCACACAGAGAGTGGTGAGTCTCTGGAACTCTCTGCCACAGAGGGTAGTTTGAGGCCAGTTCATTGGCTATATTTAAGAGTGAGTTGGATGTGGCCCTTGTGGCTAAGGGGATCAGAGGGTATGGAGAGAAGGCAGGTACGGGATACTGAGTTGGATGATCAGCCATGATCATATTGAATGGCGGTGCAGGCTCGAAGGGCTGAATGGCCTACTCCTGCACCTAATTTCTATGTTTCTATGTTTCTAGCTCCCTAAATTCACCTTGTAGGACCTCATCCCTTTTTTTACCTATATCGTTGGTGCCAACATGCACCACGACAACTGGCTGTTCACCCTCCCCCTCCAGAATGTTCTGCAGCCGTTCAGTGACATCCCTGACCTTTGCACCAGGGAGGCAACATACCATCCTGGAGTCTCGTTTGCGGCCGCAGAAACGCCTATCTATTCCCCTGACAATTGAATCCCCTATTACTATTGCCCTTCCCCTCTTTTTTCCCCCCTCATGTGCTGCAGAGCCACCCATGGTGCCATGAACCTGGCTGCTGCTGCATTCCCCTGATGAGCCATCTCCCTCAACAGTATCCAAAAATGGTATACCTGTTTAGGAGGGAGATGACCGCAGGGGACTCCTGCACTACCTGCCTACTGCTTTTCTGGCTATTGGCCACCCGTTCCCTTCTTGTCCTCTTACCGTTTGCCTGCGGTGTGACCAACTCACTGTACGTGCTATCCACGACTTTCTCCGCATCGTGGATGCTCCAGTATGAATCCAGCCGCAGTTCCAATCGTTCAATGCGGTCTGCCAGGAGCTGCAGCTGGACACACTTCCTGCAAACGTAGTCACCAGGGACACCGACCATCTCCCTGATCTCCCACATGTTGCAGGCTGAACAAACCACGGGGCCAATCTCTACTGCCATACCTTACTCTCAAATTACACTGTATTAAATATTAAAAAACACAAAAACTTATCCTTTAAACTTTACTACTAAATACTGGATCCTTAACTCCCAGAATCCCTCACTCCCAGAAGGCAGAAATGTAAAATTGTAAACCCGGGGTTGCACCCAATCAGCTGCTTCCTCGGGTCCTCTTCCACCAATCAGCGGCTTCCTCAAAAAAAAAAAAAAAAAAACCCACTTCTCCAAATGGAACGTTATGGATTTGGGTAAGCCTCTGAAAAAACAAGCCCCGCGCTCGATTTTAAACCTACCGGTCGGGTGTCGCTCCTCCCCCTCCTTCACTTCCTCCAACGGCTCCTGTGGGCCTCTGAAAAACAAGCCCCGCGCTCGATTTTAAACCTAGTCGGGTGTCGCTCCTCCCCCTCCTTCACTTCCTCCAACGGCTCCTGTGGGCCTCTGAAAAAACAAGCCCCGCGCTCGATTTTAAACCTACCGGTCGGGTGTCGCTCCTCCCCCTCCTTCACTTCCTCCAAGCCTCTGAAAAAACAAGCCCCGCGCTCGATTTTAAACCTACCGGTCGGGTGTCGCTCCTCCCCCTCCTTCACTTCTCCAACGGCTCCTGTGGGCCTCTGAAAAAACAAGCCCCGCGCTCGATTTTAAACCTACCGGTCGGGTGTCGCTCCTCCCCTCCTTCACTTCCTCCAACGGCTCCTGTGGGCCTCTGAAAAAACAAGCCCCGCGCTCGATTTTAAACCTACCGGTCGGGTGTCGCTCCTCCCCCTCCTTCACTTCCTCCAACGGCTCCTGTGGGCCTCTGAAAAAACAAGCCCCGCGCTAGATTTTAAACCTACCGGTCGGGTGTCGCTCCTCCCCCTCCTTCACTTCCTCCAACGGCTCCTGTGGGCCTCTGAAAAAACAAGCCCCGCGCTCGATTTTAAACCTACCGGTCGGGTGTCGCTCCTCCCCCTCCTTCACTTCCTCCAACGGCTCCTGTGGGCCTCTGGAAAAACAAGCCCCGCGCTAGATTTTAAATCTACCAGTCGGGTGTCGCTCCTCCCCCTCCTTCACTTCCTCCAACGGCTCCTGTGGGCCTCTGGAAAAAACAAGCCCCGCGCTAGATTTTAAACCTACCGGTCGGGTGTCGCTCCTCCCCCTCCTTCACTTCCTCCAACGGCTCCTGTGGGCCTCTGAAAAAACAAGCCCCGCGCTAGATTTTAAACCTACGGTCGGGTGTCGCTCCTCCCCCTCCTTCACTTCCTCCAACGGCTCCTGTGGCCTCTGGAAAAAACAAGCCCCGCGCTAGATTTTAAAACCTACCGGTCGGGTGTCGCTCCTCCCCCCTCCTTCACTTCCTCCAACGGCTCCTGTGGGCCTCTGGAAACACAAGCCCGCGCTAGATTTTAAACCTACCGGTCGGGTGTCGCTCCTCCCCCTCCTTCACTTCCTCCAACGGCTCCTGTGGGCCTCTGGAAACACAAGCCCCGCGCTTGATTTTTAACCTTACCGGTCGGGTGTCGCTCCTCCCCTTCCTTCTCTTCCTCCAACGGCTCCTGTGGGCCTCTCCCGTACGGCAGCTGTCAAATGCACCACGGCAGCTGTCAAATGCACCACTCTCCTTCCACCAGCACCCTGCCTCTACAGTCTACCTTCGATTTTCCAGCATCTCCAGTTCCTTCTTAAACACTATATCACTTATCAGGAGCCGCCACGGGCCAGGACTCTCCCTCCCCTCAACAGAAAGGAACCGCAAACACAGCCGTCACCGAAAAACGTCTAAGAAGGGACTGCAGATGCTGGAAAATCGAAGGTAGACAAAAATGCTGGAGAAACTCAGTGGGTGAGGCAGCATCTATGGAGCGAAGGAAATAGCCAACGTTTCGGGCCAGATCTGAAGAAGGGCTTCGACCCGAAACGTTGCCTATTTCCTTCGCTCCATAGATGCTGAGTTTCTCCAGCAGTTTTGTCTACCGCAAAACGTCACTGGTTCCGGGAATGCCGAGGTAACAGGGTGAGAGAGAGGGAGTGAGAGAGCTAGAGAGAGATGAGATGGGGAGCGGGAGAGAGAGAGTGAAAGAGAGAGGGGGGAGGGAGAGAGCGAAAGACAGAGAGACACAACGTGGGTCGGTAGGTAAATTGAATGACTAACCTGCCCACCAAGAAGCTCGCCAAGAAGAAGCCCTCAATCGTGATGGTGAGTTTTAAGAAATTCTCAATGTGTCATCAGTGTTCGATCTACATTCCACAGTATATGTAATTGTGTTTTGATCAAGTATTAATGACACCGCGTGAATTGTATTCAAAGGAATGCAGCGTCATTAATACTTGATCAATACACAGTTACATTTACTGAGGAATGTGGATCGATGCATTGATGACACATTGTATAACTACTTGTTGACTGCTGGCTGTTAATAAGTGCTAACAGTAGTAGTTAACAAATCGTTTGTGTCTGATGGCTGTGCAGCAGTTGTTATCCATGTTCGTTTTGTAAAAAAATCCGAATGTTTTTTTTTTAATCTTTATTTAACAAAGCAAATTTGTATTTCCGTACGAAATACGGAAAATTAATGCGGGGCCCTCCTTAGGCGCGGGGCCCGATTGGGAGAAATCGGTCCAATCGGCTTAAGGCCGGCCCTGGTACAGACCTTTCCTTTCAGTCTCTACTTGATAATTGACCAGTAATTTTCAATCCGATTTGGGTGGGGCGAATTACCAGGCCAAGACACAAATCCACTTCTGCTGGAAAAATTGGCTCACCATCTTTGATGTATGGCATGCTGCAAGGTCTTGGATGTATCAGGAGGCTCAATAAGCTCAAGACCATGTGCTGACTCCTCATTGAATTCGGGGTGGAATATCCCAGATCCATCTGGAAAAATCCTTGCCATCTACTGCACAACTTTTCTCTGTAACGCATCAATATATTGCTGCAATCTCATTGCTCTATCAACAAGATGCAGCAGACCAACACTGCAGTAGCAGAAACAATCCCAGAACATCTTCTTTTCGAGATGTTTTCAACAGATCTAGGAGCATGTGTATGAAGGAACTGCAGATGCTGGTTTACAATGAAGATTGACACAAAATGCTGGAGTAATTCAGCAGGACAGTCAGTATCTCTGGAGATAAGGAATGGGTGACATTTTGGGTTGAGACCCTTCTTCAGTCTGAGAGACAGAGGAGAGGGAGGCCAGCGACATGGAAAGTAAGGAGTGAAAATGAGAGAAGAAAGCAGACGATGATAAGGAAATATCTAATGGTTCAGTGTTAGCTGAGGGAAAGGAGACAAGGAGGTATACAATCAAAAATGAATCAGAAGCACAGTGAGACTAGTTGGAGAACTTGGGTGGAGGAGGGACATTGAGAGAGGGATAGCAAGTGTTACTTGAAGTTAGAGATGTCAATATTTCTTATCGCTGTATCTCCCTCTAGTCTGATTCAGTCTGAAAAAGAGTCTCGATCTGAAAAAGAGTCTCGATTCCTTCTCTCCGGAGATGCTGCCTGTCCCGCTGAGTTACTCCAGGATTTTGTGTCTATCTTCAGTTTAAACCAGCATCTGCAGTTCCTTCCTATGCAATATTCATACCTCTGGAACATGCAAAATATGAGGTGCTGTTCCTTCAAATTGTGTTGGGCCTCACTCTGACAGTGGAGGAGGCCCAGTTCAGAAAGGTCAGTGTGAGAATGCGAGGGGTAGCTAAAGTGTTTAGGAACTGGGAGATTGTGTAGGCCTTGGCAGACTGAACTTGGAACTATTCTTGGAACATGCTACGTTGTTTGGCAAGTTTGGCCCTGAATCAGGAAATGGCTTTCATCACTAAATGCCACCTTTCTCCATTCCTCACATGTCCAATTTTTATATTTTAATTCCCACTGGTACTATTTCTACTTCATTGCAGAAATTAGAAGTTGTTTTCTCCCAGGTTTTCTGAATGCAATAAGGCGACCATCTCATCACGTACATTCCACACGTATTTATTTGCATAATTTCCAGAACATCCTCAGAATGAGATGTGTTCATGCATACCATGAGGTGTGTTCATGCATACCATCTTCACGCTAATTATTTTCTCCTTGCGTGTTATTCTAGTATTATTCTAGTAAACCACCCCCTTGTGTCTAGCTTGTTTTCATGAATTAGGTTCGTCTAGTTTGGTCGGATTCCTCCATTCCCTGTACCCTGATTTGTTGCTGTAAAATACTTATTAACTTTTTCCATGCTACATTTTTTCTAAGTTTAATTTTTGAACACATCTGGATGAAGATAGATAGGAAATTATGCAAATAAGATGAGTGCAATGTAAGGGGTGAAATGGTAAACAAAAATGGTCAACAAATATTGCATCATCTATCCAACTGAACACAAATTTGCACAAGCGATTACTGGAAATGAATAACAGGAGAATGAAAAAAACCATGAGAAATTTTCCGGAGAGATTTATAGGGCTTCAGAAAAACATAAGAGCAAATGGTGGACTCATCATATGAAAATAATAGCAAAATCAGCCTGAGATTCAATTAATTTGCACAAGGATGTGTTGTATATCCTTTTATAGGTAGTGGTACAGAAGCAAGGCACAATTATGTGAATGTACAAGCATTTGGTGGATTTTATTGTCAATATGATTGATTAACAGTTAATTTATTTTTCAAAATAAATTCATACTTTTAAAGTCTTTGTCAATTTTTGCACATCTTAATATAGAGGCTGGGTTGAGACAGATTTGGCTGATAACACAGTCACATAAAGGTTAATAGTCTTATCTTCATACTGCTCAGGAACATAGTCTTCAGCGCACTCTGTCCATGCCATCAAGTGTGCATCTAACTATACTAAGCTAAACGCAAAATGGAGGGGGAACTCAGCAGGTCATGCAGAATTTTTGAAGATGATGTCAAAAGAGAGATGGGGGCAGGATAAAAATCTAGCAAGTGATAGTGCAGTTCAGTTCAGTTTAGTTTATTGTCACGCTCTTCAGGGTACAGTGAAAAGCTTTTTGTTGCTTGCTTACCAGTCAGCAGAAAGGCAATACATGATCACAATCAATCCACTTACAGTGCATAGATACATGATAAGGGAATAGCATTTAGTGCAAGGTAAGACCAGGAAAGTCCAGTCTGAGGGACATCAAAGAGGTAGATTATAGTTCAGCACTGCTCTCTGGTTGTGGTAGGATGATTCAGTTACCTGATAACAGCTGGGAAGAAACTGCTCCTGAATCTGGTGGTGTGCGATAGGTCGACAGACACAAAAATCTGGAGTAACTCAGCGGGTCAGGCAACATCTCAGGAGAAAGCATCTCTAGAGATTGCTTTCCCCTGACACTCAGTCAGAAGAAGGGCCTCGACCTGAAATGTCACCTATTCCTTTTCTCCAGATATGCTGCCTGAGTTACTCCAGCTTTTTGTGTCTATCTTTGGTTTAAACCAGCATCTGCAGTTCCTTCCTACACAAGTGATAGGTGGGAAGAGGTGAGGGTGATTGGATTGTGAGATAGATGGAGTAAGTGACACAATGAATGACACAAAGAACTGCAGATGCTGGAATCTTGGGTAAAACACAATGTGGCTGGATTAACTCGACGGGTCTGGCAGCGTCTGTGGAAGGAATTGGCAGGCAATGTTTGGGTTTGGTCCCTTCTTGAAAACTAACGGAAGAAGAGAAAGCTGAAAATGAGGTAGCGACAGGATGAAGCATGGCAAGTGATAGGTGGATACAGAGGAAGGAACCTTGAATGGTAGCTGGGTGGACAAACGCTAGATTTGAAAAGAGTTCACAATTGTGTCAGATAAGGAGAGAAGAAGAGTGATATACCTTAATAAAGCCAGAGAGAAGGATATAGATGGGAAAAAGGCAGGGTAGACAAGGGTGGGGGGGAGGGGGGGGGTTGGGAGAGAGAGAGAAAGAATGGAGGGGGAGGGGGAGGGGGGAGTGATGATGGGTGCCACAATGCTGGAGCAACTCAGCAGGTCAAGCAGCATCTCTGGAGAACATGTAGGTGACGCATTGGGTTGGGAGCCTTCTTCAGACTGAGATTTCTCCAGAGATGCCGCAAGCCACCACTTTGTGTCTTGTTTAAGGGGTGTGTGTGAGAGTGGACTTGGGTGGGGTGAGGCAGAGGAAAGAGAGTGAGAGAAGGAGGGTGTTACTTAAAATTGCAGAAATACAGTGTTCATACAGTTGGGGGGGGGGGGGGGGGGGGTGTGATATTTCCCGGCATACGAGTCTTGTTTATAATAAATTGAAAGTGAAACGGCTACAGATTGTAATTGCAACGGTGGCAATACGTCGCTTCCGTTTTGATGAGATTGGCCGTAAGGTTCGCACTTCGTTGCATTTTGTTTGCGGCAAATATCAGTCGGGTGTTTGACTTTAGAGATAGTCGGAGCGGTCGTGAACAGGCTGCCCAGATCTTTGGACACATTCGTTGGGACTGAGAACCCAGGAAAGGATGGCGGAGGCGCCGGAAAAGCGCTACGATCCCAATGACAGCACCCTGAAATTTGTACAGAGAAAGGACGAGATCACAGGTTTAAACAAAAACATTACTTTATATCGGAAATATTATTTTCTTTGCAGACATTTCCAGACTTGCTGAACATTTCAAGCATCTTCTGTCAGAATGTTTGAATGGGTGGCAAAACATTCAACGTGGGAGCCGGGAGGCAAGCGGGGGAGAAGTTCAGGGCCACAGTGAAATAAGAGGAGACACAAGGAACCGCAGATGCTAGAATTTGTGGAGATGAGGAGATGGGACAGACGGTTGTGTTAATTGTAAACGAAGAAACTGCAGATGCTGGAGAATCGAGGGTTACACAAAAGGCTGGAGAAACTCAGCGGGTGCAGCAGCATCTAAGAGGCGAAGGAGATAGGCGACGTTTCGGGTCGAGACCCTTCTTCAGACTGGTCAGGGATCAGGGAAACGAGATCCCTGACCAGTCTAAGCCAACGGAAGAAGGGTCTCGACCCGAAACGTCGCCTATCTCCTTCGCTCCTTAGATGCTGCTGCACCCGCTGAGTTTCTCCAGCTTTTTGTGTAACCCTCGATTCTCCAGCATCTGCAGTTTCTTCGTTAACACAGGGAAACGAGAGATATAGACGGTGATGTGGAGAGATAAAGAACAATGAATGAAAGAAATGCAAAAAAAGTATCGATGATAAAGGGAACAAGCCATTGTAAGCTGTTTGTGGTGTGAAATTGAGAAGCTGGTGCGACTAGGGTGGGGGTGGGAGATAGAGAGAGAGGGAATGCCAGGGCCCGAGGGCTGAGGGAGAGGTGAGAAGGGGAGGAGACAGCAAGGGCTAACAGAATTGAGAAAATTCAATGTTCAAGCCCAAAGGATGCAGACTCCCCAAGCGGAATATGAGGTGCTGTTCCTCCAACTTGCAGTGTTGCTCACTCTGGCCGTGGAGGAGGCCCAGGACCGAGAGGTCGGATACGGAATGGGAGGGGGAGTTGAAGTGCTGAGCCACCGGGAGGTCGGGTTGGTTATTGCGGACCGAGTGGAGGTTGTTCGGCGAAGCGATCGCAAGCCTCCGCTTGGTCTCACCGATATAGATCATCTGGCATCTGGAGCAACGGATGCAGTAGATGAGGTTGGAGGAGGTGCAGGTGAACCTCTGTCGGACCTGGAAAGGACTGCTTGGGTCCCTGAAAGGAGTGGAGGGGGGAGGTGAAGGGACAAGTGTTGCATTTCTTGCGGTTGCAAGGGAAAGTGCCCGGGGGAAGGGGTTAGAGCGGGAGGGGAGGGAAGAATTGACAAGGGAGTTGCGGAGGGAGCGGTCTTTGCGGAAGGCAGACAGGGGGAGAGATGGGAAGATGTGGCGGGTGGAGGGGTCACGTTGGAGGTGGCGAAACTGGCGGAGGACTATATGTTGTATTTGCCGGCTGATGGGGTGAAAGGTGAGGACCAGGGGGACTCTGGAAAACTCCCCCTGGTCCTCACCTTTGCTGGATATGCAAAAATCATCGATACTTTTTTGCATATCTTTCATTCATTGTTCTTTATCTCTCCACATCGCCGGTTGTGTTAATTGTTGTTTTATACTTGAACAAAATTATGTTAGGAATGCTGAAGGTTATTAGTTGGTAATGATTCGTGGTAATGATATATTAGTCTGTAATTAATTGTTCGTCGTAAAAGTTTTCTTTTAATTGTTTTAGTGGGAGGGAAATAGCACAGAGCCACATTGGGTCATAGGGCTTGACGCACGGAGCCGCTCAATCCATCTGAAGGACATCGCAGCTTCCGGTATATGTTGTTGTTAATGCAAGAAAACGCCGTACTTTCCCACCTGTTAAAAACCGCCAAAATGTTGAACTTTTGCGCTGTAAAAAATTGTGGAAGTCGGGTAAGCGTGAGAGACATGTAGGGACAACAACAGCTAAAGTGCTTGGCGAACATTGGCCGTGCAGATATCGGAATTGAAAATATTGGGAATTATCGCGTTTGCTCACTGCATTTCATCAACAGTAAGGCGTTATTTGTGTTTTTTCTTGATTCCTTTGGTATCTAAAAAGTCTCAGAAGTTATAAATCTGGCTGTAAATTTTGCTTCAGAGGCGTTTTCTTTTTGTTTGTAAAAACCCACGAGAAACCATGGGCGATTTTACAGCCAGATTTATCACTTCTGAAACTTTTTAGATGCCAAAGGAATCAAGAAAAAACACAAATAGTGCCTTACTGTTGATGAAATGCAGTGAGCAAACGGCCAAAGTTCGCCAAGGACTTTGGCTGTTGTTGTCCCTTCAGCTCTCGCTTCTATCTACCGTCATTTCTCATCACTTTTGGAATTGGGGGGGGGGGGGGGGGGGGGTTGGGGAGAGAGAGAAAGAATGGAGGGGGAGGGGGAGGGGAGTGATGATGGGTGACACAATGCTGGAGCAACTCAGCAGGTCAAGCAGCATCTCTGAAGAACATGTAGGTGACGCATTGGGTTGGGAGCCTTCTTCAGACTGAGATTTCTCCAGAGATGCCGCAAGCCACCACTTTGTGTCTTGTTTAAGGGGTGTGTGTGAGAGTGGACTTGGGTAGGGTGAGGCAGAGGAAAGAGAGTGAGAGAAGGAGGGTGTTACTTAAAATTGCAGAATACAGTGTTCATACAGTTGGGGGGGGGGGGGGGGGTGATATTTCCCGGCATACGAGTCTTGTTTATAATAAATTGAAAGTGAAACGGCTACAGATTGTAATTGCAACGGTGGCAATACGTCGCTTCCGTTTTGATGAGATTGGCCGTAAGGTTCGCACTTCGTTGCATTTTGTTTGCGGCAAATATCAGTCGGGTGTTTGACTTTAGAGATAGTCGGAGCGGTCGTGAACAGGCTGCCCAGATCTTTGGACATATTCGTTGGGACTGAGAACCCAGGAAAGGATGACGGAGACGCAGGAAAAGCGCTACGATCCCAATGACAGCACCCTGAAATTTGTATGAAAGGACGAGATCACAGGTTTAAACAAAAACATTACTTTATATCGGAAATATTATTTTCTTTGCAGACATTTCCAGACTTGCTGAACATTTCAAGCATCTTCTGTCAGAATGTTTGAATGGGTGGCAAAACATTCAACGTGGGAGCCGGGAGGCAAGCGGGGAAGAAGTTTAGGGCCACAGTGAAATAAGAGGAGACACAAGGAACCGCAGATGCTAGAATTTGTGGAGATGAGGAGATGGGACAGACGGTTGTGTTAATTGTTAACGAAGAAACCGCAGATGCTGGAGAATCGAGGGTTACGCAAAAGGCTGGAGAAACTCAGCGGGTGCAGCAGCATCTAAGAGGCGAAGGAGATAGGCGACGTTTCGGGTCGAGACCCTTCTTCAGACTGGTCAGGGATCAGGGAAACGAGATCCCTGACCAGTCTGAAGAAGGGTCTCGACCCGAAACGTCGCCTATCTCCTTCGCTCCTTAGATGCTGCTGCACCCGCTGAGTTTCTCCAGCTTTTTGTGTAACCCTCGATTCTCCAGCATCTGCAGTTTCTTCGTTAACACAGGGAAACGAGAGATATAGACGGTGATGTGGAGAGATAAAGAACAATGAATGAAAGAAATGCAAAAAAGTATCGATGATAAAGGGAACAAGCCATTGTAAGCTGTTTGTGGTGTGAAATTGAGAAGCTGGTGCGACTAGGGTGGGGGTGGGAGATAGAGAGAGAGGGAATGCCAGGGCCCGAGGGCTGAGGGAGAGGTGAGAAGGGGAGGAGACAGCAAGGGCTAACAGAATTGAGAAAATTCAATGTTCAAGCCCAAAGGATGCAGACTCCCCAAGCGGAATATGAGGTGCTGTTCCTCCAACTTGCAGTGTTGCTCACTCTGGCCGTGGAGGAGGCCCAGGACCGAGAGGTCGGATACGGAATGGGAGGGGGAGTTGAAGTGCTGAGCCACCGGGAGGTCGGGTTGGTTATTGCGGACCGAGTGGAGGTGTTCGGCGAAGCGATCGCCAAGCCTCCGCTTGGTCTCACCGATATAGATCATCTGGCATCTGGAGCAACGGATGCAGTAGATGAGGTTGGAGGAGGTGCAGGTGAACCTCTGTCGGACCTGGAAGGACTGCTTGGGTCCCTGAAAGGAGTGGAGGGGGGAGGTGAAGGGACAAGTGTTGCATTTCTTGCGGTTGCAAGGGAAAGTGCCCGGGGAAGGGGTAGAGCGGGGAGGGGAGGGAAGAATTGACAAGGGAGTTGCGGAGGGGAGCGGTCTTTGCGGAAGGCAGACAGGGGGAGAGATGGGAAGATGTGGCGGGTGGAGGGGTCACGTTGGAGGTGGCGAAACTGGCGGAGGACTATATGTTGTATTTGCCGGCTGATGGGGTGAAAGGTGAGGACCAGGGGGACTCTGGAAAACTCCCCCTGGTCCTCACCTTTGCTGGATATGCAAAAATCATCGATACTTTTTTGCATATCTTTCATTCATTGTTCTTTATCTCTCCACATCGCCGGTTGTGTTATTTGTTGTTTTATACTTGAACAAAATTATGTTAGGAATGCTGAAGGTTATTAGTTGGTAATGATTCGTGGTAATGATATATTAGTCTGTAATTAATTGTTCGTCGTAAAAGTTTTCTTTTAATTGTTTTAGTGGGGGGGAAATAGCGCAGAGCCACATATGGTCACTGGGTCATAGGGCTTGACGCACGGAGCCGCTCAATCCATCTGAAGGACATCGCAGCTTCCGGTATATGTTGTTGTTAATGCAAGAAACGCGTACTTTCCCACCTGTTAAAAACCGCCAAAATGTTGAACTTTTGCGCTGTAAAAAATTGTGGAAGTCGGGTAAGCGTGAGAGACATGTAGGGACAACAACAGCTAAAGTGCTTGGCGAACATTGGCCGTGCAGATATCGGAATTGAAAATATTGGGAATTATCGCGTTTGCTCACTGCATTTCATCAACAGTAAGGCGTTATTTGTGTTTTTTCTTGATTCCTTTGGTATCTAAAAAGTCTCAGAAGTTATAAATCTGGCTGTAAATTTTGCTTCAGAGGCGTTTTCTTTTTGTTTGTAAAAACCCACGAGAACCATGGGCGATTTTACAGCCAGATTTATCACTTCTGAAACTTTTTAGATGCCAAAGGAATCAAGAAAAAACACAAATAGTGCCTTACTGTTGATGAAATGCAGTGAGCAAACGGCCAAAGTTCGCCAAGGACTTTGGCTGTTGTTGTCCCTTCAGCTCTCGCTTCTATCTACCGTCATTTCTCATCACTTTTGGAATTCTGAAGCAGGCTAAATGTCTCTCAAGCTTATCCCGATTTTCATAATTATTTACAGCGCAAACAATTTCGGCGGGATTTAAGGAGCCCGCAACACTGGAAACAAAGGTCAGTGCTTACCTGCAGTTCATCGCGTGAAGTTCATAACTCCCCCTCCCATTCCGTATCCGACCTCTCGGTCCTGGGCCTCCTCCACGGCCAGAGTGAGCAACACCGCAAGTTGGAGGAACAGCACCTCATATTCCGCTTGGGGAGTCTGCATACCACAGTTCATCACGTGTACTCCATTTGGTGTAGGGTAGCAACAGTACGGGGCATGGGTCGTTACACACAGTTACACACGGAGAGTGATCCCTGCAAAAAGCAGAAAGCGGGAGAGAGTTTGATGGTTGGCTTTGCCCTTCTTTTGTAAAAAGATATATTGGGACAATTTTCTACATTTATGGAGAGTTTGCATTATATTTTTATGTCAGAATTTTCTTATTAGAAAAGTTATGCCAGAACTCTAACGAAAGATCTGCTTTGCAGGGGATGATGACCCAAATGTTCTCAGTGTGGAGATGTCCTGTGGACATGTTGTGGACCCCTTATCACTTAGCGGATGGTGTCGTAGCCTGATAGATCGTGTGAGTATTTCTGGCAATCCGTTTCGATGCACTTTTTATTCATTTTAACTCTTGCATGGCCTTGCGTCTAAGCAAATATTAACATTGGTATTTTTGTTTGCAACACCCAATATTTATTTTAGGGTCATTCCACATTCCATTGCCCTGCCGCAAAGGGAGGAACGGAAGAAAAGTGCAACAAGGAATGGCCCTACGTGGAGGTTCGCCAGAGTGCGGTGCTGACTGACGAGGAACAGAAGTATTTTGAAGAGAAGCTTGCCTTACTTGCTGCGTCAAAGTACTGTGAATTCAGCACGGTAATTACTTATAATAAGTGGTAACAAAAATCATAACAGGAATTGAGAAAATCCAATTGGGAAGATGGAAAAGGACATAGGCAATCACGTTCATATTTTCAAGAAGCAGAATTAGGTCATTTGGCCCATCAAGTCTACTCCGCCATTCAATCCTGGCTGATCTATATTTCCCCCTCAACCCCATACCCCTGCCTAGTCCTCATAATCCCTGACACCCTGATGAAACAAGAATCTCTACTCTCAGACAGGGAAATCCGTCTGTCGGATTAACTTGTTGCAAGTTCTGACTTCCCGTTGAATTTGGTATTGATTCATTTTTGTCACTTGTATCGAGATACAGTGAAAATCTTCAATTTGTGAGCTATCCAGATAAATTATAATAGCCGTGAGTACAGTCAAGCCATACACAAGTTCAGCAGGTTGTGCAAAATGAGACTGGAAACCGAGTGCAGAATATAGTGAAATAGCGCAGATAAACAAAAGCCCAAAGATGATGATGATAAACAAAAGCTCAAGGTTAGATTGGGTGATCGGGAATTCATCCCCAGTTTCTGTGAGTTACTGTGCACTCCAGCCTAAACTATTTCAAAGTGTAAAGTTTTTTGATATAAAAATGCATGTTTTTCAGTAGATAGACACGAAATGCTGGAGTAACGCAGCGGGACAAGCAGCAATTCTGGAGAGAAGGAGTAGGCGAAGCTTTGGGTCGAGTCACTTCAGTAACTGATGAAGGGTCTCGACCCAAAACGTCACTGATTCTTTCTCTCCAGAGATGCTGCCTGTCCCACTGAGTTACTCCAGCATTTTGTGACTATCTTTGGTTTAAACCAGCATCTGCAGTTCCTTCCTAGACATATTTTATTTCAGTGTTCATTTCATTGTTCTGTCTTTGTTCAGTGCCCGGGATGCCAGACTTGTGTCGAGCGAAAAGACCTGACAAATCTTTCAGTGAGGTGTTCGATTTGTACAGCGCAAAATGGAAAATGCTACGAATTTTGCTGGCAATGTTCGAAGCAATGGAAGGGCCGAGCACCCCATTCTGATCGATGCGACAATGAAGGATGCACAAACGTTCAGCTGGGCATCCTTAAGAACTGTGACATGAAAACTTTATCCTACAGTTACATCCAATGCCCGAAAATCCGTGCTTGTCCCACATGTGGGATTATTATAGAGCATAAAGATAAGTGCAAGTATATCCTGTGCTCCAGGTGTCATGTGGAATTTTGCTTTGCTTGTCTTAAGATCAAAGCAGTTTGTGAAATATCATCTAACTATTCTGCTACTTGTGCTAATCCTGTGGCCCCGAGGCAAACAAGTATTCCCACAAGTATTCTCGAGATGAATCACATACTGAATTTACTCTCAGAAATGACCTATGATGAAGATGATGATGATGATGTTGAGGATGATGATGATTTTTTTTGCTGATGATGATGATGATGTTGAGGATGATGACAATCATCATGATGCTGATGATGATGATGATGTTGAGGATGATGACAATCATCATGATGCTGATGATGATGGTGATGTTGAGGATGATGCTGATCATTCTACCAATAATGAGAATTCATCGTGTACAATTTTGTAAAGCAAGAATCTGATTGCGCAAAAACATAATAAATGACACATTGGCATTAAACAAAATATTTATAATTGTAGACCTTATGTTGATGATACAAACTGCTTATACTGTTCAAAGATTAATTTTGTATGGCGATGACACAATATAACATCCCACAATAAAAAATGATCACCTCAATTGTAATTTCAATTTGCATCCATCATAATGTTCACTCTCAATTAATGTGGCATTTAATCAGAATATCTGTTTAAATTTAAGGTAACATCAAAACCAACTCATATTTCATTATGGATGTGGGTGAAACTTCAAATCTCTGGGGTGATGGTTTGAACAACTAAATTATTTTGAAATTTTTATTTTAAAATTCATTTCTTAAAATATGTGAATGAATTATGCAAAATTCATTTCATTGCATTTGTTTCCGTCAATTTAAAGATTTAATTTCACACTTTATATATCAATTCAAAAGAATGGACAGGAAACTATTGTTTAAATATTGATAAATTAGCCACCCCGAGCACTGTTTTAACCTGTAGAATGCATAGTGGTATTGGTTTGTGCGGCTCGGACAGAATTATTCTTTTAGGATTGTTATTTCATTCATGTTATACCAACTCTTTAATGTTTGATTTCTTCAAATAAAATGACTAGACATTTGGCTCAAGAATTCTGCATGTTTGTATAGAAAATGTACAAAATGTCTTTCGTGACACATAAGTAAATGGGCAAGAATTAGATGTGAAATAATTAGAAGCTATTTCCAAAATGCAATACTTACCTGAGAAAAATAAGTCATTAGTTTTTGTATAACTTTATTTTAATACTGTTTAACCAGCATTCAGCACATCTCTACGATATCTATGGAAGTCGCAGAAAGATCAGGATCACATATGCAAAGTTCACAGACACGTGCATGAGCCATTTAAATTAGGAGCAGCTGTACCCATTGATCTGCTCCACTACTAAAGACTGGTTGATTTGATTGTAAACTCCACATTTCCATCTACTTACAGTAAACTTTCACTCCCTCACTAGTGAAGAATCTTTCAACCACTGTTTTAAAAATATTTAAAGACTTCACTTCCACTATTCTTTGGGGAAACATTTCAAGGACTGGCAACTATCTATTAGAAAAATAAAACAATATCTTTGTATTATCAAATGTCTTTGATAAATAGAAGTAGGTAAAGGAAGTAAATTGATAGTGATTTTAGATCTGCAGAACTACTCTGGACAAAATGAATAGAATTAAGAATTTATTTCAATTATTAATTAGCTAATTGTAGTTATTTACAGGCACACTGTGATTTATGCAATAGGCGACTTGTGTAAAATTGCACTTACGTAAACAATTCTGTACCGTCCCTCCTGCAGTCAAGGGAGTTTGTAATTTCAACAATACTGTACGATCACTGAGGTTTACATTGGAAACAAGGTGGCAATGGCAGCAGTGCATACCCAGAAGGCCATGCACTGCAGAAAGTGCCCTAACGGCGAGAGTTGGTGATTCCGCCAAAAGTAAAATCTGACTTATGTAAAGGTTCACAGAATGTAACCTTTTTACTTAAAGCGGGCAGTATTTGCACATGTCCTTGTACTAAAAATGTAAATATGTATTATATGGACTTTGGAAACCATATGTTGTGATTATGTCAGTGGGAATTTAATCAGAATGTTATTGTGGAATAATATTAAATTGCACATTGGAAGATCTATGAGAAGTAATCATTTGCGATAAATATCATTGTAATATCTTTAATAACCAAACTTTAAACAATATTTTAAACAAATAATTATTCAGTTGCCTGGAAAGCTATTCACACAACACATCGCTTTTTATGTTCTATGATTCAATTTCAATAAAATAAAAAATTGAATGAAAAATGAAGTAATTAACATTGTGTACTGCAAAACCTGAGATAATTAATTTTTGACCTCATGATCTGCGCTGTTGGGAAGTCACTCGTGCAAAAGCGGACATATCGAATGATTCTGAGCCCTGCTTCCGAATGACTTGAATGGGAGCACACCTGAGATAGGTTTCCATTGTGGACCTTTTATACCAGATTGTCCTCAGTCTCGCTCGGGCACTGCCTCCAAAAAACCTCTTGTCCCACCCAACCCCACTCCTGTAGGTCCACGATCAAAACACAACAGTTATTTGACTATCAATCCAACCAACCATCTACCAACTTGCACGTTTCCCTCCCTCTTAACCTCAAAAGGCTTGGATAGAGTGGATGTGGAGAAAATGTTTCCATTTTTGTGGGAGAGTCTAGGACTGGAAGTCATAGCCTCAGAATTAAAGGACGTTCTTTTAAGGAGGAGATGAGGAGGAATTTCTTTCATCAGAGGGTGGTGAATGTGAAATTCTTTGCCACATAATCGACAAAATTAGTGGATATATTTACGGGTGAGATAGATAGATTTTTGATTAGTACGGGTGTCAGAGGGTTTGAGTAGTAGGCAGGAGAATGGGGTTAGGAGGGAGAGATAGATCAGCCATGATTCAATGGCAGAGTAGACTTGATGGTATAATTCTATTCCTATCACTTATGACATGATCTTACCCCCATCAGTACTAAGCTCATGACACAAAACCTCCACACATTGTGAGTAATCCCTACACTAACTGCTGAATCTCCGCAGATTCCTGATTTCACCAACACCCATCTAGATACTCATTCATCTCACAGATTTCAAACACACATACTCATGATCTCCAATAACCAAACCTTTCACTCCAAACCTTTCACAGTGGCGCAGCGGTAGAATTGCTGCCTTACAATGCTTACAACGTCAGAGGCCCGGGTTTGTATCCGACTACGGGTGCTATCTGTACGGAGTTTGTACCTTCTCCCTGTTTCCATGTGGGTTTTCTACAAGAACTTTGGTTTCCTCTCATACCAAAAACGGACTGGTTTGTAGGTTAATTGGCTTGGTATGAACGTAAATTGTCCCTAGTGTGTGTAAGATAGTGTTAATGTGCAGGGATCGCTGGTCGGTGCGGACTGGGTGGGCCGAAGAGCCTGTTTCCGTGCTGTATCTCTAAACTAAACTAAACAAAACATTGCACCCTGTACTAAGGTAGGTTCCTAATTAACTCTTACTCTTGTTATGCTGGAAAGCCATAAGCTTTGCTCCGAATTAAGAGTAAGACAGCACCTGCCAAGTTCTCAGAAAGAGCAAATGGTAATCATGTTGATTCAGGTAAAAATATTGTCTGGAAGAACTGAATAAATCCTCCAGCATTCGATAAAATAGAAACTAGATGCACCGAGTCCAAGCTGGCCACCATTACCCTTATTCACACTAATTCCATGTTACCCACCTTTGCATCCACTCCCTACATACTAAGGACATTCTACAGAGGCTGCACATCTCTGGGATGTGGGAATAACTGGAGCACCCGGATGAAACTCACGTATTAAACCCACATGGTCACAGGAGGAACGTGCAAACTCCATTAAGACAGCACCTGAGATCAAATGTGAGAGGGCAAATGTGATAACGTTTCAAATGAAAATCCTCTGAACTTTCAGTATATCAGTCAATTGTCAGACTAGGTAAATGTCTGGGCAACCGACATGAGGAATTCAGTTCCCGCTCCACTTTGCAGTTAAAATGTACCATTGACAGGAGGCTCCATGAAGCTGAATGCATTATACATTTTATAAATTATGAAGATTATAAATTTTAGCTCTTGCATGGTATCAGCTTGGTTCAAATATTGTGAATTGAGTATTATGACACTAATTGCATTTTTAATTGCAGCTTTAATTGCACTGGCAGCACCGTGGTGCAGCGATAGAGCTGTTGCCACACAACGTTGGAGAACCAGGTTCGATCCAAACTATGGCACTGACTGTGTGGAGTTTGTACGTTCTCACTATTACCACGTGCGTTTTCTTCAGGTGCTCCGGTTTCCTACCAGATTCCAAAGCTGTGTCGGTCTGTAGATTAATTGGCTTAGGTAAATTGCCCCTAGTGTGTAGGACATAGAAGTAGTGTTTGTGCGATCGATGGATGCCGTGAACTCGGTCGGCTGAAGCGCCTGTTTCTGTGCTGTATCTCTAATCTAAACAAAACTAAACTAAACCTTAATATAAATATCTTCCTCTAAATAAAAGGATCTGCAGAAGCTGGTTTATAAAACACAAAGTTCTTGAGTAACTCAGTCGGTCAGGCAGCATTTCAGGAGAACACGGATAAGTGACGTTTCAGGTCAAGACCCTTCTTAAGACTTTATCCAGTTATTTTTGTCCCAGTTTGACAAAATTGCATGAATCCAAATTTAGCTGTCTTCCCTCACCTAGGTTCTTGGTAAAATGTATCAGGTGTATTCACCAAATATGAGGAATCAGCCTTGAGTGTGCAAGATAGAGACCAGGGAGGGTGGGGGGGACTTGCTGCAGATTGGCACTTAGCTGCAGGTGATGGGGATCAGAGTGTTGAGGAAGTTGAGGAATTTGGAGAGCCAAGAGATTAAGTTGCTGTGGGGTCAGGCTGAAGAATCAGAAAGGCATACTTGGTGGTAAGATTGGGGAGAGGGGGATGGGTAGGATAAATGATCATCCCAGGTGGGGGTAGGGTGCTCCGGAGGTTAGCAGGAAATAAACAGGAAGTTTCTGTCTGGTTTTAAGAACAGAGCACCGTTTTAAAACCTGATTGTTCAAAAAGTGTTTAACGAGAGATGATAGCCTAGTTTTATTGGCAATACTATTTCCATTGGGAATTATATAATTTAATGTATGTTTGATGAAAGCACAATTTAAAGCAGACTGAGACGTGTCCGTCTGAATATTTGAACAAAATGGTGCTGGCTGAAGCATTTAATGAAAGGTCTTTGACCTATAACATTATGTCTCTGGCCTCCTTGTTTATAGTAACTTTCTGCCAGTGTTTTCTGTATGAGGTGTGCAGACTAGTTGAATGCTTTGTGTGCAATCTCTTGTGGTTGTGGTAGAGTTATTTTGAAATGGGGCTTTCAAGACACTTTTAGCTAGTTCACTTCAACACCTTAAATTCACTTCTGCATATGCAATGTCATACAGTCACAGGGAGAACATGCAAACTCCATACTGTATATTCACTGGAATTTAGAAGGATGAGAGAAACATATAAAATTATTAAGGGATTGGACAGGCTGGATGCAAGAAAAATGTTCCCGATGTTGGGAGAGTTCAGAGCCAGGGATCACAGTTTAAGGATAAGAGGTAGGCCATTTAGGACTGCGATAAGGAAAAGCTTTTCCACCCAGAGAGTTGTGAATCCGTAGAATTCTCTGCCACAGAAGACTCTGGAGGCCAATTCACTGGATGTATTCAAGAAAAAGTTGGATATATCTCTTAGGACTAACTGAATCAAGGGATATTAGAGAAAGCAGGAACAGGGTACTGATTCTGGATGATCAGCCATGTTCACATTGAATGGCCTACTATTTTCTAGGTCAGAATTGAGCCCGGGTCGCTGGTGCTATTAAGCAGCAGCTATACCAGTTGTACCGCCCTTTGTCCTTTTGGCAAGCAGACTTCCAAACCATACCCATTTGGTGTTATTCTGTTTTTGACTCTTGAGTTTCTATTTCCTGGAACTCTTCAGTTAAATTTTCTTCTACGTTATTCTACTTTGGTTCACTTCATCCAGCTTTCCTAGATATCTGGTTTAGGTTTATTATTGGCACATGTACTGAGGTACAGCGAAAAGCTTCATTTTGCATGCTATCCACACAGATCAGATATATCATACATAAATACAATCGTCAAACTCAACTACAATAGATAGAGCAATGGGGAAGATACAGAGTGCAGAAGATTGTAGAGCATCAGTTTCTTTGACAAAGTCCAATTTCCACATTGGGACTAGAACAATTTCCACATTGGGACTAGGACTAGGACAGGACCCTATGGAAGGACCATTAGGAGCCTGTTAATGGAGGGGGTAAAGCTGTTCTTGAGTCTGGTGGTGCGCACCTTCAGGCTTCTGTACATTCTGTCGGACGGGATCAGGGAAAAGAAAGAATCACCAGGATGAGGCAATATTTGATTATGTTGACTAAATTTCCGAGGCATCATAAAGAGTAGATGGAGTCAACGGTGGGAAGTCTGGTCCGTGTGAGGAACTGTGCTACATCTATAGCTCTCCACAATTTCTTGCGCACTTGGGCAGAGCTGTTCCCAACCCAAGCTGTGATGCTTCCCGACAGTATGTTTTTTACAGTGCATCCATGGAAGTTTGTAAGAATCACTGGAGACATGCCAGATTTCTTCATTCTCTTCAGCAAATAGAAGTGTTGGTGTGCCTGCTTGGCAGCCACACCGACGACAGATCACTGGTAATATTAACAGCAAGGGTCCCAACCTAAAATGTCACTCTCTATGTTCTCTAGAGACATTGCCTAGCCCGATGCCTAAAACATGTTTTTTTTTTGTTATAAAATGTACAAGCTTGGAAAAAAAAGGAATTAAAAAAGTTTGCATTCTTTCTTTGAATAAGGCTCTGAATTTGTAGAAAGTCACTTAAGATAATCTTTTCACATTGTGTAACTGATAGGAACGATGTTGGTCTACCAGGAAAGGGTGCAGAGATTGACGAGGATCTTGCCAGGACTCGAGGGCCCGAGCAATAGGGAGCGGTTGAGCAGGCTGGGACTCTATTCCCTGGAGCACAGGAGGTTGATGGGTGATTTTATGTATGTTCACAAAATCCTGAGATGAATAGAATGGGTAATCGAATGGAGTCTCTTGTGTCAGGGAATTGAGAATGAGAGGACAGGTTTAAAGTGAGAATAAAGGCAAAGACCTGAGGGGTAACATTTTTACATAAAGGGTTGTAGGTATATGGAATACGCTGCCAGAGTTGGTAGTTGAGGCAAGTACTATCACAATGTTTGGTACACATTTAGACAGTTATATGGACAGGATAGCTTTGGAGGGATATGTCCCAAACGCAGGCCAGTGGGAGTAATGTAGATAGAACATGTTGGTCGTTGTGGGCAAGTTGGGCTGAAGAGCCTGTTTCCACGATGTACAGGGCCCTTGCACGGCAGGTGAGGTCACGACACCTGACCCGTACTGTTGCCTTGCAACGCCTTCTGGAGTACAAGCGGTGAATTTCAGGTCAGCACTTACTATGGCTGCCAGTACGGCGGGCCCGTCTTCTGTCCCAGCATCCGTTTAATTGTAGCAGCATGCTTCAATCTAGCAAATGAGGAGTACGCACGATATGTCCAAACTGTCTCCTTGATTGGTATTAACCCTTACACTAGTGCCTGAAGCTGAGAAATCCCGTGACATCTCCAAACTGCCAGAACTGAATTCCATGCGCGTCATAACCTACGTCATCTCAACACCCAGACCATACACAGCAAATAATTTTCATGAGTACGTCATCAGAGGCTTACAAGCAGTTTGCAAATGGTTGGGTACACAATATATTGTATATATCCCAAATAATCGTCCACACTTACGATTGGTGTGTGGAAAAGTATGTTTTCTATCATTTGTTTATGCTATTACTTATTGGAAGCAATTATAACACTTTCTTTCTCTCTTTTCAATTATACTCGTACTACAGGTTCTGCGCTTGCAAGCTGTAGGCAAGTCATTGATGCCGTGGGTTATTGGGACAAATGGCCAGATATACAGTGCACACTGTGATTGCAAGTCGTGCTCGGCGAAGTTTGTACCCATTTAGCAACGCTTCTCTTTGGTATTGACGCTGGAGTACGGATTCGTGAGAAAACAACAATCACCAGGTCAAAGCATATTGGATGGAGCCAACAAGAAAGCAGGTTAAAGCTGCGTGTAGACTACCCTTATTAATCCATGCCATTTATAATCTCCACTACACATATGTACATGCTCCCCTTTACATGGTATTACAGTACTACACAGCTTTACACTAGCAAGGTGACTCAGCGCTCTCTCTCTCTCTCTCTCTCTCTCTCTCTCTCTCTCTCTCTCTCTCTCTCTCTCTCTCTCTCTCTCTCTCACACACACACACACACACACACACACACACACACACACACACACACACGCCAGCCGAGCTAGAGGAGAATGGCTGGCTGTTTGAATGTTTCTGTCTGCCTGTGGAATAAAGATTGAACTTCACTATGTATGTTGCTGTGGATCATTAATAAACATGGTGTCAGAGTCTTGAGCCACGTCTCCAACACTTTTGCCTGAATTTATTTATATTTTTATTTTTTTAAAGAACAAACCATGGCAGATTCTTTCCGTAAACCAGATCCTTTGGTGTTCGACAGTGAACTTGCCGAACGTTGGTGCATCTTCGAAATGGAAGTCGGAATTTTCATAGATGCTGCCCACCCAGGAGCTGCTCCCCACCGTTGCATCAATTCTCCTCAACGTAGCGCGCACAGAGGCTGCCCTGTGGGCACAGCATTCTTCCACAGAACCTCTCTTTCGGGCCAAGCAATTAACTTGGATATGCTGTGAAGGGCATCAATCCCAGTATGGAATACGCGCGATATTGTGGAATCACTAACAAGGAATCGATACGCAAGATCTTCATGAGACACTGCAAGTCTGAGCTTCATCAAGATGATCAGCAACTGCTGAAAACTTGTTAGTGAATGTCTAGTGGGGAGCTTGTCCTTAACATAATTGAAGACCAGCATCAAAACAGCAAACGTTGGTAAACCCATGTAGAACTTAACCTTTTTGTTGTCCTTGGCAAAGCTTTCTTGTGTAAACATAATTTGGGCTGCTTCTTGCCTTGCTTTAGCGAGCTCTTCATTGTTGTTGTCTGCTTGTGCTTCCAGTATTATGTCTGCTGCACACATTTCTGGTTGTGTTGATGTGTCCATTGCCTCTTTGACTGGTGTTTGTGTTTCCATGTGAAGTTCATGGTGTTCTTGCAGCTCCGGTTCAAAGTTTTCATAATCTTTAATATGTTCAGCAGTGCTTGAGCTGATATCAAATCTGTCTTCATACTCTCTCTTTGTGTCGCACGCACATGGCGTTCCTGTGTACCTTGTCTGTCCTGCTCATTGTCATCACCGCGGTCCATTTTCACAGTTGGTGCCTAATCAGAATTGGAAACATCGTTCCATGCTGCAGGCTGTTCTGTAATGCAAAAATAACTGAAAACATGAATGAAAATAATTGTGTAGGCATTAAACAAGAAAAATTGAAATGTATGTTTTGGCACATAATAAAATGTCCTGACAGCTTAAACACCCACTCCCTTTCAAAGATATTGACAATTTAGAGCTGAATTATGTCCAATTAACAGCTAACAATGATGCCATTCCTTGGCTTGCATCTGAGTAAAAGGTAATTCAAAACCCACGAATGGTTTGTGATTTTTTTTATGGTAAATTTAGTTTCAGAAGCGTTTTCTTTTTGCATGTAAAAACCCAAATTGAGAACCATGGGCGATTTTACAATTTTACAGCCAGATTTATTGCTTCTAAAACTTTTTAGATACCAAAGAAATCAAGAACAAAATAACAAGGAATGCCTTACTGTTGATGACATGCAGTGAGCAAACATGATAATTCTAAATTTTTTCAATCTTTGCTCGGCCAATGTTCGCCAACCACTTTAGCTGTTGTTGTCACTTCAGCTCTCTTTCTCAACCATTAATAAGGGGGTTTCGCGCAAGGTCATCGGGTCAAAGGGCGTGATGCACGGAGCAGCTCTATCCGTCAGGAGGACATGGCAGCCTCCCGCATACCTGTTAACACACGAAACGCGTACTTTCTTACCTGTTAAAAAACGCCAATATGGTCCATTTTGCGCTGTAAATAATTGTGGAGGGTAACTGAGCGCTCTGAACCAAATGCTGTAGTTTTTATTCTCTGAACCCAAGCATCAAGGTGTAAGAGGCCGAAGGAGCGCATCCCACAGGATAGCCCCGACTCTCCTCCCAGGGTCAGCGCTGTCCGGCCACGGCTGCCCTCCGCCCCATCTCCCCCTGTGGGCCGCACTGTCACGGGCTGTGGGTAGGCAGCGCACACACAAGGGGCCGGGTGGAGCGGGGCCATGGACACATGGGGACGAAAACCCGGCAATGTATTTTTGTCCCTTCCTCGCGGCCTACCAACAGGACTGGAGCGGCGTTATCATAGAAACATAGAAAGATAGAAAATATGTGCAGGAGGAGGCCATTCGGCCCTTCGAGCCAGCACCGCCATTCATTGTGATCACGGCTGATCGTCCACTATCAATAACCCGTGCCGGCCTTCTCCCCATATCCCTTGACTCCACTAGCCCCTAGAGCTCTATTTAACTCCCTCTTAAATCCATCCAGTGACTTGGCCTCCACTGCCCTCTGTGGAAGGGAATTCCATAAACTCACAACTCTCTGGGTGAAAACCTTTTTTTTCCACCTCAGTCTTAAATGACCTCCCCTTTATTCTAAGACTGTGGCCCCTGGTTCTGGACTCACCCAACATTGGGAACACCATACCCCCAATACCATGTGCTCTAATTTTAGTCACCGGTCTGCCGTGCTTTCTGAAAGTCTAGATACACTACATCCACTGGCACCCCTTCATCCATTTTACTTGTCACATCCTCAAAAAATTCCAGAAGATTAGTCACGCATGATTTCCCTTTCATAAATCCATGTTGACTTGGACTAATTCTTTTACTGCTATCCAAATGCCCCATTATTACCTCTTTAATAATTGACTCCAACATCTTTCCCACCATCGAAGTCAGGCTAACTGGTCTGTAATTTCCCATTTTCTCTCTCACTCCTTTCTTGAAAAGTGTGATAACACATTGGAAAATGATCACCAATGCATCCACTATTTCTAGAGCCACCTCCCTGAGGATCCTGGGATGCAGACCATCAGGCCCAGGGGATTTATCATCCTTCAGTCCCATTAGCCTACCTAACACTATTTCTCGACTAATGAAAATTTCTTTCAGCTCCTCTACCTCCTTAGATCCTCTGTCCTCCAGTACATCTGGGAGATTGTTTGTGTCTTCCTTAGTGAAGACAAATCTGAAGTACCTATTTAACTCTTCTGCCATTTCCTTGTTGCCCATAATAATTTCACCCGTGTCTGCCTTCAAAGGACTCACATTTTCTTGCCAGGACCGGCCAGAACTTCAGCTTCAGCGGCGGCACAGTGCTGAAGCATCATCATGGAGCAGGCGATGCCTTACCCGGGTTGCCATGCGGTGGGCACTGGAGTGCTGAGACCGCCGACTCCAACATCCGAGGAGCTGTGGCTGCGGGCGTCCAGCCGCAGGCGGCGCTGATCTTTATACACTGCGGGTCATGGGGTCTCTCGCCGAGGTTGCCAGTGTTGGAGCTCAGACAGAGCGGCCCGTGGACTTTGGGAGCCACGGTCTCCGGGGAGGAAGCGGCCGCTCCAGACACTCCAAGCCGCTGAGGAGTGTTCACCCGACGCCGGAGTTCTATCAAATTATTGTCAAATTCTTTAATGTTGTGTCTTATTTTTATTGGTGTGCTGCAATGGCAAGTCTAATTTCACAACACCAATTGGTGTATGTGGTGATAAATGTCCTTTGTCCTTTGTCCTTGTATTCAGCTGCAGCTGAGTTGGGGACAGTCTGGTCCCTCCGCCCACCCAGAGTTATTGACCATGCTGCACCAGCTCCCCGACCGCCTCCTTCCCCCCAACCCCCCCGGCCGCGGGGATAGATGGCCCAGGGTCCGCGAGTGTGGAACCAGTCAGCCGGAAGCCATGGTAAGTGCTTATCTGCAGTTCACCACGTGTACTCCAGTTGCCGTTGGACGGGTCACGGGTCGTGACCTCGACTGCCGTGTAACCTCCCTATTCTCCTCACTTTAGGAATTCTGAAGTACGATAAATATCTCTCACAGTTACCCCTATTTGCACAATTTATCACAAAACGAAAATTGACCATTTTGGTGTTTTTTACCAGGTAAGACCGTATATGTTGCTTGTGTTACTAGTGTATGGGGGGGTGCACGTAAGGTCATCGGGTCAAAAGGCATGACGCACGGAGCAGCTCAATCCATGTGGAGGACATGGCAGCCTTGGTATACACTGTTAATACACAAAACGCGTACTCTCTTACCTGTTAAAAACAGCCGAAATTGTCAATTTATGCGCTGTAAATAATTGTGGCAATCGGGGAACCGTGAGAGACATTTATCCTACTTCAGAATTCCAAAAGTGAGTGGAAATTATGGTAGAGAGAAGTGACAGCTGAAGGGACAACAACAGCTGAAGTGGACGAGAGCTATGGGTGATTTAAAAAATTTACAGCCAGATTTATTATTTCCGAAACTTTTTAGATACCAAAGGTATCAAGAAAAAATACAAATAATGCAGTGAGCAAACGCGATAATTCCCAATATTTTCAATCTTGATATCTCCACGTCCAATGTTCGCCAACCACTTTAGCTGGTGTTGTACCTTCAGCTGTCGCTTCTCTCTACCATTATTTCTCCTCACTTTTGGAATTCTGAAGTAGGATAAATTTCTATCATGGTTACCCCGATTTCCACAATTATTTAGAGTGCAAAAATTGACCATTTCGGTGATTTTTAAAAGGGAAGAACGCGTAATTTCTTACCTGTTAAAAAATGCCGAAATGGTCAATTTTTGTGCTGTAAATAATTGTGGAGGGTGACTGAGCGCCCTGAATCAAATGCTCTAGTATCTTTGCTCTGAACCCGAGCAAGGTGTAAGCGGCGGAAGGAGCACATCCCTCGGGGCAGCACCCTGGGTTCAGTGCTGTCCGGCCATGGCCGCCCTCTGCCCCCGCCCCATCTCCCTCTGTGCAGCTGCACTATCATGCGCTATGGGTGACACACCGAACCGAACCCCCCCGACCCTAACCATCCCAACCCTACCCCTCCTCCGACCAACCCCTCCCGACCCAACCCACCCACTCGACCGACCCCTGCCCCCGAACCGACCCCCCTCCCCCCCCAACCGTGGGGACAGACGGCCCAGGGTCCGTGAGTGTGGAACCAGAATGTGGAGTCCAGAAGAAGGGCTGGCAGCCATAGTATGTGCTTACCTGACATTCACCGCGTGTACTTCAGACGATGTTGCGTGGCAACGGTACGAGTCACGGGTCATGGCCTCCGCTGCCATGCAACCTCCCATGCCGGAAGCTGCCTTGTACTCCAGAAGGCTTGAGCGACTCCGTGCGTCACGTATTTTGATCTTTTGAAACTGAAATAAAGCAGATCATGGAGAGACATATCCACAAAAAACACCAGCCAAACCAATTACCCTACCGTGGTTCACCAGACATCACCACAGACTCAGACGTGAGAAACAGAAGGCATACAATAAAGCAAAGAAGAAACAAAACAAAGAAGATTGGGAATCCTTTTTAAATTGCCAGAAGGAATTAAGGAAAGCTCTGTATAAAGCCAAACTATTCTTTGTGTCAAACAACTTTACCACAGCAATGAAAGAAAATGTCAGGCAATTTTGGTCTTGGTATGAAATGTTTGGGTAATGGAGAGAAGGGAGTTGCAGACCTCATGGTGAACAACACAGTTGTAAGTGACGGGAAAGGGAAGGCCAAAGCACTTAATGCTCAATTCACCAGTGTATTTACAAGGGAAAACGAGTCATACATTCCATCGATGGGAACTAGTAACATACAGGATATCGCTGAACTAGTGATCCATGAGGCAGGAGTACTAACACAACGATCTAACCTAATGTCAAACAAAGCAGTGTGCCCAGATCAGGGGTGTAAAATGAGGGTAGAAGCAATAGGTAGCAAGGTGAAAAGTAAAAGTGGCAGGCAGACAAATCCAGGGCAAAAATCAAAAAGGGCCACTTTTCAACATAATTGTATAAGGGGTAAGAGCGTTGTAAAAACAAGCCTGAAGGCTTTGTGTCTCAATGCAAGGAGTATTCATAATAAGGTGGATGAGTTGAATGTGCAGGGTGACCAAGGCTGGGAGTTGAACATCCAGGGATATTCAATATTCAGGAGGGATAGAGAGAAAAGAAAAAGAGGTGGGGTAGCGTTGCTGGTTAGAGAGGAAATTAACACAATAGAAAGGAAGTCTGTGGAATTCTCTGCCACAGAAGGTAGTTGAGGCCAGTTCATTGGCTATATTTAAGAGGGAGCTAGATGTGGTCCTTGTGGCTAAAGGGATCAGGGGGTATGGAGAGAAGGCAGGTACAGGATACTGAGTTGGATGATCCGCCATGATCATATTGAATATATGAAGGTCATTAGCTTGGAGGATGTGGAATCGATATGGGTAGAGCTGCGAAACACTAAGGGGCAGAAAACGCTAGTGGGTGTTGTGTGCAGGCCACCTAACAGTAGTAGTGGAGTTGGGGATGGCATCAAACAGGAAATTAGAAATGTGTGCAACAAAGGTAAAACAGTTATAATGGGTGACTTCAATCTACATATAGATTGGGTGAATCAAATTGGCAGGGGTGCTGAGGAAAAGGATTTCTTGGAATGTATGCGGGATAGTTTACTAAACCAACATGTAGAGGAACCAACGAGAGAGCAGGCTATTCCAGACTGCGTATTGAGTAATGCGGAAGGGTTAGTTAGCAGCCTTGTTGTGCGTGGCCCCTTGGGCAAGAGTGACCATAATATGATTGAGTTCTTCATTAGAATGGAGAGTGGCATTGTTAATTCAGAAACATGGGTCCTGAACTCAAAGAAAAGTAACTTTGAGGGTATGACGTGAATTGGCCAAGATAGACTGGCAATTGATTCTTAAATGGTTGATGGTGGATATGCAATGGATTTAAAGACTGCATGGATGAACTACAACAATTGTTCATCCCAGTTTGGAAAAATAATAAATCAGGGAAGTTAGTGCATCCGTGGATAACAAGGGAAATCAGGGATAGTATCAAAACAAAAGATGAAGCGTACAAATTAGACAGAAAAAGCAGCCTACCAGAGGACTGGGAGAAATTCAGAGTCCAGCAGAGGAGGACAAAGGGCTTAATTAGGAAAGGGAAAATAGATTATGAAAGAAAACTGGCAGGGAACATAAAAACTGACTGCAAAAGTTTTTATAGATATGTGAAGAGAAAAATATTAGTTAAAACAAATATAAGTCCCTTGCAGTCAGAAACAGGTGAATTGATCATGGGGAACAAGGACATGGCAGACCAATTGAATAACTACTTTGGTTCTGTCTTCACGAAGGAAGACATAAATAATCTGCCGGAAATAGCAGGGGATCATGGGTCAAATGAGATGGAGGAACTGAGTGAAATCCAGGTTAGTCGGGAAGTGGTGTTAGGTAAATTGAATGGAATAAAGGCAGATAAATCCCCAGGGCCAGATAGGCTGCATCCCAGAATACTTAAGGAAGTAGCCCCAGAAATAGTAGATGCTTTTTTAGTGATAAATTTTCAAAACTCTTTAGATTCTGGAGGAGTTCCTGAGGATTGGAGGGTAGCTAATGTAACCCCACTTTTAAAAAAGGAAGGGAGAGAAAAAACGGGGAATTACAGACCAGTTAGTCTAACATCGGTAGTGGGGAAACTGCTAGTCAGTTATTAAAGATGGGATAGCAGCACATTTGGAAAGTGGTGAAATCATTGGACAAAGTCACATGGATTTACGAAAGGTAAATCATGTCTGACGAATCATATAGAATTTTTTGAGGATGTAACTAGTAGAGTGGATAGGGGAGAAGCAGTGGATGTGTTATATCTGGACTTTCAGAAGGCTTTCGACAAGGTCCCACACAAGAGATTAGTATACAAACTTAAAGCACATGGTATTGGCGGTTCAATATTGATGTGGATAGAGAACTGGCTGGCAGACAGGAAGCAAAGAGTAGGAGTGAACGGGTCCTTTTCAGGATGGCAGGCAGTGACTAGTGAGGTGCCGCAAGGCTCAGTGCTGGGTCCCCAGCTATTTACAATATATATTAATGATTTGGATGAGGGAATTGAATGCAACATCTCCAAGTTTGTGGATGACATGAAGCTTGGGGGCAGTGTTAGCTGTGAGGAGGATGCTAGGAGGCTGCAAGGTGACTTGGATAGGCTGGGTGAGTGGGCAAATGCATGGCAGATGCAGTATAATGTGGATAACTGTGAGGTTATCCACTTTGGTGGCAAAAACATTAAAGTATACTATTATTTGAGTGGTGGCCGATTGGGAAAAGGGGAGATGCAACGAGTCCTGGGTGTCATGGTACACCAGTCATTGAAAGTAGGCATGCAGGTGCAGCAGGCAGTGAAGAAAGCTAATGGTATGTTAGCAGTTGTACAGGATCTTGGTGAGACCACACCTGGATTATTGCATACAGTTTTGGTCTCCACATCTGAGGAAAGACATTCTTGCCATAGAGGGAGTACAGAGAAGGTTCACCAGACTGATTCCTGGGATGCCAGGACTTTCATATGAGGAAAGACTGGATAGACTTGGCTTGTACTCGCTAGAATTTAGAAGATTGAGGGGGGATCTTATAGAAACTTACAAAATTCTTAAGAGGTTGGACAGGCTAGATGCAGGAAGTTGTTCCCGATATTGGGGATGTCCAGGACAAGGGGGGTCACAGTTTAAGGATGAGGGGGAAATCATTTAGGATCGAGATGAGAAAAACATTTTTCACACAGAGGGTGGTGAATCTCTGGAATTCTCTACCACAGAAGGTAGTTGAGGCCAGTTCATTGGCTATATTTAAGAGGGAGTTAGATGTGGCCCTTGTGGCTAAAGGGATCAGGGGGCGTGGAGAGGGAAGGAAAAACAAATACTATTGATATTGGAGAAAGGATGACAGTCCTAAGTTTATAGAAGAAGGTGGTCGAGAAATTGCTAACAGGTCCGTGAGTAAAATGTGCCGTCTTGCTTTAAAAAAAAACCCCGGCTGGGATGAAATCGAGAAAGCAGTTTGTAATGGGGGTTGAAAATTCGGAATGGCAATATTCAATGGACTCGTGGTTACGTGTGTGACTAATAAACGGGATCAACATTGGATGTTAAGGCGAAATTAGACGGTTTACCAAAAAATGCGGGCACAAGGAACTGCAGATGCTGGTTTAAAAATCAAAAGTGCTTGAGGACAAACTTAGCTGGACAGGCAGCATCTCCATGATGGATAAGCAACGTTTCAAGTCGGGACCCTTCTTCAGACTGATTGTTGTTGGGGATAGGAAGATGGAAAAGAGGTATGGAATGGGTGGATGGGTATGGGGGGTAAACAAAGCCTGGCAAGTGATCGGTGGAAAGGCATTCAGGATGGACTGAGGCAGTGTTCTTTTCTCACCCCCCCCCCCCCCCCCCTCTTTTTCCTGCAGAGATCGGGAACACAAATGACCCCCGCCTGCTTTTTTCCAATGATCAACTGGAAGACAAGAACACGTTGGCTGATTACAGGATCCAGGACAAATCCACAATACTCGCCGTACTGGGTCTGGATGGAGGGGAAATGAACAGCAAGTGAGATTCTCACCCGTGAAAAATTCGTGTGGAAATGAAGATTCTAGACAATGAATGGTGATGATCCATATCTCTCCGATCCGAAAATGCCGACACAACGATAATCTTGACAACCATAGAAATTATGCTATCCAAAGTACCTTAGTATTTCTTTCAATATGGGGGTTAACTATTTAACAATTTATGCAGAAGAGCTTCAACATTTCACCTGACGTTCTATACTCTGTATTCTCGTCTGTAAATCAATCCTGCATTGTTTCAATACTTTATTTGCATCGTCACCGGAATAGTCTTTGTTGTTTCCCAACAGGTGTTTGCATGGGATAGTAAATGCGATGATTGCACTGCCTATTGAGTAAATACAACGAGGCAGTTTTTGTATAAATGTTGCACGCATGGCCTTTGCTCAAACCTTATTTACCTTTATCCTTTATTAATAAATATTGTTAATGTATGCAGCGTTGTTGTACAAGCATAAGGTTGGTGTTTAAGGCGGGAGGTGAAAATATTGGAGAAGTAAATGTGGGAAGATGACTAGTGAAGGCAAGCATGCCAAATAACTTCATCCCCACTGCTTTCAGGGAACTAAGCACTTCTACCCCGAAGCCTGCCCTGGTTTAACACCAAAATGCAACAGGTTGCACTTGTCTGAGTTATATTCTATTTGTCATTCCTTGGCCGACTTTCTCAGTTCCAGATTGTAATCCTAAATAACTTTCCTTTGTCCCCACTCTATCGCCAATGTTGGTGTTGTCCGCCAACTTTGCCTAGCTCATTGCTGGCATTAATTGCTCCAATAAATACCACTAGTCTCGTAAATGAACGTATAGCATTGTACCCAAGTCCTACTCTAATTCCTAGTCAATCCACACATGAGAATTTACTTACCATAGTGCTAAAAACATTAAAGTAATAGAAGTAACATCACAAACAATTTCACTTATTCATAAAGGCAGGTTTCTGCCACATTTGTCATGTTATTTTCAGAAAATTATATCACATCTTGCTATAATTTTACTGTTGGTCAAGTGAAATAGTAAAATAAAGAAATGTGTGGATAACTTTGTCATCTTTTCCATTGATTCCCTTGCATTAAATATGTATGTAGTTTAGTTATCCTTCAGGGCCTGTCCCACTTGGGCGACCTCTACTGCGAGTTCTGGCAAGTTTGCCCTCGACCCATACTCGCAGCATGGTCACCACAAGGTTGTAGGAGGTCTTTGTAATTCTCCTTTATGTTTGAGAGTGGTCTCCGCATACTCGAGGCCTCAGCTAGGTCGCGGAACTTTTTTCAATATGTTAAAAAATGCCCGTGAGTAAAAAAAGGTCGCCATGGAAATAATCAATACTCTTTTTACTCGTAGGTTTATTCGTAGTGGGTCGGCGTGTCAGTCGTGGGTAGTCGAAAGGTAGTCGTGTGGGTAGTCTTCATCATAGTCGAAGGGAGGTCGTAGAAGATCAAAGGAGGTCGTCTTCACTTTCCACTATTCGGTGTCCAATTTTCCCAAAGTTAGTCGTAGCTAGTCGAAGCTAGTCGAAGCTGGTCTTCAACATAGTCGAAAGAGGTCTTCAACATGACATTTTTTTCAAACTCTCCTAGGCTCTTCTAAACTCGCCAATTAGGTCGCCCAAGTGGGACAGGCCCCTTACTCTTCCATCACGACCCAAAACGGTGCCCATTCCTTCTCTCCAGGGTTTCTGCCTGATCCGCTGAGTTACTCCAGCATTTTGTGTCTACCGTCGATTTTACCAGTATCTGCAGTTCTTTCTTACACAAAAAGTGAAACCTTTATTGTCTGTGCTCAATCATGTTCTATGATTCTTTCTGCCATGAGGCTAAATGGCCCAAAATTAAGTTGAACAGAGCATACGTACAATGTGACTAGTCTTCTGACAACACACAAATGCAAGAAAATAGGAGCAAGAGAAGTCACCCTAAACCTGCCACACCATGCACACCAACATCATGGTTGTTGACTTCATTTTCACTTCTGTGCCCATTCCCTATAACACCTATGGGCGGCACGGTGGTGCAACGGAAGAGTTGCTGCCTTACAGTGCCAGAGCCAGAATAGTCAGGTTTGATCCTGACTGCGGATGCTGTCTGTACAGAGTTTATACATTCTCCCAGTGAACTGCGTGGGTTTGCTCCCTGATCTCCAGTTTCCTCCAGGAAATACCAGAAGAATGAAAGGGAACTTTTACAGACAGATTTATAGGGCTTCAGATAAGAGCAAATTGTGGACTCGTCATGAATAATATGGCAAAATCAGCCCGTGATTCAATTAATTTGCATAAGGATGTGTTGTATATTCTTATATCATTAATGGTACAAAAGGAAGGCACAGTTATTTGAATGTACAAACATTTGGTGGATTTTATTGTCAATATAATTGATTAACAGTTCATTTATATTTTCAAAATAAAATCATATTTTTAATGTCTTTGTCAATTTTTGCACATCTTAATATAGAGACTGGAGTGAGACTAATTTGACTGATAAAGGTTAATAGTCTTACATTCATACCGCTCAGGAACACACCCTTCAGTCCACTCTGCCCATGGATTCAAATGTGCATCTATCTTTGCTAAGCTAAACGCAAAACGGTAGTGAAGCTTAGCAGGTCAGAAATAATAGGGGGGAATGGGAGAGAGAGGAAAGAGAGAGGGAGAGAAAGAAGAGAAGAAAGAAGAAAGAAAGAAGAAAGAAGAAAGAAGAAAGAAAGAAAAAGAAGAAAGAAAGAAAGAAAGAAAGAAAGAAAGAAAAAGAAAGAAAGAAAGAAAGAAAGAAAGAAAGAAAGAAAGAAAGAAAGAAAGAAAGAAAGAAAGAAAGAAAGAAAGAAAGAAAGAAAGAAAGAAAGAAGAAAGAAAGAAGAAAGAAAGAAGGAAAGAAGGAAAGAAGGAAAGAAGGAAAGAAGGAAAGAAGGAAAGAAGGAAAGAAGGAAAGAAGGAAAGAAGGAAAGAAAGAAAGAAGGAAAGAAGGAAAGAAGGAAAGAAGGAAAGAAGGAAAGAAAGAAAAGAAAGAAAGAAAGAAGAAAGAAAGGAAAGAAAGAAAGAAAGAAAGAAAGAAAGAAAGAAAGAAAGAAGAAAGAAAGAAAGAAAAGAAAGAAAGAAGAAAGAAAGAAAGAAAAAAAAAGAAAAAAAAAGAAAGAAAGAAAAAGAAAAAAGAAAAAAAGAAAGAAAGAAAGAAAGAAAGAAAGAAAGAAAGAAAGAAAGAAAGAAAGAAAGAAAGAAAGAAAGAAAGAAAGAAAGAAAGAAAGAAAGAAAGAAAGAAAAAGAAAGAAAGAGGGCAGGGGAAGAGAAAGAGGGGGAGCGGGGCGGGGTGATGGGTGAAAAGGACACACATGCTGGGATAACTCAGCAGGTCTAACAGCATATCTGGAGAACATGTGTAGGTGACCTGTTGGGTCGGGACCCTACTTCAATCTGAGATTTCTCCAGAGATGCTGCCACACCCGCTGAGTCCAGCACTTTGTATCTTGCTTTGCGAACCAACATCTGTTTCCTTGTTTCTCGGAGGTGGCGGGGGAAATGAGAGTGGAGGAGGAGGGTGGGGGTTGAGGCAAAGGAAAGAGAGGGGGAGAAGGGAGCTGTTACTCAAAATTGCAGAATGCAGTGTTCATACAGTTGCCACCCAAGTGAATGGATGATCCGCTGGTGGGGTGGAGGTGGGGGAGTGGTGTTGTGATGTTTCCCGGCACACGAGTCTTGCTTATTTATAATAAATTGAAAGTGAAATGTCTACAGATTGGATCTACATGCGATTGGTCGTAAGGTTCGCACGTCATTGCATTTGTTTGCAGTAAATATCAGTCGGGTGTTTGACTTTAGAGATAGTCGGAGCGGTCGTGAACAGGCTGCCCAGATCTTTGGACACATTCGTTGGGACTGAGAACCCAGGAAAGGATGACGGAGACGCCGGAAAAGCGCTACGATCCCAATGACAGCACCCTGAAATTTGTACAGAGAAAGGACGAGATCACAGGTTTCTTTTTTAAAACCCATTCGTTTATATATTTTCTTTGCAGACCTTTGCTGACCTGACGAGCATTTCAAGCATCTTCCATCTGAATGTTTGAATTCAGCCTTGGTCGGTGGCAAAACAATCAACATGCGAGCCGGGAGGCAAGCGAGAGAGAAGTTCAGGGCCACAGTGAAATAAAGAGGAGACACAAGGAACTGCAGATGCTAGAATGTGGAGAGATAAGGAGATGGGACCTTGTAGTTTGCATAGACCCGACGGGCCGAAAGGCTCCTTGATTCATGTTTCCACAGGCTAACGTGAGACAGGAGAGAAGGCTCCAGTTGTATTAATTGCTGTTTTTATACTTGAGATTGGGCTTGTGGCAGCACCAGCACCAGGACAGGACAGACTCAGGAGATTGCTTTGTCCCCAGTGATGTCATTCATTTTCAACTACCTTCCCACGCCGTTGGGAATATTCTATGACTCTCCTGTCCCTTTATGTTCCAGATGGATTAAGGGGAGAGCGGCGCGACACTTGCTGCAAATACCCAGTCTCTGGTGCTAGAGCGGCAGTGTTGATCGGGCTAGTCCAGACTCAGTTTCTAATTAATGTTCAACCTCCCAAAATACTGGCGAAAAACACAGCGGCAGCAATGCATTTGCACGGTCAATCTCTATTGTGTAGGTTCCCTCCGTTGTCAGGCGCTTGTGTGGTTTGAAAGATCTGCCACTTTTCGGCCCAAATCTAACATTGGTCTAAATCTAACATTTTCTGCCGATGGGACATTCTGGTTCGATATGACAGTGAGGAAAGAAAAGGGAACCGCTGGAGGAACTTAGCGAGTCACGCAGCGTCTGTGGAGGGAAACAGGCACTCGACGTTGTCGAGACTCTTTTGGGAGGTTGTCTATTTCCCTCCACAGATGCTGCCCGATCTGCTGAGTTCCTCCAGCTGCTCTTCTTTTGCAGCAGGTTCCAGCTTCTGCCGTCTCCAGTGCCTCCATGTTATGTGGGGCATTGCACATAAAATGGAGCACAGGTCAAATATCCATCTGCAAACGTCCCCATTGCTGGTCTTATGAGGAAGGACAAGACATCGATGAAGTAGACGAAGGTAGCTGGAGCCACGGACAATACTTTGAAAAACATTATATAATTGTTTGAAGGTTGGATGACCAAGGGCTGAGGCAGCTGGTCACCAATAACTAACTCTTTGTGTTTGGTATAGCTTCACCATTTGAATCATAGTTAGAGTCATAGGGTCATACAGTGTGGAAACAGGCCCTTTGGCCCATGCCAACCAATATGTCCCATCTACACTAGTCCCACTGGCCTGCATTTGGCCAATATCCTCTACACGTGTCTAATTGCTTCTTAAACATTGCAATAGTCCCTGCCTCAACCACCTCCTCCGGCATTTCATTCCATACACCCAGAACCCCTTTGTGTGAAAAAGTTAGCCCTCAGATTCCTATAAAATCATTTCCCCTTCACCTTAAACCTATGTCCTCTGGTTCTCGATTCACCTACTCTGGGCAAGAGACTGGTCGACTATCCAATCTATTCATGATTTTATACACCTCTATAAGATCACCGCTCACCCTCCTGCATTCCAAGTAATAGAGTCCCCGCCTGCTCAACCGCTCCCAAAAGCTCAGACTCTTGAGTCCTGGCAACATCCTTGTAAATCTGTTGACAACATCTTTCCTCTAACACGGTGCCCAGAACTGAATATAATCCTCTAAATGCAGTCTTGTCGACGTCTTATATAACTGCAACATGACCTCCCAATCTCTATACTCAATACTCTGCTACGCTCCAGACTGATGAAGGCCAATGTGCCAATTACCCTTGTTTTTTTCACAGGGCCACCTTGAGATTAAACTGGGTCAAATAGTGTGCAGTTCTAAGTGTAGTCAGTCTGATCTCTGCTCTAGAAATCAGTTCCTTGGTATGTGCTGGCACCAGATCTATAATGAGGGCTGCAGCTGAATGCCTTGGAAGAACCAAACTGAGCATTGTTTGGCAAAGCGAATGTTCCATGGCATCTCCTTTGCTAGCAGTATGGGAGTAACAAGTTAGAAAGGTTTACCTCTGGCAGGTGATAATGCCAGGGAATGGAAGGGCTGGGAGGGGAGGGTGAACAGACCAGCAAGTTACTCAACAGCCAAAAATCTGTAGGTCCCTTTGATCTGGTATTTTGTTGGTTCACATGCTTGATCAATGGTGTTTTATCATTAATGTTTTATTATTATTAATGTTTAGTGTGTTCTGAGTTATTTGTAACTGTCACTGTATGTCATGTTGTTACTTGTTGTCAGAGCACCAAGGCAAATTCCTTGTATGTGATCCCTGTAGAAAGCAGAAAGGGGTAGAGAGTTTGATGGTTGGCTTTGCCCTTCTTTTGTAAACAAGATATATTGGGACAATTTTCTACATTTATGGAGAGTTTACATTATTATGTCAGAATTTGCTTGTTACAAAAGTTATGCCAGAACTCTAATGAAAGATCTCCTTTGCAGGGGATGATGACCCAAATGTTCTCAGAGTGGAGATGTCCTGTGGACATGCTGTGGACCCCTCATCACTTACCGGATGGTGTCGTAGCCTGATAGATCGTGTAAGTATTTCTGGCAATCCGTTTCGATGCACTTTTCATTCATTTTAACTCTTGCATGGCCTTGCATCTAAGCAAATATTAACATTGGTATTTTTGTTTGCAACACCCAATATTTATTTTAGGGTCATTCCACATTCCAATGCCCTGCTAAAAAGGATGGAACGGAAAAAAAGTGCAACAAGGAATGGCCCTATGTGGAGGTTCGCCGGCATGCGTTGCTGACTGACGAGGAACAGAAGTATTTTGAAGAGAAGGTTGCCTTACTTGCTGCGTCAAAGTACTGTGAATTCAGCACGGTAATCCAGCACCTTACGTATAATAAGTGGTAACAAAATTCATGACTGGAATTGAGAAAATCCAAATTAGCAAGATGGAAATGGGCACAAGTTCATAATTTCAAGAAGCAGAATTAGGCCATTCGACCCATCAAGTCTACTCCGCCATTCAATCATGGCTGATCCTATGATTCCCTCTCAACCTCATTCTCCTGCCTTGTCCTCATAATCCGTGAAACCCTGATGAAACAAGTATCTGTCAATCTTCGCCCTAAAAATATCAAATGACTTGGCCTTAATCTGTCTGATTAACTTGGTGCAAATTCTGACTTCCCGTTGAATTTGGTATTGATTCATTATTGTCACGTGTATCGAGATACAGTGAAAATCTTCGGTTTGTGAGCTATCCAGACAAATTATTATCATCCATGAGTACAGTCAAGCCATACACAAGTTCAGCAGGTTGTGCAAAATGAGATTGGAAACAGTGCAGAATATAGTGAAAAAGCACAGATAAACAAAAGCTCAAAGGTGATGATGATAAACAAAAGCTCAAGGATAGATTGGTAATTCATCCCCAGTTTATGTGAGAGACTGTATGATCAAGAGTCTGATAAACAGTGGAAGGAAGCTGTTCAGAACTGTGGCCTCTTCATTTGATTTAATTCATTCAATTTAAATGCATTTGATTGTTGATAGGTGATTGTATTTGCAATAATTTTTAGTGTTATTATTAATACTTCCCAAAGATATTCACAAATATTTAATTTCAGGAGGAGGGAACTGCAGATTGGTATACACCGAAGATAAACAGACCCTCCCCAAATGGGGCCCGGCAAACCCTCCCCCATGCGCAGAGTAACTCAGCAGGACAGGCCACATCTCTGGATAGAAAGAATGGGTGATGTTTCTGGTCGAGTCTGAAGAAGGATCTTGACCCAAAACGTCACCAATTCCTTCTATCCAGAGATGCTGCCTGTCCCACTGAGTTACTCCAGCATTTTGCGTCTGTCTTCGGTTTAAATCAGCATCTGCAGTTCCTTCCTAGACATATTTTATTTCAGTGTTCATTTCATTCTGTCTTTGTTCAGTGCCCTGGATGCCAGACTTGTGTCGAGCGAAAAGACCTGACAAATCTTTCAGTGAGATGTTCGATTTGTACAGCGCAAAATGGAAAATGCTATGAATTTTGCTGGCAATGTTCGAAGCAATGGAAGGGCCGAGCACCCCGTTCTGATCGATGCGACAATGAAGGATGCACAAACGTTCAGCTGGACATCCTTAAGAACTGTGACATGAAAACTTTATCCTACAGTAACATCCAATGCCCTAAATTCCGTGCTTGTCCCACATGTGGGATTACTATAGAGCATAAAGATAAGTGCAAGTATATCCTGTGCCCCAGGTGTCATGTGGAATTTTGCTTTGCTTGTCTTAAGACCAAAACAGTTTGTGAAAGATCTTCTAGCTATTCTGCTACTTGTGCTAATCCTGTGGCCCCGAGGCAAACAAGTATTCCCACGTGGAATCGCACTCCAAATGATCATCATCAATTACCAATACAAAGCACCATTAATGAGAATTCATGGTGTGCAATTATGTAAAGCAAGTATCAGGTTGTGCAAAAAAACGAAAAGGTTTCAAGGCACGGTAAATGAAGCATTGCCATTAAGCAAATTGATAATCATTGTTGACCTTATTTTGATGATATAATTAGCTACTTATTGTTAATTTTGCAAATATATTGATTTTGTATGGCAATGACACAATATGACATCCTTCAACAAAATATGATCACCTCAATTGTAATTTCATTTTGTATCCATAATAATGTTTACTCTGAATTAATGTAGCATTTAATCTGAATATCTGTCCAATTTCAAGGTAACCTGACTCAAACTTGGGTGAAACTTAAAATCTCTGGGTTGATGGTTTGAACAACTGAGGGTGCTTTATTTTGAAATATATTTTTTTAAATTTGCTTCTTAAATATGTGAATGCATTATGCAAAATTAATGTAATTGCATTTTTTTTCTTCAATATTAAAGATTTAATTTTACATTTTATTAATTCAAAGGAATGGACAGGAAATCATTGTTTAAATATTAATAAATCAGCTGCCTGTGCACTGTTTTAACCTGTAGAATGCACACTAGTAATGGTTTGTGCGGCTCAGACAAGGTTTTTCTTTTAGGTTTGTCATTTTATTTATGTTATACCAACTCTTTAATGTTTGATTTCTTCAAATAAAATGACTGTAGACATTTGGCACAAGAATTCTGCATGTTTATATTGAAAATGTACAAAGTGTCTCTCGTGACACACAGATAAATGGGCAAGGATTAGATGAGAAATAATTAGAAGCTATTTTCAAAATGCAATACTTACTGTAGAAAAATAAGTCGTTAGATTTTGTATAACTTTCTTTTAATGCTGTTTAACCAGCATTCAGCACATCTCTACGATATCTGTGTAAGTCGCAGAAAGATCAGAATCTTCAAATGCAAAGTTCACAGTAACGTGCATGAGCCATTTAAATTAGGAGCAGCTGTAGCCCGTTGATCTGCTCCACTACTAAAGACTGGTTGATTTGATTGTAAACTCCACATTTCCATCTACTTAAGTAAACTTTCACTCCCTCACTAGTGAAGAATCTTTCAACCACTGCTTTAAAAATATTCAAAGACTTCACTTCCACTACTCTTTGGGGAAACATTTCAAAGACTGGCAACCATCTACTAGAAAAAATAAGAGCAATATTCTCTGACCTTGTTATATATTCATTTTTTGGATCTGGCTCTTTGCTGGTAAGGCCTGCATTTACCGCCCAGCCCTCTTTGTCCTTAGAAGGTGGTGGGTGGTGGGTTGTCTTCTTGAACCAATCCAGTCTTTTGGGCTAAGCACCTCCCCAGTGTGATAGGGGAGGGAGTTCCATGACTTAAGTCAGCAACGATGAAGGACCAGCAATTTATTTTTGAGTCAGAGTGGAGATAACATGGAAGGGAGGGGAGAGTGAGACCACAGACAATTTGAAGGAACAGCACTTCATATTTCTCTTGGGCAGCTTACAAGCTCGAGGGTATCGACCATACGTTACCCATTCCTCCCCAGAGATGCTGCCTGTCCCGTTGACTTACTCCAGCTTGTTGTGTCTATCTTTGGTATGAATATTGAGTTCTTCAATTTCAAGTAGCCCTTGTATTCCATCTCCATTCCTCCCCCACCCTAGTTGTCCTGCGGATCCACTGTTCGCATCACCACTTCCACAGCCAACAATGGACCATTGTGGGCTCCACTTTTCCTTGGTCATCGGTGTTGGCTCTGATTTGTTCTGAACCTTGTCATACCTCTGGTTTCCCTCTCCCTTGTCTGTCTGAAAAAGGGTTTCAACACAGGAACGTCACATTCCTGTGACGTGATGCTGCCTGACATTTGAGTTACTCCAGCCTTTTGTGTCTCGCTTTGGGCAGTGGAACCAGCAGGTGGTTGCATTCCCATGCACCTATTGACCTTGTCCTTACTTGGACAAAGCAGACATGGGTTTGAAAGGTTCTCTTTGGAGTAGCCTGGATGAGTAACTGTGGCATGGTTATTGTACACGGGTGGTGGTGGAAGTACAGGCAAACCTGCATTACTGAGGGAGGAAGGTGATGCATTCCAGGAAAACAGTATGTAGCATGATTTTCTGTAAAGCCAAGCTGCGACAGCTGCATATGCATCAAGAAGCACGTTGAAAAAAATAAGTTTTGTGTTGACTCATTTACCATTTTAGATACAGTATTAGAACATAAAACCGTACAGCAAAGGAAGGGCAATGTCTGTGCGGAACATGATGCCAAGATAAACTCCCATCTGTCTTCACATAATCCATACCCCTCCATTCCCTATTTTTGTTCAAAAGTTCCATGAGAGCAAATTTTATTCCATATCTCAATTTTTTTGGATAGTGATTTGAAGAAGTTTAAAAGAGTGAGAGGAAGTAGATTGAAATGTGTAAGTCTTTAAGCTGATTGATTGATTGATACTTTATTCTCAACGAGAGGTGAATTTCTATAAATTGAAACAGCTGTAGCGCTGTTGTCTCCCATATGTGCTTTGGGTGGTTCAATCTAGGAGGCAGCTTTGTCCACAGATGCCATTGAGCTCCTAATAGTGATCCCTTATTTTGGACTGTCCCATTTTCACGACCTAATTCACGACCTCTGCCGACTTTGCCCTTGACTCATACTCGCAGCATGGACGTCACGCGGTCATAGGAGGTCGTAGGTAGGTTGTGATGCTAGTCGTAGGTACTCGTGGCATCAAGTAGGTCGGGGCGTTTTTTCTAGCCTGATGAAAAATGTCCATGAGTAAAAATGGTCATGAATTAGGTCGTAAAAGTGGGACAGGCCCTTTAGGGGCAGCACAGTGTTGCAGGGGTGGAATTTGCTGCCTTCCAGTGCCAGAGGCCCAGGTTCCATCCTGACTACTGGTGCTGTCTGTGTGGTGTTTGTACATTCTCACTGTGATTGTGTGGGTTTTCTCTGAGTGCTCCAGTTTTCTCCCACATTTCAGAGACATGCAGCTTTGTAGGTTAACTGGCATCTGTATATTACCCCTAGTGTGTAGGGTGCAAATCTGGGATAACATAGAACTTGGTTACGGGTGATCATTGGTAGGCGTGGACTCCATGGGCCATAGGATCTGTTCCTATGCTTCATATCAAAACTAGAAACTAAACTTAGTTCTAGATTTTCCCTCATGAGTAATCTTTGCGTCCACTTGTCCAGGCTTATACATTTCAATGCCTCCTCTCACTCTTTTGAACATCAGATGTGAACCCAACGGGTCCAACCTTTTTTGTTCTGTTGTCAGGTTTGCCTTTGTACCAGTCTGCTGAGATTGACATGACGTTCCTTATTGATATGTTACAAGTGGTCATGGCTGCTGGTATTTAGTACAGCCGACACAGGCCAAATCTTAAAAGAAACACACCCGAAAGTTAATAACACTTCCATCTGTTGAGGAGTGTGTTGCTACCAAATGATGGGTGGTACAGTCAATGACAGGAAGGGTCCAGAGGGATTTAAATTGGTACGTAAGGGAAATGGTCTTTTTCCATTGAAATCGTCAATGCAGTATCTGTAAGGACATGAGTGCAGTCGATGAGTGCCTGCACTAGGAGATGCTTGCAATGCGTGCAATTGTCTGTACCATCTCTATCTTCTATACGATAGTCAGATGGCCCTGAAATAGGTCCCCAGTATGCACTGACCACTGATGCTAACCAGGCCCTCGCCAATCTATCAGTGATCAGCAAACTATGGCAGAGATCAGTACGGGATCCCGAGGCTAGCGAGCTGAGAGTTATCCTACATGCACGAGGTTGTATTTAAACTTGCAAAGCTCACAGCTATCAGTGGCAGTAAATAATTTTGACTGTCCCTTAAATAACATGACACCAGAGGAAACAAGGGCAGCAAAGCATGACAATTCCCTGATTAATAACTTTTCTTAAAGTGAGATGGAAAATTACCCTATGTGGGAATTTTGCATACCCCCCCCCCCCCCCCCCCCCCCCCCCCCCCCCCACCCCCCTGACAAGATTTATGATTGTTAAATGCCAGAAAACAAAAACTTTGAATTTCAGTTAATTTATTTGAAAATCCAATAAACATACATATTAAATACATTTATTCTGGTGCTTCTGAATGTTTAGAAAATATTGGTTAATTTGTTATTTCCTATGATTGGACAAACCTGGATTGTTTTCTCTAGAACACAGCAAGTGTGGGGATACCTGATGGAAGTATATCAAATGATGAGTGGCATAGATGGATAAGGTAGACATTCAGAACATTTTTCCCAGGATGGAAACATTAAATACTAGATGGCATAGTTTCAAGGTGAGAGGGACAAAGTTTAATGAAGATGTGTGAGGAATGTTTTTGACACAGAATGTGGTGGCTCAGCGGGAGAGTTGCTGCCGTACAGCACCAGAGACCCGGGTTCAATCCTGACTAAGGGGGCTGTCTGTATGGAGTTTGTATGTTCTCCCTGTGACGGCGTGGGTTTTCTCAGAGAGCTTCGGTTTCCTCCCACACTCCAATGACGTACAGGTTTGTACGATAATTAGTTTGGTATAAATGTAAAATTCTCCCATATTCAATTCAATTCAATCTTTAATTGTCATTGTGCAGTGTACAATACAGAGGCAACAAAATGCAGTTGGTATCTCCGAAGGGCGAACTTACGAATAAACAAGTAATACATATACATATGCAGTGGTATTCCGTGCAATTTTCTGGTGATTGGATAGTCCGGTGGTGGGGGGGAGGGGGAGGGGGAGGGGGGGTGAAGGGTGGAGACAGGCAGTCATTGAGGTGCAGCGTTGAGAAGTGTGACAGCCGCAGGGAAGAAGCTGTTCTTGAGCCTGCTGGTCCGGCAGCGGAGGGACCTGTAGCGTCTCCTGGATGGGAGGAGGGTAAACAGTCTATGGTTTGGAGTGTGAGCTGTCCCTGACGATGCTGTGCGCCCTGCGCAGGCATCGTTTACTATGGACAGACTCAATGGAGGGGAGTGAGGAGCCTGTGATGCGTTGGGCGATCTTCACCACCCTCTGCAGTGCTTTCCGGTCGGCAACAGAGCAGTTACCATACCATACTGTGATGCAGTTGGTAAGGATGCTCTCGATGGTGCAGCGGTAGAAGTTCACCAGAATCTGGGGAGACAGGTGGACCTTCTTAAGTCTCCTCAGGAAGAAGAGACGCTGGTGAGCCTTCTTGATCAGCGATCAAGACGGCCTACAGGACAGGGGCTTGGCTCGTTGAATACAACTTTGCCATTTTGCCAATTCCTGCACTTCACTCAGGGAGACGTTAAACCAGCATGACACGCATTTTCCCCTCGTGTGTGTGTGTAGGATAGTGTTAATGTGAGGGGATCGTTAGTCAGTGCGGACTCGGTGTGCCAAAGGGCCTGTTTCCACGGTGTATCTCTAAACTCATTAACATCGTTAGTCCTGTTTGCAACCACAAATGTCTTGCTTGTTTCCCCTACTATCAAAGTTCACAAATTGAAAGTTATTGAAAGCTCATTCCCAATCTAAGCACCTTGGAAGTATTTCTAATTTTCAATTGCTTTTGCATGTATGCAAAAAAATGTTTTTTTCAAATAGAGTGCAGCTCTCTGTTGGTGGACTGGTTATATATAGGACAGAGGTTGCCTAACCTGCTGAGTTCAACCATGTTTTGCTGAAGCTACTTGTTTTGCATTTCGCAATTTTCCTGTAACCCATTTATTTAATTTCAGTTTCGTCTTCTCATAACTGCTGATGATTTACAGGACAGGGGCTTGGCTCGTTGAGTACAACTTTGCCATTTTCCCAATTACTGCACTTCACTCAGGGAGACGTTAAACCAGCATGACACGCATTTTCCCCTCATTTTCAAGTACATCACTCGTGCATCCCCCTTCGAATCACTGTAGGTTTGCCAGGTTGACAAAGGTTATGGGGAGAATGCAGGAGAATGGTGTTGAGAGGGAAAGATAGATCAGCCATGATTGAATGACGGAGTAGACTCGATGGGCCGAATGGCCTAATTCTGCTCCTATGACTTATGACCTTATGAACTTCATTTTTAGATAGATCACAAGCCCTTATGCATTCCTCTTGGAAACAGAGAGGCCCCCTGACTTAACTGTAATGCAATGTTGATGTGTAAAATAAGCTAATAGTTTACAGATTGTGTTTGTGTATATTTTTGCAGCTGCTCATGAGTCCAAGATGTCACATGGCTATCTCATGATTGAGTTGGCAGATTTGTTCTGAGTCGATCCTTTACAGCAAGAGGTTGTTTTAGTTTAGTTTAGTTCAGAGATACAGCGCAGAAACAGGCCCTTTGGCCCACCGAGAACGTGCCAAACAGCAATCCCTGCACACTAACATTATCCTACACACACTAGGGACAATTTACAACTTTACCAGGCCAATTAGCCTACAAACCTGTACGTCTTTGGAGTGTTGAGGAAAAGCAGAGCACCCGGAGATCACCTATGCAGGTCATGGGGAGAATGTACAAACTCTGTACAGACAGCACTCGTAGATAGTCGGGATCGAACCCGGGTCTCTAGTGCTGAAAGGCAGCAACTCTACTGCTGTACCACCATGCTACGCTATGCATGCCAACATAACAAAGCTTATCCTTAGTTGGAAAACAGGACCATGTCTCCACTAGAACTGTGTGGTGATCACTCCTAACATCAATGTTATGGACAGATGCACCTGAAGTAGTTAGATTGATAAGGATGGGGGCAAGTAAGTTGTGTCACACACCATTTGCCATTGATCCAGTCTGCTGGCAATGCCCTTCTGGCCGCAGCCAGTTCAACTGGTGAAGGTGCTACTTTGAATTTCCACTGATAGTTTTTATTGAATAGTTTGTTGATAGTTTTAGCCTCATTGCAACTTCAGGGTGCCATTCTATTTGCATCTAATGTGAGATGTAGTTCATTGGAACCAGAGAAAGTGTTTTGAGCTGTGAAAGCGGTGCCAGGATGCTTTCGCCTGTCGTCCTGGCCAGTCGCACAAAGATATCTCTATCCACCGCCTGGCAGCATTTCAGTCACCCACCAAAGAGAAGAGGGAATGTGTAGGAAAGATCTGCAGATGCTGGTTTAAATTGAAGATAGTCACAAAATGCTGGAGTAACTCAGCAGGACAGGCAGCGTAGGGAAGGAATGAGTGGCGTTTCAGTTCGAGATCCTTCTTCAGACTGATAGGCAGCATCTCTGGAGAGAAGGAATGGGCGACGTGACCCATTCCATCTCTCAAGAGAAGCTGCCTGTCCCGCTGAGTTACTCCAGCATTTTGTGTCTATCTTCGAGGGAGAAGAGGAACATAACTTGTGAAAATGAATTGGCTTAATTTGCAAAAAGATACTTCTCATGCTAATTTGTTATTTTCGTTAATAAAGAAGCCCATTTCCTGGTGGTTCAAATGGGAAAAATAACCATTAAACTCCAAATGAAATGTTAAACAACAACATCAATTTGCATCTATTAATTAAACATCCTTCAAAGCAAAGTTATTTGCATTCCTCCATGGTAGGCTGGACCAGTCTATTTATTATCATCCAAATTTGGAGATCAAATCAATTAGGAAGTACAATTATTGTGCTGTGTTTTGATCAGTAAGGGTGTCAGGGGCTATGAGGAGAAAGCAGGAGAATGGGGTTGAGAGAGAAAGACAGCTCAGCCATGATTGAATGGCAGAGTAGACTTGATGGGCTGAATGGCCTAATTCTGTTCCTGGAACTTATGAACCTATGTTCAATTTTACTTTCTACAAATTCAAAATGTGATGATCATGCACCACTGTTACACATTGTTCATCAGTTAATGTGAACGTTCGCCATCAAATGACCACAGGATACTTCATATGTCATTGCAGAACCATTTATTTAGTTGATATTAAGCATATAATTCACAATAGGCCATTGAAATGATTGGTGACTGCATCAAATAATAACAATTCCTTCACATGCAACACAAATCATCTTACGTTAAAGAACTTGGGGAGGTTTAAGTCCTTTGGCAGTAAATGATAATTGATCGGCTAATTTTAGACCCTGAATTTGCAAAACAGAAGTAGGCAAAACAGAACTGAACGTGTCTCAATAATAGTGAAAAACACATTTCTGTGATGTTAGTGCATTTGTTCTTTCAAAACTGCAGGAAAAATGTTCCCCGTGTTGGGGGAGTCCAGAACCACGGATCACATTTTAAGAATAAAGGGTAAATCTGTGGAATTCTATGCCAACGAAGGCAGTGGAGGCCAATTCACTGCATGTTTTCAAGCGAGAGTTAGATTTAGCTCTTAGGGCTAATGGAATCAAGGGATATGGGGAAAAGCAGGAATGGGGTACTGTTTTTGGATGATCAGCCATGATCATATTGAATGATGGTGCTGGCTCGAAGGTCCGAATGGCCTACTCCTGCATCTATTTTCAATATTTCTATGTTTATTCTTTGTGCTGTGCAAGTGTCCTCAATAATGGAGCAGCTGCCACTTCCTCCTGTTCATTCTGGTTGGGTGGCAGAATTTTAGGCCTTACAGTGCAATGGAGAGACTCCAAATACAATCTTTGGATGTTTATTCTGTAAAAAGAATCGGCGTCGAAACACATACTTTGTTTAACTGCGTTCATCCATCTGTTTTCATTTAAAATTATTAATCTCATTATCCATCAGGTATAAAGCTTTCTGATTGATTAAATTACTTTATCAGGTCCTGTCACGTAGCAGGATTTAAGAAAATGTAATAAAATATTCCAACCATGATAATAAAATGAATATAATTTACGTCATTGTGCATATTATTTCACCTGTCAGCTTTAACTAAGAATGAATGAAGTTTTTATTTACTTCAATTTCGCAAATATGAAAGATTGGTTACAATGTTTATTTAATCTGCGGCTCAGTCCTCTTTCCATGATTGTTTTGGCTGGAGAGATGACAAAAAAGCAAGAGAAGTGTTGTCCCTTCTCAACATGTTTCTCATCATTTGATTGGCTTGTACTCGCTAGCATTTAGAAGATTGAGGGGGGATCTTATAGAAACTTACAAAATTCTTAAGGGGTTGGATAGGCTAGTTGCAGGAAGATTGTTCCCGATGTTGGGGAGGTCCAGAACAAGGGGTCGCAGTCTAAGGATAAGGGAATTCCTTTAGGACCGAGATGAGAAAATCATTTTTCACACAGAGAGTGGTGAGTCTCTGGAATTCTCTGCCATAGAAGGAAGTTGAAGCCAGTTCATTGGCTATATTTAAGAGGGAGTTAGATGTGGCCCTTGTGGCTAAAGGGATCAGGGGGTATGGAGAAAAGGCAGGTACAGGATACTGAGTTGGATGATCAGCCATGAACATATTGAATGGCGGTGCAGGCTCAAAGGGCCGAATGGCCTGCTCCTGTACCTATTTTCTATGTTTCTATGTTTATGTGAACCTGAGCTTACTGTGCAGAAGAATACTAGAGATACAAAGTTAAAATAAGGTTCACGCTTATACAACAATGTTTATGACATTGCTAATCTCTATTGAATATTAAGATACGTATTTAATTATGATCACTGTTAATGGTAGAGGGATTGGGATAATTAGGAAGGGGATTGCCGTATTTAAGGTCCAGGCAATGAAAGCAATGATGAAATCAGCACTGCTTGGGCCTTGACGGGGTGCTAGGCATCTCTAAAGGTTGTAGACTCCAGGTTGTGGGTTGAGAGGGAATGTTACAAAAAGAGGACAAGATCATGAAGGGGTTTGAACTGGACGAGAGCTTCAAAATCAAAGCAATGCTTAATTGCAATGTAGCTCATTGAGATGTGGACATAGCAAGTTTGGGCATAGGCAGTCGAGCTTCATTGACTACCTGTTTACAGCATGCACTAGAATAGTGAAATCTAGGCATCACGAAGACACAGATAACTGAAGAGGCAGAACTGTGTCACTATACCACAGTGGAAATAGGTGGCCTGTCTGATGGCACAGATATGAAATCTGAAGCTCAATTCAAGTCAGGTGAGGCAGTATGGCTGCAAATGGTCAGGTTCAGAACATGTCAGAGAGAAGCTGGGAGACAGTAGGAACCAATGTTTGTGCTGGGAGTTGAGGATGGTTGCTTCAGTTTTCCAATGGTGAATTAAAATTCAGATGACAAAGTCAGATACAAAGTCCAAAAATGTAAATGGCAGTGGAAGGTTTGGAGGAATGTTAGTAAGGTAAAGCTGAGCGCCATTGGAATAAGGTTGAATTTGGTGCCATCTTCTTTATGTAATGTATTTAGTCATGTCGATGCCATGTTGGGATTGCAGTTTGCCTTGGAGTAATGCCTTTGGCACATACATCAAACCACGACTCGGGTCTTTTTTCCTGGCATATGGGCGTCAGCTCGAGACAGGCAAAGCAAAATTCAACATGACACCGACAACAGATAATATTTTTACATCCCCTCTGGTTGTGTTCAAGCAGCTTGCCACACGTCGGACAGGCTCGAATAGAAGGGCAATTCTTCACCACAGTTTCTACGAGGCTGACTAATGGACAAGTGCGGAGTATGTCCAATTCCATGTTGGTGCAGCCTTCGTTGCTGCATCGATCAGAACGTGGGCCAGGTCCCTTCCACTGCTTCAGACACTGCCAGCAGAACTGATAAACATGGCCTTTCTCTGCTGTACAGATGGTGCAGTGGACACTCAGGTTACTCAGATCTGTGCGTTCAACAAATGATTGACAACCAGGACACTGTTGATAAGAGCCCAAAATAAACAAATTGCAAAGTAAATTATTTCACAGAGATAACCCTTTTTAAGAAGGGTTCTGACCTGAAACATCACCTATCCATGTTCTCCAGAGATACCACCCAACCCACTGAGGTACTCCAGCACTTTGTGTTTTCTTTTGTAATCTAGCAAATGGTTAGCACCAGCTAATTCCTTGTATCCCCTAAGCATTTTTAAGCATGTGCTGCAATTGCTATAGACCACCATAACAATCTAGTTTAGTTTAGTCTAGAGATAGAGAACCGAAACAGGCCCTTTGGCCCACACCAACCATCAGTAATTCTGTAAATTACCCCTTGTGCGTAGGATAGAACTAGCATGTGGGTGATTTGGGGCACAATAGGAACAACTTATATTTTTTTACCAAAGCCAATTAACCTACAAACCTGTAGGTCTTTGGAGTGTGGGAGTAAACTGGAGCACCCAGGGAAAACCCGCGCAGTCACGGGGAGTACGTACAAACTCCATTCAGACAGCACCCATCGGTGTGCAGGATGAAATCTAGCACTGTAAGGTAGCAACAGTACCACTGCGACACCTTATAATTGCGATTAGGAAATGTAATACAGACACAACCATCGAAGTACATAACAGTTATCCTTATTTTCAGCAATGTACTGTCCGGAACTATTCGTTATACTTACTGATTTGTATTCACAATACTCAGCAGCAGCCAGCACAGCGACTGTTTCCTCAAAATGTCGCTGCTCCTCACTGGTCAGCACTGCCAGTTTGCGGACTTCATGATAGGACCACTCCTGTCCACAGTTTTCTGTCGTTCCATTTTTCAGCGCTGGGCAGTAAAACTTGTACTGACCCTGTAATTTCAAATTTGATTAAAACTCATTCATCAAACTTGCCTTCTCTCTCAGTAATGAGAAGGGCAGATGCAACCTCTTCATGCAACCAAATTCAATAGACAATAGGTGCAGGAGTAGGCCATTCGGCCCTTCTCCTTTTCTCAATCCCGAGTTGCCTCTCTGAAATTACTCTCTATGCCCAGTTAGTCTGCTCCCAACGTCCTGCTGCGAAGCTCATTTCTCACTGAGTCCCAAAGTCTTTAGCTGAGTGCTAAATTCGCACAGTTTCCAACTCTCTCACTGTACACCCAAATTTCATTCAATGCCAAGCTCCATCCCTCAATGCGTTACTTCTCTGCTCAGCACCAAACTCCCACCCCACCTCAATATCAAACTCTCCCAGTCAGTGGCCAACTCCTTTATTCAATCCCCAAACGGCATTAAGTAACTAAGTCCTCAACAGTCATAATTAGTATCTGATTCTCACTCGGGAGTTCTGCTCCATCAGTTAATTTCTCTGCTCTCTCACACAATGCTCAACTCTCACACAGAGCCCAAAACCCTCACTGAATGGCCAGTTCATATTTAGTGCCCAATTCTCATTCGGAGCCCAACTTGCTCACTCAATGTCTAGTTCTGGCTCAATGACCATCTCCTTCCTTGAATGGTGAATTCTCTCAATGCCCAGCATTTAATACTGAACGGCCAGTCCAATGCACGGAAAATTCACTGGACTGATTCCACTTGAAGAGGGATTAAACAAACCAGCTTTATATTCACTTGACCTTAGAAGAATGAGTGAGGATTTAGCTTGCAACCAGGTTGGTTCAGTTGTAGTTAAGCATGGGGTGGAAATGCTAGTGATGCTGTGAATTGTGTTATCCCAAGGATGATTTTTTAAATGCTTATTAGAAACATAGAAAAATAGATGCAGGAGCAGGCCATTTGGCTAGTACTGCCATTCAATATGATCATCTGAAATCAGTACCCTGTTCCTGCTTTTTCCCTATATCCCTTGATTCCTTTAGCCCTAAGAGCTTAATCTAACTCCCTCTTGAAAACATCCAGTGAATTGGCTTCCACTGCCTTCTGTGGCAGAGAATTCCACAGATTCACAATTCTCTGGGTGAAAAAGTGTTTCATCATCTCAGTCCTAAATGGCCTAGCCCTTATCCTTAAACTGTGACCGCTAGTTCAGGACTCTCCCAACATCGGGAACATTTTTCCTGCGTCTAGCCTGTCCAATCCTTTAAGAGTTTTCTGTAAGATCCCCTCTCATCCTTCTAAATTCAGTGAATTCAAGCCCATTCAACCCATTTTATTTCATCATATGTCAGTCCTGCAATTCCGGGAATTAACCTGGTGAACCTATGCTGCACTCCCTCAATAACAATAATGTCCTTCCTCAAATTAGGAGACCAAATTTGCACACAATACTCCAGGTGCGGTTTCACCAGGGCTCTGCACAACTGCAGTAGAATCTCTGTGCTCCTAACTCAAATCCTCTTGCAATGAAGGCCAACATGCCATTAGCTTTCTGCACTGCCTGCTGCACCTGCATACTTACTTTCAGTGACTGATGTACAAGCACACCCAGGTCTCATTGCACTTCCCCGTTTCCTAATCTGACACAATTCAGATAATAATCTGCCTTCCTGTTCTTGCCACCAAAGTGGATAACCTCACATTTATCCACATTATACTGCACCTGCCATGCACTGCATCTGCCCACCCGTCCAACCTATCCGAGTCGCCCTGCAGCCTCAGAGCATCCTCCTCGCAGCTCACAATCCCACCCAGCTTTGTGTCATCAGCAAACTTGTTACATTTAATTCCCTCGTCCAAATCGTTAATATATATTGTAAATAACTGGGGTCCCAGCACCGAGCCTTGCGGCACCCCACTAGTCACTGCACAATTCTCTCCACAATTCCTGCAACCGAACCCAATGTAACAAATAAGTTATGGTCAGGTACTTCCTTGATGGAGTCACTAATGCCACGTTTCCCCTGTCATTGAAGGAGGAGGGTGAATCATTTGGGAACAGACTTTTCCGAACAAAATGTAAAATCAAACAGTCAACGTTAATAAAGTAGCGGTGTAGCAGAAAGAGATATTTTTACTCAGTTATGTGGCTCTTTTAAATCTACAGAGCTCACTTCCTACCTGATCCAGGAGACTTCGACACCACTGGGTCAGTGAGTTTGGGTCCACTGCATGTTTGCAGGACATTTCAGCTCGCAAAATGCTGGGATCGTCATCTCCTGAAATGATAAGTAACACAGTCCTTTTAAAAAGTGTGCAAAGGAAATAACTAGTTGTCCAATACTTGTAGCTAAGGTCCAGGTCAGGAAACATTAAAAAAATACTTTGGTCTGGAGGCTGTTAATGTTTTTGAAAATCAAAACTTTGAAATAGACAGGAGGACCAAAGCCACAAATGGATTTTGTCTTTTAAATTTAGTTTTGGCTATTTTCCTGTTCCATTCAATAATTAGGCCATTCGGCCCGTTAAGTCTATTCGTCCATTCAATCATGGCTGATATATCTTTCCCTCTCAACCCCATTCTCCTGCCTGCTCCCCATAACCTTTGATACCATTACTTATCAAGAATTTGTCAACTTCCGCTTTAAAAATACTCATTTGCTTGGCCTCTGCAGTGTCTATGGCAATGAACTCCACAGATTCACCATCTAAAGAAATTCCTGCTCATCTCCTGTCCATAGGCAAGTCATTTTATTCTGAAGCTGTCCCCTCTGGTCCTAGACTCTCCCACTCCATCGCCTTTCATCGCTACATTCACTTTCACTTTTACATTCATCAGGAAGACAGCTAAACTATATTTAGTCGTGTTACACGTTTTAAAAATGAACTCCAAATCTTAGCCTACCAATAAACAAAATGTATCATGTTTAATCTATAAATCTGTTTATTCCAGTTAAAAATTAAGTGCATGATTTAAGTCCTGCGGTTCAATACCTCAAAATACTTTCTGTAATAAAATATCTTTACACTTGCCTGTGATTTCATCTTTACTTTTCACAAATTTCAGAGTGCGATCTTTGGGATCGTAGCGTTTCTCCATCTGTCCTGGTACAGTTGACGTTTTCCCAGCTGTAAAGTATAGACTTTCTGCTAGTTGACGAGTGGAAACTTGACAGGAACGTCCCTTCAACAGTGTCTGAGGATAACAATCTCGACAACTGATCACATGACATGTGTTTTGCAGCATTGTACCAATAGCTCTACAGGATGTAAAACACACCCCAACTCTTCTTGTGCAGGAAACTGCTGTGAGCACATTAACACATTATTTTCTGCACAGTAATTTTTACGGCTAACTCTTCACACAGACGTTCAGGATCAGACTACGATCTTTATTTTATGAGCTCTAAGGATCGTGGTGACACTGGCCACATGCACTTATTTTGCTCAACATTAACTGCATTGAGAATGTGTTTTAATGGATGTGGCTCGAGCACCCAAAATATGTTAGCAGGAATTCTCGGACCCTGTGATGTTAAAGACATGATAACGCATGACAATGTTGAAACATTTCCAACTAGAAGGGAAAATTGCAGATAAAGATTGTTGCTGTCCATGCCCCTCTGTGTGAGAGCAATCAAATAGGAAAGAGGAGACTCCAAATAACCTTTGTGATTTGCCTCTGAGCATCATGTATACGACTTTAGACTTTAAACTTTAGAGAGACAACGCTGAAACATGCCCTTTGGCCCATTGAGTCCGCACTGACCATCCTATACACTAGAACTATCCTACACACTATGGACAATTTACTATTTTATCAAAGCCATTTTAGTTTAGTTTAGAATGCCCCGGCATTCCTTCTCTCTCTATCCCTCCGCCACCCAAGTCGCACTAGCTTCTCGTTTTCACTCTACAAATAGCTTACAACGGCCTATTTCCTTTATCATCACTGTGTTGCACATCTTTCATTAATTGTCCTTTATCTTTCTACACCATTGTCTATATCTCTCGTTTCCCTTCACTAACCAGTCTGAAGAACGTCACCCATTCCTTCTCTCCAGAGATACTGCCTGTCCCGCTGAGTTACTCCAGCTTTTTGTGTCTATCTTTAGTTTAGTTTAGAAATACAAGGTGAAAGAAAGCAGGCCCTTCGGCCCACAAGGTCCATGCCGACCATGGATCATCCCATACACAAGCGCTTTCCTACACACGAGAGATAATTTTACAATTTTTACCAAAGCCAATTAACATACAAACCTGTACCTCTTTGCAGTGTGGGAGGAAATCGGAGCACCCGGGGAAAGTCCAAGCGGTGACATGGAGAACGTATAAACTCCGTATAGACAGCACCTGTAGTTAGGATTGAACCCGGGTGTCTAGCGCTGTAAGGCAGCAACTCTACCACTAAGCCACCGTGCCACCGTGCCTCCCCTGCTCCACTCTGCCGCCCCTAACATGAATATTACAGACATGGATGAGCTCTTGATCGAGGAGATGAATATTGGGCCTAACGTTAAAAGTAAAGTGGATAGGTATATGGACGTGAAGGGAATGGAGGGGTATGGTCTGAGTGCAGGTAGATGGGACTAGGGGAAAACAAATGGTCGGCACGGACTGGAAGGGCCGAAAGGGCCTGTTTCCGTGCTGTAATTGTTATATGGTTATATGGTTATATGGTTATAACGTTAGGAATGGAAATTATGTGAACTTCTCTGCCCCTTGATCGCTGTGACTTGTCATTGCATCTCTGTCCATCCAGTCAAGTATTTCTCCAGCATCCTGACTCAAATAATTTAGATTGTGTTGAGGCTTTGAAATGCATCAGGAGGGGAGTTTCAATTCAAGGAGTACTCATTACCCAGTCTCAATCCTGCTGTTACAAACACAGATTTCCTTAGACAGCCAATGTTAATGTTTTGCTCAATAGTAATGTAATATGAGCAGCTTTTGAGGGTTCGGATCAACGATGGAAGAACACTCAAACAATATGAAATTATGTGAGAAATACATTTATTAAAACAACAATAAAACTATAATAAAACACAATTAAACAGCAGCAAAGTGTCAAATAAACATATCCTTCAACTAACACGACTGCAAAACCTCACAAATGATTGGACCTCTACGTCCGTTACATCGACGACTGCTTTGGTGTCACCTCCTGCACCCACACACAACTGACTGACTTCATCCATTTCACCACCAACCTCCATCCGGCACTCAAATACACTTGGACCATTTCCGACATTTCCCTACTATTCCTTGACCTCACCATCTCTATTGCAGGTGATACACTCCTGACCGACATCCACTACAAACCAACTGACTCCCACAGCTACCTGGACTACTCTTCCTCCCACCCTGCTTCCTGTAAGGACTCCATCCCCTATTCCCAATTCCTCCGTCTACGCCGCATCTGCTCCCAGGATGAGGTGTTCTACGCCATGTCATCACAAATGGCCTAAATCTTCAGAGAACGGGGATTGCCCTCCCCCACTATAGATGAGGCTCGCACCAGGGTCTCCTCCATACCCCGCAACACTGCCTTCTCTCCCCATTCCCCCACTCGCAACAAGGGCAGAGTCCCCCTGGTCCTCACCTTTCACCCCACCAGCCGGCAAATACAACACATAGTCCTCCGCCAGTTTCACCACCTCCAACGTGACCCCTCCACTCGCCACATCTTCCCATCTCCCCCCCTGTCTGCCTTCCGCAAAAGACCGCTCCCTCCGCAACTCCCTTGTCAATTCTTCCCTTCCCTCCCGCTCTACCCCTTCCCCGGGCACTTTCCCTTGCAACCGCAAGAAATGCTACACTTGTCACTTCACCTCCCCCCTCCACTCCTTTCAGGGACCCAAGCAGTCCTTCCAGGTCCGACAGAGGTTCACCTGCACCTCCTCCAACCTCATCTACTGCATCCGCTGCTCCAGATGCCAGATGATCTATATCGGTGAGACCAAGCAGAGGCTTGGCGATCGTTTCGCCGAACACCTCCGCTCGGTCCGCAATAACCAACCTAACCTCCCGGTGCCTCAGCACTTCAACTCCCCCTCCCATTCCGTATCTGACCTCTCGGTCCTGGGCCTCCTCCACGGCCAGAGTGAGCAACACCGCAAGTTGGCGGAACAGCACCTCATATTCCGCTTGGGGAGTCTGGATCCTTTGGGCTTGAACATTGAATTTTCTCAATTCTGTTAACCCTTGCTGTCTCCTCTCCTTCCCACCTCTCCCTCAGCCCTCGGGCCCTGGCATTCCCTCTCTCTCTATCTCTCTCCCCCACCCTAGTCGCACTAGCTTCTCATTTTCACACCACAAACAGCTTACAATGGCTTGTTCCCTTTATCATCAATACTTTTTTGCATATCTTTCATTCATTGTTCATTATCTCTCCACATCACCGTCTATATCTCTCATTTCCCTAATCCCTGACCAGTCTGAAGAAGGGTCTTGACCCGAAACGTCGCCTATCTTCTTCGCTCCTTAGATGCTGCTGCACCCGCTGAGTTTCTCCAGCCTTTTGTGTAACCCTCGATTCTCCAGCATCTGCAGTTCCTTCTTTAACACAATGATTGGAGTAATAGCTTTATTTGGATTTCCTTCTTATAACAAAACATATCTAAGTCTGTGGGTCCTAATGTCTTTCCAAAATCACAATCTGGTGAGCTCACTTGCATTATGCACTCATAAAATCAATGAGCCCTCACTTCAATGCTAGCCTACAAACAGCAGTCTACTATGCTTTGTTTTTTTAAGACTAAGGTCTCCCCTTAATGATGGAAACATGGATTATTCCTTGCATCAGCAACCAAGCAAGTCTTGGGATGTCTCCAGGAGGAAACGTTTGTCTCATCTCATATCTATATGCCCTTGTGGCTACATAATATGATTTACTGGTTCTTCTAAGTGAGCACAAATATTTTATAAAGCACCTAACTGTTGTCTTAAGCGAACCTGCATGCTTGACCTGGGAACTGTTTGCAGACAACTTTATTTTAGTTGGAAAGTATGTTTTAACCCTTACATTACAAGTAGTGGGCTAAATGTGAATGATGGGAGATTCTGGTTGATGGTTCTAAAAAATTTGTTCTAAGAACAAAGAAAAATGGTTTGTAGAAAAGAACTGCAGATGCTGGTTTATACTGAAGATAGACACAAAATGCTGCAGTAACCCAACTGGTCAGGCACTATGGGTGAAAAAGGATGGGTGACATTTTGGTTTGGGAACCATCTTTTTTTCCCGGAGATGCTGCCTGACGCTCTGAATTACTCCAGCTTTTTATATCTATCTAATGAAAATATGTTTTTTAAATTTTGTTTGCGACCTCAGATCTACATGGTGTCTGTACTGGTCAATCATCTGCCCCAAGCATGATAGGTAGTCATGCTCTGCCTTAGGCTGAATGGGCTATGTTACCATCAGAATGTTGTGAAAGGAGGTGAGCCATATGCTGCATGCCTACTATAGACGATAGGAAATAAATGATGCAGATGAAGGTGTCCTGCCCAAGGACAGTTTCAAAAGGATCTTCAGTAGAGATGTTCTGGGGCTGTGGAAGTTCTTCCAGCCTCAGTGCGATCTTTCAATTAACTGCTTCCACGTCCACATCCAATGCAAACCCAACACTGTTGATCTCACTTTGCCTGTTTGGTGTCAAACTCAGTTGGAGGAAAACAGCAGAATGGGCATGATATCCAGGAGGAGTGTAAATTGTGGGTGCAGTGGTTGCGCACTTTGCTCCTTGAATCTGCTTATTCAAAATGGCGGCACAATGGTGCAACGATAGAGTTGCTAACTCACAATGCCAAAGACCCAGACTCAATCCTGACTATGGGTGCTGTCTGTACGGAGTTTGTATGGTGTCCCAGTGACTTCATGGGTTTTCTCCTGGTGCACTGGTTTCCTCCTTACTCCAAAGACATACAGGTTTGTAGGTTAACTGTAAAAAATTGCCCCTGGTGTGTGTAGGTTAGGGAACAGGGTGATAGCTTGTGGGCGCGGACTCTGTGGGCCAAAGGGCCTGTTTCCACGCTGTATCTCTAAAGTCTGAAGTAAAGTCTAATGGCATTCAACATAATGGCCAAACTTCCGTGTCACATCCAGCTTCTATCCCAATCCACACATCCATGACCTATTGTGGTTAAACAAAATTTCCAATGGCTGTTTTAGTTTAGTTTATTATTCTCACTTGCACCGAGGAACAGGCCTAACAGGTTTCTCTTTATTTCAGGGATGGACAGAAAACAAGAAAACAGTCCCATTACAGAAGGCAGTTTTGAAGTGTAATCGTGTTGGCAAGGCAGAAGATATTGCAATAAAAGTGTGTACAGCAAGGAACCATGAATAGAAAAATAAAGAGAGCATTGTATTGGCATAGTACCATTCACGAAAGGGAGCTTCTGCCTGTTTATTCCATCAAATGGACTGTCAGGTTGGATGCTCTGTGCTCCTTTATTGACTGAACATCTTAAATACAATGTTTACAGGCTGCTAAATTAAACCAAAACGAATGCAAATATTGAGGCACATATTTTGACCAGATGCCATAACTTCTGTTGAAATTCCGTGCTTCTGTAAGACAGTCATAGTCATAGAGCGTGGAACAGGTACTTCAACCCAACTAGTTCATGCCCATCAAAATGCCCCACCTAAGCTCCTCCCAATTGGTTGCATTTGGCCCATATCCCTTTCAACCTTTCCCATCCATGGTCCTGTCCAAATGTCTTTTAAATGTTGTTATTGTACATGTCTCACCTACATCCTCCGACAGCTCGTTCCACATGCCCACCACCCTCCATGTGATAAAATTGCCCTTCAGCACCAACACACTGGACTCTTATTGTGTGGATTCATGGAGTTTGGTACTCGGGTTCATGGTGTCAAATATTAAGGCACATATTCTGACCAGGAGCCATACCTTCTGTGCTTCTCAAGGACAGTCATAGTCATAAAGCGTAGAACAGGCACTTCGACCCAACTTTGATCGTTCATACCGATCAAAATACCCGATCTAAGCTAGTCCCATTTGGTTCCATATCCTTTTCAACCTTTCCTATCCATGTTCCTGTCCAAATGGCTTTTAAATGTTGTTATCGTATATGCCGCAACTACATCCTCTGGCTGCGTTCTGTATACCCACCACCCTCTGTGTGAAAAAGTTGCCGCTCAGCCCCAACTCAGTGGAAGCTTATCCCATAGATTCATGGCGTTCGGCAGTCTGGTTCATGGTGTCAACTTGAGAGCATCAGAAGAACTTGTTGAACCATTGTGAATTGTGAAGGGCAGCACCAGAGGTCAGGATCGAACCTGGGTCTCTGGCACTGTGAAGCAGCGGTTCTGCCTGCTGCATCACTGTGCTGCCCGCCACTTATGTTGAAGTTGAATGAACTTTAACAATTACAGTTATGTTATTCAATATCTACATCATTTAAGTTCACTTATCTCTGTCCAATGAACTTATTTAGAATATTATTTTTAATAATCATTTTACAAAAGTCATACTGGGGGGCAACCTGCATATCCTACACAGATTAGTCTGGTTTTATGTATAATATTTATTGGTATTAAGATAGGGAAATAAAATTAATGTGGAGAAGCATATTATGTGAATTTTAATCTTTGCAATAACTGAAAGAGTTATAAAGGTACATTCATATTAAAATCAAACAACCAAGTGCTGGAAATGATTCTAGCAATAAGGGACCAGACAATAGACAGAAATAACTAGTTCATATATAGGTTTCTTATTTGAAAAATATACATAAAATTGATGGATTACTCATTCCATGTAATTAACTTATCTGAGCTATATTTAAGAGGGAGTTAGATGTGGCCCTTGTGGCTAAGGGGATCAGGGGGTATGGAGAGAAGGCAGGTACGGGATACTGAGTTAGATGATCAGCCATGATCAGAATGAATGGCGGTGCAGGCTCGAAGGGCCGAATGGCCTACACCTGCACCTAATTTCTATGTTTCTATGTTTCTAACTTCCATAGTAAATGTCACTAGGGATATTCTTACATCATTTTTAAAGGATAAAAGAAAGATATGAAACCCATTTTGCATTCTGTTTCAACAACATTGAGAGGAGAGAGTTTTCATTAATATCGAGACGGCAGATTCTGGCGATGGCTTCAGCTTTCTTTACTATATTAGCACCGTCTTCTTCCTCCAGGAAGTCGCAACACCATCATTATTGTGGATTTATCCATGACCTTATAATCCGAGAACCTTTTATCATCTTCCAGTTGTTCATTGGCAAAAAGAAGGCGAAGATCCTCTGCTTGAGCTAAACCAAAAGCAAAAGCGAGAAACTGAGAGGAATACAAAACAACTGCATCCATCTTAATAGCTGCCATTAGTTAGTTTACTCATTTTTGAATTTTAAATCACATTCAGAAATATGGGTGGCACAGTGGTGCAGCTGGCAGCTTTGATGCCCTGCAATGCCAGAGACCATGGGTTCGATCCTGACCTCGGTGCTCTCTGAGTGGAGTTCGCACATTCTCCCTGTGACCACATCCTAAAGACGTGTGAGTTTGTAGGTTAATTGGCTGCTGTGAAATTGCCCCTAGTGTCTAAAAAGTGGATGAGAGAGTGGGATAACATAGAACTGGTGTTAATGGGTGTACAATGGTCAACATTGACTCATTGGGCCAAAGGACCTTTTTCAATGCTGGATCAATGAATTAACATAATTCCCAAGATTAAACAAAGCCTAACGACTTCAAGAAAGTGTAATATATTTCATCTGTAATACAATCAGGTATGGAACTATCCAACTTAGAGGAATCTAGAGCACAACCTTCATTTGTGTCGCCCAGACAATTTTCATCCTATTATTTTCAAGGACCCACTCCTTTGCCTTATTACACTTTCTCTTCAGGTACCTGACAGAGGGATTATATTCTTCAGCATATTCTTGTTCAACTCCCTTCTGACATTCTGAAAAATGTCTTGACCGGATGTTGTTATGCTGTTAATCTCATGATTTTAAAAAAAAGATTTTTTTCAGAATGAACATCTTGAATCCTGTGGTAGATAAACAGATTCCCTCAAATATTGCGCTTTAAATCCTGCTCAGGAAACCTTACCACCTAAGCCACAATTTGCTGTTTTGTTTTGGCATTAAGGAAATGGTGCAAATGTCCTAGTATTATTTGTGAAAGGCACAAAAATAGCGAGAACTTTAACTGTGTGGTTCACGGAAGAGGGTTGCTTATTTACTTGTGCATCGAAAGTTGGATAATCTTATTTGTTTCAGCATGGTGTTCTTTGTTGATGTGTTTTGCAGGTTTTTGTGATTACCAGAGAATAACATGGCAAAATACAGTGTCATGAAGTCATAGAACTACGCAGCTCTGAAAGAGAAACTTTGGCTCACCTTGTCTCCACTGTTTGTCAAGCACCCAGTCTGAAGACGGGTCCCGACCTGATACTTCACTAATCCTTTCTCTCTGGAGAAGCTGCCCGACCCACTGAGTTATTCCAGCACTTTGTGTCTACCAATTTTTACTCTAATCCCACACTTAGGACATGGAACATTGAACAGTATAGCACACAAACAGGCCCTTCAGCCCACATTGTCTGTGCCGAACATAATGCTAAAACCAAATGTTATCTGTTTGTGAATAATCCGTATCTATCCATTCCATGCATATACACGTGTCTGTGCAAAGCCTCTTAAATGCCACTATTGTCCCTGTCTTCACCACCACCCCTTGCAGCACGTTCTAGGCACCCATCACCCTCTGTGTAAAAAACCTACCCCACACATCTGCTTTAAATTTGCCCCTCTCACCATAAAGCTATGCTCTTTAGTATTTGATATTTCTATCCTAGGAGAAAGTTCTGACTGTCTACCCTATCTATACCCCTCATACTTTTATATACTTCTGTCAGGATTCCCCACAATCACCAATGTCAAGAGAAAACAATCCAAGTCTATCCAAACTCTTTTTGTAACTAATTACTTTTACTTCGGAGTCACGTGAGTGACTACGTGAAGACCCCGCCTCACGCTGGCAACGGCATGACGTCAACGCTGACGGCGCGAGGAGGAGCTGCAGTAAGGAGCAGCTCCTCGGCAGCAGTCGGAACGGCCCGCAGGTAAGTGAAGTTACACCGGGCGTTTTTTAGGTTACGCTGGGTGGCTCCAGCAAAACGAAACTAAAAAGAAAATTTAGAGCCACGTTAACGTGCTGATTGAGCACTGATTATTAAAAAAAAATGGAGAAATCGGAAAGAAGTTTTCGCGGGTAAAAAGATGTTCCCGGGGTGAAAGTAAAAATACGGGACGCGAAGTTAGTGCGGACCCGGTTCCGATACCGTTGGCCGCTGATGTACCCGATAGTGAGTTTCCAGATTCTCCAGAAATAATGACCACGGAGGAAAATGTTCCTAAAAATGCAAAAAGAAATCTGAGAGGCCCGTGGTTCTGATGACTCTGATATTGAAAAGACCTCCAGACAATAAAACTATGTGGCTAAAAATGGAGCATATGGGAGAAAGTTCTCCAAACAATAATGAGACAAGGGTCAGAGTACCCAGATGAATCCCAAAAAATCCCTGAGGGGTTTGAATATGATGAATATGGCTGTGGGCCAAGTTGGGAATATGATACTCCGGACCCAGGATTTGGGCTGGAAGAAGTCTCATGGGATGATATCCCAATTGATTTAGGGCTGCAGAAGGCAGTCCCTGCTGGTGGCTATATGGCTTTTGAAAGGCACACCACAAAGTAAAAAGAAAAGGGCCTAATGTGCCCTGGGATAGCACAAGATTTGTGCTATACCTGAAGGAAGTGGTGAGGCTATGGAAGAAATCCTAGCTGCAAACATAAATTATATGGTATCTCACCAACTTCACAATTCTGTGATGAATGAAACATCAGAATTATATAAAGCTCCAAGAAATTGTGCCTCATTGGAAGTACCTACGGTGAATCCGATGATATGGACGTCTATGGACTCCAAGTATGAGAGCCCTGGAAGTGAAGTTTCAAAAGTGCTCAAATTAATTTTTCTGCCGCCATTACGGCCTATGGCAGGCAAATGGAGAATCTGGAAATGGAAAAGATTCAAAAGGATACTATGGGCTTATTATGTAATTCATTCTATGAAATTAATTGCATGAGGAAAACGGCGATTCTGGCCCATATTTCACCCTAGATTTGCAAGCCTGTGTCAAGAAAGTGGAGTTCAAGCTCCTGGGTATTTGTTTGGAGAAAATCTGCCGAAACAGCTGAAAGAGTTGGATGAAGAAGCTAAATATTTTTAGCAATGTTAAACCTTTTGTTTTTTGGACAAAGAAGGGGTTTTTTTTTTTCGACCCGAAGGGGTTTTCGATTTCCGTTATAGAAGCAGAAGTTTGACACGAAATACTATCGTGCTGTGCAGGCAAGTGCTTCCTGTATTCGTAGAAGAAGGAGACCACCACGCTCATACGCAGAGGTATTAAAGACTTATGTACTTAAAGAAACTGTGGATGACTCTCCAGTTGGAGGAGATTGCAAAAGTTTTATAATGCCTGGCTTAACATTACTTCTGATCGATATGTATTACAAGCAGTTTCGGGAGCCATTATTATTTTTAAAGAAGGGGTAATCCTCCTGTACAGAATAGACCTGCTTATGCTTATGTGTTTTCTGCAGAGGAAAGAATGGAGATTATGTGGAAATTGACAAATTATCTGGAAAAGGCGTAATTGAAAAGACTTATGAACATAAGCTATCAATTTGTCTCTAATTATATTTTCGAAGAGAATAAAAAAGATGGTGGTTGCAGAATTATTTGGACCTTACAGATCTGAATAAGTTTGTAGAATACAAACATTTTAAGATGGAGACATTCAGTACTGCAAAATATCTTATTTCAGCAGGGTGTTATATGGCTAAGATTGATTTGAAGGATTTAATATGCCTATTATTCTGTAGCAATTCATCAATGCTTCAGGAGGTATTTAAAATTTAATTGGCTGGGACAATTATGGCAGTTTAAAGCTTTACCTAAATGGATTGAGTTCGGCTCCTAGACTCTTAACAAAACTGTTGAAACCAGTTTTAGCCCAATTAAGAGCACAGAAACACATTGTTATGGCTTATCTGGATGATATTCTGATCATTAGTGATACTCAAGATTCAGCTGAGCACTCAGTTTCAGTTACTAAAGCTTTGTTTGAAAAGCTAGGGTTTTTGATTCATCCAATTAAGTCCCCAGCTGCAGCCAGCACAATCAATTAACTTTTTGGGGTTTGTAATTAACTCAGTGACTATGTTAGTTACATTGCCAACAGAGAAGGTCAATGACATCTTGATGACTTGTAATTACCTCATTCACAAACCTTATCCCTCCATCCGAGAAGTGGCAAAAACCATTGGGAAACTGGTAGCAGCATTTCCGGCAGTGGAATTTGGTCCATTACATTATCAAAATCTTCAAAGGGACAAAACAAGGGCTCTTAAGGAGAAGGCAGGGCACTTTGACAGTCCTATGCAATTAACAAAAGAAGCCGTGTTGGAATTACAATGGTGGGTTGAAAATGTCCCACAAGCTTGCTAAGAATATCATGATTAAACAACCTGAAAAGGTTTTACAACGGATGCTAAGTGCTCTCGGATGGGGGGCTACAGATTCGTCCTCCAGTTGTGGAGGTAGATGGAAAGCTCAAGAAGAAGCGTTTCTTCAAGTTTATGGTATTAACTATTTGGAGTTATTGGGTGCTTTTTATGGACTTAAAGCATAATTGTTGTGCTAAACAGGGTCTACATGTGTTTAATACAGTTAGACAATAAAACGGCTGTTGCATACATTAATCACATGGGGGAGTTAGGTCAGTATCATGTGATTCTCTGGCCAATGAGATATGGCAATGGTGTATTGGTCGCCAAATATGGATTTCAGCAAGCTACATTCCGGGTAAGGACAATGTGGTAGCAGATGAAAGGTCCAGGATTTTTAAAAGATAATACGGAATGGATGCTTAAGCCAGCAATATTTAAGAATATTGTAAACCAATTTGGGTTGCCAGAAATAGATTTGTTTGCATCTAGGCTTAATCATCAGTTGCCTACTTATGTGTCTTGGGAACATGATCCAGATGCAGTAGCAGTAATGCTTTTCATTACACTGGGGAAAGATGTTCTTTTATGCTTTTCCACCATTTGCTTTGATTCAGAGATGCTTGAAGAAGATAGAACAAGATTCTGCTTCTGGATTGTTGGTAGTTCCAAATTGGCCAACTCAACCTTGGTTCCCAGTAATGCTGAATATGATTAAAGAACCATATATGTCGATTCCTAACTGTAGTGATATCTTGACTAATCCGGTAACTAAAGAGATTTACCCATTGTATGCATATATGAATTTGTTAATCTGCAGGTTTTGACCAGACCACTACAGGAGCTGGGATTGTCGGACCAAACTATGAAAGTTATGTTGCATCATGGCGCAATAGCACACAAAAGCAATATATGACACATATTAAGAAATGGGAAGACTTTTGCACACAGTCAAATATTTCTTATGATACTGTAAATATTGTAAATGTTTTGGAATCCTTGCCAATTTGCATTTTCAGCAACATTTAAGTTACAGTGCCATTAACACTGCACGCAGTGCTTTGTCGTCCTATTTAGGGCTTAATGACTGATCAGAGATCAATTGGGTCGCATCCATGAATATCTAGTTTCATGAAAGGAATCTTTAATATTAATCCCACCCAAACCAAGATACACAGAGATTGGGATGTGAGCATTGTACTTACGCTACTTAGACAATGGACTCCAATTGAAGGGTTGACATTGGAAAGATTGACATTGAAATTAGTCATGTTAATGTCACTGGTCTCAGCTCAAAGAGTGCAAACTTTACAAATGTTGCGTTTAGACTGTATGCAGTGACTACAGATAATGTTGTGTTCTATGTTTACGAGTTAATCAAACAAAGCAGACCAGGGAGATCTGGAACAAAGGTAACCTTTCAAGCTTATCATATTGATCCTACTTTGTGTGTGGTTAAACATTTGAACGGATATATTAAAGTTACTGACACCCTTCGAGGAAATGAAAAAGCGTTAATGGTTACGCACAAAAAACCACACACAAAAGCTTCAGTTCAAACTATCTCAAAATGGTTTGAAACAGGTGTTGGTTTTAGCGGGAGTAGACACTGATGTGTTCAAATCTCACTCCACCAGGGCGGCAGCTACGTCCGCGGCGAAGGGGCGGGACGTACCTCTCGAGCATATTTTAAAAGTCGCAGGGTGGAGTAAAGAAGAAACTTTCTCAAAGTTCTACAATAAACCTGTTCACACTATGACAAGCTTTGGACATGCGGTGTTTGGGAGCACTATAATCACCTGCTTTGTTTACTATTAATTGCTATAATCAATGGTGTAGTCACTTCTATCTTTTATCACTTGTAATCATTTTCCCTCAGATATAAGGAGGGTTTATTATATGGTCTTTAAACCATTAAAAAGTTAATTGTGAAATGATCTAACATTAGTCTGGTTTCTCATGTATGTGTTTACTTAGCCGGACTGTCGTACGGATTGATTCTACGACATAAAAAACACAGAAAGCTTTAAAATCTTCACGTAGTCACTCACGTGACTCCGAAGTAAAATAGTAAGATTAAACAAGAACTTACCAGTTCGAAGTTTGATCGTTATTTTATGAGGAGTTACGATGAGGGATTACGTGCCCCTCCGCTCCCACCCTCATAAAATAAATGATCAAATGGTAGTTCTGAGTCTTTTATGAGCCTTACTGTGTTACTCCGGCTTTTGGTGTTCTGTGTTTTTCATGCCGCTGCTTTGAAGTATGCCGTTGCCAGCGTGAGGCGGGGTCTTCACGTAATCCCTCATCGTAACTCCTCATAAAATAACGATCAAACTTCGAACTGGTAAGTTCTTGTTTAATCTTACTATTACTTTTAATCTAGGCATCATTCTGGTAAATATCCTCTCCACTCCTCCCAAAGCTTCCAAATGCTTTCTGTAGCGGGGCAACCAGAACTGCACACAATATTCTGAATCCAGCCTAGTCACAGTCCTATAGAGCTCATCCATTTATTTTCCCTACATTCCCATCAGCTCTCTCAAGATTTTTCTGGTCACCCACATACGGCAGAAATCAGCAGCTTTAATATCTTGGAATGATTTTTGAAGAGAGCAACATAACAGGTGAGAGATATATGTGAGGTTGTTCTTGTGATCGGAGCAACGAACAGAAGTTAAAGAATGCACTTTTTATAGTCAGTAATTTACATGGCATTGTTTCTGGAAATTTTCTTAATAAGCCCAGTTTTTAAAGATACAACGCGGAAACAAAACATTCGGCCCACCGATCACCATACCCTAGCACTATCTTACACAGCAGAGGCAGTTACAAATTTTTTTTTCCCGAAGCCAATTAATCGACAAGCCTGTACTTCTTTGGAGTGTGGGAGGAAACCGGAGCACCCGGACAAACCCCGTGCGGTCACAGGGAGAACGTACAGACAGCGCCCATAGTCAGGATCGAACCCGGGTCTGTAAGGCAGCAGCTCGACCACTGCACACACTGTAGCAGCCCTAACAATTTACACAGCATTGTTTCAGGAAACTAGCTTAATAAGACCAGTTTGCTCTGTGAAAACTAGGAGCTGTCATGTTTGTAGCCCATTGCACTTTCTGCAGATGGGTTTAGATTGTCCGAAGAAGGGTCTCGACCCGACACGTCACCCATTGCTTCTCTCCAGAGATGCCGCCTGTCCCGCTGAGTTACTCCAGCTTTTTGTGTCTATCTTCAGTTTAAACCAGCATCTGCAGTTCCTTCCTACATATTTAGTTTGTTATGCTATTGTTGACATGAGTGGGGGAATTTTACACCAGAAAAACAGCGTTAAAAATCCTGTTACAAATGAGACAGTTGCTATTCCTCAGAAAATCGTGTACAATTGCTGGGTTAAACTGTTTTTTAAAAGTATGAATACATTTCCAACTTATTGCTTTAAATACCTGTTCCTTGTGGCAATTTTTTCAAGAGTTTCCCTTTAAACACCAGAACCGTCGTCTCATTGAACTCTTTTTCTGTCTGTGAAATATCAACAGTAGTTGTTTCTCCTTTGAGCCCCTTCACTAACACTTGGTAGATTTTTCCCATTTTACTCCTGCGAAGATTTTTTTCAAGTTGTTTTCGTTCCTCCGCTGTTCTCAGTATTGCAACAAATGAAATTCAGTTTCACTTTCACATTTCCGGTTTAAAGACTTTATAACTTACAGTACAGCAGCGTATGTGTTTGTAAATACCGTATAATTTTCAATCCATATTTTATTAACACATAGCTGTATGCTACGGCATATGAGTAATACTTCAAAACATATAACGTGATTTTATCAAATAAAATGTTCAGATTTGATTTTTCTTGATTTTGCATCCAGCTTTGGACTGTTTGAAATGGAAACCAAGTATAGATTACAGATCATGTATTATTGGCACAGATGACCGTCAACAAATAGATGTAATTAGAGTCCTAGATGTAATTAGAGCCATATCCCTCTAAACCTAGCCCATCCATATACCTGTCCAAATGATTTAAGTGTTGTGTACCTGCATCGACTACCTCCTCTGGCAGCACCTTCCATATATCGACCACGCTTTGTATAAAAAAATGGAAACCTTGGGTGGCACAGTGGTATAGCGGTAGAGTTGCTGCCTTACAACCCCAGGGACCCAGGTTTGATTCTGGCTACGGGTGCTGTCTGTACGGAGTTTATACGTTCTCCCCCCTGACCATGTGGGTTTTCTCCAGGAGCTCCGGCTTCCTCCCCATTCCAAAGACGAATAGGTTTGTAGGTTAATTGGTTTCTGTAAATTGTAAATTGTTCCTCGTGTGTAGGATAGTGCTAGTGTATGGGGTGATCGCTGGTCGGCATGGACACAGTGGGCAGAAGAGCACTGTATCTCTAAACTAATCTAAATTTTAAATGAGAGGGATCTCTTTCCCTGCTGTATCTTTCAATCATGAATCCCTTTTCCCCGATTGTATTTTTTGCATTAATATCTTGTTTTGCAGTCTTATTCACTTTCTAATAAAAATGTAAGTGTATCTTATGTTTTATGTGTTGTCTGAATCAATGAGCCTGCTATGCTGTTGCAAGAAAGATTGTTGTTGTATCTGTCCATACTTGTTCAGTTTACTTCTGTACACCATCTCCTATATCCTTTTCTGTGTCCTGGGCTAAACGCCAAACAGTATAGGTGATTTTTGTTTGCACTCTCTTGATCATTCTTTATCTCCTGGCCCTATTAACCCCTTCAGTCACTTCTCAGATAAATTGACTGGTGATCCTTCATTTATATGTCAAATTTACACAAGTTACATCTTTAATGTCAGATTAAATGTCAAAGATTTAAACACGTGCTTGTTGATTTATACTTATCTTATACTTTTCAAATGCAATCACAAAGGTTGGTAGGTTACATGACTTGTTGAAGGGGTTTTCCAGTCAAATTTTTGTCTGGCATTTCAGCGAGGCAATTATACTTTGCTGCTTGTAAAATGTCACTAGAACCAACGTCAGCAAAGAAAGGTGACAATCAAACCAATTGAACTGTGAACTGTAACACAAATATTATATTGTGTGTCACATTATTGTATTTAAAACTGGGGAATTTACTTCAGGGCATGTATCATTGCCAGGGATAGTGGTGGAGGAGGAAGATATGATGGTGATTTATTTAGAGGCTTTTAGATAGACACATGGAAAGTGCAGGGAATATAGAGGGATATGGGTTATGTACAAGCAGATGAGTTCAGTTTAACATGGCATAATGTTCGGCACAAACACTGCGGGCCAACGAGCCTGTTCCTGTGCTGTACTGTTCCATGTTCTATTACCTGTAAAACTACATTGCATAGCAATGTTACAAAATCTTGAGATTTTAAAAATCAAGTCTGCAATTTATCCCATCAGATAAAGCATAAAAAGAAGTTTAATTTTACACCTAAATCACTTTAATATCTTCAGTATTAAAAAGGTTATGGCCATTTTCATACTCGGAAATTAGAATCTTGTTCCCTATTGCTTTTCCATTGACTTAACACAACAGCTGTTATCGAGGACAGTCAAAAGCCCATCATTTTCTTAAAAATTAAGAGAACTGAAATAAATTTTCTGAACTGAAAAAAAGATCTGTTCCATTGTCGGTGTTGACGGCGTTAGAAGTGGATTTTTATTTTACTCCAGCGCTGAAATTGTCCCGCGTTTTTGTTTTTTTTAATTCACAGAACGGCAGTCGGAACAATTCTTCAGCATTAGCTACCAGCCCGAGAAAATATATCTCGGGCAGGCAGGAGAAAACGGCATTTTAACCCCGACCACCCAAAGGCGCCAAAGTCGCGCACACGGCCAGTGACAGAACTGCAGCGCTGCTGAAGGTAAGTTTTGTAACATACCTACATTGCAATTGATTAGACTGATATCTGATTTTACTTCGGAGTCACGTGATTACGTGAAGAAGACCCGCCAGGCGCATGCGTGTCATTACGTCCGCGCATGTCGCACTGAACGGGCTGGAGGGCACAGCTTCACCAGCGGGTAAGTAGGAACTTCTAAGGTAAGTGTTCTTACAAACTTTCCTTAGAAGTATTTCCACTCCGTAAAGCTGGCTCGAGCAGTCAGTAGGAGTGGGCAGTTGGAGCTGTCATTTCTGAAGATCCGTTTTAGCGTGGGTCCAGGGATTCACCAATTTGATCGGGTCGGGAGATGAGCGTGGCAACGCCGGCTCCGATGCCGGGTGCCGTTTTACCGGCAGCCGTTCAAATAGCGCACTAATTTTCCACACTAGCTCCATTCACAAAAGGCAGGCCAACTGGAATTTGATTCAGAATGAGCCTGATCCATTTATTTATATCCAAGGGTACTAACCAGACTGAGGCTGCTCCTAGCCATGAAAAGGCAAATATAAAGTCACAGACCTGGGTTCTCTGACTACTCTTCCCCTGATCATACAAGACTGTGGGGGAGGTTGGGAACATGCAGCTGATGCTCCAACCTTCATTACATAAGGGTCCAAGGGCCAGTAATGTTCAAAATGGCCATACCAAGACCAACATATGGAGGGTCCATTATTGGGGTTCCTTCCAGCGCCTTGTTTAGGACTGGAGGATGCCTCCCTACTATATGATTTGGGAGAAGCAGGCAGATTGCAGCTGACCCTGATGCTGGTGTCCCTGCTTATGTGCAAACACCAGCGAGCACAAGAGCCACACTCCGGGTGTCTCGGAAATGGCACTGAGTTGCTATTCCGGAGGGGACTGGTGAGTCAATGGAATAATCCCTTCCCAGCAGTATCAATTATGTAGTACCTCACCAGTTCCAGCAAGATATGATGCAAGTGACTCGATACAAATATGAGACACCTGTTTAATGTGCATTACTGAAAGTGCCTATGGTGACCCAGGTTCTGGGCACCCATGAGTCCTTTGACGGGACAGGAAGTTCGGTGTTAACACGTCGTCCAACTGGTGGCTGCAGCAATTACTGCATTTGGCACTATGGTCCAAGGGACCATCATTCCTCAAACTCACAACAGAAATGTTGGCTATTTTATGCAATGCATTTTTCAGGAAATTGCATCAGGGAATATCGCCATCAGGCCAACACTAAACCAAAAATTTGCTACTCTATGTAGGGCGACTGCTGTACAAATGCCTGAAATATGGTTTGGAATGGACCTTGTCATGAACATTCGTGAAATTCATGATGAGGCCAAAGCAATTGGCTTTGTGTAGTCAAGCATTTCGAGGCCACCTATTCGCAACCCTGGGTTAATACTGAAAGATCCAGGGGCTGAGTTCAGCAGGGGCAGGCCAGTGGGGCAACGAGGGTACCCACCGAGACAGACCGGCTACAATCCCAATATGAGTAGACAACAGCTTTACAGGTCAACTGTAGAGGTACAGGGACTTTTCTTAACGATAAAGTTCTGGTGGCCAATCTCCTATTGGAGGTTGATTACAAATGTTTTATAATGAATGATGCTGTATAAGGTATGATATGTTTATACTAAATACTGTCCCAAGTCTCCCATTGAGTTTATCTCTGGGATAGATCCACCTCAACAGCACAAGCCTAATAAAATGTGGGTGTTTTCAGCTCCAGAGCCTGAACATATAGATAATGGTCATTGATAAAGCCATTAATCATCCTCCACAATTGTTTCTAATATTTCCCCAGATCTCAAAAAGATGGGTGTTGTAGAGTAATTCTCGTCCTCAATCACTTAAATTCGTTACTGCTTAACACCTGCTATCACAGGGCTGTTATGTGGCAACTATTTGTTTGCAACATGTGTATTATTCACTGCCAATTCATGCTCATTATCGCAGGTACTTGAAATTTAATTGGATGGCACAGCTGTGGCAATACAAAGCATTGACTCTTGGATTAAGTTCAGCACCCAGGCTATTTATTAAATTGTTAAAACCTGTGCTGAGACTATTCAGCCCATCATCACAGTGTAATTGCATATTTAGGTGATATCTTAATTATCAGCAACACTAATGAGTCAGCTGAAGAATCGGTGCTTGAGTCATTAGGGGTTGCTCCATCCAACTAAGTTCAAGTTACAGCCAACCCAAAATATTGAGTATTTGGGGTTTCTTATTAATTCCATTGCTATAACAGTAACATTACCAACAGCCAAGGTTGTCGATGATGATGATGTCTGTACTTGCCTCCCACAAATCTGTATCCCTCCATCTGAGAAGACGCTAAGGACATTGGTAAATGGGGAGCAGGTTCCTGCAGTACATTCGGGCCTTTGCATTATCAACATTTGCAGAGAGCACCTGAACTAGTACTAAAATCGAATGCAGGCCATTTTCATCGGGTTAACCGGTTAAAACCACAGCTCTCGCAGAATCCAGTGGTGCATTGTTAATGTTAATCTAGCTACCAATAACATTTTGGGTACTAGACCCTTCACTAATCTTCCAGACTGATGTCAGTGCTCTCGGATGGGGGGGGCTACGGACACCGAGTCTAGCTGTGGGGGTCGCTGGCATGAACACGAAGAGTTGATTCGCCTCACACACGGGATAAATTATTTCGCATTCTTGGGGGCATTTTATGCGTAAAGGCATATTGCTCCTCAATGAAGGGTTTACACATTCAACTCCAGATTGATAACACCACAGCAGTGGCATATATTAATCATATGGGAGGAGCACGTATCATGTGTTAACTGGGTACCGTCATGTGGCATTGGGGTATGTCAAGGAATATCTGCGTTTCAGCCATTTATTCACCACCTATAGCTAATGTGGTGGCCGACCATAGGTCAAGTACATTTCATGCCAATATAGAGTGGATGTTCAATTCTAAACTTTGTCACACAATTGTCACTCGATTTGGGTTGCCAGCCATTGATCTGTTCCATCCAGATTACATCACCAGTTGCCTAAATATGTTTCATGGGAGCCAGATCCAGGTGACGTTGCCGTGGATGCAGTCTCGTTACATTGGGGGCACTAAAATCTTATGCAATTCCTCAATTTTTTCATCCTGAACTGTCTCACCACAATAGAGTGAGACTCTGCCACAGGTGTTTTGGCGGTCCCAGATTGCCCAACACAACCATGGTTCCCCTTCGTGTTTTCAATGATGGTTCAGTCATCCATGATGATTCCCAGCTGCAGTAATTTCTTGGTGCATCCGGTTACAGGAGAAAGTCACCCTTTACATGACCATATTAATTGTTGGTCTGCAGGTTCTGACCAGACAATTCCAAGGACTTGGATTGTCGAACAGGGCCATGGTGGTTCTCACTGCAGCATGGCGAAATAGCACTCAAAAAACAATATATGGTTCACATAAAGAAATGGGAACTGTTTCTGTGTACAATCCAATATGTCTTATCATAATGCAAGCGTATGTGATGTGTTGGAGTTCCTTGCTAAGTTGCATTTTGATGAGCACCTGCGTTATAGTGACATTACCAGCGCTCGGAGTGCATTGTCCTCTTATTGCGTGCAGTCTTCAGAACAACATCCTATAGGGTTTCATCCGCTAGTATCCCGATTTATGAGGAATTTTAATAAAAATCCTCCAAAACCTCGCTATACAGAAATCTAGGACATCACTCCTGTTCTCACAATGCTTCGGCAATGGGCTCCAATTACTTCATTATTTACGCAGAGATTAACTCTTGCTGTGGTTATGCTAATAGCGCTGGATTCAGCACAACATGTACAAACATTACAATTCTTACGAATACCTTGTATGCATTGTCTGTCAATGACATTAACTTCTACGTTTATGATTTAATCAAACAAAGCAGGCCCGGTCTGGCTGGAATCAAGGTGACGTTTAAAGCCTATCTTGTTGACCAAATGTTATATGTAGTTACGCCATATACCTTAAGCCAATATATTAAGATAACAAGGAGTCTCAGAGGTTCTGAGACCAGACTTATCATTAGTCACAAAAAAACAGATACAAGAGTGTCAGCACAAACTATTTCTACATGGTTGAAACAGGTTTTCAATTATGCTGGAGTCGACATTCCTGTCTTTAACTTTCACTCCACCAGGGCGGCATTAATCTCCACGGCGAAGGCTCAGGACGTGCCGCTAGACCAAATCTTCGAGGCCACAGGATGGTCTAGAGAAGCAACATTTTCTCCATTTTCTGACAAACCTGTAACAGACCATGCCATGGTTTGGGCATGCTGTTTTGGGTCACATTTAATTCATTTGCTTTGTTTTCTACTATTGTTTGTAATTTTCCCTGAGACAGAGGGGTTATTCCTGGCTTTATTATTGTTAACAATAGTTATTGAATAATTCGAAGCAATGTTCAATATATTATTTGTTCCCTACTGTGTCAACCGAAGCAGATTGTCATATGGTGTGCATCTACGGCATGAAAATACAGAGCTTTGAAATCTTCACGTAGTCACTCACGTGACTCCGAAGTAAAATAGTAAGATTAAACGAGAACTTACCAGTTCGAAGTTTGATCCTTATTTTATGAGGAGTGACGTTGTGGGATTACGTGCCCTCCGCACCCACCCTCATAATCTAAGAGATCATCTGGTAGTTCTAGTCTTCTACGAGCCTTACTATGTTACTTCGGCTATTTGTTATCTGTGTTTTCACGCCGCTGCTTTGAAGTATGACGCGCATGCGCCTGGCTGGTCTTTTTCAAGTAATCCCTCAACGTCACTCCTCATAAAATAAGGATCAAACTTCAAACTGGTAAGTTCTCGTTTAATCTTACTATTTTCTATCGTTATTCTTTTAGTTTGGCTACATTATTTCAAGTTTATGGAATGTGGCATTATCACTATATTTAGCTGACTTCCTTGTACAGAACGTTTATTGTAATAATTGAATATGATTGGAAGAGCAATTAAGCTATTCATAATTTTTGGCTCATGCATAAAAAATTCAAAACATTTCCATCATCCTCAAATTCCACATATATTACACGCATGGTCCTATTCCATGACGTAAATTAAATTAGAAAATAGTTGCAGAGATTTTGATAAAACCACACAGAGATTTGGAGCAAGCAGGGAGCAGCCAGTGAGGTTGCTGCCACCCACCTCCAATGAAGTAGGTTCAATCTAGACCTTTGGTGCTGTCCCCGTGGAGTTTGCATGTGTTCCCTACAACCTTGTGGACTCCCCCAGGTACTCAGGTTTCCCATTTGGCCACTGGTAAATTTCCCCTCTGTGTCGGTGGGTGGCAGAAACCGGGGAGAGCTCCCTCGAAAATGGGAAATATGGAAATAAATTACTGTGATATTAGTGTAAATGAGCACTTGATGTTAGGCTTAAATACAATGGGCTAAAGGGCCTGTTTCCTTGCTGTATTCCTCTATGACTGTGTTAGTATACACTGTTAACAGGAAGTATTTGAGAGCACTCTGAAACAGTTACACATTAAACCTTGAAATATTTGGTTGTTTTCTCTTTTCTCTTCTATCATTCTTCCAGTTTGAGAAAATTAAAAGTGTACTGATTAAAATACCTGTATAAATCAATCAACGTTTAGAAGGAGTTATGATAAAATTCTAAGATGTGGCACAAACTTTCTATGGCGCAGTGTTCAAAATCTGAGGAAGAAGGAGAATACGTGTCATACTGAACCAAATGGGGTGGTACAGTGGCACAGTGGTAGAGTTGCTGTTACAGCCCAAGAGACCCTGGTTCCATCCTGACTACGGGTGCCGTCTGTACGATGTTTGTTCGTTCTCCCTGTGACCACGTGGATTTTCCACAAGTGTTCCTTGTCCCTCCCACACACCAAAGACCTGCAGGATTGTAGGTTAATTGACGGGTAAAAATTGTAAATTGTCCCTAGTGTGTAGGATAAAGCTAGTGCACTGAGTGGTCGCTGGTCAACGCGAACTTGGAGGGGGAGGCACAGAGTTACTGAAGGTGGAATGGTGCTGACCAAATGCTATGCAGTGGAGTGGTTCAGACAGATGGCAACATCTAGCAACTAAGGAACAATATAAAAAGACCCCAGTAATGTTGCTCAATCAGCTGGTACATTTCGAAAGAAGTCTGTTCCTTCTAGTGGAAGACAGACAGGTGATTCTGTGCCAGCAAACAGGAGTCAAGAATGGTGTGTTGCCTCCCTGGTGCCAAGGTCAGGATGTCTTGGACCCTGGCAGAAGATTCTCAAGGGAGAGGGTGAGTAGCCAGAAATCGTTTTGCACATTGGCACCAATGGCTCAGGTATGAAAGCAGATGAGACACTGCAGAGTGAATATAGGGAGTTAGGCAAAAGGTTATAAAATAGTATTTCTAGTGAAATGGTCCCCATGTTTCTCCATGTGCTACTGATGATATGAAAAGGAATGTGAGGGATAAAGTGATTAAACCCCCACTGTTGTGAAGGTCCGGAAGAGGATTCTAACACAGTTGTGAATGAGGTTACCAGCATCGTCCTTGAGCAGCACAGATAGCATTGTATAGCGGCAGGCAGGGATGAGGGATGTGGCCATAATCACCAGAGACTAGCTTTTCAATTAAAATACAAGAAACTAGGCCAGGTCAATTGCAATTGAGCATGCTTAATGAAATTAATGAATATTACTTACACGCCCCTGGTTGAGAAACTGCTCATTACCATGCACATGTATGGACATGCAATGTATGATGTGGGAGGTACTGGGGGGATGTACCTGCAGACTGTGCACCTCAGTGCTCTGATTGGGAAGAGCCAGAAGGGGAGGTTAAAACCTGTAGAATTGTGTGTATAAAGGGGCTATACTTTCCTGACTTTGGTGTGTCTCAACTTGGAGAGGCACCCGATTTTGCAGACTCGCAAATAAAGCATTTCTTGTTTCCATGATTTAGTCTCTGAGTAGTGATTGTGAGCACAAACTATATCTCACAGGAAGATAGGACAGATTATTCTGAGTTGGATACTGAGTTGGATGATCAGCCATGATCATATTGAATGGTGGTGCAGGCTCGAAGGGCCGAATGGCCTACTCCTGCACCTATTTTATATGTTTCTATGTTTCTATGAATATGTAGCTAGGAAGTTGTTGAAGGGGGTAGGGATTCAGATTTTTAGACCATTGGGATCACGTCTGGGGAAGAGGTGACCTGTATAAGAGGAACAGGTTGCATCTAATCTGGAGGGGGACCAATATCCTAGCAGGCAAGTTTGCTCATCCTTTTCAGAAGGGTGTGTTAAATTGGGAGGGGGACAGGGTCCAATGTAGGTTGGAGGCTGGAAATTGTTACTGAAGTCAATGACAGCAAGTTTAGTAGACAAGACAGGCAAGGGCATGGCAGGGAGCAAGGAAAGATGGATTTTCTGGGATAAGATAGGGGTCGATTAGGAATAGTCAGCATGGTTCTGTGATGGATCTTCAATCAAATAAATCAAAAGTTTTAATCAAAAGTTAATGTGTTAAAGTTATCATGGAATTATAATAATTCCATGATTATTATCATAGAGGAATGTGAATAATTTAACGAAACATTCACATATAAGAAATGATGTGGACATATACCATGAAAATGGCCATAAAGTCAGAGTCAGCATGATGTCAACTGATAAGAAAACCCCAGAAACAGCGTGTCATTTATTTTTCAGAAAAACATTGCATAATTTCTTTTAAAAATGTTTTCTGTGATACTGTTAGCCACCTACACATTAGGAATATGGACTATATCAAGAGTAAATTTAAAAGGTAGAAATATACTATTTCTAAGCACTATATGTTATCTGAACTTAGTTGTATTAATACTGAATTTGCTTTTAAGCTGGTAGGGTCAGCACTATGCATTTCCCTCTCCATCAAATTTGAACTAAGCTTATATTCTTAGAATTATATTCTTATAAAATATAAAGCTAATATTATATTCTTGATAGGTACACTTTAATTTGACAGTTATAGATAAATATAACCTTCATTTGATGCCATGGAGCCTCTCCTAACATTGACAGCCCAAGGATCTTGCTCTAATCGCGGAAAGAGTGCCATAGTATCAAATAAGTATCAAATAATCAAACCACCCCCCATCAGTCTGAAGAAGGGATTCGGCCCGAAACGTTGCCCATCTCCTTCGCTCCATAGATGCTGCTGCACCCGCTGAGTTCTCCAGCAATTTGTGTACCCTCGATTTTCCAGCATCTGCAGTTCCTTCTTTAACATCAAATAAGCAATGTTGAATTTGTCTGAAGGAGGGTCCCGACTCAAGATGTCTTCTGTCCATTCGCTCCACAGATGCAAGCTGACCCGCTGAGTTCTTCCTGCACTTTGTTTGCTACTCAAGATTCCAGCAACTGCAGACTCTTCGATCTTCAATACCGTATTGACTTTTTCAGTTCCAATTTGAAATGAAAATCGAGTCAAAATCAAAATTACATCCCCACTCATTCCTTACAGACCCAGAGTTATGGTGTGGAAACGGGTCCCTTGGCCCAACTTGCCCATGCCGACCAGCATGCCCCACCTAAACGTCCTACCTGCCTGTGTTTGGCCCGTATCGCCCTAGATTTATACCATCCAAATGTTTCAACATTGTGATAGTACCTCGAGTGAACTATTTGGACTGCCTTATTGTGAAAACATCCTGCATTGCTAAGTTGCTGCTAAGCCAATAAATAGTTAAAAGTAAAGGGATGCATAGAATCTCCAGCCCAGAGTAGGGGAATCGAGAACCAAAGGGAATAGGTTTAAGGTGATGGGGGTAAGGTTTTATCGGAATCTGAGGGGTAACTTTTTCACACAAAGGGTGGTGGGTGTATGGAACGAGCTGCCAGAAGAGGTAGTTGAGGGACTACAGGTACTATCGCCGCGTTTCAGATGCAATTAGACAGGTATATGGATAGGGCAGGTTTAGAGGGAGATGGGCCAAACGCAGGCAGGTGAGACTAGTGTAAATGGGACATGTTGGGCGGTGTGGGCAGGTTGCACTAAAGGGTCTGTCTCCACACTGTATGAATCTTATGAACAACATTTGTTGCTTCGCTTGCCGCGTTAGATGCATCCACAGACCCTGGGCACAGCCCATTAAACTCCTGTGCCCAATGTGGGTCTGCCTTTAACTCTGAATCAACCCGTTAGGCTGCAGCCCCCTCAAGCGGAGGGTCTTAAGTTTGAAACTTAATCAAAATAATTCGGCTTACAATAAATGCGACTGCCGTATGCTCACAAAGATGTGCCGGTCTGATAACCAATACAAAACGCTGTAACAGTTGAGTCTGCTGCTGGATTGGTCGTGCTTTTGGGCAAGGAATGCCTGGAGGTGTTTGTGTTTGTGAAGCTAGGGCTGTCGATGTTACGCCGAAGGAATCAAGAGCACAGTTTCAGTTTCGTTTGCGTGGAAACGGTGCGGAGCAGCGGCCTGCGAGCCATCGAGTCCTCGGTGCTGCAGTATGTCCTACAGCGAGTACTCTAGGATTCGGTCGGAGAGGAGGACTGGTAACCAGTCCAGGTCTACAACCCACGACGGGTACCCCTATTACTTCGCCGAGGGGATTTGGAACATAATCGGTGGCAGCAGCAGCCGAACCCCAGCTACCTACCCCTACCACATCCTTCAATATACTCCGCAGAGATCCTACTGGGCAACGTATCCAACTCGGGTAATGGCAAAACATAACCTCCTTCATGCTTGTATCTGCTCTATCCTGCCGTAAACTATCTGAAAGGCACAGCAGGAATGACAGTCTGACTTGCGCTCTCACGAATCTGAAATGTGTAAAACCAAAGAACTACAGAATGCTGGTGTGTTGTGTACCAAAGGTAGACATAACGTCTGAAGAAGGATCGCGACCCTGAACGTCTCCTATTCCTTTTCTCCAGAGATACTGTCTGGCCCGCTGAGTTACTCCAGCTTTTTGTGCCTATCTTCCGTTTAAACCAAATATCCTATAGCGAGCTATAGCTGTAGGATCTTAAACCACCATAAATCAGCGGGTCAGGCACAATTAGCCCACCAGGGAACCACCCTGCCCCGAGGTAATCTGTTGCCCCCCTGATTTGTCCTGGTCCCCTCCTCCCCTCCCAGTCTGAATAAGGGTCCCGATCCAAAACATCACCCATCTTTTTTTCTCCGGAAATGCTGCCTGACCCGTTGTTACTTCAGCACTTTGTGTGTTATTTCAAATGTTTAATCCCACTTCTCTTTCACTTCGAGATACATATCACTCTGCGACTTGGCGCAGATTATTATTTTAGTTTGGTGTAGAGATACAGCATGGAAACAGGCCCTTCGGCCCAAACTCCTCACCCATTCACCGTAACTCTGTTACCCCACTTTCGCATCCATGTGGGGGGGGGGGGGGGGGGGGGGGGGGGGGGGGGGGGGGGGGGGGAATTTTACATGCAAAACGTTAGGAACAAAGATCTTAGTAAGATATCTGGTTAGGAAACCCTCATGGTCACAGGGAGTACGTGCAAACCGCGCAGATTGCACCCGAAGTCAGGATCGAACCCGGGTCTCCATCGCTGTGAGGCAGCAGCTCTTACCAGCGGCACCACTGTATTCATTTGTTTAGAAATTGCAGAAATACTGCATATACTAGAAATTGTTTAAAATGTTTACATCATTAATGTGAATGGCAAAAACATTTTGATGCACTTAACTTTTTAGAGCTATATCCAATTTAAGTAAGACATGATTGTTTTTGTTAGAAGAAAGCTATTGTGCAAAACACAAAATGTCCATATTAAGTCAGTACATCAATACAGTACTTTTAGTGTTACAGCTGTGCAGTTTTTGTGCACACCTCAAATACTAGGCTCTTGCACATTCAAATTTCATGGATCCATTTATCACAGCTGTGCTTCAAGCTCTAGAATTCCTTCTCTTATCTTCATCACTACTTGTCTCAATTATTTTATGACAGCAGTGAAAATCTCCCTACCCGAATAAAACCTGACTGTAAATCCCTAGCAGATGAGATAACATGTTCGTAGAGTCGTACCAAGGTACTATTTCAAGCGAATTGTGGATGCCGCCCAGACCAACCTCCCTCCAATTTACTCCATTTATATCTCACGCTGCCTCGGCAAGGCCAGCTGCATGATCAAGGATGTCACACCCTGGCCACTCCCTCTTATCCCCTCTCCCATCAAGCAAAAGGCATGGAAGTATGAAAACGCAAACCACCAGATTCAGCTATTTTCAGGCAACTGAATCATCCCGCCACAGCCAGAGAGCAGTGCTGAACTACTCTCTATCTATTTGGTGACCCTCGGACTATCCTTGATCTGACTGTGCAGGCTTTACCTTATGCTAAACGCTATTCCCTTATCATGTATCTAAACACTGTAAATGGCTCAATTGTAATCATGTATTGTCTTTTAAGAAAGGCGGGAGAGAGAAAACAGGGAATTATAGACCAGTTAGCCTGACATCAGTGGTGGGGAAGATGCTGGAGTCAATTATAAAAGATGAAATAGCGACACATTTGGATAGCAGTAGCAGGATCGGTCCGAGTCAGCATGGATTTAGGAAAAGGAAATCATGTTTGACTAATCTTCTGGAATTTGTTGAGAATGTAACAAGGAAAATGGACAAGGGAGAGCCAGTGGATGTAGTATTCCTGGACTTTCAGAAAGCTTTTGATAAGGTTCCACATAGGAGATTAGTAGGCAAAATTAGAGCACATGGTATTGGGATAGGGCACTGACATGGATAGAAAATTGGTTGGCAGACAGGAAACAAAGACGGGGGATTAACGACTCCCTTTCAGAATGGCAGGCAGTGAATAGTGTGGTACTGCAAGGCACAGTACTGGGACCGCAGCTATTTACAATGTACATTAATGATTTAGGTGAAGGGATTAAAAATAACATTAGCAAATTTGCAGATGGCACAAAGCTGGGTGGCAGTCTGAACTGTGAGGAGGATGCAGGGTGACTTGGACAGATTGGGTAAGTGGACAGTGGGGGAGGGTTGCCGGGCCTGGCGCGATTTCGAGCCCGGGCGGCGCCGGCCCGCGCGATCAGCGGCACTTTCTTGCCGCCAGCCGGCCGCTCGCGGCAGCCCCATCACCGGGCCTCCCCCCCACCCCCACCCAGTGCGCAGGCGCAGACCCGCCGGCAACCATGCCAAGTGCGCATGTGCCGCACCCGCCCGTCGGCAGCCCGCTGATCTGCACCAGTGCGCAGGCGCATAGCCGCCGGCAACAACCCCAGGTGAGTGTTACGGAGAGAAATGCATTTAACCCCATTTGTTACGGACAAATGGGTTAAATGTTACTGTGAACTAAATTTAGGGTTGGCATCTCTGCAGATGCAGTTTAATGTGGATAAATGTGAGGTTAACCAATTTGGTGGCAAAGACAGGAAGGCAGATTATTGTCTGAATGGTGTCAAGTTGGATAAGGGGAAGTACAAAAAGATCTGGGGGTCCTTGTTCATCAGTCACCGAAAGTAAGCATGCAGGTACAGCAGGCAGCGAAGAAAGCTAATGGCATGTTGGCCTTCATAATAAGAGGATTTGAGTATGGGAGCAAAGAGGTCCTTCTGCAGTTGTACATGGCCCTAGTGAGCCACACCTGGAGTATTGTGTGCAGATTTAGTCTCCAAATTTGATGGACATTCTTGCTATTGAGGGAGTTCAGTGTAGGTTTCTTCTGCAGTTGTATAGGGTTCTGGTGAGACCACATCTGGAGTATTGTGTACAGTTTTGGTCTCCTAATTTGAGGAAGGACATCCTTGTGATTGAGGCAGTGCAGCGTAGGTTCACGAGATTGATCCCTGAGATGGCGGGACTGTCATATGAGGAAAGATTGAAAAGACTAGGCTTGTATTCACTGGAGTTTAGAAGGATGAGGGGGTATCTTATAGAAACATATCAAATTATAAAAGGACCGGACAAGCTAGATGCAGGAAAATGTTCCCAATGTTGGGCGAGTCCAGAACCAGGGGCCACAGTCTTATAATAAAGAGGAGGTCATTTAAGACTGAGGTGAGAAAAAACATTTTCACACAGAGAGTTGTGAATTTATGGAATTCCCTGCCATGGAGGGCAGTGGAGGCCAAACCACTGAATGGATTTAAGAGAGAGCTAGATAGAGCTCTATGGGGCTAGTGGAATCAAGGGATATGGGGAGAAAGCAGGCACGAGTTATTGATAGGGGACGATCAGACATAATCACAATGAATGGTGGTGCTGGCTCGAAGGGCCGAATGGCCTCCTCCTGCACCTATTTTCTATGTTTCTATGTTAATTCCCGAGATGGCAGGATGGTCATATGTTGATAGAATGGAGCGGCTGAGCTTCTATTCTGTGGAATTTAGAAGGATGAGAGGGAATCTTATTGAAACATATAAGATTATTAAGGGTTTGGACACACTAGAGGCAGGAAACATGTTCCAGATGTTGGGGGAGTCCAGAACCAGGGGCCACAATTTAAGAATAAGTGGTAAACCATTTAGAACGGAGACGAGGAAAAACATTTTCACACAGAGGGTTGTGAATTTGTGGTATTCTCTGCCTGAGAAGGCAGTGGAGGCCAGTTCTCTGGATGCTTTCAAGAGAGAGTTGGATAGAGCTCTTAAAGATAGCGGAGTCAGGGGATATCGGGAGAAGGCAGGAACGGGGTACTGATTGTGGGTGATCAGCTATGATCACAGTGAATGGTGGTGCTGGCTCGAAGGGCCGACTGGCCTACTCCTGTACCTGTTGTCTATTGTCTATTGTCTACTTGCAGTATGGGGGAGAACCGTCAAACACTTAAGTACCAAAAAACTTGTTACGGTGCAAAACGTTAAAATGTTTTTTTTGGTAAAAGACGTAAGTGATTTATAACTGCAAGATTTCCTTTCTTATTTGCAGAGTGATTACGCATATCAAGGTTATCTTGGTGAACGACCTTCCCACTTTATGGGTAACATGACCATCCAACACTTTCGACGCTCAGAAGGCTTAGTGAAGACTACAGAACCAACCGTCAGAACAATCGACAAACCAGCACAGGTAATCTCTCAGTCCCCTGGTGCATTGTGATATTTAAACATAAGAAATCCACTCTGCTAAACAAAAGTACCAAAGTGTATGACTTCAGTTAAATATAACTGCACAGTGGTGCATCGGTAGAGTAGCTGCCTTACAGCGCCAGAGATCTGGGTTCGATCCTGACTAAGGGTGTTTGTACGTTCTCCCTGTGACCGCGTGGATTTTCTCCTGGTGCTCCAGTTTACTCCCACTTTCCAAAGACATGCGGATTTGTAGGTTCATTGGCTGCTGTAAATTGTCCCATGTGTGTAGGATAGAACTAGAGTATGGGTTGGCCTGGACTCAATGGGCCGAAGGGCTTGTCTCTCTAACATTAAAACAAAACTCCTTATGCAAATATTGGCATCATAATCCAAATTATAGTAATTATTATCAAGCAGAAAGAACTCTGAAGGTTCACATCAATGAAGGGATCCAATCATGGCTGACAAATTGAAAGTCCATCTGCCTGAAACTTCAGCTCCTGCATCCACAGATCCTACCTGATCTGCTGCATTTTTACTGAATTTACTATCTTCATAGCTGTGTTGGATCTTTGACTGTAAAAGTACAAAATCCAGAAATGTTCAAGTCGATGCTTTTTGAAAAATAATTGCTTTGATCTACATTTCATTCAAATTACCCAGCATAGGGCACAGGGCAGCACGGTGGTTCAGTGGTAGAGTTGCTGCCTTATGGGCCTGTGCCACTTGGGTAACTTTTTAGGCGACTGCAGGGGATTATGCGGTCGCCAAATGGTCGTCACATGTTCGCGGTTGGATGCCGGGTAGTCGCCTTCATGGTCGTGAGGAGTTACCACATTCTGGGAACTAGTCGCGGCCTCATTATGGTAGCCGCAAATTTTTCAATATGTTCCCCTGTCCTCCGCCTGCATAACGGGCTGGTTGGTGAAGGAAGCAATGTGTGTGTGTGTGTGTTCCACTCTGACAGTCGCCGTTCCAGTCGCCGGTTTTTCAGGCTTTGACAGTCGCCGGCAGGCACCTGAAAAATCGCCTAAGTGGGACAGGCCCATAACGATACTAGCGGCCTGGGTTCGATTCTGACTACGAGTCCTGTCTGTTTGGAGTTTGTATGTTCTCCCCGTGACCGCGTGGGTTTTCTCTGGGTTCTCCGGTTTCCACCCACACCCAAAGACGTACAGGTTTGTAGGCTAATTGGCTTCAGTAAAAATTGTAAATTGTCCATAGTGTGTAGGATAGTGTTAGTGCACAGGGATCGCTGGTTGGCGGACTCGGTGGGCGGAAGGCCTGTTTCCACGCTGCATCTCTTAAAAAAAAAATGTACTAAATGGCAATCCATTTGGAGGGATCCTGGGGTTAATGTCCATGTCTCCCGTAAAGAGGCAAAAATATAGATAAGGTGGTAAAGAAGGCCTATGATATGCTTGCCATTATCTTTCGAGGCATTGAGTATAAAAATTGGGAAGTAATTTTGCAGGCGTAAAACTATGGTTCGGCCACATTTGGGATATTGTGTGCAGTTCTGGTCACCCCTTTACAGGATGGATATGAATCTTTAGAGAAGGTGCTGAAGAGTTTCACTAGGATGTGTTGCAAACAAAGGGTTGGACAATCATGGATAGTTTTTCTTTCAGAGGTTGAGGGGAGCGTTGGTAGAAGTTTATAAAGTTATGAGGGACAGAGATAGGGTAGATAGAGACTTTTTCCCCCCACAGTAGAAATGTCAAATACCAGAGGGCATGGCTTTAAGGTGAGAGGGGGCCATTTGAAAAGAAATGTTCAAGGAAAGTTCTTTGCACATAAAATGATAGGTGCCTGGAAAGCATGCCAGGGGAGGTGGTGGAGGCAGAATGGCATAATCTGAGAGGTGGATGCTCAGGCAGGGAATGGAGGGATATACACTATGTGGAGGCAGATGGGATCAGTTTAATTTGGCATCAGGGACAATAGATTAATTGTGGGCCGAAATACTTGATCCTGCACTATACAGTTCCATGTTTGTTATTCTGTGTTAAATAATTTATATTTTACATTTCATTAAAAACGGCACAGTGTGCTGGAGTAATTCAACGGATCAGGCAGCATCTCTGGAGAACATGGATAGGTGACATTTCGGGTCTGAACCCTTCCTCAGACTGATTGTGTGATGGTGGGGGGGAGGAAAGCTGGGACAATTCCCAACTTGAAACGTCGCCCATCCTTTTTCTCCAGAGGTACTGCAGGACTCGCGGAGTTACTCCAGGACTTTGTGTCTATCTTTCGAACATTTCATGGACTGGTTTATCGGCAATTGTTTACCGATCACATGCTGCAGGTGAAGTTGCACACAAAATGATTTTTCTCCACATTGATCTGTTTCAGGAAAGAAATGTAAACATTGATTCAATTGAGAATCCTGCCGGAAATGAAAACCCAGTTAATGAAACAACAGACTGCAGTAGCTGTGACAGAAATACCCTTGATGCAGATCATAAACAAAGGAGAACCACAAGATTCAGTGATGGTAGTATGTGTATGCTACATGTCTCATAGTCCTTTTCAATATATTACAAAGAGTAAATACATGTGAAAATAAAAGGAGGAATAGACCACCTGGCCCCTCAAGCCTGCTTCTATCATCCAACACGATCATGGCTTATCTACCCAAGGCCTCAACTCCACTCTGCCAGATCCCCATAGCCCACAATTCCCAGATCTTTCAATAAAATGAATTCCATTTTAAATGGGGGAGGCAATAATTGCCACAGACTTGGAATAACTTAACCTGTTTCCCAGTTTTATTTCATTTTCGATGACTATCATTTCTGTGTGTGCTTTCATTACATTCTTGTAAAGAAGGATATGATGTTCACTCAAGCCCCATTTCACAACTCAACATTTGGAGTCAATTGTTTGGGTCTGAATAAGCATTCAATGGAATATTATCATTGGTATTGGGGCATGCGTTGTAGCGTCTGGTATTAAATATTTGGGTGACCATGGTAGTGAAGTCAATTGATGGCCGGTTCAAGACATTTAAGTATCTGAAGGCATAATTTTGACTCAAGCTTCAGTGTATATGTAATGTATCAAACAAAACTAAAAAGAATGCAGAGAAGATTTATGAGGGTGTTGCAACAACTTGGGGGCCTGAGCTATAGGGACAGGTTGGGCAGGCTAGGATTTTTTCCTTGGAGCACAGGAGAATGAGGAGTGATCTTATAGAGGTGCATAAAATCATGAGGGGAGTAGATACCTGGTAAATACATGGAGTTTTCTACTCAGGTTGGGGAATCAAGAACGAGAGGTCATAGGTTTAAAGTGAGAGGGGAAAGATTTAATAGGAACTTGAGGGACTGCCTTATCGCACGGAGAGTGGTGGGTACATGGACCGAGGTGCCAGAGGAGGTAGTTGAGGCAGGTGATATAATATTTAAAAGCAGGAAAGGTTTAGAGGGACACAGGCTAAATGTGGCCAGATGGGACTAGTGTAGGTGGGGCATCCTGGTCGGAATGGAAAGTTAGGTTGGATGGCCTGTTTCTGTGTTGTATGACTCCGTGTCTCTGTAACTCTAAACTATAAATGGAAAAGAAGCTAGTCTACATTTCCAACTTCCAGTCCCAAAGGGACTGAAGCATGCAATCCTATTAAAATAGATTAACTGCCAATTTCATTCCTGTTTGTAGTAATTTACTGGCCAAGAAAATAATCTACATTCATTGGTACTAACGTGTCCACTTTGTGCTGTCAGCACAATATGTACAATACGTTGACATTTTCTCCTTTGAAAACAGTGTAATTAATTCTGGAGGCAAAACCCAATCAGTGGCACTGTGTGCAGTGTATTAAGTACTGCGAAATGTGGGTGAATTTCTAGGCATATATGTTCATATTGATCGTATGTTTTCCCCATTAACTATGGTGACTTGTCTACTTAAGTAATTTTGCTTAATAAAAACTTGATGTTTACATATCATGAAAGGTAAAGGATATCACAATGTGCACAATATAACAACATTGTTTTTCCATAGTGTTTGTGGGCCTCGTCAACACGGGCAACTGCTGTTGTATCAATGTCCTTCTGCAGACCTTGTTTATGACACCAGAATATAGGAACTTTATTTCCAGGTGAGTTCTAGTCTTGCTGACTGGTGCAATTTTCGTATAGGATCAAATCTTTCCATATGTTTTAATTCAACTAGATTTTGCAAAGCCCATAACCGTTACATTTTAACTATGTACATTATAGTCTGCTATAACAAAGCCCCCATGTTGAAGGCAGTCATCTCTCCAGCAACAGTGGGCAGAGCAACAATGAAAAGTTCTACCATGCAATGCCCTCAGTTCTTAAAGGTGACAAATACACACTGCATGCCTTCCCGTTTTATAAATGTGATGACGGCATGCATGCCATCATGTACTAAAAAAATCAGTTAACTTGCTTGCAATTTATACAAAAACATTAATTATTTGTAATGTTGTACATATACATGCTTAGAAATTTAACAAAAAACACATTCACAGAGCTATTTTCCCTGGTCCTTAGAAATTGCAACTTGTTATTGGCACATGTTTTCTTTTGCACTTTGAACTATTCCTCATTATTGGGTTATTTGCACTGATAACAATTCCAAAAATATATGCTGATAATATACTGAACTGACAGCTTACACTCTAAGATAGTCTCCAGTTGCAACAGCACTTGAGCAATAGTGCCACCTACTGGCATGTGAAATGTATACAATTATGAAATGGACACAAACTGCTGGAGTAACTCAGCGGGGTCAAGTAGCATCTCTGGTGAAAAAGGATAGGTGACGTTTCGGCTCAGGACCCTTCTTCCGACTGTTGTGATCAAATTGTGGCCAGTTTTACCTTCAAGATTTGATTAGTTTGATTTAATTTAGTTTAGTTTAGTGATACAGCATGGAAACAAGTTCTTCGCCCCCCCAAGTTCGTGCCAACCAAGGACAACCTGCATTTTAGTTCTATCCTACACATTAGGGACCATTTACAGAAACCCTACAAACCTGTACGCCCTTGTTATGTGGGAGGAATCCGGAGCACATGGAGAACACCCACATGGTCACAGGTTCTAACTGTGGCCCGTGGTTCTGGACTCCCCCAACATTGGGAACATGTTTCCTGCATATAGCGTGTTCAATCCCTTAATAATTTTATATGTTTCTATAAGATCCCCTGTCATCATTCTTTCAGCATATGACAGTCCTGCCATCCCGGGAATTCACTTTGTGAACCTACGCTGCACTCCCTCAATAGCAAGAATGTCCTTCCTCAAATTAGGAGACCAAAACTGCACATAATATTCCAGGTGTGGTCTCAGATCCTTGGTGT